>BSBK01004663.1:240000-949296 GCA_027943335.1 Chamaecyparis obtusa
ATAGAAACATCTTTGTCTCAGAATTCACAATTTTCTCTATACCGTTAATAAAGAACACTAAACATTAACCTCTGTCACTTAGGAAAAATAGCTTGCTAGCATTCAAATCATTAACCATCCAAGGTAAGGACATATATATGTGTCCTAAACTCACCACTAGATTAGCAACCATAAATATTACATAGCTGATCCTCACAAAATAAAAAACTATAACATTGTTACCTCTAGAATAACTAGAAAATGTCCTTTGATAAATCACTCATAACTTCCTCAATTCTCACTATGAGCCTCTACAACTTGAACAAGGTCAAGTATATACTTTCAAAAAAAATTCTATGGCTTCACAACATCTGATCCTCAATATACTGTGCATACCAATTTAGAATTTTTCACTGAACAGACCAAGGAATAAATAAATATGTTGACATCAATGAAAAAACATTAATGTCAACACATATATGCATGAAACATCCAACAATTTCCACCTAGTTCTAAGGTTTGTATTTATGAGCCAAATGAAACATTAAGCTTTAGAAGGTAGTGAAGGGAGACATGCTTGAAAGGTGATTTTAATTATCACTTTCTTGATTATGAAAGAGTCTATTCAAATCCAAGGGAATGTTGTGATGAAGAGCATTTTAAAAACTTGAGGAATCATAAATCCCTATCTCTTTTGAAATGGAAATGATTTTTTTCTAATATAATTTAACCAATAGTTTGTTTGTTAGTGTCTTATTTAATATTTCTAGGACCATCCTCCTGCTAAGGCTCCTTAGGTTTGTGCTTTGAATTTCTTTAATAAGGGATCAAGACCTTTCCATATCTCATTTTCAAAAATTGAGATTTTTTTATGGTGGTATTTAAATCCAAAGAAATGTTTTATTTATCCAAAAAAGATTTTAAAACTTTAAAAATAATTCTTGAGTTAGTTACTCTAAATATGTGTCACAAAATTGGAGTTTTATATTGTAAGTTGTTGTGGAAAGATTAAAAGTGGTATGCTAATACACCATTTTACAATTATAAGTCTCAAAGGCTATTCTTGGATTTTTTCTCATATTCGTATGGTTCCTATCTTAAACTAGGGATAGCTTCTACAATCCCCACTAATAGTTTGAGAATAGATTTCACACTATTTGGTCAATAACTCTTGAGCCAAAACTAGTTAGTTTTGTCTAATGTGTTTATTTATCAAGCTCTTTGTATTGGATCAAAGCTAACCCATTCAGAGGTTCAAGATCCTTGGTGTCTACTATGTGGCCACAAGAAACCCCTCAAGCATCTATTCTAATTCTATCCTAAGTTCAAATAACCTAGACTTGGATCCATGATTTTCTTAAGCCTTTTTTACATGAACCTTTTTCATGACATATTGTTTTGTTAGGGGATTGGCTTGGCATTATTACTAGATACATACAAATATTGCACGCTTTCAAGGTGAAAATTATTTTGGTATTTGGAACTTGACAAAAATGGCACTAGATATTCTATTGATCATAGTTTCTTACTTTATCCTAGAGTTGTTATTTTTTCTAATGTGCTTATGTAGATGTAGATGAAAGTCAACAAGGTTGCATTTGAAGTTTCTCATCTTCAAGTGGTGTTCAATTACTAAGCGTATTCCATGTTTATTGTTGTTAATCTCTTCAAATACTACCTCTATTCAAGGTCATTCACCTCCTTGTGGGCATCATTGAGGGCATAACTAGTTTATTCATGGTAATGTAGATGCTCATTTATAGTCCTCTCTACCTCCTATGAACAAAGACTATGAAAAAAAGGATGGGAACAACCCACTATCTATTTCTCTACCTTTCCTATGATGTTTGGTCATGAGACTATTTGTTGGCTATATTTTGGCACATTCCCTGGGTTGGACCTTGATATTTCTCTAGTTCATGATGTTGAAGATAAAAGAGATAATTATGTTAATTACGGTTGGTATGCCTCTGTGTACACTTCATAACTATTGATGTATGGGATAAATTAGATGACTAAGAACAACATCCTTCTATTGAATCTTGTTATTAATCTTTCCATATATTGGTTCTATGTAATGTTGTTTTGTTCTCAATTGATACTCCATTTAAACTTTTGGGGTGTAACTCTTTCCATCCATATTTTTTGTGAGTGTTTAACACTATTTGGTAAATAGTTTTATAAAAACATTCATAATATAATTTATCCTAACTAGAATGGGTTCTTGTCATCTATTTATGCACAAATAATAGGTTTTGTGACTAGTTGAATTGTTAAATTGTGATAAGGATTAGCTCTAAAAGAAATATTTTAATTTTATTTAAGATAGTTCAAAGCATATTTTAATATTAGATGTTTATTTGGTGGCAAGACAAAAACTTCTTTGTGTCTCATTTTAAGATTCAAGATTTTGAAAAGAAAAATGTACTTGAGAGGCTTGATAAGTGTTTTCATCTCTTTTGCTTCATTTAATTTGCACTAATAAGTTGTTTCATCTCTTCCATAAGAACTCTTGTTAATACCTTATGGGTTGTGAAAAATTATTTCTACTATTTATATTTGAGTTTAGGAAAAGCTGAGTTCATAGCTGCAAGGATTTCTTCACATTACAGACCCATTTAAGATCAAGTACGATCAAGATTATAGTGCATATTGATTGATTAGATATAACAACTTGCAAAGATGTGATACTCGAATAGAAAAATAGAATGCATAATGATATATACACAAAAAGATAAGATATAATTATAATCATAAGATATATATCAACAAAATAATGCAATAAATAAATAAATTGACTCAAATTTACATAAGATTATATTAATTATTGAATAAGGTGAAGTTGTTGTTCACCAAAATGAATAATGTTGAAAAATGAATAGGTTTGATAATGTTAATAAGGTTGAATAGTGGTAGATAAGATAATATGATATGCAAACAAGAAATATAGGATCTATCCTTAATCCAAATTCCCAAAAGGAAAGATCCAAATGGATTAATCACAAAGAAGTGATTAATGCACAAATGAATCAACAATGGAGAAGATGAAGAAAGGAGGAAAATCCTATAATCTATTATAAAGAGTGTGTACTTTAAATCTTAAATGAATAGAAGACAAATACTAACCTCAAAATAAGGCAAATCTGAAAAATACTGATTTTTTGTCTGTGCACAGTTTTGGGAAATTTTGCAACCTATTCTGGACTGGAAATTCTGAGACAGAGAAAACCTAGAAAAATCTTGTCTTTCTGAGGTGAGGTCATCTTTGACCTAGATAGCGTGATAGGGTCTTACCTTGGGGCACAATCCTACCCCCCACTAAAGGTCATCCCTGACTTGAAACAGCTCTGATGGAAATTCTGTTCGCAGATCCTGGAAGTTCACCGAAAAGGGTATCTGAATATGTACTTCAATTCATTGTCATGTACCTGTATCTGCAAGAAAAATGGTTTTTGTTGTTTGGATGAGGGGTTTGCCTTGGTCAAACCCCAATTTAGAAATTAACCTTGAAATTGAATTGAAATTGCAATATGCATAAACAAAGTAAATGGAACTATTCGCCTTGCTTATGTTGAAGTCCTTGTAGAGGATTCGAATCCTTGAATCCACAAGTAGGGATGCTCCAAATGAATGTAGACTAGGATGTAGGATGTCTCAAATCAATGGAATTAGATCTTCAAAACCAATCTTGAATGGATCTTAGCATAGGAAGAGGCTTGGATGAATGTGGATAGAGAAATCTTCAAAGGGGCTCCAAAGAGATTGAATCCTTCAATATATAGCTAACAATGGATCTCCCTGATGAATGCTTGAATGCTTTAGGATGAATGAATGCTTTCTTGCTTTCCTTCTCCTTCTTTCTTTCTTTCTTATGAATGCTTATGAAAATTGGATGCTATGAGATACTTTATCATAGATGGAGGTGGTGGTGGTTTGAAATGAGAGAGGAAGGCTTCCTTTTATAGTGATCTAGGACACAAAATTCTAGAGAGGCTAACATTGGAGAATTAAATCCCAATTAATCTTAACCCCTAGAAATGGACCTAGATTAAATTAAATTTAAGGGTTTACCATTCCTAAATCCAAAATAGCCAACCTAAAAATGGGAAAATAAACTTTCGTAAGCCCGACATCCCGAAACTCCTGGAGTCTAAATTTTGGACCTGGGGTCAGGGACAAGGTAGTCTTTGCCCCAGGTTAGAGTTGAGGTTGTCCCTGACCTAGGTCAGGGTTAAGGTCATCCTTGACCCTCCAGGTCATCCTTGACCCAATAAGTCAAGATCTCTAGATTCTCAAAGAAAGTTGCTAGAAAAGAGGTTGGAAATAGGGGGAGAGAAGCAGAATAGGGGGGAAACTACCAGATCCATGCAAAGACCCAATCAAGGTACTTGACATGACCCTAGACCACTTACTCGAAGGGCTAAACACTCTTAACATGGAAGTACTTCCATTTTAAGACGGTACATTAAGCCCCCACTTTAGCAAGAGTATGGACTCGATGCAAACTCTTGGTAAAGGAGATCAAAATGAAAAGATAATCTTATTAAAATCAAAGGGACAAAGAGATCCTCAAGGCCCAAGGGACTCAAGTCTTCATTATAATACCCCAAAAATGGGCTATAAGTTCATTAACCTCCTATATCAACATATCGAATGAAATCGACATCAAAGTCCTAATCTAAGGCACATCTGCACATCATCGAATCCTAATTGATTATCTTAAATTTTGCATCAGGGAATATTCCTAGCAATATTCCTAGTCATCATAATTATCTTTAATTTTATAATTATTTGGCAATAAATCACATTTATCCTAAAGTTTGATTAATTGAATATTTTCATATTTAATTAATTAGATTTAATATTTGCCACTTAATTGTGTAATTAAATTTAATTATATCTATTATTAATTGTATTATTTAATTTTGACAATAAATCCAAATATCCTATGAATAATTGATTAAATTTTTATTTAATTAATTAAAGCAAGTTGTCATTATTTAATAATATAGTTTTTAATAAAAATTTGATTAAATAATTGATTAACCCATAAATCAATTGTTTTATTTTTAAAAGCAGTTAAGTTGGAAATAAATCACTTTATTATTAAATTAATTCATAAATAAAACATGCACAATCATAAAAGCAAACAACTATCAATTATCAATTAAAGCTAAACTCTATTTTGAGTTAAAGCTTAGCTTTTGCATGTTTTTGTGAGTTAATTATCCTTTATTTAAAAATAACTCAAAAATCAACCTGAGTTATTTGAGTGATTTATGGCTTTTTCTCATGCACCTCCAAAGCCTTGGATTTCTATAAAAACAAGGCTCATCTCATCTCTAAAATCTCTCAAATCATCTCACAAATTGCAAACTTACTCTACAGGAATCATAGCATATCAGATTTGGAGAATTTGCACAATTGGAGCTTGAAAGAATCAACTTGAGAATTCAAAGCTTTGTGAGATCAATTTCAATTGCATAGTTTTCATATCATAGCATAGAATTTCATAGCTTTACATATCATTGTTAGATAGATCAATTCATAGCATATCAATTTCAATAGCATTCATAGATTCATATCAGTTTTTATCATTCTTATTGCATAGAAAATATCAAAAATATAGATTAATTGCATTCAGTTTCATATCCATCTTTTGCATTCAAATCCTTCATTTAGGTGTCGTCTAGGTCACTGATCTCGATTACAATCTGAGAACATCAATCTCGCACCTATTAGAAGGCAATAAATCACTTTGTTACATAGTTTTCAATTTTGCATGATTTCAATTTTAGCTAACCTCTAATGTTTTACTGAGTGTTGTGTCTACAGATCAGGTACAATTTTCACACACACATTCATCAACTCCAAGATCAAAATAAGAGAGACATCTCTAGAAAGAGAGAGAGAGGGTGTGATTACATTACCCAATGAGAACTTATGTCCCATTATGAACCACACAAGAAAATGGCACAACTGGAAAGATGGAATTGAACCTCCTAGTGAATGTGGCTACTCACTAGTCAACCCATCAAGGGTTCATCCTCAAGAATATTCTATTCCATAAGAGTAAAAGAAAAAGCAAAAGAGATCCAATCTTAAGGACACCTTCGACCTTAACATATCAAAATTTGAAAGTGGAGGGATCAAGAGATCCTAAAATGTAAATCCATGCTTTAAGGAATAGTCACTAATCCAAAAAGGGAGAAAAGTATCTTGAAAAATAATATGTGTGTATCGAAAAGTGCGTGTGTGCAATAAGTGAGTAGAGTGTATACCCCCACGTTAAAGTTATTGCTAACACTTTAACAGGAGCAATGGCTTTAACGGAAACATAAACAACTCCACATATTATGTTTCCACTATGAGATGCCCCCAAATGAAGACAAATCAAGAGAAATACCACATAAACATATAGAAAACACATAAGGGATCTACCTATCGGGGGGTCAGTATGATCATAAGATAATATATATATGATATTATTGCAAATGAATTGACATCAATCCCCAAAGAAATTAGAACTACAATCACAAAGGAGGAAAGATCACATAAGATATACAAAGAAGAATCTTTTCAGACCATCACATGGAGACCAAAAAGAATCAGTGCTACCAAGTCTTGAATCCAAGAAGATTACACAAGGAAACATTTATGAACAATAACATGGGTACAACATAACATGAAGAAACATATAGTAGAATGGAGATACATATAGAGGAATTATACAACAGGTTCAATTCCTTTATCACCTTGCACCAAAAGAGTAACAAGGGTCATATAAAAGAATCTAACAACATTTAGCAAACACATCATGGGAGAAACATAGTACGATAGACAAACACACAACAAAGGCTACCATGAAGAACAATCCAATCAAGTGTGCCACCTACTCTCCCCATCTTGTTCTATATCATTTAGGGAAGGTGGGTAACTTGCAAGAGGGACTATATCCAACATAGTAGGAATGATAGCCAGTTCCAAACAAGGATCCTCTTGAGAATCATCATGTTCGATACTAGGTGTAATTGTCAATTGTGATGAAAGCATATTAGGTAAATCAATGTCAATGGCAATAGTCTCATATTCATCATTAACATCATCAAGAGTATCTTCTTCATCTAGATTAATCAAAATAGGATCTAAGATACAAATAGAATCATCATAATCATGCATCTTAACATAATTAGCATTAACTTCTTCTAACACATCATGCATAGATTGATCAAAAGAAGGTAAAGAATTTGGAATAACAGAATTACGAGCCTTAGCTTGATCATGACACTTTTTATGGCATTCCATTAGTAGATAGATTATGTTTTTATTTACTTGAAATATGTTGAGAACTAGGAGGAATAATTATAGGATCCTTCACAGGTTCTATAGGAGGATTAACAAGATTCTCAGTAGATTAATAAGCAACACTAGAAGCTTGATTAACAAAACTAGAAGCCATAGATAAAGGAGGTACACTTAATTCAAGAATCTTACGATGCTTATAGGCTTGATATGAGCAGAAAATATTATTAGGGCAAGAAGCACATGAATTAGGTAATGAAGGCCAAAAGAAGTCAAGGATAGCATAATCTCTGGGCCTAGAAGGTTGATATAAACTCGAATAGTGGTAAAATGGAATCACACCTATTCAAATGTATATGATGTATAGCGGAAATATGAGATCCACTCCTAAATCCAAATTCCCAAAGAAGAGATCCAATTTGATCAACCAAAAGGCTAATGCACAATCAAATCAATCTATGGAGAATATGAAAGAGAGAAAAACCCTATATTTCCCTATGGAGAATTGAAGTGTATGGAATTTGAAATAATTGAAATACAAGTACTAACCTCAAATTAGGGAAAATCTAGAAAATGCCAATTTCTGATGTCTGTGTGTACTTTCAAGCAATTCTGCAACTTGTTTTAGACTGTAAATGCCGAAAGGAAGAAAACCTAGAAATATTGTCCTTCTGACGGCAGGTAGTCTTTGACCTCATAAAAGGTCAAAGACTACATTCTTTATTTCAAGGTCGATTCTGACTTTGTTCACAGATATCGGAAGTTCGTCAAAAAGAGTATCCAAATCCGATCTCAGATCTAAAATTCCACACCTGTACCTACAAGAAAAATGGGGTTTTTGTTTGTATGGGGATTTTTCCTTGGTCAAACCCCAATTTAGGAATTAACCTTGAAATTGAATTGAAATGTAGTATGCATAAACAAAGCAAATGAAATAATTCACCTCGCTTATGTTGAAGTCCTTGTAGAGGATTCGAATCCTCAAATCCAAAAGTAGGAATGCTTCAATGGATGTAGAATGAATGTTGGATGTCTCAAATCAATGGCATTTGATCTTCAACACCAATCTTGAATTGATCTTCACATATGAGGAGGCTTGGATGAATGTAGAAGGATGGATCTTCAAGGGGGCTCCAAAGAGATTGAATCCTTCAATGGCTAACAATGGATCTCCTTGATGGATGAATGCTTGAACACTTGAATGCTTGAAGGCTTTCTTGAATGCTTGAATTAACTTTCTTGCACTTGAGAGGTCACTCATGAAATTTCTTAAAGATGAGATTGCAAAACTTGATGAAGAAAATGAGAGAGGAAGGCCTCCTTTTATAGTGAACTAGGGCACAATCCTCTAGAGGGGCCACCTTGGAGAATTAAATCCAATTAGGTCCTAACCATTAGAAAATATACCTATATTAAATGAAATTAAAGGATTTACCATCCTGAAACCTGAAATGGCCAACCCGGAGGTGAGGAACAAATATCCCCGAAAACCCGACACCCGAAAATCAAGGAAACTTGAAATCTAGACAAGGGGTCAAGGGTGTTGTAACTGACTAGGTCAGGGTTGAGTTCGATCCTGACTAGGTCAAGATAGAGGTTGACTTTGACCCCATAAGGTCAACTTTGACCTTATGGTCAAAAACCTCAGGATCCTATCCCAGAATGTTATGAAATACAAATATGAAGTAAAAAATGGGTGTAGAAGGAAGAAAAATAGGGGGAAAGCCAAATACATGCAAAGACCTGATCAAGGCACTTAACATGACCTCAAACCACTTACTCAAAGGGATAAATGCTCTTATCATGGACATGCTTCCATCTTAAGATGATACATTAAGCCCCCACTTTAGCAAGAGTATGGACTCGATGCAAACTCTTGGTAAAGGAGATCAGAATGAAAAGATAATCTTATCGTAATCCAAGGGACAAAGAGAAATCTTAAGCCCCCAAGGACTCAAGTCTTCATCGACTCCTAGATCATAATAAGAGAGACATCTCTAGAGAGAGAGAGAAAGGGTGTGATTACCTTGCCCAATGAGAACTTATGTCCCATTATGAACCACACAAGGAAACAGTGCAACTGGAAAGATGGAATTGAACTGCCTAGTGAATATGGCTACTCACTAGTCAACCCATCAAGGATTCACCCTTAGGAATATTCTATTCCATAAGAATAAAACCAAAAACAAAAGAGATCCAGTCTTAAGGACACCTTCGACCTTAAGGGATCAAAATATATGTATATTTGAAACTGGAGGGATCAAGAGATCCTAAAATATAAATCCATGCTTTAAGGATTAGTTACTAATCCAAAAAGGGAAAAAAGGTATCTTGAAAAATATGTGCGTATTGAAAAGTGTGTGTGTGAAATAGGTGAGCAGAGTGTATGCCCCCATGTTAAACTCATTGCTGACACTTTAACAGGAGCAATGGCTTTAACAGAAACATAAACAACTCCACTGATTACATTTCCACGTCGAGATGCCCCCAGATGAAGAAAAATCAAGGGAAATATCACAAAAATATACAGAGAACAAAGAAGGGATCTACCTACCATGGGGTTAGTATGATCATAAGATAATATATATATGATATTATTGCAAATGAATTGACATCATCATCCAAAGAAAGTAGAACTACGATCACAAAGGAGGAAATATTACATAAGATATATGAAGGAGAATCTTTTCAGACCATGATGTATGGAGACCCAAAAGAATTTAGTGCTACCATATCTTGAATCCAAGCAGATTACACAAGGAAACATTTACAAATAATAGCACAATTACAACATAACATTGAACAACACATAGAAGAATAGAGATACATATAGAGGAATTTGAATAACAGTTTTGATTCCTTTATCACCTTGTACCAACTGAGTAACAAGGATCGTATAAAAGAATCTAACAACATTTAGCAAACACATTATGGGAGAAGCATAGTACAGTAAGAAAAACACACAACAAAGCTACCATGAAGGACAAGCCGATTAATCGTGCCTCCTACTCTCCCCATCTCATTTTATATCATTTAGGGAAGGTGGGTAACTCGCAAGAGAGACTATATCCAACACAGTAGGAATGATAGACAGTTCCAAACAAGGATCCTCTTGAGAATCACAATGTTTGACACTAGGTGTAAGAGTTAATTGTGATGAAAGCATATAAGGTAAATCAATGTCAATATCAATAGTCTCATATTCATCATTAACATCATCAGTATCATCAAGAGTATCTTCTTCATCCAAATTAATCAAAATAGGATCTTAGATATGAATAGAATCATCATAATCATGCATATTAACATAATCATTAGTAACAACTTATTCTAACACATCATGCATAGGTTTATCTGAAGAAGTTAGAGATTTTTGAAGAATAGAATTACGAGTTTTAGCATGAGCATCACACTTTTTATGACGTTCATTAGCAGATTGATTATGTTTTGATTTATTTGAAATAGGTTGAGAACTAGGAGGAACAATCACGGGATCCTTCACAAGTTCTTTAGGAAGATCAATAGGATTATCAACAATAGGAGGAACAATCACAGGATCTTTGATAGGTTCTTTAGGAAGAGCGATAGAAGGAACTTGATTAACAGAACTAGAAGTCATAGTTAAAGGAAGTATAGAAGGTGTAGGAAAAAGATCGTGATTAAGATTCATGGGAGGAATGCTTAATTCAAGAATCTTATGATGTTTATAATCTTGATATGAATGGAAAATATTATCAAGTCAAGGAGGACATGAATTAGGTAATGAAGGCCAAAATAAATCAAGAGCAGCACAATCTCTAGGCCTAGAAGGTTGATATAAAGTATGATTAATCATATTCACTTCTTCATCATGAATAAACTTAAGACACTTATGGATAGGTGAAGCAACAACATGCATGGAATTCAACCAAGGAAAACCTAGCTTAACTTGAAATTGATCAGAAATAGGAACCACAACAGAGGTAGTGTTCACAATTTTTCCATAGAGTTCTACCGGTAAAGTAATAGAACCAAATGATGGATAAAGAAAACCATTACAAGTTTGAATCCACACATCCAATGTATCATAAGAATCACATTGTAAGATTTTCATAAAAATATTTTCTTCAGTAATAACTTTGACTAAGGATGTAGGATCAACAAGACAACCATGAGTAGGTATCTAAGAAATCCTAGCAGAAATGTAAAGGGGACCATTAGGAGCCTTAATAGTCTTAGAGTCATCAAAGGTAATCAAAAGTTCCCGAGGTCATTTATTCTTAGGTTGTTATCGAGGTTTAGGTTTAGGTTTTGGCTGAGGTTGAGATTGAACTTGAGATTGAACTTGAGGTTGAATCTAAGGTTGAGGTTGAGGTGGAGATACAGATTGACCAACATGCTCCACTTGATTAACAACATGACTGAGATTATCCATCTTTGAATCATACATAATTTCCATAGCAGATGGTTGAGAAATGGTATTAGTATCATGCGTAGGTAAAGGATTCATATAGATTTGAAGGTTTTGATTAGGAGGAGAGATAGATTTGTTCCCACTACCATCAAGACTATCAACAGATAAGGCATTAGAGTCAATTAAGTCTTGAACCTTATGTTTTAAAGAATAACATTTCTCAGTATCATGACCATTCTGACAATGATATTGACAAAAAGCATTTTGATCAAAAGATTTAGAGGCAATCATAACAGGTAAAAGAGGTCGAATAGGAGGTAAAGTAATCATATTAGCAGCTAACAACCTATTCATAATAGCATGTAAAGGTTCAGAAAGAGGAGTAAACATATGATTTAATTAAAAAGTAGTGGATGTAGAAGTGGCATTGTGAGATGCAACAACAACTTGATCAGCAACTGCATTCGTTTGTTTGTTTATCTTGACATAGTTGTTGAATTTTTGAAATTTGTTTGGATTAGGAGCAGCATCACTCTTATCAACTGGAACAGGAGCCATTGGAGTGTTTCTCTCAAATTGACTCACTTGTAATTGATAATGATGAAGTACTGCACAAAGTTGTTGAAAAGAGGTAAATTCAGTAAGCAGAATCTTATCTCTAATATCCTTTTGCAAATTGGAAATAAACATACGTTGAATATCAATATCAAGAACAACATAGGAAATCTAAGCATACAAATGCTTAAATCTACCAATAAAGTCAGTCAATTTTTCTTTAACACTTTGTTTACAATGCATCAAATCAGTCAAAGACACTTGCGGGCCAATGTTGTTTTGAAATTGTTGAATAAAGGCATTAGCAAGTTTTGGAAAGGAATCAATAGAATAAGGAGGCAAGGAACAATACCATTATAAGGCCTTGTCATGGAAAGCTCTAGCAAATAGTTTGGCTAAAATCCTATAGTCATGATCATAATCACTACAAAGGATTTGAAATGTTTTAACATGATGAACTGGATCTCCTTTTCTATTATAATTCTCAAGACAAGGCATATCGACTTGCTGAGGAACAGGAATATGAATAATATCCAAGGGAAAAGGACTTCCCATGTCACATGTAGGGATACTAAATTTGTTTTGAGTTAAAGAAGCAAGTTTTTGTTGTAAGGATGATATAGGTTGAGCCAAACTAATGATTTTTGAATCATTAGAGGAAATAGTAGGAGTAGCAACATTAGACACACTAGGTAAACTATAAGAAGCTATAGGAATAGAAGACACAACTGGAGGAACACTAGGAACTATAGTTGGAAGTAGATGGGAATAAGTAAAAGGAACATTATGATATGAAGGTTGTGATATAGGAAGGGACACAAGAGGAACACTCATAAGAATAGAGGGAGCCGTCATAGTCACCAAAGAAGGAGTATAGGTAGGAATACTAGGTAAAGGATTAGAACAAGATTAAACACTAGTGATAGGAGGAATCAACCCTAAATATTGAGCTTCTTGAGCTAAAGGTTTAACATTTGAATGCACAAGGTGAGTAATACCAAACAAGAGGTTAACACCTTGATCACTATCATGGAGAACTTTCTTAAGAGCCTCTATAGCTTGAATAGAATCTTGATTATGGTTCTCTTGAATAAGCCAATTACCCATTTTATCAAGTTCAATTGAAATTTTTTGGACTTGTTTAGGAGAAACTCTTAAAGCGTCATCCTCATCATGAGATGAGTGAGTTTTTGCTCCATAGTAGGATTAGAATCATGAAGAATCAAATTATCATCCGGGACCCTAAAGAAAGGAGAGGAAGATTCAAGATCAAAGGCACCCATGAGTCTATGACTTCTTCTAATCAGAATATTATAAGTAGGACTAGTAGTAGTAAAGCTCATAAACCAATGCAATCCAAATGAACTAAACTAAAACCACATAAAGAATGAATATTTTTTTATCTTTGAAATCTAATTAGCATGCAACATCTAACACAAAAGATAAATCTAATACTAACAAGATAAAAGGAAATCTAACACCAAAAAGAAAGAGAGTAAGCTTGTCGGGTTCACCAAAATGAATAGTGGTATAATGGAATCACACCTTTTCAAATGGGGGAAATATGAGATCCACTCCTAAATCTAAATTGCCAAAGAAGAGATCCAATTTGATCAACCAAAAGGATAATGCACAATCGAATCAATCTATGGAGAATATAAAAGAGAGAGAAAAACCCTATATTTCCCTATGGAGAATTGAAGTGTATGGAATTGGAAATAATTGAAATATAAGTACTAACCTCAAATTAGGGAAAATCTGGAAAATGCCAATTTTTGATGTCTATGTGTACTTTTGAGCAATTCTGCAACCTATTGCGGACTGGAAATGTTGAGACGAAGAAAACCCATAAATCTTTTGTCCTTTCGACGGCAGGTAGTCTTTGACCCTCATAAAAGGTCAAAGGCTACATTCTTTATTTGAAGGTCGATTCTGACTTTGTTCGTAGATATCAGAAGTTCACTGAAAAGGGTATCCAAATCTGAACTCATATCCAAAATTTTGCACCTGTACATGCATGAAAAATGGGGTTTTTGTTTGTATGGGGGGTTTTCCTTGGTCAAATGCCAATTTAGGAATTAACCTTGAAATTGAATTGAAATGTAGTATGCATAAACAAAGAAAATGAAATAATTCACCTCGCTTATGTTGAAGTCCTTGTAGAGGATTCAAATCCTCAAATCCACAAGTAGGAATTCTTCGATGGATGTAGAATGAATGTAGGATGTCTCAAATCAATGGCATTTGATTTTAAACACCAATCTTGAATTTATCTTTTCATATGAGGAGGCTTGGATGAATGTAGAAGGATGGATCTTCAAGGGGGCTCCAAAGAGATTGAATCCTTCAATGGCTAACAATGGATCTCCTTAATGGATGAATGCTTGAACACTTGAATTCTTGAAGGCTTGCTTGAATGCTTGAATTAACTTTCTTGCACTTGTGACCTCACTCATGAAATTGCTTGAAGATGGGATTGCAAAACTTGATGAAGAAAATGAGAGAGGAAGGCCTCCTTTTACAGTGAACTAGGGCACAATCCTCTAGAGGGGCCACCTTGGAGAATTAAATCCAATTAGGTCCTAACCTTTATAAAATATACCTAGATTAAATGCAATTAAAGGATTTACGATCTCGAAACCCGAAATGGCCGACCCGAAGGCGGGAAACAAATATCCTCGAAAACTCGACACCCAAAAATCAAGGAAACTTAAAATCTGGATAGGGGGTCAAGGATGAGGTTGGAACTGACTAGGACAGGGTCGAGGCCAATCTTGACTAGGTCAGGATAGACGTCAACTTTGACCCCATAAGGTCAACTTTGACCTTATGGTCAAAAACCTCAGGATCCTATCCCAGAATGTTATGAAATGCAAATATGAAGTGAAAAATGGGTGCAGAAGGAAGCAAAATAGGGGGAAAAGCTAGATGCATGAAAAGACCTGATCAAGGTGCTTAACATGACCCCAGACCACTTACTCAGAGGGCTAAACACTCTTATCATGGAAGGGCTTCCATTTTAAGACGATACAAAACTATGGTTTATCGTCTTCACTTCTTCATCATGAACAAATTTAAGAAATTTATGGATAGGTGAAGCAACAACATGCATGGTATTTAACCATGGAAAACCAAGCTTAACTTGAAACTGATCAGAAGTAGGAACAACAACAAAAGTAGTGTTCACAATTTTACCACAAAGTTCAACTGGTAAGTTAATAGAACCAAATGATGGATAAAAAAACCATTACAAGTTTGAATCCACACATCAAATGTATCATAAGAATCACGTTGCAAATTTTTCATAAAAAGATTTTCTTTAGTAATAAAATTGACTAAGGATGTAGGATCAATAAGACAACCATGAGTAGGTATCTAAGAAATCCTAGCATAAATATAAAGGGAACCATCAGGAGCCTTAATAGTATCAGAATCATCAAAGGTAATCAAAAGTTCCCGAGGTCTTTTCTTCTTAGGTTGTTGTTGAGGTTAAGGTTGAGTCTTCAATTTAGGCTTAGGTTTTTGTTGAGGTTGAGATGGAACTTGAGGTTGAATCTAAGGTTGAGGCTGAGGTGGAGATACAGATTGAACAACATGCTCCACTTGATTAACAATGTGATTAAGATCATCCATCTTTGAATCATACACAATGTCCATAGAAGATGGTTGAGCAATGGTATTAGTATCATGCATGGGTAAAGGATTCATATAGATTTGAAGATTTTGATTAGGAGGAGAGACAAATTTATTCCCACTACCATCAAGATTATGAATAGATAAGGCATTAGAATCAATTAAGTCTTGAACCCTATGTTTTAAAGAATAATACTTCTCAGTATCATGACCATTCTGACAATGATATTAACAAAAATATTTAGGATCAACAGATTTAGATGCAATCGTAGTAGGTAAAAGAGGTCAAATAGGAGGTAAAGTAATCATATTAGCAGTTAAAAACCTATTCATCATAGAATGTAAAGATTCAGAAAGAGGAGTAAACATATGATTTAATCGAAAAGCAGTGGATGTAGAAGTGGCATTGTGAGATGCAGCAACAACTTGATTAGCAACTGCATTCTCTTGTTTGTTTATCTTGACATAGTTGTTGAATTGTTGAATTTTTTTTGGATTAGGAGTGGCATCACTCTTATCAACTAGAACAGGAGCCATTGGAGTGGTGCTCTCAAATTGAATAACTTGTAATTAATAATGATGAAGTGCTGCACAAAGTTGTTGAAAAGAGGTAAATTCAATAAGCAGAATCTTATCTCTAATATCCTTTTATAAATTTTAAATAAACATACATTGAATATCAATATCAGGAATAGGATAGGAAATCTGAGCATGTAAATGCTTAAATCTACCAATAAATTCAATCAATTTTTCCTTAGCACTTTGTTTACAATGCATTAAATCAGTCAAAGACACTTGCGGGCCAATGTTGTTTTGAAATTGTTGAATAAAAGCATTTGCAAGTTTTGGAAATGAATCAATAGAATAAGGAGGCAAGGAACAATACCATTGTAAGGCCTTGTCATGAAAAGTTCTAGAAAACAACTTGACTAAAATCCTATGGTCATGAGCATAATCACTACAAAGGATTTGAAATGTTTTAACATGATGAATGAGGTCTCCTTTTCCATTGTAATTCTCAAGATGAGGCATATCAACTTGCTGAGGAATAGGAGTATGAATGATATCTAAGGATAAAGGACTTTCCATGTCACATGTAGGAATGCTAAACTTGTTTTGAGTCAAGGATGCAAGTTGTTATTGTAAAGATGACACAGTTTGAGCCAAACTAATGATTATTGAATCATTAGAGGAAATAGGAGGAATAGCAACATTAGAAACACTAGGTAAATAGTATGAAGTTGTAGGAATAGAAGACACAACTGGAGGAACACTTGGAACTATAGTTGGAAGAGAATTGGAATAAGTAAAAGGAACATTATGATAAGAAGGCTGTGATGTAGAAAGGGACATAGGAGGAACACTCATAGGAATAGAGGTAATTGTCACAGTCACCAGAGTATAGGTAGGAATACTAGGTAAAGGAATAGAAGAAGGTTCTATACTAGTGACAGGAGGAAGCAACCCTAAATCTTGAGCTTCTTGAGCTAAAGGTTTAACATTTGAATGCACGAGGTGAGAAATACCATGCAAGAGGTTAACACCTTGATCACTATCATGAAGAACTTTCTTAAGAGCCTCTATAGCTTGAATAGAATCTTGATTATGGTTTTTTTGAATAAGCCAATTACCTATTTTATCAAGTTCAGTTTAAATATTTTGGACTTGTTCAGGAGGAACTCTTAAATCATCATCCTCATCATGAGATGAGTGAGAAGAGTTTTTCTCCATAATAGGATTGGAATCATGAAGAATCAAATTATCATCCGGGATCCTAAGGAAAGGAGAGGAAGACTCGGGATCAAAGGCACCCATAAGTCTACGACTTCATCTAACCGGAATATTATAAGTAGGACTAGAAGTAGTAAATCTCATAAACTAATGCAATGCAAATGAACTAAACTAAGAAAACATAAAGTATGAATATTTTTGTATTTTGAAAGATATTTTGCAATTTGTTTTGTATTTTTGAAATATAGATGCAAGAAATCTAATTAGCATGCAAGATTTAACATAAAAGAAGAATCTAACACAAATAAGATAATATAAAGGGAAATCTACACCAAAAAACACAATAGTGAATCTAATTCCACAAAAGAAAAGAGGGTAAGTATGTCAGGTTCACCAAAATGAATAAGGTGAAATTGTTGTTCACCAAAATGAATAATATTAAAAAATGAATAGGTTTGATAATGTTAATAAGGTTGAATAGTGGTAGATAAGATAATATGATATGAAAAGGGGGAATATAGGAGCTATCCTTAATCCAAATTCCAAAAAGGAAAGATCCAAATGGTTTAATCAAAAAGAAGTGATCAATGCACAAATGAATCAACAATGGAGAAGATGAAGAAAGGAGGCAAATCCTATAATCTATTGTAGAAAGTATGTACTTGAAATATTAAATGAATAGAAGACAAATACTAACCTCAAAATAAAGGCAAATCTGGAAAATACTAATTTCTAATGTCTGTGCATAGTTTTGGGAAATTCTGCAACCTATTTCGGATTGGAAATGCTGAAACAGAGAAAACCTAGAAAACTCTTATCTTTCTGAGGTCAGGTCATCTTTGACCCAGATAGCGGGGCAAGGTCTTACCCAAGGGCATAATCCTACCCCCCACTAAAGGTCGTCCCTGACCTAAAACAGCTCCAATAGAAATTCTATTCACAAATCCTGGAAGTTCGCTGAAAAGGGTATCCAGATTTATACTTCAATTCATTGTCATGTACATGTATCTGTAAGAAAAATGGTTTTTGTTGTTTGGATGAGGGGTTTTCCTTGGTCAAACCCTGATTTAGGAATTAACCTTGAAATTGAATTGAAATTGCAATATGCATAAACAAAGTAAATGGAACTATTCACCTTGGTTATGTTGAAGTCCTTGTAGAGGATTCGAATCCTTGAATCCACAAGTAGGGATGCTCCAAATGAATGTAGAATAGGATGTAGGATGTCTCAAATCAATGGCATTAGATCTTCAACACCAATCTTGAATGGATCTTAGCATAGGAAGAGGCTTGGATGAATATGGATGGAGAAATCTTCAAAGGGGCTCCAAAGAGATTGAATCCTTCAATAGCTAACAATGGATCTCCATGATGAATGCTTGAATGCTTGAATGCTTGAGGATGAATGAATGCTTGCTTTCTTTCCTTCTCCTTCTTTCTTTCTTGATTATGAGTGCTTATGAAAATCAGATGCTATGCGATACTTTATCATAGATGGAGGTGGTGGTGGTTTGAAATGAGAGAGGAAGGCTTCCTTTTATAGTGATCTAGGGTACAAAATTCTATAGAGGCTGACATTGGAGAATCAAATCCCAGTTAATCTTAACCCCTATAAATGGACCTAGATTAAATTCAATTTAAGGTTTTATCATTCTGAAATCCTAAACAACTGACTTGGAAGCAGGAAAATAAACTTTCTGAATCCTGACATCCCGAAACTCCCAGAATCTAAATTTTGGACCTAGGTCAAGGACGAGGTAGTCTCTTCCCTAGGTTAGATTTAAGGTTGTCCCTTACCTAGGTCAGGGTTGAAGTCATCCTTGACCCTCCTAGTCATCCTTGACCCAAGAAGTCAAGATCTCTAGATTCTCAGAGAAAGTTACGAGAAAAGAGGTTGGGAATAGGGGGAGGGAAACAAAACACAGGGGGAAACTGCCAGATCCATGCAAAGACCCAATCAAGGTTCTTGACATGACCCCAGATCACTTAATCGGAGGGCTAAATTCTCCTAACATGGAAGTTCTTCCATTTTAAGATGATACAATTATCATTGTACACATATTAGAAATATCTACTTAAAATAAACATAAGAGAAAACTATTTTTTTTAATGGAAGGAATTGGTAGCCCCCTTATAAATTGAAATGCATTGGTGACACTACATAGTGATTCTAGTGTGCATCGATGATGCTAGAGTAATACACCCTCTAAAATCATATGGACAAGGAGACTAAACCTCATACAAGCTCTTTCCAATAAATACAAACCCCTACCCAAAATAAGTACAAAATTAAATAAAATATAAAAAAAAAAAATCAGTTTTAGGTTGCTCCCATGTATTTTCTTTATAAATTTGATGCCCTCTCTCAAAAATTTATTTGGAGTGTTAATTTATCAGTTGCTAAATGGAGCCTTGTTAAGTGGGAAACTGTGTGCAGACCTAAGAATGAATGCAACCTTATCTTAGGATCTATTATTTTGAATGGGCAAGATCTTGCTACTAATTTATATTGGTGCTAGTGTACTAGCCAAAATCATCTTTGGGCCCGTATTATCATCCATAAGTATCTTCTAAATGTTAATGTGTTTGATGTTCCCTACTTTCCTTTGGTTTGAAGATGATGTATGATCCAAAATACTTTGAAATTGAGGGTTCAATTGGTAAAGAATGGTCACTTTTGAATATGTCATACGAGATCTCAAGCTCTTTTTAGCTAGATTCTTGGGATGGTCATTCTTCTATCCTTTCTAATCATCCTCACCTTTATCCCCTTTGTGATACTTTTACCGATGCTGGTTGGGACACTGTTGACATTATAAGATTTCCCATA
Organism: Chamaecyparis obtusa; assembly: GCA_027943335.1. Classification (NCBI taxonomy): domain Eukaryota; kingdom Viridiplantae; phylum Streptophyta; class Pinopsida; order Cupressales; family Cupressaceae; genus Chamaecyparis; species Chamaecyparis obtusa. The sequence goes on from BSBK01004663.1 coordinate 260,424, forward strand.
ATTATGGGTTTGTGGTCCATTTTCACTAGAAACATCCTTCTGAATGGCCTCCATGAGGATTTGAAGAAGATAGGAATGAGCTAGCTCAAATTTTTGGAGACTCATGAGTGCACTACCTTGTCTTGGGAAAGCAATGACTTATCTAGAAATTTTTATGTTTCTACAAGTTATGTTGAGCTAGTGCAAAAGACTTTTAGGGACATTTAGGTTCCTTGGTGGAAACAAGTTTGGTAAAATTTCTCATCGCCCAACTACATTTTTTTCATGTGGTTGGTGGTCCACAACCAATGTCTTACTTGGAAAAATTTATGTATGTGTGGTTTTCAGGGCCTCTTGATGTGTATTTTATGTCATAATAGTGAATAAAGTGTCTCTTATTCTCTTTTTCCAATGCTCCTTCACTAGAAATATTCAACATTTTTTGTGGGATGTGTGGAATCAAGCTTGTTAGCATATCTCCTCTTTGGATGAGTTTTTTTTTTTGATGGGCCAAGGCCCCTGTCAAAACCTCTTTTATTCAAGTTTCTTGGACTCTTGGCCTTTATTTTATTATTTGACATATTGGGTTGGAGTAGAATCACTAGATCTTTCAAGATATGTTGTTAGGGCCCCACCACTTGTGGTGGAAATTTCTCCATGCTTTGGGATAAACTATTTCAACAAAATGTGACTTGATAGAGGTTTTGTATCTTGGAAATATTATTTGCTACAAATTTCTCCATCTTCCTCCTCCACAAGGCTAGCTCATGAGAAATAGATGTAGACACACTCTTCAAAAGCTAAATAGGATGGGGAGGTGAAGTCCTCCTCTATAGGGAATTCTAAAAACTAGTACAAATGGATCTTCTCAAAGAAACCTAGGTCCTATTGGTATTGGTTGAATTGGTAGAGATAGCTTGGGGACTATTCAATTTATTTTTTCTGTTTATAAAGGTCATCATACTAAAAATTTGATGGAGGCTCTTGATATTTTATATGTTGTGGAGTGTTCTTGTGCTCTTGGATGGATTAGGAGCATTTGTAAATCAAATTCATAGGTGGTGGTGCATTTTGTGAATTAGTAGAATTTTAAGGATGTTAGTTAGTAATTAGTGTTGGTTGTTAACCAAATTCTTAATTTGTGTGCATCTTTAGATTCAATTACTTTCACTCATATCTCTAGGGAGTGGAATGGAGTAGAGGATTGTCTAGCCAAATGGGCTTTTTATCAAATGAAAAAAAAGAATATTATGGATAAGGTTTAATTACCTTTGGGTTTGTCTTAGTAGATAGATCACTTAGTGAGTCTTGATAGAGTTGTTTGATGCTCATGCTCTGTATTTCTTCTTATTTGAATAAATTTTAACCCCTATTTTATTTCAAACTACATAAGATTCATTTGTAGGACAAACCTAACGTGATTGAATATTTTGTAGTCACAAGTCAATCCTCTACATTATATAAGGTGAGGAGGTCATGGAAAACTCATTAAATCAATCACTAGGGGTTGAGGAGGATGGTATATAAGTTTGATTTAAAAAAATAATTGCACCATTATTTATTTAATTACTCTTGAATACTCTTAAAACCGTGTTGAAGCCTTGAAAACATTAATAAAAAAATGAATTCATCCACTATGAATTATTAATATGGGACTAAATTGAATCTCAAACTGACTAATAATAAAATGGATTTTCCCTAATCAATTATTATTAAATGTTGTCTTAGATTCTCAAATAGGACTTCATCTTTCATAAGCTAATTAGATTAGAATGAATCTCAAAATATATTATAAAATAGATTTAATTGTCACGGCATCAAATCCAATCTAGTAAATAAACATTATAACTAGAAAAAGGTAGATAGAGAAACTATCTCTTATTGCTTCCTAACGATTCCCTTACTAGTTCCATAACATTGTATCATTTCATGAGAACATAGTGCTTACAAACTTACTACAAGCATCATAGTCCCTTAATCAACCAAAAGATTAGAAAATAATTTATACATTCAAAACCAACCTTGGAAAAAATCTAAAGGGGTTCATAATTTGTGTATTAGAATGCATGATTGAGAAATACAAACAAAAATTTTGCTTCTTAGGACTTCCTATGATTGAGAAAAGTAGAGATCACATTACAAAGAAGAGTAGAGAGGAGAAATCTAATTGAGAATAGAAAAGGTCACATGGAAAAAAAGAACAACCCAGAGTAGCTCTAGATTTCAAAAAACTAATGTCAGTGAGAATCATTGATACTCCAATATAAAAGGAAGCAACTGATAGTAAACCCTAGTTTCAAATACCCAAATTTAAAAATGCACTCATTGTCTCCTACACCCAATTATTTCATGGTGCCCCAAGCTCATAATTTCTCATAATACAATATTTATCAAACTTTAGCCAATTGAATGACCATGTGAGAAATAGAAACAAATATTTGGTTCTTAACACTGCCTCTCTTTGGAAAGGGATTCAACATCATACTTCCTTGCATCTTATCACAAGTAGTATAATCCCTAGCAAGAGGAATGAAACCTCCTTCAATTGATGGAACTTCTTTACCCTCCATATTTTGCATATGGGTGTTCACAAAAAAGGGATAAAAACTCAAAGCAGAGCAGAGATAACAAGTTAGAGTAGAGAAAAGACAATAAAATAGGGAAAAATAAGCTAGTATAGAGTAGGGATCAAATAACAAAGAAGACCAAAATAAAAATACTCAGAGAAAAAATGATATCAAAAAATAATAATGTTGGTGGGAAACCCTAAGACCCCCATATAAAAGGAAGAAAAATTGGTTCTTACCACATCCATCCATTGAAGCTTAATTGATGTTTATATCTAATAAATTACTTAATATTTGTTACATTATGTTAATACATGTTATATATGCTAATAATTGTCATATTCTCATTTGCTTATGTAGTTGATGATGAACTCATTTGTGACATTTAGTCTAACTCACTAACTATGTGTAGCTCTTCTATCAGGAAATGATCTATGGGGCTTCTAGAATATGTGGACAAACATTTAGTCCAAATTTCAAGTGTTCTAAAATTGGGTTCCCACTTTATCCTCTTGTGTCTTCTTTCAATCTTTGACTTCTTCCATATTTGTTTGGCTTTTTTACTATGGTTGAAAAATGATTTTATGTAGCTTTAAAGTGTTAACATAAACTTTTGTAACTATCATATATAAAAGATAATTAGACTTTAAACAACTATAAAAAGATGGACATATGATTATTCCTTCCACTATAAAATTTTGTAATCATCTCATATGAAAGACTAGATAATTAAGTAACCTTGAAAAAACAAATTTGGTAGAACACTTTTTAAAAAGTGTTTTAGAATATCCATGTTTGGGTAACCCACTTTATCCTCTTTCAATCTTCAAGCCCTCTCATATCTTTTTTTGAATTTTTAAATGTCATAGAAATGAATCTTTAAAGTCTTGTTATCAATAAGATTTTATAATCATCTTAAATAAAATATTGTTAGCTTTTCAAAATGGCTGACAAATGATTCCTTATAAATTTAATTTCAACATAAAATTTTTTAGTCATCTTATATAAAAGATTATTATCTTTTCAAACAACAAAAAAATCATGGACACATGATTCCTCCTAGGTTCAAGTTCTAACACAAAAATTTGTGATCATCTCATATTAAATATTAGATAATTAAGTAACTATAACATAAAATTTGTACCCTTATTAGTTCTTCTTTAATTTTGCATTCATTTTGGTGGAGCACTTTTCTAATTTGAAATGTATATATTAAGGTCTATTATTAAAATAAGTTAATATAAATTTTATTTAAAATTCTGAAATTAAAAGAAAAATATAATTTATAATAATTTTTTGGAGCTTTTAAATGAAGGATGAAGAAAGAAATTTCAAGGAGAGAGAGAGTTGTGTTGATAACTCTTAAGAATGCATTAATTCATCTCTAATAAATAAAACTACATATATTTTATCCTTGTAAAGAAAACAAATAAGAGATTGATATAGGAGCATCTCGGGTCCTTGGAATTCCTATGTCACCAAAAAATATGTTTGTGGTGTTCCTATGTTGCTTGGCTCCTTTGACCGAGTTGGTTTGGTGTTGCTCGGTTTCCTTTATTAATCGAGTTGGTCGGTAATTCCTTGGCACTCGATTATCTCTTTCCTGGCGCTCAGTTATCTCTACTAGTGATCGGTTATCCTTGCCTACCGAGTTGTTTGTTGAGTTATTGTTGAGGCCGACTCTTGTAATTAATTGTAGTCACAGATTTAATGTTGGTATCTATCATTGGGAAGCGTGTGGACCTAGATTTGGTTGTTCCTTCTGTTAATGGTGGATCTGAAGGCCGACTTGTTCAGTAGCCTCTTTTATATATTGTGGTCTTTGGTTGTAGTTTAGGAGTCAGTTTTGGATAGAAGATAAAAGATAGAAGATTGAATATTGTTTTCAGATCCTCGCATGTTAGAGGACTTCTGTACTTGATTGTAATATCTAGCCTAAATTAGGAAGGCCTTACAACCTAACAAGTATGAATCAATTGAAGTAAATATTGTGTGCTAAAATGTTGACACACTTCTATGAGTCATTAAATCCAAGATTGCTCAAAAATGAGGTCTCAAATGGCGACTCATAGCTCTCTATTCATGGAGTGCAAGGGTTTATAATGGAGGCCCTCAGTTTAGACCTAGTTTGTGCCCATGCAAGTACACCATAAAACAAGGGATTCAAAGAGGAAAAACAAGAATGCTAGTCTCCATGATCATCAAGCATGAATGCAAATGAAAATGAAAGCTATTCTCAATGATAACAATGCATAAAAGCAAACTAATCTATGAAAGGAAATGCTTATGCAAGATTATTCTATGAAAGGAAATATGAATCTAATCTAATATGCAAGTGTGAGATTAATCTAAATGGATTGCCATGGGGCATGAGAGAAGAATACAAGAAAAGAGAAGTTGCAATGTTCAAGCTCAAGTGCTCAAAATCTTCTCCAAAATTGCTCCCCAAACCTACAACATAACAATACTTAAAATCTAGATATGAAAAATGAGAAAGAGAGGACTCCTTATAAAGAAAGATGGATGGTCAAGATTAAGAGGCAAAAATAAATGAGCAATGGTGGAGATTAAATTTTGGTTGATCCATGTGCTCAAGATTCTCAAGAGGCAGAATCAATGGACATGGTTAGGAGGCAAAAAGATGTGTGGAAGATATTAAGAGGCAAAAGAAGATTCCACTCATCTTGGAAAGTGTGCATTCAATGTGTAGACAAAAAGTCTTTTTCTTTTTATTTTTATTTTATTATTTATTTATTATTTTTAGCAAAGTGGTCTCCATTATTAAATTAAAAAAAAATTATTTATTTAAAAGAGATTTGTTCTTTTAATTAAATATGGCTTAGGATAAAGTGATTTTATTATTTAATTAAAAGATTTTTTTATTTAATTAAAAGGGAGCATGTTCTCTTAATTAAATAAAACTTAGGATAAAATGATCAAACCTTAGAAAATATTAAAATAATTGAATTAATTACAATTTGATCAAGGAAATTGATTTGAATTGAAAATATTACAAAGCATTAATTCAAGAAATGATAAATTGATGAATGGGGGCCCAAAGTCTAGGTGACTATTTTAGGGTGCATACATTTGCCCCTCTTTGACTAATGTGTGATCTTCATGGGAACACATGTAGTCAAAGAATGAGTATCACAAGAAGCCCACTCTCTGAAGAACACCACAAATAGTGTTCATAGGGCCTATTTACTACGTGAAACATATATGCAAGAAAGTGAATCTATGTTTTTTTTTAGAGCCCAAAATTGAAGTGTGATCTATGAAAGCAAGAAACACTCAAGCTAGACACATGACAAATTTATTTTAATTTATAAAATCCAAATGTTATAGAGATTCAACAAAATACCTCAATTCTAAAGCAACGCGCCTCGCTACTATGTTGCCTCAGAAAATACAATCAAAGAAATAAACACAACAACCATTAAGTGTCAAAAAATAGAAAGTGAGAAAGAAAATCTAAAAATTTAGGTCTCTGTTGTCAGAATGTCGCATGAGACAGTACCCAGTGTCATGTGAGAAAGTACACAGAACCATGCAAGAAAATGCCTTTGTCACACGCAGAAGTCTTATTGTCAGCACAACTTCGCACGATACAGCGAGAAACTTCGTATGAGAATCTGTACCAGAGATGCATGGAAGTATGAACAGCGCACGAAAATCGTCAGAAAAATAAAATAAAATAAAATGAGGCCAGAAATAGAATTTTTTGCCCTATGGTGGGTGCCAAAAATATGTGCTAAAATGTTGACATGCATCTATGAGTCATTATATCTAAGATTGCTCAAGAATGAGGTCTCAAATGGCGACTCATAGCTCTCTATTCATGGAGTGCAAGGGTTTGTAATGGAGGCCCTCAGATTAGACCTAGTTTGTGCCCATGCAAGTACACCATAAAACAAGAGATTCAAAGAGGAAAAGCAAGAATGCTAGTCTCCATGATCATCAAGTATACATGCAAATAAAAATGGAAGCTATTCTAAATGATAACAATGCATAAAAGAACTAATCTATGAAAGGAAATGCTTATGCAAGATTATTCTATGAAAGGAAATATGAATCTAATCTAATATGCAAGTGGAAGATTAATCTAAATGGATTGCCATGGGGCATGAGAGAATAAGACAAGAAAAGAGAAGTTGCAATGTTCAAGCTCAAGTGCTCAAAATCTTCTCCAAAATCGCTACCCAAACCTGCAGCATAACAATACTTAAAATCTAGATATGAAAAATGAGAAAGAGAGGACTCCTTATAAAGAAAGATGGATGGTCAAGATTAAGAGGCAAAAAGAAATTAGCAATGGTGGAGATTAAATCTTGATTGATCCATGTGCTCAAGATTCTCAAGAGGCAAAATCAATGAAAATGGTTAAGAGGCAAAAAGATCTATGGAAGAGATTAAGAGGCAAAAGGAGATTCCACTCATCTTGGAAAGTGTGCATTCAATGTGTAGACAAAAAGTCTTTTTTTTTTCTTTTTTTTTTATTATTTATTTATTATTTTTAACAAAGTGGTCTCCATTATTTAATTAAAAGATTTTTTATTTATTTAAAAGAGATTTTTTCTTTTACTTAAATGTGGCTTAGGATAAAGAGATTTTTTTATTTAATTAAAAGGAAGCATGTTCTCTTAATTAAATAAAACTTAGGATAAAATGATCAAACCTTAGGAAATATTAAAATAATTAAATTAATTACGATTTGATCAAAGAAATTGATTTGAATTGAAAATATTGCAAAGAATTGATTCAAGAAATGATAAATTGATGAATGGGGGCCCAAAGTCTAGGCGACCATTTTAGGGTGCATATAAATATATGAAGGATTACTGCATTCTCTCTCTCACTTGTGTGTTTGTTTCTTCCACGTGTGATCTCTGCAAGGTGGATCTAGTTAGGGTGTGCCTTTGGCCCCTCTCCCTGTCCTCCCTTGCATCAGATATCATAGGTAACCATGATTTTATTTGAAGATGAATAGAACAATACATCTTTTGTTCTTATAATAAATAAGATCTTCAAAGAACCTGTTGGTAAATAGATTTGTCCTTCTTGTTTATTGTGAAATTATGACTCTTAATGCCTGAATGCTGAACAATATCTGCTTACAATAGTTGAAAAGCCATCTTCTAATTACCGGCTTTTCTTTGAATTTGTAGGTATAGCTCCCTATGTGAATGATGTTCAAGGAATTATGTTTTTAATTCTAAACTAATGCGGGGTATGCTCTTAACCTGAGAGCAGAAGAGGCAAACCAAATTAAGTCTAACCAGAGCTTAATTCAGGCAAGAAAAAGCTTCTAATCTAAAACCAAGCAGTAAAACTCACAAATCCTATGAATTCACATGCTCAGCAACTACCTACAGAAATGTAACTGCAATGATTAAGAACTTCCAATGAGTCTTTCCCTGAATCTCCCAAAGCACATCCTACTTTGGTTAATTCATATCCTCATAACAAAAGAATGAAACACCTTCCTTTCTTCCTGCAATTCAGATTTAAAAGAAAGAAACATAGAAACCACTACTAACTAACTAATGGAATAGAAAATTATTGATATAAAACACTCTTTACTGGCTCAGCAATATCAAGTCTGATACATCAACAATTTTGCCAACCCCTTTTTTCTTCTTTTACACTAGTTTATATAGAAACCACTAGCATACACCCTTCATGAGAATATGAAGTGCTTCAACTTCTAGAATTTGAGAAAATTGAAAACTAATACTTTCAAAAATACAAACAAAAGGAAACAGAGAGACTATGTCTCTTCACATGATTTGTCTTTGAGAAGGTGAAGTGAACGGCCTCTCACTACTCAACACAACTTGAAGATGCTAGAATCAATGAAGAACATCATTGCCCCCACTCACGTTCTATGCCATCAAAGAAGATCCAACAAAGCAATAATGAATGGTGCACTCAAATATAACAGCCTGTACATTGCTTAAGAACACCCAAAAGAACTCAATGCAACCAATCTTTTCATATATTTTAGTTTCAGAAAATCTCGACCTCCAAAAAGCTTTGATTAGATTTCAAACCTATCATGAGTTGTGACTCATCATATGAAGATGTTCAATAGAACCAGTGCACTCAACATATACTATTTCTATTTATCATGAATAACATATGGAATTGTTATTCTTTCTTTCTCAGATGCATTAATCAACATAACCTCTGAGAAACCTCGGTTATGCTTGAAAACAGAGTATGTATTTGAGCTCGAACAAGAGCCATGACCCGAGCTTAGAACATGACCTTTTTAAATGCACAGCCACTGAATTAATGCATTTTCTGATCAGTCCTCATCATCACATTATATTACTCATATCCCTATTTTAATGATGTTTATATGCTAATCATTAGCACTACTCCATACTTCATCATAATTTGGAAATCAATTGATCAAACTTCAACACCATTAACAATGTGATACATGGAACAAATTATAGCATTTAAATAGCCATATCTTTTACACAGCTAATCACCAAGAGCTCAGTTTCCTTTCTACACAAATGTGTCATTCTTGAAATCTTTTCAAACATAATGGAAGAAAAAGACATTCCCACACTGTTCCAATCAACAACCAGCTACTCAAAATTATCTCATTTTATGAATTCAAAAATCATTCTAAAAGAACATACCAACATTAGATCCAATGTGTCTTGAAAACTTTCAGGAATCACCTTTTGCCTCTACCCTTATTGAAAAGTTAGAGACATTGTAACAGTCCTGGGATCGAATCTGCAAGGATGGCTTATAGAAAGCAATGTATCTTCTTGGGATCTTCTAAACTTGCAGAGTTTTAATAACCAAATGTCTTCCAAACTGCACATACTGCCCCATGAAGTGAATCTCTGAAGTTTCAAATGCCAGACTTGTAATTGCATCAATCATGTGAGAAAAACTTCCATTAGATCCCTTGTATATGCCTAGTGAACATATCTTCACAGTCATCTTTCATCTGGAAAAGACCATCAATGAAAGCATGATATCCTTGCCGGATTGGGAACTATCACCTACCCATCATGACAAGACTTTGAAACCACCCACCCGGCTTAGAGATGAGAGGGAAAGAGAAAGGGAACCCGACAAGGATAACCTACCTATGAAAGACTTGGACCTAGACACAAATCAGACTAGACATGACTATGGCTTTAAAATCTTTCACTTTTTGCAACATAGTTATGAGGTGAAAAGTGAGGCAATAGAACCATTATTTTCTTTAGAGAGATGACAAGACCTATCAAAAATTACATTATATACAAGACAAAAAAACTCTTTTGGTTCAAATTTATTATTGGAGAGCCTAAAACTATTTGATCTCTTAGGATAATGTTCTTTGAATGCATCGTGAAGGTAATAAAAATATGCCCATAATTACTCCAAAGGATATATCCATATTATATAAAGATATAATTCTACAAGTAGTGTTGCATTTCTTGTTGATAATGATTCTACTAGTTCTATTCAAGTTGATTTTACATACGCTTTATAGATCTCATTTTCAATGACTCTGTAGAAAGTATTATGAGGAAGATATTTATTATTAATACCAATTTCTTATATAAGACCTAGATATTTTGGTATATCAAGTGTTCTTGATTTATTGTTCACATAACTTTGTTGGCATTTGATGAAGGTGTTGGAGAGATTATTTTCATGGGATGAATGTTGGGGTGTTGTCATTGTTGGAACCAAAGTCAATTCTTTAGATTAGTGGTAAAGATGGCCCCATAAGGAATTCTCTAAGTATCTAGTGTATTGTTGTTAACATAGTCAATCATGGTGAATGAAATGTGCAGTGATGATATGAACATATTTGGTGGTGTGATTGGAAAGGTAGAATCTAAAGATTCATATAAGCCTACTTCTATGATTGCAAAAGAAGATTTGAAGTGCAGATGCATTTTTAGAAGAAACACTAGGGTCATCAGCTAGAACACCCAACTGGTTTGACAAGGTGATGAAATCAAGGTAGTGGTTGGATTAAAGTTAATAATTGTTTTTTTTTTTAATTGTATTGTTGAGATCTGACCTTGAAAATCATAATTTCCTATGTTGGGATGATCTCTTATGAAATTTGGATGGATTTTGGAGGCCGACATCAATAACACATTTTAGGGTTATTCTACGGACCTAAAAGTGTATATATGTGATGCAAGAGCATCCTGGGTGTAAGAGCAATCTTGCATCACCCAAAAATATTTTAGTTTTTGTATTCAATAAGGGCTATCTTGTGTAGAGCTACTATTTATGGAAACTTACTATTTTTAGTAAGTTGGTCATACAATCTCAGAATGTTCTGATTTCACATGTGGAGGTTCATCTCAGCTATACCAGCCTGCCAGTAAAGTTTCATGGCTAGATCAGGTCTAGTTTTGAAGATATTGAAGATTTTCGGTATTGGCAACAGGGTACATAAACTTTGAACTTAGTTTTGAAGGCTTTAGAGGCCCTGGATGAGGTCAAATTTTTAATGGAATGAAGCTTGCTTGATTTAGGTGTTGTAGATCTCCTCGTGCCCTTTCCGAATTGGGGTCATAATAGTCAATCAGAGCAACTGGTGATGACTTATGGTCTTTGGAAGTCGGGCCACCTGAAATGGTAGAAAATAATTTTCCTTCAAAATTTTTGTTTGGGTTTCAAAAGTTATTTTGAGCCGACTTTGATGTAATAAATTGAAAAATAAATTAATTCTAAGTTTGGTCGGCCCTATGGGCTAAATTTCTGGAACCTTCTCAGGCAGTGGAAATTGCTTATATAAAGAAGGCCCGTAGTGTTGTCTATTTAGTTCGGGACAATTCTAGGTAGCAGATCTGGATAATAATTCAAGGCTTTGTCCTACAGAATATTGTAAGGGAATGCCCATGTGGCTTTGCATATTGTAATTCTGAAAGTTTGTGTAGACACCTAAAAATTCTTTAGAAAATAAATTATTTTTATTTTCTAAAAAATCTCTGATGACATCATCATTTATTAATTAATTATTTATTTAATTTATTTATTTAATTAATTTATTTATTTTTATGTTATTAAATCCCTTTTTCTTAATTAAAAATATTTAATTAAGAAATCCCTCCCAAAAATGTTTAAATCTTATTTAAACATTAATCCCCTATTTATTAATTATTTTAATTAATAAATTGACCAAAAATCCCCCAAAAAATAATTAATTTATTTTTTGACCAAAACTTGGCCAATTTCCTTAAGACCACTAACCTCTTCCAAAATCTTCTAATCCCTTCTTAATTTCGATTAAAAGGCTAATCCCACCTTTTCTAACCCTAATCTCAACTCAAAATATTTAATTAAGATTAAATATTTAATTTTCATATTTATTGAAAATATTTCAATAAATTTTCCCAAACTTAAGCTTTTGGAATGAATAAACTTTTATTCCATAAAACCAAGGAGAATTCTAGACTCTTCTAGAATCTTCTCAACCCAACCTCTTCACCCATCCTAATCCTAAAATCCCCTAATCCTAATCCTAATCCTCCCCCTAACCTTGTCACATTCCCTAAACAAGGTTAGCCAACTCCTAAGCTTGACCCAAAGTCAACAAACTTCTAGAGGCTTCTCTTACATGCATTAAGTGCATTTAAAGCCTCCTTATCCCTCTTACATGCATTTATGATGCATTTAAGAAGCCCCTCACCCCTTTCTTACACCCTTTGACCTTAGGCACATTTTTCAAATTGTGCACATTCCTCCCATCTTTCAACCCAATGCCCTTGTGACACTTGTCACAAGGAGGTGGCCTTGAACTAGCACAATCCATGTGCTCCCCTTTGAATGAATCTTGGCCTCTCTTAAGGATTTTGATCCTAGCCACTCATTCATCCTCCCAAAAGTCTATAAATAGTCCTCATTTTCAAGAGCAAAATATCCATTCACCTTTCATTTTATGCATTGTTATCATGTCCATTTAGTTCTAGACTTAGCATAAGCAATACTAATTGTTAGTTTCTTTTTATCATCTTCAAGCTTTCTTAAAGAACATCATAGCTTAGCAATAATGGATTAACATAGTTTCTTTTATTGTTTTGCATAGCATATAGCATCATATCACACCTATATTTGGTCTAAAATCAATCTTAGTATGCATTAGAATATGCTCCAAGTGCTTAGAGAGCACACCCACATCCCTCTAATTGAAGCGAATCAAACATTTGCTCTATAGCACTTGTTTTTTTAGCAACAATCTTGAGGTGGCTTTGGTTTTGTTTTCATGTCTTATGCTATTTTTTAGTTCATGAACATGTTAGATTAGTCTAATGTTTGAATGTTTCAGCCTTTCAAGACAGGTAACAGGTTCAAAATCATAGTCTACATTCTGGCACGCCCGGTGGGACCCACTTCACGGGTTCTTTGCAAACATTCTGATGGGTTTTAGACCATTTTCAGATTTTTCAAGCTTATAGGTGGACGGAGCACTTCGATCCCTTCTTCTTCTTGTCTATATTCTTCTTCCTCTTCTTGTCTATATTCTTCTTCTATTCCATCTCCTTCTTCTTCTTCTTCTAGCAAGGAGGTCATGGCCATTTTTTTTCAAAAATAATAATAATATCCATAAGGAAGCAAAATCATACACACCTTATTTTAGTGCTTAAAATGAACCCCCAAATCATTCTTGAATGCATTAAGGACTAAAATTTGCAAAATTTGTTCTAACAAACAAAACAAAAAAATTAATCAAGGCATTTGCATCCTTGCAACATCAAGGATTTTTAACAATGCATTCATGCAAAGTAGGAATGATCATATCTTTTTGGGCATAAAAAGAACATCAAATCTGCATTCAAACGAGTCAAAACAAAATCTTGAATGAAGCTAAAAGGAAGAACTTAGGTCCTAAGTGTCATTGTCAATTTGAAAATCAAACTCAATCTTGAATGCACTAAAAGGAACAAACAACTCTATTCCCTCATCTGTTTCAGTTTTCAAAGCAAGCAAGCCAAATTCAATCTTGAGTAATCTAAGGGACAAAACAAAGCTTTTTCAAAGTTCTTAAATCAACTCGCTAATCAAATCTTGAATGCACAAAAGGAAATAACTTGCAAACGTTCAATTCATTTACATTTTGAGGAAAGGAACAAATCAAAATCTAATCACGAGTGTCTTCATTTCAAAGTTCAAACATCACTTAATCAAATTTGGGAAAATGAACAAAATCTGCTTGATGTGCATGTAGGAGTTTTTCAATTCTTGCATAATCCTTGTTAGAGTAAGCAACGTGGAACATTTGAACTTGGACAAGTTCACTTGTTTTACTTTTAGCGAGGCCTGTCCAAGGAGAAGCGCTTCCTCCTCGGAGAACGACCTCAAAATGGTATCCCCCCCGGCCGGTATACAAATAAGTGAATACCAAAAGAATCACTTACATCTCCTAATCGCCGGGCGTTCGTGCCAAACACGTGACTGGGGATGGTAAACATTCCTCTCCCCCAGCATAATTGGCAAGGCTCTTAAGTGAGTCACGGATGATCAGCATAACCGGGTATGGAGACACCACGGAATCATTAGCAACCTGATAAAATAGAGGCTACCCTATCTACATCCGAAAGTATCAAAATCCTTGTGCAAGGACCGATTCCAAGGGGTTTATCGGGTCGCCTCAAGATTACTCACCATTTGTATTCCCTTCTAGGGGATACCAAGCTGTGGGCAAGCGATTTTGATACTCACCTTCCTTAGGTAGATCTGTTTGAAGTGCTTGACAGTCAAAGACTCCGTGAAAACACTTGTTGAAACATACACTTTCAAAGCTTTATCAGAGTAAGTTGCCTTTGTTTGTATCTCGCAGGGTTGCTTTGTCCCTTGCGGAGATTACTTTGACTTTAACTTTTGCCATTGGAAACCTTTGCCTCAAAATCAGAAGCCCTTTTTCCAAGTGATGCCTAGCAAGAACAAACATCCTAAAGCAAAGTTGCCCAAATCCCAAGCCTATCAAGAGCAAAAAGTTGCCAAGAAGAACGCCAAGACCTATCAATCCATTATCCAAGCAACCCAAGCAGAAGAAAAGTCTCAAGCCAGACTTGAGAACATTGCCCATAACGCCCGCATCAAACAGTTCGCCTTCCGTTTCCGAGTTAACCATCACTTTGTCAACCTTGAGCCAGAAGATTAGCCAATCCTTGTTCATGTCTTGTTCCATCTTCAGATCTTGAAATCTTGTCTCCAACATGCCTTGCATCTTAGTTTCATCCTAGTTTCACCCTTTGCATCAGCATTAAAACCTTAGTTGCATTTCAGAACATCATAAAGTTGCATATGCATTCATCTTCCTACCAGCATTCTAGAATCAATCCTTGTCATTCGCATAGAGCATTGTCCCTTCAACCTTCGATACCTTTTCCACCAGCATCCCCCCATCAGCTTTCCATATCTTTGTAGCAGATCCACCATCCTTTGTTCCAAATCCAGAGATCCACCAACACTTAGTGTTCTACCTTTTGAGTTGTTCCTATCCTATATCCAAGATCAGAGACCATCATCCTCTTTTTTGGCACAACGTGTTGTCATAAAGAAATCAAACCTTGTCCTTGCATAGCCATCATCTCGAGCAAGAGATTGGAGTGTATTGATAAGAAACTTGTTGACCGAAGATCATCAGTCTATCTTAGGTTGACCCCATCATATCTCTGATCCTCCATTTGGGAAAAATAGCAGCTCATTTGTTGACCACTCAGTAATCTTTCACCAGCTTTCCATCAGCAACCTATCTTTCCTCCACCATCTTGATCCATATCAGTTCCATCCAGCTTCCATCATCGCCATCTTGATCCCTATCTTTGCATTTGCATCTTAGAAGTCATCATCTTTAGAAGTTCATCAACTTTGCATCCATCAACATCTTTTAGCCAAACATCTTGCATACATTTAGCACTTGCATCTCCATGCCTGTTGAGACCAGATCTCGGAAAAGAAGAAGCATGAATCCTTATCCACCAACAACCTCATCCGATCCCAACTTTTTCACTAACGCCATGATGACCTACAATCCCCAGATCTAAGCCAGTAACCCATGTGAAGATCCAAACATCCCTTCATCCCCGTTGGCAAACCAAGCATTTGTGAATCCTCCAGAAAGCCCACCAGCAACCAATGCCCTTGTACCACAACATCAGCAAAGCACGTTTGTTCACTACCTGCCAGAAAGTACCTCCATCCCACCATCTCTCTATCCACGCATCCCCATCAAAACTATCCAAGTTCCAGCACAAGCATACTCTCCATTCCCTAATCCTATCATGCAAACACCCCAAGAGCTTTCCACCATTCCCCTTTTCTTGCAAGGAAGCCTCACCAGTCCCGCAACACAAGCTGCAGCACCATCCGCTCCATCTCATACTCCTTTTGCTTCATCATCTGCTATGGTTGCCCAAGCCCAAATCCAACACTTAACCCAAAGTCAGCTTCCACCTCTCACACAAGCTTTTACACCACCGCCATCCACAAGTCAAGCAACGCCTTTCACCATCAAAGGAGCACCGTCACCCTTCACCCCCCAAGCACCTGTACCTTCTTCTTTGGGGTTAGCGCAATCGCTCCCCATTCCAACCTCATCCTTCTCTTGGGTGTTTCCTTCATTTTCCTCTTCACAAGCATCCGCTCAACCACAACCTCAACAAGCTCCTTTCTCCCAACCATCATTCATGTCTCAAGCTCCCGTTGCTCCTACCATTCCATCATCCACTGCAGTGCACCCTAACACAAGCTCTCAGTGGGGCCTTACACAAGAAGAAATGAAGGCATGGGGGATCCCATCTCAATCCCCTACATCTATGGTTGCAAGTCAACAAACCGCCTTCGCCCAAGCAGCACAGCAGCAACTACCCCAAACACCGCCGGCTTCAAGATATTCATCCCAAATCCCAAATACCTTCCAGCAAGTTCCACCACTTCAACAGCCAACTTTCCCCAGCTATCTCACCCCATCACCCTTTGCTTCTAGCTTCCCCACGTCTGTTCCACCTCTAAGTAATGCAGGCATGCACCCAGCTTATATCAGCCAAATCCAAAGCCAACCTCAGCAACTACCACCATCATACTCACAAGCAGCATCGTTCCAACAGCCTCCCCCACAGCAACCACATGCCCCCTTTCAGCAAACAACCATCATTTCTCAACAACAGCAAGTCCCTTGCTATCAGCCTCAGCAACAAATCCCTATCATCCCCCAGCAACAACAAGTTCCCACCTATCAGTTACAACAACAAGTTCCAAATGACCACTATCAGCAAGCAGTCCCACAACAAATGCCAGTTCAACAACAGCAAGTAGCCCAACAACATCAAGCGGTCCCATATCAATATCCCCCTATGCCACACCAGCAATATCCCCAACAACCATTGCCCCAAAATCAGTTCCAAACCATTTATCCACAGCAAGCACCATATCCAGTTCCACAGCTTCCATCACAAGCAGAGGTTCCAGTTCCCTCGCCACTCAATGCTGAGTGGGAAGCAATGAAAAATGCCCTAAAAGAGCTACAAAGTGGAACAGAGAATAAAACCTACAAGTTCGAAGAGGTGTGCTCATATCCCTTCGATCGGTCCATAGCAACTATCCCTTTCCCCAAGCATTTTGAGATGCCTAAGTTCGACAAGTATCGAGGGAAAGGAGATCCAGTAAACCATATCAAAGAGTTTTACATGGCGTGCCAAGAAGTGGCTTATAGTGATAACTATCTCCTGCGCCTGTTTCCCAAGAGCTTGGGAGGAACTGCTGTTGAGTGGTTTTACAAAATACCACATGGGACAATAAACACCTTTGCTGAACTCTCTGAGAAGTTCATCACACACTATGCCCATAATGTGGAGAATGAGTTGTCCTTGCTAGACCTATGCAACTCAAAGCAGAAAGACGGAGAAAGCCTTGCAGAATACTTGCAAAGATGGCAGAATCTTACAACCAGGTTATCATATCAGCCGCCAGAGAAGCATCTAACAAAGATCTTCATTGATAACCTACATCCAAAGCTATCCCATCACATGCGAATGAACTGTCTCCAGACATACCAAGACATCAAGAGCAAAGGCATAGGCATCGAGAAAGCTCTCCTAGATGAAGGCACTATTCGTCACTTCAAGGATGATTCCAAAAACAAACCCAACAATGATAAATCCCGTTACTGGAATCGTAACAAGAATGTTGTTACAGATGGAGCCACTGACACTAAGAATGTACAATTCGTTGTGGCTAGTCCTACACCAGCTCAAACATACCAACCGCCACAAGCACCCATCTATCAGCAACCACCAACTCCCGCATATCAAGCACCTATTTATCAGCAGCCTCCTCAAGCTCATCAACCGCCTGTGCAACAGTATTAGCAGCAATACCAACAGCAGCAGCCAGCACGTCAAGGCAATCCTGTTAACGCAGTTAACGTTGCCCCAAGGCAGAACAAACCCAATAATCAGAACAATCCAAAGAGGACTTTCACACCTTTGGGTGAGCCTCTGGATCAGATCTTTTATCGGCTAGCCAAGGCAAATATGATCACATATCCGCCCATCCCACAGAAGGATGACAACGCACCAAAGTCTGATTGGTATAAAGAACATGAATACTATGATTACCATCGTGTGAAGGGGCACACAACATTGAAGTGCATGCGGCTTAAGCACTACATCCAGGATCTCATCGATCGCAAGGAAATCCAGGTCGATGCACCAACTCAAGCTTCACCCAATGCCGGTTTGCAAATATATCAAAATGTGTTCCCTCAACACGATGCCGAGAAGAATCAAGCTAACGCCAATCAGCCCCAAAATCATGGCAAAGGCAAGCAAGAAGATCACACAGCGGCCTACATCAACTATGACAAGTATGTCGGATGCATAACTCAAGTTGAGCCCATCCAAGATGAGCCCACCATCAATACCATCCACGTCAGAGGGCCGGATCGACAATGTACTGCAACTACCCGCAGTGGTAGGATAACTGTTGCCGATGCTCCTCCGAGATCAGCTGCTCCTCCAAGGCCAACATCTACTGCATCCACAGCACAGTCTAACACCAGGCCAGTATCAAATGCACGCGCAACACAGCATAATGCACCAAGAGCACAATACAATATCATAGAGCATCTTGGGAACATGCCAGCCCAAATATCTATCTTGGATTTGCTCTGCACATCACCCATCCATCAGGAGATCCTGGACAAAGCTCTAAAAGAAGGTCATGTCCCCACGGACATTAACACAACTCAGTTTGAAACTCTTGTGGGACACCTATCTGCAGCATGTGCCTTATCCTTCAAAGAATCTGATATACCATATGTCGCTCCTGACCATACTCTCCCTCTCCGCATTGCTGTCATGGTCAGAGATTTCGCCATCAAACGAGTTCTAGTGGATAATGGCTCAGCCCTCAACTTGTGCACATTAAAATTCATCAAGAAGATCGGGTTCACGGAGGCCAACATACAACATGAGAAAATCACTATCAAAGCATATGATAACTTGGAGCGTACCTCTAAAGGTACTATAACTTTGCCTATCCAGCTAGGCCCAGCAACGCAAGATACTCTCTGCCACGTTGTTGATCTTGACCTACCGTTCAATATCCTCCTTGGTCGTCCATGGATCCATTCCATTAAGGCCGTACCATCTACTTACCATCAGTGCATCAAGTTTCCACATCAAGGCACCGAGGTTACCATCCACGCTGACCCTAACCCCTTCACATACTGCCTTGCGATGGAAGCATCTTTCCCTCATTCTACTCATTGTCCTGGAACCGATATTGGTACTTCTATTGCTAGCTCATCCCGATCCCATCGCGATCCAGAGACCATCCTTTCTTCCACCTTATCATCCATCAAGATCAACAACCAGGGTTGTGGCGAATACAGCCTCAGTGATGCATTTGCTGTAGGAGCTCTTCCACGTGATCCACATACTCAAGGGTGCCCAAGTTGTCAAAACAAGCATGTTAAGGAACATCATAAGCTCAAGCAGATAGGAAATATGACTTTCGAGTCTCATGGTACCATCAACAGCAAAGAAATGGATCCAGATATTAACAAATGGTTATACAAAGATCCCCCATCACGTGACACACAACTTCTTGAGTACTTCAAAGAGAAATATCCAATCCCCTTCAAAAATGTCACAGAACACTATAACTATCAAGGTGGTGGTCTAGGACCACAAGAGGACGGAAATTTGTTTCCTATCATACCATCCCAAAATCCAGAACAGCAAGGACTTGGCTTTAATACCTCTCGCCTGCTTGAACAAGAGCCCAATACCACAACTGAGGGCACTAACATGACCAACGTGAACTTTTCGAATAGCCAGGATGACCTTGTGGAAATCGAAGACATCCCCGAAGAGAAAGACATCCGATCCTATGACGATATCTTTGCCGACGACACCCTCCTGGGGACTTCTGTTCTCCAACAACTCTCCATTAACCTCATAGATCTTCCCCTCACAAACCCCGACCTCATAGATTGGGACCAACCAAGCATTGCACACATCGATGAGTTCCAAAGCGCACAAGCACTCCTAGAATTCATGGGGGCATCAGGTCCAGCAAGCAATCAGGATTCAACATCAACCTCTATCTATCGGCTTCACCCAGAAGGATATTTTGGGGAAGAGGCAAGCTTTAGTCGCAAAAATGAAATAGCAAAAGAACATCATGAGTCTTTATGTGAAAACCCCCTTGGGGCACATTCTGATTCCAAAATAGTAAAAATAAAGGGCGTATCTTCTAGTGAAAACCTGGCAATTCAGGCGCTAGAAGATGAAGCCTTGCCTCTTCCCCCTATCCAAGATTATAGACCAGAGCAGTCGCCAATCATCATAGAGGAGACCAAGCCAATCAACTTGGGAACAGAAGAATGTCCAAGGATCACCTACATTGCAGTCAACCTAACAGAAGGAGAAGAAATCGCTCTCAGTGCCTTGCTCAAAGAATCAGTTATCAACTTTGCATGGTCATACGCCCACATGCCTGGGCTTGATCCTAATCTTGTCGTTCATCATCTAGCAGTGGATCCTAACGTCAAGCCAGTGAAGCAGAAGCTAAGGAAAATGCATCCAAAGGTAGCATTGCTCGTCAAAGCAGAGCTTGAGAAGCTCCTTCAAGAAAAAATCATCAGAGCAATTGACTACTCAGAATGGATCTCTAACATGGTGCCAGTCACAAAGCCTTCTGGCGACATCAGAATCTGTACTGATTTCAGGGACTTGAACAAGGCATGCCCTAAGGATGATTTCCCATTGCCAAACATAGACATGCTTGTAGACCTCTCAGCGGGTCACGAAATGCTATCACTCATGGATGGCTTTTCCGGTTACAACCAGATTCATATAGCAGAAGCAGATCAACATAAAACAGCATTCACAACCCCATGGGGTACCTTCTGCTACAATATGATGCCCTTTGGGCTAAAGAATGCAGGAGCAACATATCAGCGAGAAATGACTGCGATCTTCCATGACATGATCCACAAGATCCTTGAAGACTATGTGGATGATATCCTTGCAAAATCCAAAACAAGGGATGAACACCTCAACATCTTAGAGCGTGTGTTTGATCGTCTGAATCATTATGGCTTAAAGCTTAATCCAAAGAAATGTGTCTTTGGTGTTACATCTGGAAAGCTCCTAGGTTTCATAGTATCGCGACGAGGCATAGAGATAGACCCCAAGAAGGTCAAAGCAATAACAGAGATGCCTCCACCAAGAACACTCAAACAGCTCAGAAGCCTACAAGGAAAGCTTCAATCAGTGCGTCGGTTCATTTCTCAGTTAGCAGACAAGTGCCAACCTTTTACGCATCTCCTATGCAAAGACACAAGCTTCAAATGGGATCCCATATGTCAAAGAAGCTTTGATAAGATCAAGGAGTATCTTGCCAATTCTCCAATCCTAGTACCACCAATTCCAGGACGCCCTCTCATACTCTACATCTCGGCAACCACTACAGCACTGGGGGCACTCTTAGCTCAGCATGATGATGACAACAAGGAGAGAGCCATCTATTACATCAGTCGCACTCTTGTCGGATATGAGCTTAATTATTCACCTATGGAAAAAGCATGCCTTGCAGTGGTCTTTACCACTCAAAAGCTTAGACATTACATGCTCAGTCACACAATCAAGCTCATTTCAAAGGTGGACCCCCTCAAATATCTACTATCAAAGACAACTCTCACAGGCCGTATGGCAAAATGGGTCATGATACTCAGTGAGTTTGACATCCAGTATATTGATCGCAAAGCAATCAAAGGGCAAGTCATTGCCGATCAACTAGCAGAAGCACCACTGGTGGATGCCTATCCACTAATCATGGAATTCCCTGATGAACACTTATGCATGATTGAAGAGCAGCCCATGTGGAAACTATACTTTGATGGCTCCTACACATCACATGGATCAGGGGCAGGAATCCTATTCATCACACCTCAAGGTGACTACATCCCAAAATCATTCAAATTGGGATTCCCATGTACCAACAACATTGCAGAATATGAGGCACTCATCTTAGGTCTCAGAACAGCCATTCAGTGGAATATCATAGAATTACAAGTATTTGGAGATTCACAGCTGATTATCAAAAAAGTCCTAGATGAATATCAAACAAAGGATGACAAGTTGCTACCTTACAAAGAGCTGGTGGACAAACTACAAGAGCATTTCCTACATCTACAGTTCACACAGATCCCAAGACTTCAGAACAAAGCAGCGGATGCAATGGCAACCATTGGATCCTTGTTAGAAATCCCACGCGACGCATCACAATATGAATTCCTAGTCGAGCAGCTACATACGCCAGCTTATGAGAACGCTGATGCAGAAATGGTATGTGTCTTGGTTGGTCCCCAATCCCCATGGTACCACGACATCCATGCATATCTAAAAAATGGTATCATATCTCCCCATCTCACCAATAACCAACGCCAAAACCTTATTCGCAGAGCTTCCCACTACACTCTTGTAGCCAACACCCTATATCGTCGTGGGTATCACAATGTCCTATCTAGATGTTTAGATTCAAATGAGGCCGTCTTGGCCTTACAAGAAGTTCACGCTGGAATTTGCGGTGCCCACACGAGTGGCATGGTTCTAGCAAAGCAGCTGCTTAGAGTTGGATATTATTGGCCAACAATGGAACATGATGCATGTGATTTTGTCAAGAAATGTCTCCCATGTCAACAGCATGCCAATTTGATACATGCACCAGCACAAGATCTACAGCATATTGCACCACCATGGCCTTTTTCATGTTGGGGCCTCGACCTCGTTGGCTTGATCACCCCCCTCTCTTCGGATGGACACAAGTATATCATAACAGCCACAGAGTACTTTACCAAATGGGTTGAAGCGATTCCACTCACCCTTACTACTGGCATCCAAATATCCAAGTTCATCCTCTATCATATCATTTGTCACTTCGGCATACCATCTACCATCTTCACAGACCATGGCACACCTTTTGAAAACCAGCATGTGGATGATCTATGTGCCAGACTCCACATCCATCACCGTTTCTCCAGTCCATATTTCCCTCAAGGAAATGGCCAAGCTGAGGCAACTAACAAAACTATCTTGAAAATCCTCAAGAAGGTTGTCAATGATTCTGGTCGTGACTGGCACCTCCAAATCAATCCCGCCCTTTGGGCCTACCGCACTTCTTATCGCACTCCCACAGGCACCACCCCATACTCCCTTGTATATGGTGCTGAAGCTGTTCTACCGATCGAGGTTGAGCTCCCCTCATTGCGAGTCTCCATGAAGAACTACACCACTGATGAAGATTATCGTGTAGCCCGTCTCACACAGCTAGACCTGTTAGATGAAAAGAGACAGCAAGCATATGATCACCTGGTGGCATACCAAAATCGACTCAAAAGGAGTTATAACAAAAAGGTCCATCCTAGACAATTCCAGGTTGGTGACATGGTCCTTAAAGAAAATCAGAAGGTCCTAGCAAATAGAGAAAAGAAAGGCAAGTTTGAGCCTACTTGGTTGGGCCCCTATGTTGTCACCGCATCCTTCAGCTCCGGCGCCTATCAGCTATCAACACCAGAAGGTGAGCCCTTGAATGATCCTATCAACATCATCCATTTGAAGAGGTTCTATGCCTAAACCTGATCCTGCATATATCAAAAAATCCAAAAAAACATTCAAAAAAAAAAAAAAAGCAAAAAAAGCAAAAAAGAAAAGAGAAAGAGAAAATGATCGTCCAAACGGTGAAAACTTGGCAATTCAAGCGCCTTGGACAAGTATGTTGGTGAAAACCTGGTAAACAGGTGCCAACATAGTAAACTGGGCTATTTATCTATTCAGTTGTCCTTTCAGCTACCGTCCTCTTCCTCCATCCATAACAGATCTCCCAGCAGTTCCATCTCCCCTATCCTCCAAGCATTCGGCTTCCATCTTCCTCCAACCCATCTGCAATCCATATCCTATTCCAAAGCTTTGTACCATATCCTTATCCCTTTCCTATACAGCGCAATCCTTTCTGTAAATATCCTTCTTGTCTCCATCCTAGTGAGAGTCCCGCCGAGTGTGATCTTCCTATCCCCAATCCTGAGCTTCTGTACATATCCCTTGTGCATATCGTTCCTCCTTGTTGTACATAACCTTTGTCCGTCCTGCAGCAGCATTTGATCAAATATCTTGTCCCATCCCCAGCCTCAGAAAACTTTTAGTCCCACTCGGGCCTTGTGCTTCAGCAACATCAATTGTCGACTTATCCTTGCTCATCCTGATTATTCCTTGAACTTCAGCTTTTGCCAGTGAACAACTACACTTATTCTCTCACCAACCCATGGGTCCTTGAGGATATATCGTTCCTCTTGTCTGACCTAATCTTCCATCCTGGTCCTTGAGGATATATCGTTCCTCCTGTCCGACCAATCTTCCCACCATCAATCAAATCACATCTCTCTCCTTGGAAAAGGATGTCTTTTTGGAGTTTTCATTTTGACCTTGGATTTTGTCCTTTGGGTCTTGTTAATCTTTTACAGCTTCTCATTGTTCTCTACTCAACGTCACCATGATCCTTTATATCATGGTGTGCTGCGAATGAGGATCATCTGGGGCAAGGTCTTTTGATCTTTTGCTTCTGCCTGTGAGTCAGTCATGTGTTTGTGGTTTCTTCAGCATCATTTCCACCATGCCTCCTTCGGGTTTCATGTGCGATGCTGGGGCAACCCTGCGTGTCTTTTTCACGTCAGTCCTATGCAACACTGGTGACAAGGCCTCGTGATCCCAGTATCCTTGGCAGGTCTCTAGCATTGCTATATTAAACTAGGTTGTGCTCTCCACATTTGCACTTGGAGCTTCCCCATCTCCCCTGCATCCTGCATCATATAGATTAATCTTGCATCCTCATGTAGCTGCATCCTGCATTTTGCATTCCATCTCATCTTGCATTCACTCATCTTTGCTCTTGGAAGCTTGGTTATTTATCTCCCCTTCTTCCTAGGTCCTTCCTTCTCTGTTTCCTTTCGAGAAAATTTCACAATGTTTGCTCCTTGCGTTATTTTCTCGAGGGGGCACAATCCCTTATTCCTCTAAATTCTAGCCTTGGGCATCTTATTTTCTTGTCTTGGACGCCATGCCACTTGCGACATCGCATCAAAGAGGGGCAAAATGTAGACACCTAAAAATCCTTTAGAAAATAAATTATTTTTATTTTCTAAAAAATCTCTGATGACATCATCATTTATTAATTAATTATTTATTTAATTAATTAATTTATTTTTATGTTATTAAATCCCTTTTTCTTAATTAAAAATATTTAATTAAGAAATCCCTCCCAAAAATGTTTAAATCTTATTTAAACATTAATCCCCTATTTATTAATTATTTTAATTAATAAATTGACCAAAAATCCCCCAAAAAATAATTAATTTATTTTTTGACCAAAACTTGGCCAATTTCCTTAAGACCACTAACCTCTTCCAAAATCTTCTAATCCCTTCTTAATTTCGATTAAAAGGCTAATCCCACCTTTTCTAACCCTAATCTCAACTCAAAATATTTAATTAAGATTAAATATTTAATTTTCATATTTATTGAAAATATTTCAATAAATTTTCCCAAACTTAAGCTTTTGGAATGAATAAACTTTTATTCCATAAAACCAAGGAGAATTCTAGACTCTTCTAGAATCTTCTCAACCCAACCTCTTCACCCATCCTAATCCTAAAATCCCCTAATCCTAATCCTAATCCTCCCCCTAACCTTGTCACATTCCCTAAACAAGGTTAGCCAACTCCTAAGCTTGACCTAAAGTCAACAAACTTCTAGAGGCTTCTCTTACATGCATTAAGTGCATTTAAAGCCTCCTTATCCCTCTTACATGCATTTATGATGCATTTAAGAAGCCCCTCACCCCTTTCTTACACCCTTTGACCTTAGGCACATTTCCCAAATTGTGCACATTCCTCCCATCTTTCAACCCAATGCCCTTGTGACACTTGTCACAAGGAGGTGGCCTTGAACTAGCACAATCCATGTGCTCCCCTTTGAATGAATCTTGGCCTCTCTTAAGGATTTTGATCCTAGCCACTCATTCATCCTCCCAAAAGTCTATAAATAGTCCTCATTTCCAAGAGCAAAATATCCATTCACCTTTCATTTTATGCATTGTTATCATGTCCATTTAGTTCTAGACTTAGCATAAGCAATACTAATTGTTAGTTTCTTTTTATCATCTTCAAGCTTTCTTAAAGAACATCATAGCTTAGCAATAATGGATTAACATAGTTTCTTTTATTGTTTTGCATAGCATATAGCATCATATCACACCTATATTTGGTCTAAAATCAATCTTAGTATGCATTAGAATATGCTCCAAGTGCTTAGAGAGCACACCCACATCCCTCTAATTGAAGCGAATCAAACATTTGCTCTATAGCACTTGTTTTTTTAGCAACAATCTTGAGGTGGCTTTGGTTTTGTTTTCATGTCTTATGCTATTTTTTAGTTCATGAACATGTTAGATTAGTCTAATGTTTGAATGTTTCAGCCTTTCAAGACAGGTAACAGGTTCAAAATCATAGTCTACAGTTTGTAATTCCACATTTGTGGAGATAATAAGAAGCCAATTTTTTGTTCTTGCATATTGTTGTGGTTTCTCTGTTTCTCTTATGTGTTTGTGGTATTAAGGGGAGCACCCTTCATCAATATGAGATGAAATTGAAAGGAAAATATGATGGTTAGATGTTGCAATGATTTTTATCATTGAAGAAAAAGTGTGTATGATTAGAACAATAATTTGAGCAGGGACTGAAGTGGATCTATCAGGAAAAGTGTGCTAGATTCAGATCATTCTTATTGAGTTCATTCTCAAGGCAAGTTCTAACAGGCTTACGATCAAAATCCTCTAACAAGGTTACTCCTAACAGGGTATGCAAGATCCTAACAAGTCTAAAGTTTAATCCCTCTAACCGGGTGAATCTCCAAAGGAGTTATAAATCCCCTAACATGGTAGTTCCTAACAGGACTTTGTAATAGCTTCTAACTGGGCTATAGATACTCTTAGCTGGGTATACTATTAGTAGGGTGTTGTAATACTCTTAACAAGGAAGATCTTATTGGCATACTAGTGAGATTAGTGGGTGATAATTCCCACCATGGTTTTTACGTCTAACAAGGGTTTCCACGAAAAAATATTGGTGTTTTTTTGTTGAATTCTTGTGGATGTTTTATGTGTTATGCTTCTATGTTATATTTACTTTTCCATATTTGTTAATCTACAATTTTGGTAAAAGATTTTATAAGAATTTATCACCCCCTCTCATTTCCTTATAACATTAACAATTGGTTTCATAGTTGTGTGCTCTTGAAGAAGCCTAACATCTTGGGGAAGATCCTTAAGGTAGACATGGAGGATTTGAGATATCAAAGGAAACTCGAAAGACAACTTGTAGAGGTTGATGAAGCCATTGAAGAAGTGAATGATCAAATCAAGCAATCAAGAGCCAAGAGACAAGAAATTATTGAACAATTGAATGAAAGACAAGATCGCATTGAACAACTATCTAAACAAAGTGGATCTGAGGAATCTAAAGTAGCCTTGGAAGAATTGTCTCGGGAGAATGATTAGTTGTATAAAGATAAGAAAATCATCAAAAGAGATTTAGAAGCTTTTTCAATCATAATGTGTGAAGGAATGGAAGCAAGAAAGGAAGTAGAATAAGAAAGTAAATTTTTAGAGGAAACCCTAAAAGCCAAGGTGGATGAGCTCTTAAAATTTGAACAAGAAGTTGGTGCATTGCATGCACAACTACATGATACAAATGAAGAGAATCAAGAAGCCCTAAGAGAGAATGAAAATCTAAGGAAAGAAAATGAGCACCTAAAAGGTGAGTTGAAGGTCACAAATGATTTACTCAAGAAATTTAATGAAATTTATTCAAAGATTGATGAACAACTGAAGAATCAAAGAATGCATGGAGAGAGATATGGATTAGGATACACCAGTTATGAGGTTGGTGAATCTTTATGTACCAAGAAGGCCATACAAGATGGAAAATTTGCACCTAAGGTGAATCAAAGGGAATCTCATAAGAAACCCTACAAACCAATTTGTTTCAACTGTCATAAGGTTGGACATACTGATTATGTATGCAAGAGTATTAGATCTAGTGTTTCAAGTTTTAGATCTAATGCCAGATCAAGCACTTTTCATGGTTATTTTTAGAATTGCAACAAATATGGTCATAGATCTAATGAGTGCAGGACAAGAGTGAGAAATAAAATGTTCACCAATCAACCAATAGAGTCCTTATCAGAAGGAAAACTAGTGGGATGTTACGTAATATATTTTTCATACTTATGGTGAATTGGTGATTAACTGTAGATTAAGGATCAATAGAGGAAATGTAGGACCTTGTAGATTAACTGGTATGGCATGTTATCACCATTACAAGGTAGGACACATTGCAAGGTTTTGTAGAGAAAAGAACAATATGGTAAACCAACCAGTTAATCAATCTGATAAGAAAAAATGAAAGCACACTGTGAATTTTGGAGAGACTAGAAGGCAAATGAATCAAATCTAGATGAAAAAGAGTGAAGAAAAATCATTAAAAGGATCCACATGTCCGTCAAGTGTGGATAATTCGTCATTAAACTAAGTCATATTTGACTTAGGGGGAGAAAGAATTAAATACCCCCTAGATGCATGTGTGGTAAGTTCTATTTGCATAATCAGATGCATATGGTTTTCTTGAAGTGTGGTATGAAGTTTTATTTAAATAGATGAAGATTTGGATGACCGCTAATAATATTTCTTAAGGCATACGCTATTTACTTTCAACCTGTGATGCATTTAATGCTTAAGTGGGATGGAAGATAAAAAGTGATTTTAGGTCTTATTTGTCACCTACACATTCAAGAGCTATAGCCAGCAGCGAAAGAAGTGAAGTAAGAGAATATTGATAGAGATTTAAGTGATTGCAAAAGGTGTTGAAGTGATTTACGTCAAGAAACTTATGAGGGTTTGCACAAGTCACTATGTGTTAACTCAAAAGGTATTTATTGGGATCTCTAAGCTTAAAGTCTATTGTTTTCAATATGGATACTCTTATTATTGTTGAGATCACTAAGAAACCTAGGCCAATGTTCAAGAGACATCTTAACAAATCAATGGAAAATTATCCAAAGGGTGCCCTAATTAGTGTGCTATGTGGTGTAATGCATATGGAAGATGTTAAGTCATACATTTATTATAAGATTGAAGACCCAAGAGAAAATCATATACAATCACTTTATAATGATTTGTGCAAATATTTGGTGTTAAAGGATGAGTATAAAGTGATCCCAGCTAAGGGTTTTGAGCACGCATTTCACTTTATTTCAAACTTTGAAGAAGAATAGATTAGATAAGTGCTGAGTGGGGTGCATGAAAAATTTATGTGGCTAGATCAATCTTATAAGAATACAAAAGAATCCATTCGTGTAGTAACAATTTTTTGTGCTAGTGGAGAGATACCACAACTTATCTCTATTCTGAAATATGTAGTCAAAAAACTGACCAAGTCTAAATGGGATAAGCGTGTGATGACTATCAATGATATCCTAGATGAGGTAGTTAGGTTTTCATCCATTGTGGTTGGATACAAAGTATTCTATTTTAGCAGAATAAAAAGAGTGCCTACTACAACAATTCACAGTGTGTATAAGATGGTGAAGGAGAATGTAGAGTATGATTTGTGTGCTACAATGAGAGACCCATTCTTTCTAAACATGGAGAAGATAAAGAAAGACAAAAGGAAATTTTTTAAGTACAACCAATTTCTTGTAGGTTTATTTTTCTACTTTTAGAATGTCTTTCCTGGTATTGGACCATTCAATTGAGTAGATGGTACATTAGTGGTAGTCCAAATGGAGAATTTTTCTAAGATGCTTGGAAATTAGTTTTATGAGAAATTTTGGGGATATTTTAAGGATTTTTATAAGAGAATGCATGAAAGAGAAATTATTACAACACATGTTTTTGAGACGTATAAGGATGATATATGTTTTATGGTTGATACTAATACATGTCAAATGGGGGTAGTAGTCCCTAGGACTTAATGAGATTTACCTATGGGTTTCAAGCTAGAAGTTAATTTAACTATTCCTTATGTTGATGAGCTATTAGAGAATCCCATTGATCCTAATGCTAAGAGATTTGGAACTTACAAGGAGAAATATCTTGAAGTTTCTGATACACTTAATGCTCCACTCATTGAAAAGAAAGTAAGAAAAGAGGTAGAGCAATTATTTCTACACAAAGGATTCACTCAGGAAGCTATAAATAAAGCAAGAGAAAAACATGAAGTTGAGAAAGCTAGCACCTCAGCTACTACTACTGTTGAAGGAGATGTAGGAGTAGTCTCTTCTACAATCGATGGAGACTTGACCAGTCGACAAAAAAGAAGTAAAATAGTTAAGAAGGATAAACCCTCTCCTCCTGCCAAGACTCTTGTGAAAAAAACAATAAATAAAAAACAACTTAAATGCACAAAAGCTAAGGAAAATACTGTAAAAAATGTTAGTGGAAAAAAGAAGAAAGAAAAGACAAAAGGGTACAAAGAAGTTCAAGAGGAATCTGAAGGAACATAATTAGAACAAGAGAAAAAAGAATTTAAGACTCAGGGTAAGAAGTCCAAAGTGGTTAGTGCCCCTACCACAAAATTTGTTAAGTAAAACTTTAGTAAGTTTGTAATTGTTGATAAAATCATTGATGAAGTCAAAAGGTGGGGTATACTTGCTAGTGTTAAAAAGTATTATGAGAATTTAGTGAAGAAGATCAAAGAAAAGTTGAAGATGTTGTAGGAAGTATGAATAAGTTTAGTTAGGTCCTTATGCAGTTACAAGATTAAATTCCTTCTTCTTTATATGTTAAAATTGAAGCTAGATGGAAGGGAGCATTAAAGGACAAAGAACTAATTGAGTATGTATTAATGCATTTAAATCCTGAGCTAACTATAAAGGAGATAAAATAAATCTTAGATAAGGCTAGACCCGCATTTAAGACAAAGACAAGAGTTACAATACTATTGATTGGAGATTCTCAATCAGTGCAAGATGAAACTGAGATCATCTTGAAGAAGCACTTAGGTCTTGTAGAGGAGAAGGATGAAGTGGAAAGGGAACAAGAGAAAGGAGAAGAGAGTGAGGAAGAATATGTGATTGCACTTACAAATGAAGGATGGACGTAAATGGTGTGAAGGTCATACTTGTTAACAATATTATGGATGAGCTCGGGGATACCATGGATACCACATGTAATGTACTAGTCATGAATATTCCTAAGGAATAAAAGGATACAATAGAGAAACTAGAGGAAGATCCAAAGGAAACTCAAGATCAACCAAAAAAGGAGATAGAGGATAGAGGAACCGGTCTGGATATGACCAAAGTAACATCAGATGAATAACAAAAGGTACTAGTGAAGGAGGAAACTTGTGGAAATGAAGAAGAAGATACACATTA
The DNA here is from genome assembly GCA_027943335.1 of Chamaecyparis obtusa. NCBI lineage: Eukaryota > Viridiplantae > Streptophyta > Pinopsida > Cupressales > Cupressaceae > Chamaecyparis > Chamaecyparis obtusa. The sequence continues at coordinate 291,949 of BSBK01004663.1, forward strand.
GGAGAAGACTAAAGACAAAAGACATAAAAGGTAACCACTATCCGGTCTATGTCTTCAAGTATTATTGGAATAGATAAAGATAATCCTACCATTAAAGGGAAAATTGATAGAAGTTCTATGAGCCCAAAATAATTGATGGATATTGCCAATGCAATTAAGTCCAAAGAAAAGAAGGAGAAATTGACACAAGAGGCATAGGTAATATTGAATGTCAGAGATTTTTTTTCTAACTTATTGCTAGATGTAAATTTGATGAGAAGGCCATACCAATTGAATATTTGGGTCGACTGGTTATAGCTACTGGTGAGAAAATGAAAAGCTTAGAGGGTGCTACAACTATGAGGGAAGAAAGAGATTATAAAAAGAAGAGAATTGAGAAATTAGTTCAGTTTATTAGATGTGAAAAGAAAATTTTGATGATGAAAATGAATAAGGTGAAAGATTCATTGACTAAAGGAGGTAAGATTCTCACCTCTACATCATTTTTTTCACAATTTTTAAAGGATCTAGATAGGAAGAGATGTGAAGATCAACGAGAGCTAAGAATTTTGACATCAAATTTTGATCCTATCAATGGTTCTATTACAAGTTTTGGAGCCCAAGTTAGTGCAATAAATCATAAGCCCAAGGCTTATAAGGATGAGCAAGAAAAGAGGATTACTAACTTGATGGAGTTGTAGAATTATTGATCCCTAAGGTGGACATCTTACAACAAGGAGTGAAGGAGGCTTAATAGGTTTTGTCTACCCCCAATATGTGCATGGTAGATGGTTTAGAAGAAATTGCACATCAACCACATGGGAAGGTACTGATTGTGGATAATATTTAGAAGATTTGGGTTAATGAATTACATGTTTTGAAGATAAACTTCATTGATATATTCCTGGTAGATTATAAACTTGTATATGCTACTCTATACTTAATGAAATTTTACATTTTGCATATCATTGTATACCTTTGTCATTGTTGTCAAAGGGGGAACAGTATGAGATGAAAATTGGTTAAGTATTTGTTAAGGGGGAGCAGTATAGTTATGAGAGTTGGAGTTATGATTGTATTCTCTAAAAATTTTAATGTTGAATGTTTGTTACCTTTTTGCATGATTAGACACTTAGCAAATTTTTTTCTAAGTGTTGCCATCAATGCCAAAGGGGGAGATTGTTGGCATTTGATGAAGGTGTTGGAAAGATTATTTTCATGGGATGAATGTTGGGGTGTTTTTATTTCTAGAAATAAAGTCAATTCATTAAACCAATGGTAAAGATGACTCCATAAGGAATTCACTAAGTATCTAGTGTATTGGTGATAATAAAGTCAGTCATGGTGAATGTGATGTGCGGTGATGATAAGAATAGATTTGGTGGTGCGATTGGAAAGGTAGAATCTACAGATTCATAGTAGCATAATTCTATGATCCTGTAAGAAGATTTGAAGTACATATGAAGATTTCAAGGAAACGCCAGGGTTATTGGCTAGAACAACCAATTGGTTTGACAAGGTGATGAAAATGAGGTAGTGGTTGGATTAAAGTTAATAATTATTTTATTTTTGAATTGTATTGTTGAGAGATGACCTTGATGATCACAATTTCCTATGTTGGCATGATCTATTATGAAATTTGGATAGATTTTGGAGGCCGACATCAATAACATGTTTTAGGGTTATTCCACTGACCTAAAAGTGTATATATGAGATAAAATTAAAAGGAAAATATGATGGTTAGATGTTGTGATGATTGTGATCATTGAAGGTGAAGTGTGTATGATAAGAATAGTGATTTCAATAGGGTTGAAGTGGATATGTCAGGAAGAGTGTGCTACATTCAGATTATTCTTATTGAGTTCATTCTCAAGGCAAGTTCTAACAAGCTTGTGGTCAAAATCCTCTAATAAGGCTACTCCTAATAGGCTATGCAAGATCCTAATAGTTTTGAAGTTTAATCCCTCTAACTAGGTCACTCTCAAAAGGAATTATAAATCTCCTAATAGGGTCGTTCCTAACAGGACTTTGTAATATCTTCTAACCAAGCTATAGATACTCTTAACCGGGTATACCCTTAGTAGGGTGTTGTAATTCTCATAAAATGGAAGATCTTATTGGTACACTAGTGAGTTTAGTGGGTGATAATCCTCACTGTGGTTTTTCCCTCTAACAAGGGTTTCCACACAAAAATACTCATGTTTTTGTGTTGAATTCTTGTGGATGTTTTATGTGTTATGCTTCTATGTTATATTTACTATTTCATGCTGGTTAATCTGAAAGTTTGGTAAATTATTTTATAAATATGTGGTTGCACTAATTCACCCCCCCTCTCATTGTCTTATAAAATTAAAAAAAATCATAGAATATTGAGGATTCTTCAATAGATGCCCATTGTGCCTATTTTTATATCTTTTATGTATCACAACATATGAAGCAACATCACTACATGGAGTGTTGTAATTTGTATCCTTATCCAATTTATCTCTTACTTAGGCCCTATTTTAGCATGTATGGCCTCATATACCTGATTCTAGCATCATAACTCAATTCCACATTAAATTTTGGCATCTCCTCAACATTTTGGACCCTAGGTTCCAATTTGGTCCTGCATTGGAGAGAGAAAATTACCTTGAACAACTTGATTCCTGATGTTAAGTTCCAAATTCAAACCAATTAATGGTCAGTTTATTTGGGTAGGAATTTTAGACCCATGTTGGCTTCCTTCAAGTTTGACACCTTCAAATGATAGGAAGTGATATAAAAGAAAGATTCGCTCCCTCATTTTGATATCAAAATACTCTCAAAATATAAATTCACTCACTCAAGTTCAAGGATCATGCATTCAAGTCATTTTATCACACCATATTCTTTATATCTAGCATTGTGGCAAGCTTCAACATCGTTCATTCAAGAATACACTCATGAATCGTCTTACAATGGAAGCACTTCCATGATAAGAGTGTTTAGCCCTCCGAGTGAGTGGTTTGGGGTCATTTCAAGAACCTTGATTAGGTCTTTTCTTGAATCTAGCTTTCTCCCCCTATTCTGCTTCTCTGCACCTATTTTTCACTATCTTTCTGCATTTCCTAGCACTCTAGATTGAGGTCCTGAGGTTTTTGACCTCAAGGTCAAAGACAACCTTGAGGGTCAATGACAACCTCAACCCTGACCTAGGTCAGGGATGAACTCAACCCTGACCTAGGGTGGGGTCTACCTCATCCTTGACCCAGGGTTCAAATTTTAGGTTCCCATGATTTTCAGGTGTCGGGTTTCAGAAATATTTGTTTTCCTGCTTCTGGGTCAGCCATTTCGGGTTTTGGAATGGTAAATCCTTAAATTGCATTTAATTTGGGTCCATTTCTAGGGGTTAAGGTTAATTGGGATTTAATTCCCCAATGTAGGCCTTCTCTAGAGGTTTGTGCCCTAGATCACTATAAAAGAAAGCCTTCCTCTCTCATTTTCTCCATCCACTTTTCATATCTCTCAAGCACTCAAGAAAAGATCAAGCATTTTTAAGGAAGCATTAAAGTCCTCTTCTCCATTCAAGTTCTCCATTGAAGATCAAGGATTAAAGCATTCAAGCCTTTAAAGGGAGTTGGTTCAAGCATGCAAGATTCATCATTCAAACCCTAGGCCTAGCCATCAAGATGGTGTGATCTTCCTTCAAGATCATTTGTTCATCTTCTAGATCCATACATTCCTCTATCAAGGTGGATTTCAAGCATACAATCATGAAGGTTTTGGATTTACATTCATGGTTTTGATTTATATTTTCCATTGTTGTGTTCAAGCTTTCATATCAATATACTTGTTTACATTCGAAATACAATTGAAAATCTATTAAATTTCATAGCTTCATTGTTAGATCTACTTCTACTACTTGCTAGCATTCTCAATTTCAATATTAAGGTTGATTCCAAACCAGGGTTTGACCAAGGAAAACCCCTCAAACAAACAACAAAAACCCTCTTTTTCTTGCAGGTATAGGTGTGGAACTATGGATCTGAGCTTGGATTTGGATACCCTTTTTAGCGAACTTCTGAGATTTGCGAACAAAGTCAAGGATGACCTTCAAAATATCAAAGTAGTCTTTGACCTTTTATCGGGGTCAAAGACTACCTGCTGTCATAAAGATAAAAGTTTTCTAGGTTTTCTTCATCTCGGCATTTCCAGTCCGAAACAGTTTGCAGAATTGCCCGAAACTGCACACAAACATCATAAATCAGCATTTTCTAGATCTGCCCTATTTTGAGGTTAGTATTTTCCTTTCAATTATTTCATATTTCAAACACATTTCTTTATAGGGAAATATAAGGTTTTCTCCTTCATTCATATTCTCCATAGATTGATTCAATTGTGCATTAACCTTTTGGTTGATCAATCTGGATCTCTCCTTTTGGAATTTGGATTTAGAAGTAGATCTCATATTTCCCCCATACATTTTGGGATGAACACTATTTCACCCTATTCATTTTGGTGAACCTGACAAGCTTGCTCTCTTTCTTTTTGGTGTTAGATTTCCCTTAAGATTAGATCTAGTTTATGCTCTTGCATTTTAAATTCAAAAATAAAAATAAATCTATATATTCAATAAAATACAAAAACATTTCTTGCATTTTCATTTACTATGAAGATTGTTAAGATGCTTTGGTGTGTGGTCATGTTCCTTATTACCCTTCTTTTAGCATCTCTTTACAATACCTATGATGTTTATGAGAGTATCATACACTTCATTATGTTGATTACCCTTCACTTTTCTCTTGCCTATGCTTTTATGAAGTTGACTAACACTAGTCTGCCTACATTCAAAACTTTTCTCTTTGTCTAGGGAATTGCTTTCCTTAGCTTAGTGGTATTTGTTTATATTGCTATATTATTTCATCATATTAACAGATGTTTTGACTATGAATAACCTTCTTATAGGAGAAGTTGTTGCCCTAGGTCGTCACTTCTTCTCTATGTTACAAATTATGTTCCTTATAAACTCTCACCCTTTCTTTGGTGTTAGAGTTATTTCCCTCATTCCAAAGATTCCTCTTCCTCTTGTTTGCAGGGGGCTTGATGATTGAATCTTTGTTCCCGCTTTTGAAAGATGATAGTTTATCTAAAACACTCCTCTTTGGTGGGGGTCTTGTTGATAAGATCTCTTTCATTGAGGATCATTTTCCATGAGTGACATATTCTTTTCACGATTATCTATGCTCTTGGATGTTGGGATCACTGCCCTCGCTAAGAATATGGTATACATTGTTGTTAAACAGGATATCTCCTTGCATTGTGAAGTAGGTATACTCTTCCTCTTCCTTATCATGTCTAGTAGATAGCCATGATAAGGAGGGTGGCATATATAGGGTCTCCCTTGTACTATAGTTTTTTATTTATATGATAAATCTTGGAAGGTAATGCACATAAGTTGCTAAATCCTGAAAAGACACGCATTTTTAATATGCTAAATCCTCTGAAGGTAACACACATAAGTTGCTAAATCCTGAAGGGACATGCATTTTTCAATTTTCAATATGCTAAATCTTGAAAGGTAACGCACATAAGTTGCTAAATCTTGATAAGACATGCATTTCAAATATGCTAAATCTGTCAAAGGTAATGCACATAAGTTTCTAAATCCTGAGGAGACACACATTTCATATTCATAGTGATACAAGAAGGTGGATCTATGGGTATTCTAAAAGTCATCAGAAGACACATTATAATTGCAAGCATAGTTTATGGGTGAACCTGTTGGGCTCTCCCTCCAAGGTGATTCATGGTAAGGTGGGAATCTTACTGGGCAAGCTAGTCACTATTTTCCTTTCTCTCTTTTTGCTTTCATGCTAGTAGGACAGGATCATGAAGCTATGTTATTTGTAGTGTTTCTCTTGTCTTTCTTATGTAATTATTTATGCTTTTATTATAGCTTTCCAAATATGATATTAGTATGAGAAATGTTTCTTAGCAAGGTTTCTTGTGCTAGTTGATTAGGGTTTGTTTTAGTACTAACCCCTCTTTTGTGTCTTTTTCCTTTTTTTTGTCTTCACACCCTTGTGCGTGTATGTGGAGTTAGAATCCTTAGCCTAGGGACTTGTGTCCTTAGCTAAGTGTTATTTTATCTCATTGTGAATCCACTTGGATCTTTTCTTTCATCTCCTTTACCAAGAGTTTGCATCGAGTCCATACTCTTGCTAAAGTGGGGGCTTAATGTATCATCTTAAAATGGAAGAACTTCCATGATAAGAGCATTTAGCCCTATGAGTGAGTGGTCTGAGGTCATGTCAAGCACCTTGATTAGGTCTTTTCTCAAATCTGGCTTTCTCCCCCCATTCTACTTCTCTCTGCACCAATTTTTCACTATCTTTCTACATTTTTGAGCACTCTGGATTAAGGTCCTCAAGTTTTTGACCTCAAGGTCAAAGATGAATTTGAGGGTCAATGAAAACCTCGACCCTGACCTAGGTTAGGGATGACCTCGACCCTGACCTAGGGTAGGTTCTACCTCGTCCTTGACCCAGGGCTCAAATTTCAAGTTCCCATGATTTCCAAGTGTCAGGTTTCAGAAATATTTATTTTCCTGCTTCTGGATTGGCCATTTTGGGTTTCAAAATGGTAAATCCTTAAATTGCATTTAATTTGGGTCCATTTCTAGGGTTTAAGGTTAATTGGGATTTAATTCCCCAATGTCAACCTTCTCTAGAGGTTTGTGCCCTAGATCACTATAAAAGGAAGCCTTTCTCTCTCATTTTCTCCATCCACTTTTCATATCTCTCAAGCACTCAAGCAAAGATCAAGCACTCATTTAATCAAGAATTTTTAAGGAAGCATTCAAGTCCTCTTCTCCATTCAAGTTCTCCATTGAAGATCAAGGATTCAAGCATTCAAGCCTTTAAAGGGATTTGGTTCAAGCATGCAAGATTCATCATTCAAACCCTAGATCTAGCCATCAAGATGGTGTGATCTTCCTTCAAGATCCTTTGTTCATCTTCTAGATCCATACATTCCTCTATCAAGGTGGATTCCAAGAATACAATCATGAAGGTTTTGGATTTACATTCATGGTTTTGATTTATATTTTCCATTGTTTTGTTCAAGCTTTCATATCAATATACTTATTTACATTCGAAATACAATTGCAAATCTATTGAATTTCATAGCTTCATTGTTAAATCTACTTCTACTACTTGCTAGCATTCTCAATTTCAATATTAAGGTTTATTCCAAACCGGGGTTTGACCAAGGAAAACCCCTCAAACAAACAACAAAATCCCTCTTTTTCTTGTAGGTACAGGTGTGGAACTGCGGATCTGAGCTTGGATTTGGATACCCTTTTTAGCGAACTTCTGAGATTTGCGAACAAAGTCAAGGATGACCTTCAAAATATCAAAGTAGTCTTTGACCTTTTATCGGGGTCAAAGACTACCTGCTATCATAAAGATAAAAGTTTTCTAGGTTTTCTTCATCTCGGCATTTCCAGTCCGAAACAGTTTGCAGAATTGCCCAAAACTGCACACAAACATCATAAATCAGCATTTTCTAGATCTGCCCTATTTTGAGGTTAGTATTTTCCTTTCAATTATTTCATATTTCAAACACATTTCTTTATAGGGAAATATAAGGTTTTCTCCTTCATTCATATTCTCCATAGATTGATTCAATTGTGCATTAACCTTTTGGTTGATCAATTTGGATCTCTCCTTTGGGAATTTGGATTTAGAAGTAGATCTCATATTTCTCCCATACATTTTGGGATGAACACTATTTCACCCTATTCACTAACTTTTAGCTCTTGTGGAGTTATGTTATTGCATCAACACTTTTGATCATATTCAAATAGCATAGAATCAACAAGGTATACGACATATCATTCGTCAGATCTAGCCTCTTCTACATATTAGTATGCTTCCAATTATATTTCAATTTATTGCAATTTCATGGTTCATTCTAAATTTGGGGTTTGACTTAGACAAACCCCTTTCTCCATAGTATTTTCCCTCATTTTTATGTGTAGGAATAAGAATCAAATGTATGGGAAGAGTTATAGATTGATCATTCATAGATCTATAGTATGCAGGTTATTTTATCAAAAAGTGTAGGGAGTAGGTCACCCAACTAACTCAATCTCAAGAAGAGGTTTCCCCAGCCAACTAAGTTTGTCCAACTTCATTAGAAATTTGAATAGTAGGTTAGTTATAGTCTATGCTTCCTAGCTCTTTTATTAGAATTTTTTTGTCATTTTTTTTATTGTCTATACATGCATAAAGTCACATATTTACTTTATTTTGTCCTAACTTCTTCACTCATCTTCCAAAATTGCATAGTCACTCCCCCATGATGAATTATCCTTGCTCCCAAGTATGCTTGATCTATGTGGCTCCTTTTCCTTTCAAAGGTGATTAAAGTGGAAATAGGCCTAAGCTTCCTAGTTTGTCGATACAAGCTAGTGAACCCTGTTTCCTTTTATTACACTACATAAAAGTAACTAAATATGAAAGAATGAATATCAAACTTGGTCAAAATAATTGAAAGTGGAACTAAAATCTTTTCTTGAAAGTTTTTAGCTATATATATATATATATATATATATATATATATATATATATATATATATATATATATATATATATATATATATATATATATATATATATATATATATATATATATATATATATATATATATATATATATATATATATATATATATATATATAACTTTGTCAATTTATGCCCAATTAGTACTTTAGTACTATGATTTCTAGTTTCTCAAATCTCACAACTATATGAGATTTTTTGGTAAGACTTAATTTAAAAGATGTAAAATTATTCTGGCACTTTAAACAAGAGTTGGAAACACTTTATCTGGAGTGTATTTTATGTAACATAACACTTACATTTATTTAACTTATACAATAATTAGTACATTAAAGTGAGGCCCTATGAAATGCATAATAAGGAAAGTATAACAAGAAACCACTTCAATTAGGTTTCCTTTTCTAAATGAGCCTTATTTTATGGGATTTTTTCTTAGCTTTGTTGAAAACCATGACCTTGGTTTTATTGACATTTATTATTAAAGTATGAGTATGACAAAGTCAACATTATCAAGATGTCACTATGAACTAATAGGACCATGTAGCCTACAAATTATGAATTTAATTTTATGTGCTTGTATCTTAGATTTGTTGAAAACCATGAGCTTGATTTTGTTCATATTTATTGTCACATTATGAGTATGAAAAACTCAACATTATTAAGAGGTCACAATAAACTCATAGGAAAATGTAGCCAGCAGATTATGAAATAGAAATAATATATCAAAACAATATAATAATCATCTATTTTCCTTGAATTTATAATGATATCCTCTATTTCATTTATGAGCGGGGAAAAATAAAAGTAGGAGAAAATGGAAATTACTATTTAATGTCAATGGTACTATTAAAATATCATTTTTAATTTGATATAAGTTCCAATTTTAAAACCACCTTCTCTTATATTTTTATGTTCCAAGGATAATCAAATGTAATAGAATATATATTTATATTTGGATACATGATAGTAGTCTATATAGAAATATTATTAACCTTCTATAAAAAAAATTATACTCCTATGCATGGGAGCAATAAAGTGTCATGGACCATGGTACAAAAGAAGGAGAAAGGTCTTCTACACGGTGTTTGAGATCCCCACACCTAGATTAAGGTTGTAAGGAAGCTAGGCTAGGTTTTGCGATTATGGAGGATTGGTATTTTATGGCTTGGATTTTTTTGGTTGTGGGCTCTCATTGTTGGTTTATCTTCTCGACTAGAAAAAATTTTATGAATCAATGAAATAGAAGAGTAACCACAAACTCAAATATCAAAGTGAAACCCTAATCTATGAATAGGATGCAAAATTGAAATGCAACATAAAGAAATCAAACTAAAAGCATGATGATTCCACTTAACAATTCCTTCATTGTCATTCATGTTAAATAGTTTTATGTCAAACTTGTGTTCTTTGATCTTGGTTGTACAAGGATTAGGACCCTTTTGAAACATTCTTTTTATCATTTAAAATGAATAGATATTTAAATTTTTTAATTTTTTTTTTATCTCAAATAAGAGCTCCTTATTTTGAACTATAGTAAAATAAATAATAGAATCCATATTAAAATTTTCAAAAAATTAACTAAAATTAAATTATTTACTTTAATTTTCCAGAATAGTGATATAATTTTTAATGTAAATATTATATGTTTTTTATAATAGGTGGAGGTGTTTTTTTTAAAGTGCCCAAACCATAGTATAAATAAGAATAAATCCCACAATTCCAATAAACAAAAACCAAATATGATGGCAAGACAAAACTACCTCTACAATGAGATCCCATCACCTAGCCAAGCCCTGACATCAACAACACTCTCCATCTATTAATCAATCTTGGCTTCTTAGCTTGACTGAGACAACATCACATTTTTCTTCATATTAGTTGTCCGTGTGTTCTTTTTTTACTTCTTGTATATAATTTTTTTTCTTGCATTTGTATTGATCCTTGTATCCTACCTACCATAGTGATATGATGGTATTTTTTTTATTACAATGCTATATGACATAAGTTTACAAGTAAATTGTCTTTTTCTGCACATTGGACACGTTGTCGCTTGGGTTCCTTATACCTTAGTGCATAAAATATCATGAAATAACAAATAAATAGAACTTAATTCTCACAATAGAACTAGGCATCCATCCTCCTTCATTGTCCCTTTATTACTTTCATCACCTATCTCTCAACCCATTTCTTTAATTCCATATATCTTGCATCCTTCATCTATCTTGAGAGGACACCAATATTTTTTCAAACTTGTCTATCCTCTTGAGGGGGGATCATTATCATCATCATCTTTCCACTAAGTCACTCCTTCAAATGACTAGGGTGTCTTTCTTAAGAAAACTATTTTCTTCAAATCATTTTCAGTCTTATTTGAAATGATTCAACTTTATAACAATAATTCAAAGAGGGGCAAAATGGAGAAACCTAAAATTAACACATCATCAATTTTCTTTATAACCTAAGAGTTTCCTCTATAATTGATTGAAGAAATCCCTATTTATTTATTTAATTAATTAATTTTAATCCCTTGTCATTTAGATAATATTTTATTATTTACTTAAGAATGTCACTATTCATATATTATTCAACACTTTTAACATGTTTGTATTTCTACTCTAAAATAAGCTAATCATCCTTTCTCTAATGTCTAGCTTAGATAAATAACTTTGACTATATAATTTCTTAGAGTATCTCAATCATTTTTATAAAATGTTGAACAAACATCTTTACTTGTCCTCATCTCATCCCTCTAAGGGAGTCAACCAATTTGATCCCTTGATATCTACTTTATCAATTCAATCTTAAAGCCAAAAGTATATAAATGTGATGCCATCATAAGCCATTTGAATCACATCCTCATATGCAAACTTATATTATTGGTAAAGGCACTCACATACAATGAAATACATCATTATTGAGCACAACCACCATACTAAGGTGCAACAAAGGTTAGTTTGGTGAAAATTTGTTCTATCTTTATCATGTTTACTAACATTTACGTTTTATCTTAATTTTTACATTTATTTTGGTTATAATAGGTTAATATTATATTCAGTTGCTCTTGATGTTCAAGATTTCAAGTGCATGCATACACATACACATACACATTTATGTATGTGTATGTGTATATTTATATGTATATGCATATGTATATGTATATGTACATGTATATGTGCATGTCAATGTGTGTGTAAGCATACATGTATATATATGCATATGTACACACACACACACACAGATATATATATATATATATATATATATATATATATATATATATATATATATATATATATATATATATATATATATATATATATATATATATATATATATATATATATATATTGTTGGAAATACAAATGGTAAAGTAGTACTGAGAGGGGGGGGTGAATCAGAACTTACTAACTTCTATCTTTTGAACTATTAGAACTTTATGCATCATGTAAACAAAACTTGAACAATCTAAGTAATATATCATGTCAAGCAGCATACATGAAATCACACATAACACAATAGATTTGGTAACCCAGAAACCCTTGAAAGGTAAAACTGGGGTGGGGATGATGCCCACAAATTTTCACTACTGCAGATAATAAAGTTTGCCTGTTAGGGCTTACAAAATTTGATCATATCATGATCTACCTTGTGAAAGGTCTGCTCTATTAAAAGCTAAGAGACTTATTCAGTCTACCTTGTTAGAGGATTTGTAAACTTACAGTAAAGTAAGCACTTGGTAAAGAGATTTACAAAAGTCTGCTAAGACTACTCAGTTAAGAGATTTACCTTGATACACTGGTTAAAATGTCTCAGTATATGATCCTTCGGTTTGCACTGATATGCTGATTACAGATCTTCTCTTTACTGTATGATTGTGATCTCTTCTATCTTATCTTTCTTGATTATGTCCTTTCACTGCTCTGCTCGGTCACTGAACTTGATCTGAATACTTCTCCTTATCATTTCCTCATACTCACATACTCACAGTATTCATCTAATCTCAATGTCTCTATTTCTCTCTCTGATTCACACACATATCTCTGTCCTAGATCTTTCCTTTATATAGTAACAAAAATGTTTTACCGTTACAAGATCTACGGTCTAGATATATTCCCATTGCCGCCTATACTATACAATTTTCTGATTAGCTAAAGGTTATACATAGGGATCAATGATAGAAATATGGATGCGTAACCACCTCCGTGATTATCTCAATAGATAACATGCAAAATATAATTATCCTAAAAAATGGTTTACCTCAATCATTGTGCCATTTCAGACTTGTATGTCAATTCTGGCTAACTCAACAAAAGTTATCCCTAGTACTCGGCATCAACTGTCCTCGGCATCTACTGAACTTCTCTGTCACTCGGTAATCATTGATATATGTAGCTCAACAATAACTATGCTCGACACATTACAAACATATTGTGACCATGACTTTACTCGGCAGTACTACTGCTCGGTAAGTATACAATACAAAACTCAGCCTTTACAGAATGACTCGGTTGCAGTGATGACCGACCATCCTTGCCTAGATATATGACTAAGTGTAAGATACTAATAGTCAACAAAATTTTATATATATATATATATATATATATATATATATATATATATATATATATATATATATATATATATATATATATATATATATATATATATATATATATATATATATATATATATATATATATATATATATCACACACACACACACACACACACACACACACACACACACACACACACACATATATATATATATATATATATATATATATTTGTGTGTGTGTGTGTGTACATACATTCATACATACATACATATACATATTACTGATAAATATTTCATGTAATGGTAAGTAAATGATAATATTGTTACAATGAAGGTTCAAACTCCCACTAGGTCATTGTACTTGTAATTTTTGTGTGCTTGTGAGGCCATTGCACTCATGGACTTGAATGACAATAATGACATAGGAAGAAGTCCCCCAACTCAAACTAGGATAAAAATCATTGGATTAACAAACAATTTTTACCTTAAAAGTAATTTAACTCACATGTTTTATATCAATGGAATTAATTTGTTGATTCTAGTCTTAGTTTTTAATTAGTTAATAATTTCATTTTTTCTAAAGAGAAATTAAAAAAAAACATTTTAGTTTATTTTAATTGATTAATTAAATTTTTTTTATATATTATACAGTTTGACTTAGTAATCAATCAATTAAACTTTAAACAATTACTTAATTTGATAAATTATTTATTATTTATTATTAACTAAATAATCTAGTTCTATCATCTAAAAACCAAGAAAATGTAAACCTCATTACATCTTTTAAATTTTATTAAATTCTTAAAAACAAAGCAAGTCATCATCACATACATCACAGTCAAAGTAATTACCATAATAAAATCAAACAAACTAATAATAACATTCAAACATTAACTCATTTCAACATCATGATATATAACCATGTAAGAATCAAACAAAAACAAGAAAGTCAAGCATCCAAATATAATCAACATAGTCAACTTTTTCCATTTGAATGATTGTTAAGTACCAATCCTTTCACCAACTAGAACAATCCTGTGAGAGTTTGTTTTAGATCATAGAAGGATATTTGGTGTTAAAATATCTATGATAGGTGGTTGCATGAGCAAGTCATAAGAGCCCTTTTCATAGATCAACCACTTGAAAGTACACACAAGATTAAGGACATTATAGAAACACTTAGTACAAGACTTATTATTCTTTTTAGTCTATTGATTCCAATTGTTTTTTTCTAGATTGATTGACATTTGAAGTTCTATGATGATTAGATGATTGGATGTGTCAGATAATTGTGCAATAAATACCTTCATATATGACATCAAATAAAGAGAACAAGTGTCTAGTTGGATTTTCGTGAGAATTGTAACGTAGGTCAATTGACCATATTTTTATTTAATTTTAAAATAAGATAGAATTTATGCTTGTAAGGACATCCTTCTACCATGGACCCATCATGGATTAGATAATGCCCACATCAAAGTGCATAATGACTAGATAGATATAAATGCATGTACAAGGATGTGATATTCCACAATGTCCATTTAACATATACAATGAACCGTTGACCACACTTTATTAACTATTAAACACAATGACGGGTGCAACCACATGCTACATAGACATCGACATGATAAACAAAGGTCTAATGTATAAAATTATATGTACACAAGAATAAGATAAAATTATAAGCATAAACAAGCATAGATATGAAATTAATAACTAAGCAAATTAACCCAACTTCACATTAAAATATATTATTTGCCACTATACATATAGAGAAATTTAGTAGAACCAAACACTAAATTAAATTAAATATGACATAAATAGACCAATTTCACCTTTCAATGTTCACATGAAGTTCATCCATAAAGTCTTTATTTGTTAAAGCTCAAATTATTTTATTAAAAAAACTTCTTATCATAAATTTTATATTGAATGATATTAATAACTATATTAAAGATTAAATCCGATTAAGAAAATCATATATTCTCTTAATTAAAAGTAAAAGCCAGATTTTTTAAAAGACTTGGCCCCTTATGCATGCATCAAAAAACCAAAAAAGAGTAAGAATCAAAATTACAACTGCCCAACATAAAATGGGATTGAATTGAATCTCCAAATAATAAATCATAGTAATCTCAAACGTTGACACAAATAAATGCTACACAGTTGAATTTAAAAGCATAATACAGACCATTATAAACTGAAAATCATCTATCTCTCTACCTCCAAATAATTTTATTGAAAGACTACTAAAAATGGGCTTAGATCTCCAAATATAAATCTGGCTTTCAATAATAAACTAGCCAGACTGATAAATAAACGTTCTATCCAAAGAGGCAGACAGAGGAAGCATACTACTTCCCCAAACCTGTCGACAAATTGGTATATTCTCAATCGCTTAGGAGTGGGCAATCAATTTGCGGCTGTCTTGCGGGCAATCAAAATTGGAATTTTGTGACCCAAACTTCAAAGTCTTTAGGAAATCTATGTTGCTTTATCGGCAACCCATGTGGGAAGCCCACTATATCCGTATTTGAGTCTACAAGCCTTTTTCATATCTTTTTAGCATTGGTCAAATGATTCTTTCTAGTCTCAAATTTCAACATAGAATTTTATAATCATCTTGTATGAAATATTGATAAATAAGTAAAGATAAAAATATATGTTTATTTTCAATCAACTTTTCTATTCTTTTAGCTTTCTAACAAGTGTAAATTGGTGCATCTAAAATTCTTATCTCATATGAAAGTTTTGACGATTAAGGAAATAGTACCAGGGAAGAGTACCAGTTGTCGAGTTTATTCTAATAGTCATACATTACATTTCACATATTAAAAATCTACTAGAAAATCATTTATGAGCCAATAGCTGCTCTTTTTTTTAACAAAAAAAAAAGTAAGCAAATTAGATCAATTGTCCAAGTTTATTGGTACTAATAGTGCACAATTATTGGGGCATTTTTGCAAAAGTTGCACAATTATTGGAACATTTGTGTAAAAGTATTGAATCAATTGTGCAATCTGTTTGGTTGTCTAAGTGAATGGGTAATAGCGTAAAAGAGGCTAGGTAATGATAAAAATCATTTTTTTGTTTTTTGATAATCATTATCATCACCTCAAGACCTATATGAGAAACATCCAGAGCCCTTATCCAACTAAGCCACCTATTTATAAACAAGAAATTTTTTTGTAATCTCAAATTTCAATGTAAAATTTTATAATCATCTTATTAAATATTTGACAATTAAGTAATGACCAAAAAAAGTTGGCATGATCATGTTAGTTTTCATTTTGGTATAAAAAAATTTTAATTTAAAATTTATATATTTATGTTTGACATTTTAATATTTTATTTAAACCTTATAAAAAAAAAAGATAGATTTGATTTGTACTAAGTTTGATGTCTATCTATTAAATGAAGGTTCAAGAAAGAAATTTGAAATAACTTATAGAGATAGAATTATCGTGGCTCATTTGTCCAATAAATAGAATTAGACAGCTTTTATCCTTGTAATAAATAAGATATCATAGAGAACTGTGATTTTCGTCGAAGATGGACAAAACAACACATCTTTTGATTTTATAATAAATACGACTTCTAGAAAATCGTAATTATTTTAAAAGAAACAATAAGACCGTACCATAAATCTCATTGTACACTAGGATCTTAAACATAAATTGTTCCATTGGTTCAAGTTTATTATTATAATGTCTCCAAATGTGTTGATTTCTTGGGATAAAGTGTTTTGACTCCATGCCTAAAATTAATGAGAGCATACCCATAATTGACCTTAAATCAAAGGCAAGCCTAGTGTCCTTCAAGGAGTAATGTATCCATCTCCTATATAGATATAGTGCTTCAAGTATCGTTGCATTTTTATTGATAAGGATTCTATTTGTAGATGTCATCCCTAATGCCTCTATAAATATCCATTTTTAATATGTAGGGTGCATTACTAGAGAAGGTACAATAAGAAAGATGATTGATATTAATATCAATCTTGCATATGAAATCGACACCTTTGAGCATACCAAGTGTTCTTGATTCCATATTTACATAACTTCATAGAAGATTGAAGAACCTTGAATGGATATGTATTATGCCTATTGGCATATCTTTCATGCATCTTAACTTATGAAGTAATGTCAATATGTGAAAAATAGATTAAAAAAAGGGAGAATACCAAATTTATACAAAATAATTGCACGAGGTACTGACCTCTTGGAAAAAAATTAGATGGAAAAAATATTAAACTTTGTCAACCTAAGTCCAACTGGCACTATGATGCTCAATTCCTCAAATCTCATCACTATATAAGATTTTTACTGATACTACCTTTTGCAAGATGCAAATTTATTTTGGCATCTTGAAACTAAAACTTTGGAAATACTTTATCTCATGTGTATTTCTAATCCAAAAGTTTACATCGAGGGAAGGTAACAACCCTTTTGGGAAATTTAGTGATTGGGGGACACAATGCATACTACTAAACATCCTCTAGGATTTTGAAGCCAACTCTTCATATTCTTATTTTGGGAAAAGGGAAAAATATACTGAAAATAAATCTAAATCTAAGGTGATGTGCCACAAATTTTGAAGAATGCTTCAGGCATCCCAAATCCAGTACAAGATAATTAGAGAAATAAGCAAAACTGCAAAATGTGAGCATAAAACACCACTACCTCTTCATTGTTGGAATGAGAATATATTGAATAAGGTTACTAACACATTGTTGGAAATATAAGTGGGAAAGTAATAATGAGAGGGGGGGTGAATCAGATATTACCTACTTTCATCCTTTTAATCTGATAAAACTTTATGCATGACAAAAACAAAACTTGATCATAGTAAGCAACAAAACATATAAAGCAGCATACATGAAATCACTCATAACACCAAGATTTTGGTAACCCAGAAACCCTTGAAAGGTAAAACTAGGGTGGGGATGACACCCACAAATCTTCACTACTGCAGTAATAAGTTTTGCCTGTTAAGGCTTACAAAATGTGATCAAATCATGATCTACCCTGTGAAAGGTCTTCTCTATCAAAAGCTAAAAGACTTGTATAGTCTACCTTGTTAAAGGATTTATAAACTTACAATAAAGTAAGCACTCGGTAAAGAGATTTACAAAAAGTCTGCTAAGACTACTCGGTTAAGAGATTTACCTTGATACACTGGTCAAAATGTCTCAGTACCTGATCTTTCAGTTTGCACTAGTATACATATTATAGATCTCCTCTTTACTTTATATTTTGATCTCTTCTATCTGATCTTTCTTGATTCTATCCTTTCACTGCTTAGCTCGGTCACTGAACTCTATCTGAATACTTTTCTATTCTGAATATACTTCTCTGATCATCTTCTCATACTAATTCAATCTTATCTCTTTGATTCACACACTTTTCTCTGATCTAGATCTTGCCCTTATATAACAATAAAAACATTTTACCGTTTCAAGATCTACGGTTCAGATTTATTTCTAATGCCGCCTAAACTATACAATTTTCCAATTGGCTCTAGGTTTTACATAGGGATCAATGATAATAATATAGATGCATAATTACCTCCATAATTACCTCAATAGACAAAATACAAAATATTATTATCACCAAAAATGGTTTACCGCGATCATTGTGCCATTCCAAACTTGTATGTCAATTCTGGCTAACTTGGCAAAAGTTATTCCTGGCACTCGGCATTAACTGTACTCAGCATCGGTTGAACTTCTCTGTCACTCGGTAATCATTGATATATGTAACTTGACAATAACTATACTCTCGACATATTACAAACATATAGTGACCATGACTTTACTCGGTAGTACTACTGCTCGATAAGTATACAATACAAAACTCGGCCTTAACAAAATGACTCGGTCGCAGTGATGACCGACCATCATTGCCTAGATAAATGACTAAGTGTGAAACACTAATGGTCAACAAAAACTATAGAGATCTACACACATATCATAATATTCAGATTATTCTGTGAGGTGCATTTACTAAAGCTTTTTGAGAAATACAAATTTTCGTAGGTATTACACTAAAACTTAATTTCTACTCAAGATCCACCATAAGACATGATATGATTATGATCTTTCAATATGAATAGATATAGAAAGAGTAAAATACATTATCCAATAGCATAGGCATACAAATTAATACCACAAGAGTCAGGGAAAAATTTAGCTAGATATTTTACTCACAATTGACATGGAATTTCTCATGCATCCATCAATTCAAACAACACCAAAAAGGCCAACAAAAACACCGTTTGATTTACTTCAATCTTATAACAGAGATTTAAAGTATAAATTAATAATATCAAGTGTTTACATATGATGATTATAAAAAAAAATGAACACATAAAAAACACAGACCCCTCTTGCTTAAACAAAACTAGCCAACTTTACTACTTCTCCTGAACTATAACAAAAAAAGACTCTGCATTTGTGTCATGTGGAAACTTCATCGTGAAAGAAGTTAAACTGCTTAGATCCCCAACCACAACATCATTATTACTTTCTCCATGCATGGAAGAGTGGTGCCTTAACATCTTGCATTCCCATTCCCAGTCTAACAACCCCAAAACCATCAAATTTTCATTGGCACTACAATCCAAATACATGTTACATGGGTGGAACTTGCCTTAGCCTTAATTATTTCCTTTGTCTCAAAACCTTTGTAGATGTGACACTTGGAAACTCCTTCGAACAAAACCCAAAGATGCATGAAATGAAAAAAAAAACACTAATAGGTGGCGACTTTGTGTTCCTTGAAAGGGTTTCAAAGTGAAAAACTCCAAAAGGTCTCATTAAGGTGCCAAGTGGTTTTGTTCATTCATAACTTAGCCTTGAGCTACTTGTAGATGCATCTACATATTTGACATCTCTCAGGGAGTCTTCCTGTGGAGAATCAAACCCAAAATACTAGTTTAGAGAAAAAAATGCATACACAGGAAAGGAAGTTTGGAAAAGCTACAACTTGAGTAGGGAAAATTATAACAATGTCCAATCTTCCATGGGGGGATAATTATGTAACTGGAAGTCCAAGAAGGCTCTAATCAAATCAATTATTTCTCAGAAGGATAAATTTTCCAAGGCAGGTTTTGCAGCCTGCATGTAAAAATTCAATTGTGCTAGGGGATAGAGTATCTACTTAACTCAAGCAACATCAGTATTGGGACCCAGAATCTATATGATTGACTGATCTTGTTGCTTTTCATTTATTATTTTTTTCACTTGATCTTCATCGAATAGGGTTCCATCAGAAAGGAAAGGTGAGGGAAGACTTGATTGAACAAACATCTCCAACTGATCTCTCATCTATGGGACAACGTACTCAACCATTCTAAGGCACTATTTAGTGTTTAAGATGGTTACATTACACTTGGATGAACTTTATGACCCTTTTGGGTGCTAATCTTTTATCAGTAATTCATGTAATTACCAAAGTGAATTCATCTATTAGACAAAGAAGTTTTTAAATAAGTGTCTATTAAATTTCAGCTTAGAACTCAAATATAATTCCTTTAATATTTTTTTATATAGAATTTTACATCATCCACCTATTACGAGAGCAGAAGTCGATGTTGGAACCTCTTCATTTAAGAGCCAAGGATTGAGGGGTTATACTATGCTTATTCTTCTTTGACTAAGAGCCAAGGGTTTAGGGGTGTCTATCCGATCAAGGTTGCCCACAAAATGATCCCACCCTCATCCCTTATATCATACCGCTAAGGTTTTGTAACTTGGTGGATGACACAATCAAAGAATATTCCATCACCTTTCCCAATTATGCTCAATGAAAACAAATAAAACCCTTCTATTCTTCACAACCTTATAAATTAGGATGAATCTCCAAATAGTTTACAATCTATTAAAATATTAAAGTTTACAATAATGAAGTCACCTTACTGACTTGTAATTTTGGTAGTTTACTATTATTTTTTATATTCATAAGGGAAAAAAAAGGGTGTTGTCCCTTTAAAACAACCAACCCAGAAGGCATAAAACCATTAGCATTAAAGCATTAACTAGACTTCAACAAAAACTAACATAAAAAACCATACCAATGTAGAAACATACTATAAAATAATTAAATTTTCAACTCTAGAGCTATGGTTGAGTAAACTATCTAAACCATAAAGAGTCTTAGCATAAGGCCACCTAGGGATATAAATAGTACTAATAATAAAAAGAAAATAGAAAAATTAACCATGATGATTAGTCTTGATTTTATAGTCAACCTAATGGAACACGTGTCTAATCCTCAATCATGAAATAAAAATTTCTTTGTAATTCCCTTTATTTTCCTTGTATTTCCTTGGAACCTTCTTTTGCATCAAGTAGAGGGAGGCGGAAGAACTATGCATGACACCTAAGTTGAACTAGGAAACACTCTCCAACTTCTTCTCTACGTCCATGACTTTCATTTTGAGCATTTCCAACACCCTAGCAATGACTTTTCATTCTGTATAGGTCCCTTTAGGACTAGTTTTATAGGTCCCTTCTACACTAGTTTTGTTGATCTTCTCTTCCTTAGGAATGGCATCATAAGTTAGTGTTGAATAGACCAAATAACTTGGGGGGGGGATCAGTTAATCACAAACACTTTCTAAAACTTTTACTATGTCGATAAACACACAAACGATACAAATGATAATAGTTGTTATATCAATATTAACTCATATTCTACTAGTAACCAAATCAAACAATTATAACAAATCTAAATATGAAATCACATAACCACCAACAAAAAGAACACCAGAATTTATGTGGAAACCGAAACTAGAAAAAACCATAGAGAAGCTCATTCTCATGAAATGAAACATCAGTTAAGGTGATTTTTATAAAGGTTCGTTGTCATTTTTCTCACTACAGTTGGCTCACTGCTGGTCAAGATAGTTTCCCTTATACAAAAGGGATGTCTTATAGACAAAATATGCACTAATAAGATTTCATTTGAATATATCTTAGTTACCACATTCAATAGTAGATCCAATTGTTGATATTCTCTCTATATACCACTATTTCATCCACTACAAATCTATATGAAAAATCCCTTCTTGATCTCTCAATAGTATTCCACACTTAGTTTCATCTTGCACACATCATTGTCAAGAACTCTCTTCAAGACTCCTTTTACAACTCGATTATATTCTTCCACATTCACACTCATACATTAGATACAAAAAGGTTTTCTTTATTTCTATGGATATCTGATCGTACACATGTCGGCCACACCAAAATAATGTGTCAACCTCAAATCAAAAAGATATTACAATTGTATTTAATGCATTACCACCGATCCTAAATCTAGGACATACTCAAAAAAATATTACAACACGCTACACCAAGACCCAAATATAGGTCACACTTAAGATATCTACAATGCATGTTACATTAGCTAAAACTATTAGAACACCATAGCCAAGTCCATGAATTGATCACTAAAACTCTTAAGCCCACTAATAGATGAAACTAGATAGATCATGTCTAGAATATGATACCAAAATCTAATTGATGAACTACATAAAAGTCCAGATATCAGGAACATGTGGAATAACATTGTAATCTTAGAAGTCAACAATAACTGATAGAAAAATCCGTGCACCACTAATCACCAAAAGCACACAATTGTAATGAAGTATGTAATCCATGAGTAGAACCAAGTACACCTACCATAAAACACCAAAACTATGGTACTAAACCTATCTTGTGTATAACCAAAACCTTTGATACTTTAACCAACAACCAACGGGTGTGTAATCAAAACTTCCAAAAACCTACCTATACCACCAAGATGTCAGTATGAAGGTTTTTACACTGATGACAACAGTTCCAACAACATCTTAATCTAATAATTTCCTCTTTGGCATTGATGTAAAAAATCATATCCAAAAAATCCCCCTAAGTAGGTACTCCATATCATGTTTTTTTCCTTACTTTCTCTCCCCCTTTTTTCCATAATGAAAAATGGCTAAACAAAGCAAAGAAAGTCAAAGAAATACAATAGTTTTTACAGAAAATACTTTCTTATACATTTCCTTCAAAATTGAAAGCTCCTTCTTCCACTTAGCAATAGCAGCCCCCAACTGGGCACATAAACCTTCACACTTAATCAACTTGTCAAAATATTTACTCCAGTTCGAAGACTAAAATTGTCAGTCATAATTTTTTGCATCAAAAAAAATGCCATCAACATGCTCCAACCAAACTTCAGCCATGTCCTTCACTAACAAAAATGTCTTTAGCAAGTCTTTCCTATGCATCTGTAAAAAAACCAATTCTACTTGTAGCTCACCAACTCTAGTTCGTGTTAGGAATGGGAACACTGAGGGGGGGGGGGGGGGGGGGGGTGAATCAATGTTCACTGCAATTTAACTTTTTACTTTAATCTTTATGCAGAACATAAATGCTTAAGAACTGAATTAAACATTCACATAAACATGAAACATGAAATCAACACATGACACCAATATGCTTATGGGGAAACCCAAATAGGTAAAAACCCTGGTGGGACTTGATACCCACTAATATTATGCACTAGGGTTTTGTGATCCTTGTTACAAGATCCTTTACCTTGTTAGGATTAGCTTTACAATGCTTTTAGTACAGTAGACCTTGTTAAGGGTTAGACCCTATTAGGAGTCTTTTATAATGATCCCTGTTAGGGGAGTGGACTCACTGTCATAGAGCTCACTACTCAAATGGTGAAAACTACAACCTTCTAAATTTAAATACACACTATATCTGCTGGTGAACAGTCACTGTGACACTGCTTGTCAAATCAGTTCCTTTGGTGCGCTGATGCTTTGACCTCTAGAAAAGCTTTAATACATCTTATGTTGTCTTTGCATACCTCTTCTTTTCTTATCACAACTCTATTATAACCTCCATACCGAATACAATGGGTGCACCTTATATTTATGTGCTCGTACAAAATACATAAATAGGTCGGCCCTATAACTAATTACAAACAATGCTTCCAAATGAATTGGCTTAAGCATGCTTACAATTATACATATAAACATGTTAGAAACCTAAATACAATAGGAGCATGGCCTTTACAATATTACATTACAATCGCAAACCAAAATGCTAACTATCGGCTCTAAGCTCTGTTCTTTGCTGGCACACACTGGCTGTGCAACTTCAACTAACTGTAATTTTCATATCTTTGCATATATACTTATGCGCTCATAGACTAAGCATAAGTATAGTCTAACAAGCTTAACTTTCAGGGTGCATACCATAATTCATTTGTACACATGTATGTTGATGCTCTAAGCTGCAGGAACTCTGTACAATGTCCAGTGTTCAACACTTAATTGAATTCCGATCTTTACACTAAGTGCGCTGACTCCAAAATGCTATATGACTTTGTTTCCATAATGAAAACACTATATCTAGTCATATACTTTAGTATAGACAACTTGCCAATAATCTCCCCCTTTGTCATTGATGGCAACAAAGGAATATGGCCAAGTTGCTAATTGTTCCTTTACACAAAAACTTTTGTCTTCTATACATTTTTTATACATAATCTTATATCTCCCTATACATATATATACTCCATATTCTATCTACAACTCCCCCTTTGACATTAATGACAAAGGTGCATCAAAAAACTATATATAAACATACTCACTGAGGGAAAACATCAGGATCTGCAATCTTGAGGTTTTGGATCTCCTTCTTCCAAAAGGTTATCAAAGAGTTGACTATCTGGAGATGGGTGCATAATGCATATTGAAGCTTCTCCATCTTCTCCAAGTCATTGATGGGACCATGATCATAAGTTACCATGGTGGCATCAATCTCCTTTAAATTATGATTGAGGATGTCTAAAGAGGGTGCAAGACCATTCCTCAACTGAGTATGTCTGGACCTTATCCTTGTTATCTCTTTTTCTTGCTTCTCAATCTTGTCTATCTGTCCTCGGTAGACATTGTTACACATGTTCACATCAGTAGATGTGTATGACACTAAATTCTTTACCTACTTAATCAAGGCTTCTGCTTCTTTTATCTTCTTGAAGTGAGCATCAGTGAGCTTGTCTTGATCCATGCATGCTACAATGATCCTTCTTCCTTCATCAAAAAACTCTTTCAAAGATGCTTGACCAGACTTTAGAGAATTCAAGTCTAGTGCAAAGTTTCTCATCAACTCATTTAGTCTCTTCTTTAAGTACTTTTCTTCTGCTACTATGGACGTAGATTCTTCTAGGCTAGAAAAGTTTCTTTTTAACTGTGAGAGGATTGAACTCACATCATCAACTGAATGTACTTTTAACACTTTCTTATCGTCAAGCAATAAATTTTTCAAAATATTCATTGATTCTATAAGGAGAGGATTCCTCATAACTTGTTTTTATTTTTCCTTCTCCATAGCCAAGACGTTGAACTTAATCAGGTCTTCTTCTTTCCAAGAGTCCAAACTACTTGTGCTAGGTGTCAAACTTGACAACAATGTTAAGGAGGGAGGTGTATTGCTGCATAAGATTTCAGCTTCTTCAGCACTAACAAATGCTTCCTCAAACTTGTCCAAATCCTTATCAGTAGCCTCCATGGCTATCTCCACATTATCTATGATAATAGTGTTGTCTTCATGAGATTCTGAGATGGGCGCAAACTTGTCTGCCTCTATTTGAGTTTCTACTATGGGCGCTGAGTCCTGAGGACCTATCACTGGTACATTGAAGGTCTTTGCTTCCTTGTCTTGCTTACTGGGTGCATGAGTGATGGGTGAAGTGGGTGGTTTTATCTGTTGTTCCAATAACACCTTTTCAAAGGCCTTCTCTATTTCCTTCACTATCAGCTCATAGTCTTTGTTCATAATATGAAGAGTTATCATCTTTGTCCTTAAGTGTGACTTCACTAGATTTAGTAACAATGACCTTTCTTCAATATAACATACTGAAAGAGTGTCTTCTAATACTTTTTCTCTGATCCTTAGATCTTCTTCATTTTCTTGTCTCTTTAGGTTTTCTAAAATATCCCATACTTTATCTAGAATGGAGGTTTTCAACTCAAGGACTGTCTTCTTGAACTTGATCATATGTTTGACAATCATACTATGAATTTATTATTTGTCAATCTCACTGTATGTGTCATAATACTTCTCTAGATCAAATCTGCCCTCATCAAGAATTCTTGCATTCAAAACTTTAAGGCTAGGTCTGAATCCTTCCCGAGGAGGTGCTTGAGTGTTTTTATTGCTCCTTAACACTCATGAGGATGGATGACTAGTGCTAGCTTCTTTCTTCCTCTTGAATAAAGGCTTATACTCTGAAGGAGTGGTAAGATCAACAGTGTCTATGGGCATAGAAGGAGTATTATCTTCTTTACCCTTTTGACTGTCATCTGATTCAATTTTTATCTTCTTCAACTTAGGATCTTCTTGTCCTTCCTCTACTCCCACGCCTTTCAATTCTAGGGCAATCTTTTCATTCCTTTCTTTATCAAGGTCTGCTTGAGACACACCATGTATTCTCAAGATCTCAGAAGTGACCATTGCAACCTTTCTTTTAGTTGCAGCACTATTAAGTTTTGCATCAACTTATCTGGTCTTTTCCTCATAGGTTCCCCACCTAGGTTCATTAGGATCTTTGGGGGCTGATAGAAGTACCTGTGCATAAGTTTCAAGAACTTTTTCTTCTACCTCATACCCAAGTGGATGAATCCACTTAGTTCTAGGCTCAACAGCTTCCATACATGTAGTATCAGTCTCCACCATAAAGCATATTGAATCCTTATACTTTTCTACAATGCTTTCTAGAATCCTATACCTCATCTTCATCTTAGCTCTAAAAGTCTTCAATTCCAATGTGATATAATCCCTTAGTGTACTCTCTATGGATTCTTTGTTGGATATCTAAGGCATGGTAGGAATGGACTTGTCCAAGTACAAATCTGATATCTTCCCAACAATATGAAGGTACATATAGATGATTAGGGACCCAAACCTAAATATCTTTGTCTTGTCATGCTTGATGGCCTTGATGTTATCTATCAACTGTGTGCGCAAGATCTCACACAAGTTGAATTCCCTATCTTCCTTCACAAGTCTGATAGCTGCTAAAATAGTGCCCGCAGACACACTATTCACCCTGCTGGTGTGATGAAATTTGTACCCTAGTATCATTGACATCAATTTGATGTCTTCTTGCTCAATAGGCTCGATGGTCATACTACGCCTATCGCTCCTTGACTTACATACTTGTTCTACCATTTTCCTGACATCCTTTCCCACAAGAAGGATGGTGCCTATTCTAGAAAGGCATGTCATCACATGAATTAAGTCATTTGTGATTCTAACTAGAACATCTCCAATCCAAAATAGATCATCATGGATTCTGCTCAATAAGATCTTTATCCATTCTGTCTCATAGAATTCATATGTCATAGCATACTCAACAATGGGGTGATCATTCCATTTGGCATATTCATCCATGAATGTTTTGTCTTGTTTTAACATCGTATCCATGTGCACCCTTAACCTATCTAGTCCTGCAGGTTCTTTCTTATAGTAGATGTAAGCCATTATGTATTCCACATGCATGACGCCCATAGGCGTGCAGGAGAAAGCTCCCTCTAAATCATCTAGGGTGGATTTAAATGGGTGCCTCTTGAAAACATATCTTTTCTTCTCAGTGACATCATAAACAATGGGAGTGGCCATGACTTACTTGTTAATCACTTTACAACTAAACTTTAGAGACAATTTGACAGCTTCCGAATCGGCGCAACGAGCTAGGGTTTCTGCAATCAATCAAATGCACTGATAACTGCAAAAAATCTCTGATAGATTAATCACCAAGACTTCACAACAACTTCCAAGGCTCCTTCTACTCTCTATCACTCTGAATTTGAATGCAATGAGAAATCAAATGACTTATGTGAACTTTAAAAGTGAAAAATCTGCCATTAATGCACGTCGCGTAAACCAGGCTATCACTTCAAAATTTCAAACTCAAGCTACACAAATAATTAGCATGTGCACTCTTGCACGAAGGTTTCTATACACTCCAAAAGCTTAAGTCCAAAGATGCATACTCTGAGGATGAGTATACCAGCCACGCAGGGGTCTAGAGCTAAATCAGCTCCCCCTATGACCCTGAGGGCCATTCATGCAGATGTAGAGGGTGCGTCCACTAGGGATGCATCCAATACATTCTCATCAGTCTTCTCCTTCTTTTTCTCTAGCCAAATCATGCTCACATCTTCTAAGGCTTTAAAAAAGTTAACTTCTCCTATGGGATCCAAAACTATTTCTTCGGCCTTTTTAGGGCTTCCCTGACCTTGGGTTCTTGATCTATAGAACCTTGAGATATGTCTAGCCTTGTTACAAGAGTGATAAATGACTGGAGGTCTTATATTCCTTGGCACATTGACATGAGTCACCATTCTGCATTGCTTTGTTGTGTGACCATTATAGTTACATATCTGGCATGTAACATTCTGAGCACTTCTTACATTTGTTTGGTTTTGATTTCTCTGATCTTTTTGAATTCTATTCTTCTTACTAGTCTTGCAATTCATAGCTCTATGACCAAAATTGTTGCATGAATAATAATAACCATTAAAAGGTTTTACCTCTGTACGTTTCCTCGCAATGTGTCCATGCTTGTTACAAGCAAAACAAGTGCGTTCTACTTGCTTGCGCTCATTCTTAGGTGGTTCACCATTATCTATGGTTTGATCTTCAATCTTTTCAGCATTAGTAGAGTCCTTTTGTGAATCCTTTCTTTCTCGTATATTGTCAATCCAATTTTGTGCTTCATTGTATCCAATATAGCTATTGTCTCCTTTGGCTCTTCTTGCATACAACTGAGATTCTACCAGATCAGCACTGGTGTGTAATTTATCAATTTGATTCCTTTCTTCTTTCAATTCAGACTCTAAGCTTCCTTTGCAATTTCTTAGCTCCAAGATTTCCATGTTTGCTTTCCTTAGTTATTCATTCAACTGAAGGTTTTCTTTGATCTGTTCATCAAGGACTACCTGATTATTAGTCAGCTTATCATCAACCTCTTCAAGTTTTTCTTTTAAGGATTTGTTTTCTTCATTGAGCTTCTTTACCATTGTCCCTAGCTCACTGGTAGAGCATTATTTCAAATCTTTCCTTAGCTTCTTGATGACTAACTGAGCATCACTGAGTTTATCCTTTAGTTCTTCAGATTCTCTTTCTGACTTGTCTAGATCTTCAAGAGCAGCTTCAAGATTTCTTTTCAGATGTTTCATTTCTGCTTTGTCCATGATCTCCTCAAGTGGTTAAACTTTTGTGCTGAAGACCAGAGCTCTGATACCAATTGTTGGGAATGGGAACACTAAGAGGGAGGGGGAGGGTGGGGGGGTGGGGGGTGAATCAGTGTTCACTACAATTTAACTTTTTACTTTAATCTTTATGAGAACATAAATGCTTAAGAACTAAATTAATCATTCACATAAACATGAAACATGAAATCAACACATGACACCAATATGGTTACGGGGAAACCCAAATAGGTAAAAACCCCGGTGGGACTTGATACCCACTAATATTCTGCACTAGTGTTTTGTGATCCTTGTTAGAAGATCCTTTACCCTATTAGGAGTAGCTTTACAATGCTTTAAGTACAGTAGGCCTTGTTAAGGGTCAGACCCTGTTAGGAGTCTTTTATAATGATCCTTGTTAGGGGAGTGGACTCACTATCCTAGAGCTCACTACTCAAATGGTGAAGGCTACAACCTTCTAAATTCAGATACACACTATATCTGCTAGTGAACTGTCACTGTGACACTACTTGTCATATTAGTTCCTTTGGTGCACTAATGCTTTGACCTCTAGAAAAGCTTGAATACATCTTATGTTGTCTTTGAATACCTCTGCTCTACTTATCACAACTCTATTATAACTTCCATACCGAATACAATGGGTGCACCTTATATTTATGCGCTCATACAAAATACATAAATAGGTCATCCCTATAACTAATTACAAATAATGCTTCCAAATGAATTGGCTTAAGCATGCTTACAATTCTACATATAAACATGTCAGCAACCTAAATACAATAGGCGCATGGCCTTTACAATATTACATTACAATCACAAAACAAAATGCTAACTTTCGGCTCCAAGCTTTGTTCTCTGCTGGCACACACTGGCTGTGCAACTTCAACTGATTGTAACTTTCATATCTTTGCATATCTACTTATGCGCTCATAGACTAAGAATAAGTATAGTCTAACAAGCTTAAATTTTAGGGTGCATACCATAATTCATCTGTACACACGTGCACTGATGCTCTATGCTGCAGGAACTCTGTACACTATCCAGTCTTCAACACTTAACTAAATTCTGATATTTACACTAAGTGCGCTGACTCCAAACTACTATATGACTTTGTTGCCATAATGACAACACTATATCTAGTCATATACTTCAGTATAGACAGCTTGCCAATAGTTCATTATTTTCCATCCTTGTTCTTGAAGACATCATATGTCTTTCCCAGCTCATTCAATTCCTTCTCTATCACTTCACTTCTTCCTCTAAAATTGTCTACAACAATAGGCCACCGAACATAGTACATGTATATAATTTTCAATTTTCTTCACACAATCCTTTGTCTCAACGCTAACTCTAGTAATTTTTTCTATGTTTTCGTATATTTCTTCTCTAGAGACCTCTTGACTACACCAAAATCTATACCATACTGCAATAAATTATTTTTAATATCATTGACCAATTCAGTTGGTAACATACCAGACACACTATATATTGTGATCCTTTTATTTATCAAATGATTAGTCAACAATTCCATTGTTGAAGTCTTGTTTACCGATGAACAATATGTCTACATTTCACCAATTCTATCAAAACCGCTATCTTCTAGAAAAGTCTTGACCTCATGAGAATCTACAAAATCATATTCTATTAGAGAAAACACATCTTTCTCCACCTCTTCTTCCTCTTTTTATTCATTTTCTTGTACTTCCCCATCTTCCTTAGATTCTTATTCTTCATCCTTCAAAATGGTAGCTATTTCCTTTCCTTTATCACTAATTTTTCTCTTCTTCAGTTCTAGAGAGGAACCACTGACAACACCTTCCAATCTCTTTTGTCCTGAGGAGGAGCCCTCCTCACCATGACTCATTGCACCAGAAATGATTAAACATGAAAAAATACTCATCTACAATGAAATGAAATATGCTCTACAAGCATCTGTACAATTTCCCAAAGACCCTAGATATTTGTGAATTTTTTTATTAATAGGGGTGTTGGTCCCCCACTCCACAGTATCCTTACTAGTTAATGATATCATGAATTAAAATGATAAGCATATCACCAATGAAACAAATCTAAATTCATAACCTTCCTCAACTATCATACAACATCTTGCATAAATCAAACTAAATATTCTCTCTAATTATCTTATGAGTAATATAAACAATAATAGTCGAAGTTGAACCATCATGATTTTAAAACTACATTTTTTATTAAATTTCATAGGCAACATACCTCACCACAAAATTAACAATGATATTTATCTAGAATGCATGTTTATCATGCTCAATAGTAGTCAACTTCTTCACCTCATTGTAACTAATTAATTTTTTCCTAGTACATCTCCAATGTTGCACAATCCTATAATTGATGCAAGGGAGGATGAGGAAAGGGGCCAAAGGCACACCCTAATCCAAATCTTCCCTGCAAAGATCACACACGGAAGTAATAACACACAATTGAGAGAGAGAATGCAAATCAACTCCTTATTCTTCTTCAAATTTATTCATACATGCCGAGTTGTAAAGCCTTCCAAGTTAGGGCCAAATATTAAAATTCAAGTACAATAGTCCTGCAACATGTGAGGATCAGAAACTATCTTCAATCTTCTAACTTCTATCTCCTAAAACTAATGTCCTAAACTACAACCAAAGATTACAATATATACAAGAGGCTACCAAGCAAGTCAGCCTTTAGATCCACCATTAACAAAAGGAATGACCAAATCTAGATCCACACACTTCCCAATGATAGATACCAACATTAAATTTGTGACCATAATTAATTGTACAAGTCTGCATCAACAATAAACTAAAACAAACAACTCGGTAAGCAAGGATAACCTAGTGCCAGGAAAAGATAATTGAGCATCAGGGAATTAACTGACCAACTTGATAAATGAAGGAATCGAGCAACTACCGAGCCAACTCGGTCAAAGCAAAAATTGAGAAACACAAGAAAACTCAAACTTGTTATTTTTGGTGACACGGGATTACTAAGGACCCGAGATGCTTCTGCATCAGACACATGGGGTTATTTTGAAATGATTCTCTGAATCATGCAGTAGGTACAACTTGAGCTGAATCCAACTCAGATTGTGAAATCCATGAACTATCTTCAATTGGTATGTTCTTCCACTGTACCAGATATTCCATATATTATTTTCCTCTTGTACTTCTACCAACTCTTTGTTCCAAAATTTTCTCATCTTCTTCTATCTGTTTCTTAGGATAATCATTCGATACTGTCATTTCTTCATCAGATTCATGGTACTCATATAAATCAGCAATGTTGAATATAGGTGATATATCCATGTCATCAGGTAACTCAATCTCATAAGCATTTCCACTGCCAAATTTTCTTAAAATCTTACAAGGACCAAACTTCTTCATTTTCAGCTTCCCATATGTTCCAATAGGAAATCCGCCTTTCTTCAAATGAACCATTACTTCATTGACCTCAAAAGTCTTATGTCTTCTAGATCTATTAGCTCTGTCTTTGTATTTCTAATTACTTTTCTCCAACTTATGTTTCACATCTTCATGCAATGTCTTCATGAAATCAGCAAACTTTACTCCTTCAGCACTTCTCTTTTCTTCATCAACAATATTCCTCAAATATGGTATACCTCTCAGTTGTATGCCATTTACAATCTCAAAAGGTGTTTTTCCAGTACTCCTATTCACTGAATTATTATATGCAAACTCTTCTTGTGCGAACACAAAATCCAAATTACTTGATGTGTCTCCAACTAAACATCTCAAAAGATTACCCAAGCTTCTATTCACAACTTCTGTTTGTCCATCAGTCTGTGGGTAAAATGTATAACTATACCTCAACTCAGTGCCAAACTTTCTCCAAAGAGTCTTCCAAAAGTATCCAACAAATTTACTGTCTTGGTCAGAGATGATACTCCTCGATAATCCATGCAATCTGGCAATTTCCTTAAAGAAAAGATCTGATATATGTACTACATCTAATGTCTTTCTACAGGGTATAAAATGTGCCATCTTAGAAAATCTATCCACAACAACAAATATAGAATCATTACCTCTTACTATCTTCCATAAGCTAAGAACAAAATTCATACTGATATCAATCCAAGGTTTCTCAAGAACAGAAATCGGTGTATAGAATCTAGTATTCTGACTTCCTCCTTTTGCAACTTGACAAATTCCACAACTTTTCACAAATTTCTGAACATCCTTATACAACTACGGCCAAAAGAAATTCTCCTTAGGAAAATTCAATGTCTTGTCAACACCAAAGTATCCAGCCAAACCACTACTATGTTTCTCCTTTATCAAATTAGTTCTCATTGATCCTCTTGGTATACACAATTGAATACCTTTAAACAACATACCTCCTTGAATGAAATAGTCTTCCCATTTAGTACTTGGTTGATCTTGAATAGGTGCTATGCACTTTCTCCACGACTCATAAAAATTAGGATCAAATTCATATGAATCTCTCATGTCATCAAAACCAAGAACTTCAATTCTCATCTCGGTCATCAAAGATCATCTTCTACTTAATGCATCAACAACTCAGTTAGTGACTCCACTCTTATGTTTTATCACAAATTTATAACTCTACAAATATTCAACCCATTTCATGTCTCTGATTTAACTTATTCTGACTACCCAAATACTGTAAAGCTTTATGATCGGTATACAACACAAATTCACTTGGTATCAAATAATGTCTCCATTTCTTCATGGCTTGAACAATAGCATAGAATTCTTGATCATACACAAAATATTTTCTTTTTGCATCATTCAACTTTTCACTAAAGAAAGCAACAAGTTTACCTTATTGAATCAACACAGCTCCTATTGCACTTCCACTTGCATCACATTAAACTTGAAATACCTTATTGAAATCAAGCAATGCTAACATAGGAAATTCAACAACCTTCTATTTCAAAGTCTTAAAACTTTTATCAGCTCCATGTGTCCACTTAAATTCTCTTTTATCTCCTCTCATAGTCTCAGTCATAGCATTACAAATTGAACTGAAATTCCTAATGAACTTTTGATAAAAACTTGCCAAACCATGAAATGATCTTACCTCACTAGAATTCTTAGGTGTAGGCCAATTCAAAATAGCTTCAACCTTTTTAGGATCCATTTTCAGACCATCAATTGAAATCACAAATCCCAAATACATAATCTCCTCTTACATGAAAGAACACTTTTTCAGATTTATCAGCAACTTTTCTTCTTTCAACCTATGCAATACTTGTTTAACATGCAACAAATGTTCTTCTCTAGTCTTACTGAATATCATAATATCATCTTGTATACAATCACAAATTTACCTAAGAATTTCTTCAAAACTTCATTTATCAAACTCATAAAAGTACTCGGTGCATTAGTTAAACCAAAAGGCATAAATACCCACTCATACAAACCTTCTTTTGTCTTAAAAGAAGTCTCTTCCATTCATCGCCTTCTCTTATTTTGATCTCATGATACCCACTTTTCAAATCAATTTTGGTAAAATACTTTGCTCTGGTCAAACTATCCATTATGTCATCCATTCTCGGTATAAGAAACCTATATTTCACTGTTATCTTGTTGATTTCTTTGGAAAAAGTACACATTCACCATTCTACATTCTTCTTAGGTTCCAATACAGCTGGTACTACACAATGAATCAAACTTTCTTGAATCAAACCTTTCTACAAAAATTCTTGAATTTGTCAGTTCAATTCCTAATTCTTGGTAGGTGTCAATCGATGTGGTGCCTTATTCGGTAAACTAGCTCCAGGGATATATTGGAGATTTTCCAGCAAGCCAGTGTTGACTATATGTTTGTCATTGATGACAACATATGGTAAGCAGTGTGCATTGAAGTCTTATGTATGGAGCCTTGAGCATATGTTCCCTAGATATGTTATCAACATGATATCATAAGCACAGAAGTTGATTCTGAGTACAGACAGTTGTGCAATTTTTTGTATCAGTAGTGTTCCTGATAGTGTTACAGATAGTATTATGTATGTGATTATCAGTATGGTTATAATGGAGACTTACACATTTATATTTGTGTTGTAGACATGTTTGTGAAGATATGTTCATGGACGCAGAGTTAGTTGTGTAGTACAAGTTGAGTTATGATGTTTCTATTTGACAGTCACAGTTTCCTAAGTTTATCTGATGGAGCTGACATTGGTTTAGTAGTTGCACATATCATTTTGATATGTGTGTTTGGTTTCATGTTTGGTGATGAGTTAAGAATTTTTTGTTAAGAGTGCATAACATATTTCAGCATGAGAAGAAAGTTTCAATTAATTTGGTGGAGCCGATAGTGTGAAGTGACACATCTACTCATATTGAGTTGTGTGGTCCTATTTGTTTTGCGTGCTTGGTTTAGCCATTGGAGATGTTTTTAGAGAGTTGTATTGTTTCTGTATTGATATTTCAAGAAGGTTTTAATAGGCTGAATTGATTATATCTTTTGGAGAAATATACATATAGCCAGTTAGTTGTGATTGCTAAGTATGGTAGAGAGTTGAAAGAAAAGAGTAGAGCAGAAGGTGCGAAGTATTGAGCCATCAGTAGAAGGTCTATGTGACAAAGAAGAGAGTGTATGCTATTCATTATAATTGATCAAGATAGTAGGTCTAATTAGTAGTTCATCAAATCTAGATATAGTGTGTATCTGTTGTGCAGAAGGTTGCAACCTTCACCATTGGAGCAGTGAGATCTTGGATAGTGAGTCCTCACCCCTAACAGGTTTATTTGTAAAGGACTCCTAACAGGGTTTGACTTTTGACTAGGTCACTGTACTTCATACA
This sequence comes from Chamaecyparis obtusa, assembly GCA_027943335.1. Lineage (NCBI taxonomy): Eukaryota > Viridiplantae > Streptophyta > Pinopsida > Cupressales > Cupressaceae > Chamaecyparis > Chamaecyparis obtusa. The sequence goes on from BSBK01004663.1 coordinate 328,152, forward strand.
TTGTAAAGATCAACTCCTAACAGGGTTGTAAGATCTTCTAACAGGGATCATTATACTCTAGTGTAGTTATAGTGGGTGCTAATTCCCACCGGGATTTTTACCTATTTGAGTTTCCCCGTAACCAAAATTTTTGGTGTTGTGTTAAGTGTTATCTCATTGTGTATGTACTTAATGTTCTTCTGTAATTAATTGGATAAAGAATTAAATCTTGTAGATAAATGATTCACCCCCCCTCTTAGTTATCTCTTGGGACTATTCCTAACAATTGGTATCAGAGTCAAGTGCCTCGGAGAGAAAGTTTAATAGCTTGAGGTTGATCAGATGGCATTATTTAGAAAAGAAAGTCCTAAGTTTGAAGGAGATATCCAAGCCAAGAATGCGTGCAAAAAGACATGGAAGAAAAGATACAATACATTAGAGATGCTACCTGAAGAGAACATCAGAGCCTACAATCAAAGAATTAATGAAGTAGTTGTAGGAATCAGAAACAATGGTGGAGAGATTTCAGAAGAAGACATAATGGATAAATTGATGACTACCTTGACACCAGAATATGAGAGAAAGATAAACATCCTAGATGAGACTACGTAGTCCACAAAATACTTCAAAATAGAGACCTTAATAAGTAATGTTTCAGCATTTGAGATATCAAGATTGAAGACAAAGCCCAAAAGTGAAACAACATTCAAAGCCTTTGTCCATGGTAATAAATCTTTGAACACTTCTCATAATTTTGATGATGAAGATGATGATAAAGAACTAGATGAATTCATTTCTATGATTGCTAAGAAAGAAAGAAAAGGAAAAGGAAAATATGAAGTTCAGTTACCATTCAAATTCTTTTCATGTAACAAGATTGGTCATTTTGCATCTAAGTGTCCTACAAGAGTCAAGAAGTTCAAAACTAATTACAATCCTAAGTATAAATAATGTTACTATGCTGGAGATGGAGTATCAGATGAAGATTTAGGAGAAGATGAAATAGGATTCATTTCTATTGAAGAGATGTAAAGAATTTTTGATGAAATGGATAAGGAAGATGAGAGGAAAGAACAAGAGCTAGCATTGATTTCTCAAGCAGACATCAAGACAAGCTGGATGATTGATAGCAGTTGTTCACATCACATGATAGGAGACAAAGATAGATTTGTTCATTTGGATAATTACAAAGGCGGCATGGTTAGATTTGGTGACAACACTCCTAAACCTATCATAGGTAGAGGAGCTATCACTTTGCATGGAAAGAATAACACTGATGGTGTTCTATATGTTGATGGTTTATAGCATAACTTACTTAGTGTTGGACAGTTGCTTGACAAAGGATATCAGTTGGAATTCAAAAACAACAAGTGCATCATTAATAACAAAGAAGGAGAAATGATTGCATCGGGTTCAAAGAAAAAAGGTAATGTTTTTCAGCTTAATTTAGAAGCAAGTTGTTTTGTTGCTAAAATAGATGATAGTTGGTTATGGCACAAAAGACTGTCACATCAATTTTGAGAATATAGTATAGATAAGCAATGTAAAGGCAGTAAGAGACCTCCCTAGTATTGCAAAACTAGTTGATACAATATGTAGGGAATGTGTGATGGGAAAGCATGTAAGGAATTCATTCAAAAGCAAGCACAATTCAACAAAGAACAAATTGGATCTAGTGCATACAAAATTATGTGGACCAACTCAAACAAGATCATACTATGGTGAAAGGTAATTTATTTTGTTTGTTGATGATTATTCTAGAATGATGTGGGTTGCATTCTTAAGAGATAAATCTTAAACATTTGAGAAGTTCAAAATATTCAAAGATAAAGTTGAAAATGAGTGTGGATTAAAGATAAAATGTCTAAGATCATATAGAGGAGGAGAATTCACCTCTAACAGGTTTTATGAGTATTGCAAAGATCATGGGATAAAGAGATAGCTAAGTGCACCTAGAACCCCTTAGTAGAATGGAATTGCAGAAAGGATAAATAGGATCATACTTGACACAAGGCACACTATCATGATTGAAGGAAAAGTTGCACACACCTATTGGAGAGATGCAGTCAATACAATAGTCTACACTATCAATAGAATTCAATTAAGGCCAGGCACAGACAAGACACCTTATGAGCTATGGTTTGGGAATGTACCTACAATAAAATACTTCAGAATATTTGGAAGCAAGTGCTACATCAAGAGAGATGAAGCTATTGGTAAGTTTGATGCAAGAAGCGATGAAGGTATTTTTCTTGGTTACTCTACTAAAAGAAAAGCTTATAGATGTTTTAACTTGAGATTGAAGAAGATCATTGAAAGTTCTCATGTAAAGATTGATGAAAAGTTTATGAATCAAGAGAGATATCATGATTATGCACCTATGAGTGAAGAAGAACCTATACCTACCAGTAGAGAAGCAGTTGTTGAAGAAATGTTTGACAGCATTCATGTATTATTCAATGACCCTGAAACTAGTGAAGAAGAAACACAAAAGATAGATGAGAGAGTCAAACCTAATATTCCAAAATTCACATCAAGATACCATTAAAAAGAAGATATCATTGGAGATCAGAACAAAAAATTCATGACAAGATCAAAGGAAAAAAGTTCAACAGTTGATGAAGTGGTATGTTTACTTTCACAAATTGAACCCTTAAGTGTTGATGATGCATGTAATGAATCAGATTGGCATGAAGCAATGAAAGATGAGCTAGATTAGATAATTAAGGATGATACATGGGAATTGGTCCCTATACCTAGTGACAAGAATGTGATAGGAACCAAGTGGATATTCAGAAACAAGATGAATGAAAATGGTACAGTAGTAAGGAACAAAACTAGACTAGTATGTAAACAATATGTGCAAAGAGAAGGAATTGATTATTCAGATATATTTGCCCCTATAAGAATGATTGGATCTATCAAGTACTTTTTGGGATTGAATGTGCAGTAGACAAACAAATGTATTTTCATTAATCAGTCTAAGTATGTGAAAGAGATATTGAAGAAATTCAAGATGGATTATTGCAAGCTAGTAAGTACCCCTATGATAATAGGAAGCAAGCTTTCAAGGGATGATGATTCTACAATAGTTGACAAGACTCTATATAAGTCTATGATTGGTAAACTCATATATCTTACTCAATATAGACCAAATATTTCTAATGCAATTGGTATTGTTGGAAGATTTGTAGCTGAACCTAAACAAAGTCATCTTATGGCAGTAAAAAGGATATTCAAATATTTTAAAGGAACTATAGACTATGGTTTATGGTATCCTAACTTGGAGAATGTATAACTTCATGTGTATACAAATGCATATTGGGTAGTTTGCGTGGATGATAGAAAGATTACCTCACGAGGAGTAGGATTTCTTGGAGATAGACTTGTTACTTGGACAAGCAAGAAGAAGAATTGTATTTGTCAGTCCATAGCAGAAGCAAAGTATGTGGTAGTAGCATTAAATTGTTCTACAATTATTTGGATCAAGTAGATGATAAAATATTTTGGAATCCAAATTAACTACCCTATTATTATTTATTGTGACAACACTAGCACTATCAATATGTCAAAGAACCCTATGATGCATGCAAAGACAAAACACATTGAGATAAAATATCACTTCCTAAGAGAGAAACTTGTAGAAAAAGAAGTAAAATTGGATTATGTGAGCACAAAAGAATAGCTAGTATACATATTCACAAATCCTTTACCGAAGGATACATTTGAGTATCTTGGGGAGAAGCTGGGAGTAATCCCCTTCCCTGGATCTGATTAGAGTTTGCAATAATACATCAGTCCTCGGTGACTGATGAATGGTTGACTACTCTACCTTAGGGTTAGTACCTACACTTATTTGTTTTTTGTGCCCTTTTCGATTGATGTCAAAGGGGGAGTATATATATAGTCATGAAAAACAAGCAGGAGGAGCATGAAGTAAGGGGGAGTATATAGTTAGAAGATGCAATAGTTGGAGAGTTCATCCTTGGGGGAGTTTTGTTGAGGAAATGGAGAATGTTATAAAATAATTATACATTTGGATTGGTAGTGTTTTCATTCCATATGTTGCCATCAATGCCAAAGGGGAAGATTATTGGAGATTTTCTAGCAAGCCAGTGTTGACTATATGTTTATCATTGATGACAACATATGGTAAGGAGCGTGCGTTGAAATCTTATGTATGGATCCTTGAACATATTTTTCCTAGATATGTTATCAACATGATATCATAAGTGCAGTGGTTGATTCTAAGTACAGACAGTTGTGCATTTGTTTGTATCAGTAGTGTTCCTGACAATGTTACAGATAGTGTTCTATATGTGATTATCAGTATGATTATAATGGAGACTTGCGTGTTTATATTTTTGTTTCAAAAATGTTTTTGAAGCTATGTTCATGGACGCAGAGTTAGTTGTGCATTACAATTTAAGTTATGATGTTTCTATTTGACAGTCACAGTTTCCTAAGTTTATTTGATGGAGCCGACATTGTTTATATTGTTTTAGTAGTTTCACCTATCATTTTGATATGCATGTTTGGTTTCATGTTTGGTGATGAGTTAAGAATGTTTGGTTAAGAGCACATAACATATTTTAGCATGAGAAGAAAGTTTCAGCTAATTTGGTGGAGCCGACAGTGTGAAGCGACGCATCTACTCATATTGAGTTGCACAGTCCTATTTGTGTTGCATGCTTGGTTTAGCCGTTGGAGATATTTTTTGAGATTTGTATTGTTTCTCTATTGAGATTTCAAGAAGGTTCTAATAGGGTGACTTGATTATATCTTTTGGAGAAAGATGCTTATAGCTGGTTAGTTGTGATCACTAAGTATGGTAGAGAGTTGAAAGAAAAGAGAAGAGCAGAAGGTGCAAAGTATTGAGCCATTAGTATAAGGTCTATGTGAAAAATAAGAGAGTGTATTCTATTCATTGGAATTGATCAAGATAGTAGGTCTAATTCACAGTTCATCAAATCTAGATATAGTGTGTATTTGTTGTGCAAAAGGTTGCAACCTTCACCATTGGAGAAGTGAGCTCTTGGACAGTGAGTTCTCACCCCTAACATGGTTATTTGTAAAAGACTCCTAACAGGGTCTGACCTTTGACCAGGTCACTGTACTTCATGAATTTTAAAGATCAACTCATAACATGGTTGTAAGATCTTCTAACAAGGATCATTATACTCTAGTGCAGTTTATAGTGGGTGCTAATTCCCACTGGGGTGTTTACCTATTTGGGTTTCCCCGTAAGAAAAATTTGTGGTGTTGTGTTAAGTGTTATCTCATTGTGTATGTGCTTAATGTTCTTCTATACTTAATTGGATAAAGAATTGAATCTTGTAGATAACTGATTCATCCCCCCCTCTCAGTTGTCTCTTGGGACTATTCCTAACAGGATAAGATCCATACAATGATGAATGCTTATCTTCAGTGGAAAACCATCGGGAACATTATCAAAAATGATCTCTCTATACTTGATGAGTAACTTATCAATCTCTTCAGGTATGTTATCTTTTGTTTTCTTACTCGGTTTGTTAGGAATCACAACAAAACATACATCATTATTTTTCAAATCCTTAACAAAATTTCTTCCTTCCATCAAGAAAACTTTCATAGATGTACAAACACTACTAACTGGTTCTTCAATCAAAGGTAGCAAGATTTATCTTCTCCCATCAGCCCAAATAGTATATTTATGCAATCTCCCATCATATATAGCATGTCTATCATATTGCCAAGGTCTACCCAATAGAATATGACAACAATCCATAGGCATGATATCACATAACACCTTATCATAGTAATTTCCAATTTTTACATTCACATAACATTTTTCACTTACCAAGAGTGTATGTTCATCCTTGATCCATGAAATCTGATAGGGCTTTGGGTGTTCCAACCTTTTCAACTGCAACTTTGTAACCATTTCCTTAGATGCCAAGTTCTCCAAGCTTCCACTATCAATGATTACCTTCCACACTTCATCAAAAACTCTACATCTGGTCTTGAAAAAACTTTTCCTTACTAGATCTTCCTTATTACTTTCACTCCAAAGTGCTCTCCTTACCATCAAGTTCTTTTCTTTCTTAGGTTCATTTGGTGAATCTTCTTGTACCAAGCATTTCTACTACTACCAACCTTCTTACTTGCATGTGTACACTCAAATGATCTATTTCCTTCTTCTCCATAATTGTAACAAGCTCCTCGAAAACCACCTCTATTATAACCACCTCAATAGTTATTTCTTCTTCCTCTAGGTGAACTTTCACCTTTCCACTCAGTATTGCCTTTATCTAGATTTGTCTTTTCTGGTTCAGATCTATTGTTTTCACCATAAGATCTACCTCTTCCTCTAGGGAATCTACAACCTCTACCTCTTTGTCTTTGCTCATGTCTTTTTTTCAATTTCTCCTCAGCTTTCAAGGCAAATTGATAAGCTTCTTCAATGATCTCCAATTTAACCAAACTGATTTCTTCTTGGATGGAAACTCTCAATCCATTCAGGTACCTAGGAATTATTTCCACATCATCTTCATCATGTCCAGATCTGATATCTAATCTATAGAATTCCTCAGTATAATATTTTACAGAGCTATCTTTCTATCTCAAACTTTTCATTCACCTAACTAGGTTAATCTAATAATCACAAGGTAAAAAATTTCCTTTCAACTTATTTACCATCTTATTCCATACCTTAATTTTTTCTTTTCCTTTCCTCTTTTTGTCTAATTGCATATGTTCCCACTACAAGGATGCATGACTTTTCAACTTTGTGCTTGAAATTTTCACCTTCTTTTCCTTAGGGACACTTTCATATTCAAAGTACTTTTCCATCTTAGTGATCCAGTCCACTAATTCATCATAATCCAATTTTCCACTATACTCAAGAGGATTGAAATGTGGTGTAGACTTCAAATTTTTCAAAGCCTTCAACAATATTTCCTCACCTTGATCCATCACTGGTGCAGGTTCTACATAACCTTGTTCTTCCTCAACTTCATCATCACTAACATCTTCAAGATGTCTTCCTCTACGCTGGGTTGGCTCAACAGCTTCTAATCTCACAGCAAGTTGTCTCAACATGTCTACCAATCCTAGATCCGCATCTCACCTCCCATGAACCATCTTGAAACCCTCTGCAATCGCAGGCCAGATCGCAATCTGCTACCCCACAAAAAATCAACTAGGGTTTGACAAGAAGGGACCCTCAAACCTAGATTCGCAAACCTAGATCCAAATCTCACCTCAAATCTGATACCACCTAATGCAAGGGAGGATGAGGATAGGGGCCAAAGGCACACCCTAATCCAAATCTACCCTGCAGAGGTCACACACGAAAGCAATAACACACAATTGAGAGAGAGAATGTAGATCAACTCCTTATATTTCTTCAAATTGATTCATACATGCCAGGTTGTAAGGCCTTCCTGGTTAGGGCTAGATATTACAATTCAAGTACAATAGTCCTCCAACATGCAAGGATCAGAAACTATCTTCAATCTTCTAACTTCTATCTCCTAAAATGGATGTCCTAAACTACAACCAAAGATTACAATATATACAAGAGGCTACCGAACAAGTCAGCCTTCAGTTCCACCATTAACAGAAGGAATGACCAGATCTAGGTCCACACACTCCCCAATGATAGATACCAACATTAAATCTATGACCATAATTAATTGCACAAGTTAGCCTCGACAGGAAACTAAAACAAACAACTCGGTAAGAAAGGATAATTGAGCGCCAGGAAAAGATAACCGAGTGTCAAGGAATTAACCGACCAACTTGGTTAATGAAGGAACCAAGAAACTATGGAGCCAACTTGGTCAAAGAAGAAACTGAGCAATGCGGGAAAACTCAAACTTGTTTTTTTTGGTGATACATGATTTCTAATATTTCCTTTCCTTTATCACTAATTTTTCTCTTCTTTAGTTCTGGAGAAGAACCACTGACAACACCTTCCAATCTCTTTTTTCCTGAGGAGGATCCCTCCTCACCATGACTCATTACACTAGAAATGATTAAACATGAAAAAATACTCATCTACAATGAAATGAAATATGTTTTACAAGCATATGTATAATTTCCCGAAGACCCTAGATATTTGTGAATTTTTTTATCGATAGGGGTGTCAGTTCCCCACTCCACATTATCCTTGCTAGGTAATGATCTCATGAATTAAAATGATAAGCACATCACCAATGAACCAAATCTAAATGCATAACCTTCCTCAACTGTCATACAACATCTTGCATAAATCAAACTAAATATTCTCTCTAATTATCTTATGAGTAATATAAACAATAATAGTCAAAGTTGAACCATCACGATTTTAAAACTACATTTTGTATTAAATTTCATAGGCAACATACCTCACCACCAAATTAACAATGATATTTATCTAGAATGCATGTTTATCATGCTCAATAGTAGTCAACTTCTTCACCTCATCATAACTAATTAACTTTTTCCTAGTACATCTCCAATGCTACACAATCCTATAATATCTTCAATTACTTTCTTTCTCACTTGATAGGGCTTATCCAATAGTAATTTTCTATCCTAAAACTGACTCAACAAAAACATAATGAATTCCTTATCAACGCACTAGGGGAATTTTTCCATTTATCCAAAACAAGATTATTTATTCTCTTCAATTCTTACGTGGACAAACCATTCTCCATCTTCTTGATTATGCTATGATCAAATTCCTCAATCTTATCCTTCTTCAACATACTTGATATGACTACATTGGTTCCACCAATTATCAATTTAGATTCCATAATCACTCACAAATTTTTCCTTGACATCTCTCTACAAATTCTCATATTTATCTTCTTACCATAGTACCCAATGATTCCAAAATTCCACCTTTAAATCCATGAACCATCATAATTGATTTCCCCCCTGAAAATGAATTATCGCTAACGCAATTCAATTATATTATGCATATCAATCATTCAATCAATAACTATAATTATTATCTATCTATCTTGTACACCAGGGACAAGATAATTGCAACTGATATCACCTCGGAGCAGGGGAAGTGTATGATTTAGCATGTTAATACTCCCCTTGAGCCAAATCATTTGGCTTAGTTTTCAGTAGAGGTTGTACTAGGATCCGGTATCATAAGGCTCTCTACATCAGAAACATCCTTCTTCTTCCATGTCATGTTAATCTTTTGAGATTCACTTGAAACCAAAACATTATTACCATTCACAATATTCACTAGATCTACATGTGCTAGCATAATGACCATTTTGACCACATTTGAAATAATTAACATTCATTCTACCAGATCTCGACTAAATTCTAGATCTGCATTGACGATCCTTTTGACCATAGTTGTGAAATACATAGAAATTCCTATAAAATATATTATTTAGTGCACTCTTTTTATCCTAATTTGAGACTTGACTTTTATACTCACTTTCTTTATGACCAAACTTATGATAATTACAATGCATTTAACTTTCTATTCCTTTCTCATCTTACAATCAACTACCTTATGACCAAAATGTAAATATGATAATAACCGTTAAAAGATAAGTAGCTTTCAGAATTTGGTTATCTTATTCAAGGCCTTCTTGTAGATGTATTCTAATTTCTAATCTTGCTTGTTACTTCATCCTTTGCTTCATCTTCTCTTTGTCTTTATCCTTCTAATTTGAACATTCACCGATAAACCCTAAACCTTCTTTATATTTGTGACTCTTTTGCATGGCTAATAAATGATCCAAAATAGTACTTCTCTCACATACTTTTACTTCTAATCTCAACATCTTCAATTCTTGATCTTGCCTCTCATTTTCATCTGATTGCATTTTGATGATATTCTTGAGATTCTCTTCAGATTTATTTCATTCCTCCATTACAATTTTTTTTAGAGTAATAAGTTATTTTTCTTATTAACTAAATCATATTGATTTAATTATTAAGTCACTTATTATCTCTTTCTTTACTTAAGATAAACTGGAGGCATATAATGATTAATTCTTTTATTAATTATTATTATACAACCTAGGTTTCCTTTTAGGGTTTTGATCTCCTTGTACAAGGATTGATCTCTCTTGTAAACATAGAACATTCATTTTTATTATTGGACTGCAACTTTTTTTTTGCACATCAAGAATGTCTCCTCTTTCATGGATCCTTGCATTCAGGCCTCCATAACTTTTTCTTCTCTCTTTCTATGACATGTGTTTTCATGCAGCTTTTCTTGGGAGCTATGGGTTGTTTTATCATCAACTCCAACATGGTATTAGAGCTTCAGATCTTTGTGCCCTTATTCTCTTCCTGTGAGATTTGACCTTGTTTGTTAGATTTATAATTTTCAGAGGTTTTTCTGTTGGATTTGGGGGTACCTGTTGGATTTGGGGGTACCTCTTTTTCTAGTCACTTTGGGCTCGAACGGACCTCACCGTTGTGTTCAAAGAACCCAATAACCCCTATTTCCATATAAAATTTGTCTAATTTGGACAAAGTTTCAATTTGAGGCAAAACACTTTTGCACCAGGGTCATACAACCCTAACACGCATCTCGATGTGGTCACTTTGGGCTCAAACAAACATCATTGTTGAGCTCCCAATACCTAAGTACCCCTATTTTGATATAAAATATGTCTGATTTGGACAATGTTGCAGAGGAGGTAAAAAAAATTGTACTGCGATCATATGACACTAACACAAATCCCAAGACGTGACGCAAGCGTGACCAAAAAATATAAAAATAAAAAATTTCTCCACAGGTGGCCACTTGAGCACCACCACTGGCAGTCGTGGTCACCGCTCAGTAGCCCGCGGTTCACCGCTATGACCATGTGGTAACCAATAGTGTGATTTTTGCAGTCACCATCAGGTTAACTACGATGACCAACAGTCATCGCTGGCAGTCACGGCTACCCGCCAGGCTAACCACCAGCTGCTAGCCTCTTTTTTGCAAGGATGTGGTCACATGGAGAAAGCGACTAGGAGCTTCTTTCTAGCCCCATCCATTGAGCCTAGCCCTTGGTCACCCAGATGACCAGGGGCCCCAAATTTTTGGCCCCAGGGGCTAATTGGTTTTTTGCAATGATGACCATTTACTCATCAAATTTAGCCCTATGAATTGCTAACATCAACACTGCATCAAAACATTTCTTGTACATGTCTGATTTGGACAACGTTGTAGGGAAAGGCAAAAAAATTTTGTACCAGGGTCATACGACCTGGGCATAAATCCCAAGGCGTGACACAACTGTGAGCAAAAAATTAATAAAAATAAAAAAAGTTCTCTATAGACAGCCACCCAAGTGCCACTGTTGGTGGCCATGGTCACCGCCCAATGGGCTGTGCTTTTTCATTGTCACCATGCAGTGACCAACAATGTGACTGTCGCAATCACTGTCAAGTTAACTGCGGTGACTGATAGTCATCACAGGTAGTCACGGCTACCCGCCAGTTGCTAGCCTCTTTTTTGCAAGCATGTGGTCACATGGAGCAAGTGACTAGGAACTTCTTTTTGGCCTCAGCTGCCGAGCCTAGCCTCCTGGTCACCTGAATGACCAGGGGCCCCAAATTTTTGGCCCTAGAGGCTAATTGGTTTTTTGCAGTGACGACCATTTAGACTTGTGAATTACTGATGTCAGCACTACATCAGCACATTCCTTGCACCATTTTGGGCCCTTCGGAGCACCCATTAGTTTTTTTTCTAATAACTTGAACATACGGTGTCAAAATTGGGCAAACGAGATATCATCAGAAAGATCTTTCCAAGATCTATCCAAACATAGAGGTTTGAATTTTTGATTTTTCTTTTTTGATGGTTTTTTTTTGTCAAAGCTAGAAGTTCCTTTTCGCACTCCGAGAGCCATATCTTGCGCATCAAGACTCCATTTTTGGAAAAATGATATATCATTGGAAAGCTTTTTCTGTGAAATGTCCAGTGTTGTGAGTCATTTTTACAGATTATTCTCCAAGTATATTTTATTCAATTTTTTGCATTTCTACACTCTGGTGGATATCTTGGATGTTTCAAGTCCTCTGATCTCTTCCTTGTATGGGATGGCTCTTCTTTGGCTATTCTTTTGTTTCAGCAACCTTATCTCTTATTTGAGCATTGTATACATCATTTTTTAAGAATTATTTTATGCAAACGCACTAAGATAAAGTGTCATTCTATTGCATGCTTGGGATCTTGCACATGTTTGTGCCTTTTGTACTCGCACTACATTATAAAATGCCATGGGGGGTTTAATATTTTGCCTTTATTTTCTATCCACCTTTTTCATGTGAGTGTTCCTTCCACGACATTAGCCTTAGGATATCATTATATGTGTTTGTACTTTCTATGTACGTTCAATGTTCTTGGTTCTTCATGATGTAGTTCATATTGGTTGTACCTATCACCTCTCCCTTGTCATCATTATGGGGGGGTTTCTATTGTTGGTTATTTTGCTTCCTTGGTTCTATGGATTGAGCTATGTATTAAGTATTTGTTCTGATGTACTAGGTGAATGCAATGGTTGGGTACCTATGCATTCTAGTGAGATGGATCATTTGCCATATGGAAACTCTTTCATTCCTATTTTTGGAGGCACTCTTCCATCTTTGATTGATCAGCTCTTCAAGTTTTGGTGTTTTATACCATCTGTATCTTTGAGTTCAGTTGTTTTCCTTTGTTTACCTTCTGATTCAAGTAGTGTCATTTGAGGGATCTCATGTAGACTAAAGTCTTCTCTACCTAGTCATGTTCAATTTCAGTGGAGCTTCTTCAGATCAACACTTACTTCTTGATAGAGTTTGCAGCTTCTTACTTCAGTGATGTTCTGCATGTTCATTCTTTGTTCCTATTTTCTGGAACATTCTCTAGTTTTGGAGGCTTCTTCAGTCTTTCATCTAGTCTTCATCTCTTTTTGGAGTAGAGTTTTTCTCATGTGGTTTTCTCTATTTCTCCACTTTATAGAGACTCTCTTCTATACTCAGGTCCCTGATCAGGCCTTTGTTGCCAAGACCACTTGCTTTTGGTAGTAGTTCTAGGTTTTAGCTACTCCCTAATTTTATCTTAAGGTGGGGGGGGGGTGTTAGAGTAATAAGTTCTTTTTCTTATTAAATAAATCATATTGATTTAATTATTAAGTCACTTATTATCTCTTTCTTTACTTAAGCTAAACTTTACGCATATAATGATTAATTATTTTATTAATTATTATTATGCAACTTAGGTTTCCTTTTAGGGTTTTGATCTCCTTGTATAAGGATTGATCTCTCTTGTAAACATAGAACATTCATTTTTATTATTGGATTGCAACTTTTGTTTTTGCACATCAAGAATGTCTCCTCTTTCATGGATCCTTGCGTTCAGGCCTCCGTAGATTTTACTTCTCTCTTTCTATGATAGGTGTTTTCATGCAAGTGTTCTTAGGAGCTGTGGGTTGTTTTCTCATCAACTCCAACAATTTCTAGTTCTTCCTTGATCTTCCTAATGCCTTTTATTTTATGCTTCAACCCATCTCTGATGAATTCCACAGTCTTTTCCTTGTCATTTAGCTTCTTCTCTAGCACTATTACCTTTTCCTTTGATTCCTTTACTTCTTGTACTAGTTTTGTTATTTTTTCTTTTGATTACTTCAATTGCTGACTAGCTTCCTTATGCCTTGCTTTGAACTTACGAATCTTATCCCTCAACTTTGTGATACATGCATTTTCTTCCTTCATGTTCTCTTTTATCTCCTAATTATTTGATTCAATACTCTCAATATTTCTCATCATGATCTTTCAATCCTCATTAGCATACTATCCTCCTTCCATATATTTACAAAACCAAGATCTCCCTCAAGTTGTTAAGATCTATCTAAAAGGGATAAGGATTTGATACAAATTGTTGAACATGCCAAATAACTAGGGGGGGTGAATTAGTTACAAACACTTTCTAAAATGTTTACTCTACTGGTAAACACACAAACCATACAAATGATAATAGTTGTTATATCAATATTAACTTTTGTTCTACCGGTAACCACATCAAACAATTATAGAAAATATAAATATGAAAGCATGAAACCACCAACAAAAAGAACACTAGAATTTATGTGGAAACCCAAACTGGGAAAAACCACAGAGAAGCTAATTCATAAAATGAAACACTGGTAAATGTGAGTTTTACAAAGGTCCACTACTATTTTTGGGAGGCACTCTTCCATCTTTGATTGATCATCTCTTCAAGTTTTGGTGTTTTATACCATCTGTATCTTTGAGTTCAGTTGTTTTCATTTGTTTACCTCCTGATTCAAGTAGTGTCATTTGAGGGAGCTCATATAGATTAAAGTCTTCTCTACCTAGTCATGTTCTATTTCAGTGGAGGTTCTTCAAATCAACACTTACTTCTTAAAAGAGTTTGCAGCTTCTTTCTTCAATGATGTTTTGCATGTTCATTCTTTGTTCCTATTTTCTAGAACATTCTCTAGTTTTGGAGGCTTCTTCAGTCCTTCATCTACTATTCATCTCTTTTTGGAGTAGAGTTTTTCTCATGTGGTTTTCTCTATTTCTCCACTTTATAGAGACTCTCTTTTGTACTCAAGTACTTGATCAGACCTTTGTTTCCAAGACCCACTTGCTTTTAGTAGTAGTTCTAGGTTTTAGCTACTCCCTAAGTTTATCTTAAGGGGGGGTGTTAGAGTAATAAGTTCTTTTTCTTATTAATTAAATCATATTGATTTAATTATTAAGTCACTTATTATCTCTTTCTTTACTTAAGCTAAACTTTATGCATATAATGATTAATTGTTTTATTAATTATTATTATGCAACCTAGGTTTCCTTTTTAAGGTTTTGATCTCCTTGTATAAGAATTGATCTCTTTTGTAAACATATAACATTCATTTTTATTATTGGATTGCAACTTTTGTTTTTGCACATCAAGACTGTCTCCTCTTTCATGGATCCTTGCATTCAGGCCTCCATAGATTTTGCTTCTCTCGTTCTATGATAGGTGTTTTCATGCAAGTGTTCTTAGGAGCTGTGGGTTGTTTTCTCATCAACTCTAACAATTTCTAGTTCTTCCTTGATCTTCCTAATACCTTTTATTTTATACTTCAACCCATCTCTGATGAATTCCACAGTGTTTTCCTTGTCATTTATCTTATTCTCTAGGACTTTTGCCTTTTCCTCTAATTCCTTTACTTCTTATTCTAGTTTTTTAATTTTTTCTTTTGATTCCTTCAATTGCTAACTAGCTTCCTTATGCCTTTCTTTGAACTTATGAATCTTATCCCTAAACTTTGTGATACATGCATTTTATTCCTTCATGTTCTCTTTTATCTCCTAATTATTTGATTCAATAATCTCAATATTTCTCATCATGATCTGTCAATCCTAATTCGCATACTATCCTCCTTCCATATGTTTAAACAACCAAGATATCCCTCAAGTTGTTAAGATCTATCTACAAGGGATAAGTATTTGATACAAATTATTGAACATGCTGAATAACTAGGGGGGTGAATCAGTTACACACACTTTCTAAAATGTTTACTCTACCAGTAAACACACATGCCATACAAATGATAATAGTTGTTATATAAATATTAACTTTTGTTCTACCAGTAACCACATCAAACAATTATAACAAATATAAATATGAAAGCATGAAACCACCAACACAAATAACACTAGAATTTACGTGGAAACCCAAACTAGGAAAAACCATAGAGAAGCTAATTCTCATAAAATGAAACACTAGTTAGGATGAGTTTTACAAAGGCCCAATACTAGTTTTCTCATAAGCCAAACAAGGCAGATACCAATCATAACCACAATTCTAATCTTAGGATGAACACAAGAATTAACTGTATTGGGTGCATCTCACAATGCCAATATAAAAGTACAACATGAGAATAGTATTTGCATCATAAGATCAGCTCAACCAATCACATTGAAGAAATAATAAGCATCTAGAGCTAGAGAAAGGCATCACCATATATCATAGCCAACTACAAAGAAAATACATAAGGTCAAAGGCACATCCATCAGGATTTCATGC
The DNA here is from genome assembly GCA_027943335.1 of Chamaecyparis obtusa. NCBI lineage: Eukaryota > Viridiplantae > Streptophyta > Pinopsida > Cupressales > Cupressaceae > Chamaecyparis > Chamaecyparis obtusa. Next base: position 344,149 of record BSBK01004663.1, read on the forward strand.
AAAATGAAAATGGGAGAGGTATTGCATCGTCCCCTCCTAATAATAGGCTTACTCTTGGAAGCATGCAAGTAAAACCAAATAAGAATTCCAAGTGAAAGATCAAAAACTAATCCAAACACTAAAATAGCCATACAACTTCCCCACAAGTATGGATGAATCAAACTAATTCCTCACCAACCAGTCTCACAACTTCTGAAAGGAATGCCACACAATAAAAAGAGCGTCAATAAATCCCTCAAAATCCTACTAGGGAATCATAATATGTGCTAGGAAAGATGCATCTAGTCACGATCTCTTCCAAATGAGACATGACACAAGTCATTCTACCTCATCATGAGGCATCAAACTACAAACTAATGTCCTCAAGGGTTCCCTCTAAGACCAAGGCACCAACACTCTTGAGTCACCAACTCAAGAAAAAGGGAAAGATCATCGCAAAATGCTAAAAATCACTACCATTCTCATCTAGAGAATATTTTACTCAAATCGGAGTCTCACTAACTCAAATGAGAATTAGAAAAAAAAAGCAATGATTCTCTACCAAAAATGTAGTTCTTTGAGGGATACTACATCCAAATCAAGGGTACCAAGAAATAAAAATGTACAAGGTTGCCTCTCCTAACCAAGAGCAATCACATAAGGAAGACTCAATATTGCACTCCTTCCATATGAAGGGATAATAGAGAACCGACTAAACACCAAGCATAGGAGCAATGTGATTTATTTGACATCAATAACTTAACTATCACTAGAAACTAGGGTCACATAGCCCAACTAGCCCACGGTCTCACCTTCGACAAAGTGGTAATAATTCCAAATGAAGAACATAATCTTACACACAAATCCATAACCAATCTTAGGATGGTAAGATACACCCGTAGATACCATGTCCTTCTAGCCTAGAGCTAGGAATACCACACCACCATCAATCCTATGGAAACCCAATCTTCAACATGGAGTCTAACCAAGAGGGGATAACTTACCCAATATAATACTATATAGATAATCATATACAAATATAGCTAAAGGAGTGTCAAAGACTAGAAAAGGATACTCTATGTCCCCACACTATGCCATCCAAATAAGTAAGTTAGTGAACCTGCAACTACAGTGGCCCAAATAACACTCAGCAGTAATCGACACCCAAAATAGTGGTGCCCAAAGAATCTCCACTAACACTATCATGTATCTTGCATTATATTCTTCTATAATACTATTAGTAATCTCCTCCGGGATCAGTCTCCACCCCGATCAATGGTTGAGAGTATAAATATTGAACAGGTGCCAGTGAACATCCTCCACTTTGAAAGTGCTAGCTAAGTAGTTCTGAGAGAAAATGTGAGCCTCCCCCTCCACCTTAGTCAGGTTCCACAAGGTGGAAATCATCTTGGGCTCCATGTGAGGGGGGCCTTTATATTTAGCCACAATGTGACCTTTTCTGTTACACCTCTGGGAAAACAAAGAAGCTTTCTTGTACACCAAAGTTTATGTTCAATTTCCTAACTTTGACTCCAACACCACAAATTTGGTGAGAGCCTTGTTAATAGCTATGTTCACACAAAATATGGCATAAACAAATTTGGATTTGGTCAGAGTAACTATATCTGTAGAAATATAGTTTCCAAAAGAGTTACTCACCCATCTGAAAAATATGTTCATCCCAAAATTTAAGGGGGAGACCTAGCAAACGAACCCAAACATGGTCCCTTCTATTAAGCTCAGCCGACAGATCAAAGACAGGTTTCCATTTGGATAAAGTAATAAAATGTTTACCATAGGCCCAAGAGCTAGACAACACAAATAGTAGGTCTTCCTCGACAGTGAGTTTGAACAAAAATAGGCCCCTAGGTATAGCGGAGATACAGACATTTCCTTTCAACTTCCATTGTGATGCAACCCACTTCCTTACCATGTCAATGGAGGGGATGAAGGAAAAACATCTCCCCACTAGAGCTAGATGCATCTCAGACACAATCCTATCCAAGACAGAGTCAGGGAGAGAGATCTCAGTACCTTCATCAATTTGCAAAAAATCCACAAGGAGGGAATCCAACACCGTATTAGGGGCCCCCACTAGTGCATTTTTCCAATCTGGCCTAATTGGTCCATTTCTCTAGGACCCATCCAACACATTGACAGTAGCAGTTGAAGGGCCAGACCCAAACAAGGCACCATAATCTTCGTGCAAGACCTGTGCTCCAGATGAAGAGGTCCCAACAACAATATTGGGAGGAGGGTGGAGTTGTGGGGAGGATGATTTCCCCCATAGGATACAACCATACGAACCAAAAATTCAAATCAATAGAGGGCGGGAAAGTTGGAGAGCTCTCTCTTTTAATACTATCACTATTGTAATGTTATTTTTTGGTTAAAAGAAGAAATTTACAAAGAATAATTTGAGGGAAGTCACATAAAGGATGGATTTTTGTATTAGATGAAACATTAGTTAAGTTTTCAAAATTTTAAACACATAATTGCAAAATAATTAGGTTTTGTAATTTCTTCTATGTTATTATTTAAATATTAATTTTTAGCTTTAGAGTTAGGTTAGCATAATTTTTTGGAATAATTTTTAGTCTATAATCTTTTTTCAAGATGGAGCTCTCTTTAGACACATATTCTAGGTTTAATTCTCATACTTAAAAAACAAAAATTCAAATGCAAGTAATGAACAAAAACTCATGGGAAATAGTGAATAAGACTAAATCACCACTTATAGATACAAATATGTTTTTGAAATGACATAAAAGAGATGATAAATCTAAAGCTATTATTAGCATCACTCTTTAGACAATAAAATATGTTATGTAGATTTAACAAAATTATCATAAAAAGATTGGGATAATTTGAATAAAACATTTTGGGTGAATGTAGTTAATACAATATTTTCTCTAAAACTTTAACTATTTAGACTCAAAATGGAAAATAGAATTACTATATCAAATCTCATAAGCAATTAGTAGTATCTCATTAGACAATTGGTAGAAGTCAAGGCTCTAATAGATGTTGAAGATGCTAAGGCTATTTTGTTAAATTAGTTAAATAACTTCTCAAACACTAGAAGATATAATTTCAACCCTTTTAGAAGAAGCACACATAGAAAACACAAAAGATTCTCAACATGAAAATCCATTATAAATACTATGCATAAACAAACAGTTGGATGTTATTACTATAAGATGACCTAGACTTACAAAAATTGAGCCACTAATGTTTGTAAGGGAAAATTCAAAGAAAAAAATAATGTAAATTTAGCTTGTGTTGAGGATGAGGAGCCACTAGATGGTGCTCTTTTTGAAGATAACAGGGATGGATACTTATTTTGAGTCTTGATTATCGAAGGTTAGAGGCACTTGAAGTTGGATGATTTACATTATCTGAAGTCAGCTTCTCACTAAAAAATGGTGCTTTATATGAAAAGTATATGTTTTTCCTCTTTTATTTTATATGTTGGTAGATTGACGGATCAAATGAACTCAATATAGATTGTTGATCAAATAGTCCAAGATTTGTGATTCAAGAATTCAAAGAAATGATTATTCAAGAACTTAAAAATTCAATTTAGAAACTACACTTTTTTTAAGATTATAAATTTATTTATTAAAAGAAACTATATATAAAGAGTGTGTGTGTTCCACTATCACTTCACATGAATAGGGTGCCTACAAACTAACTAGAAGCCTTGGAACACCCGAATCAGCTAAAACCCACTTACTATATGCAAAACCAACCTTGCCTATTTACCGAAGGGGTCCACAATTTGTTTGTTAGGATCACTAATAAGCAATACAAACATATATTTGCTTCTTAAGATTGCCTCGTCATCATGCTTCCCATTGATCAATACGTATGCCTCCAATTGAACCAAACTTCATGAATACGCCATCAATAATTTAATTGTTTATTAGTCCCACCTATATACAAGCGGAGACTTATGTTTTCGATAGATTATAGCTATTAGTTTGTCTTGAAAATAGTGCATTATAAAAAAAATTAAACATGATTTCTAATGTTTGTGAGTTGTTTAGTTTTTATTTTTATTTTTTAAGAATATTTCTTTTTTTCATTGGCTGTTCAAATTTTTCCTGGGGGTTTAATTATTTTCTTATTCAAAAATTCAAAAAAATTGTCTAATCAAAACATAAGAAAATATATTTTTTAGCAGAGGGCCGCGCAGTCTGGGGCAAAGCTCGCTACACAATTACAAGCCTGGCGCCTTCCGCAGACATTTTTCCTGTCCTGATTTTGTTGCAGTCCGATCGGCACATTTTTCGCTTCGCTTTAAATCCCTTCTTCTTCGACCTCCGCCATTCCATGCTCTCCAAGCCTCGATCATCTTGTAGAGAAGATCGTAATCTGAGGAAGAAGAAACCCTTGCCTCAGATTTGAACCCGAGACGTCGGAGTCCAGAGGAGGATTTGACGAGACAAGACAATTTTCTTTCTTGTCATTCGGGAGAATCCTCATCGAAGTCACAGCAACAGGGGTTGGATTGAGCGTGTACAGGAGACGAAGCATCTGGAAATTTTTTCTCTGAACTATGTACGCTCATCCCCCCCTCAAAACACTCAAATTCTTCAAAATATCTAGTTTTAGGTACCGTGAGTGATTTTGCCCCACAAACCGCAATCCACCAATTCAGCAACGTGTTTCAGATTTATAGTTTGGCCACAATGTTTGCCTCCTTGACATCAAGCCCCTTCACTCACTCTTCTGCTCCTGCTCCCTTAACACTATAAATGGTCTCCCAATTTGTCAAATGGCAATGTCGTATCTGCAAATACAAACATTTAAACCCTGGCTTCACTGGGATGCATCTGAACCCTACCCAATGAAGAAAATATCTCTCCAAAAATTGTAGCGGACTTGAAAATTAAACAACTTTAGCTGGTCTAAGCTAGGATGAATCAACATATACCTACAGTTGGAATCGAAAACAGATGTGAAATTGTCAGAGAACAGAAACTTAAATACAAACTACTTGTTTGATACACTGGAAGAGCACCCACATTTCTGGTAATAAAATGACACAGGTTGATGCCCATGTTAAAATAACATGCACAGAGGCCACGTCTAATTCTCTGCACAGAACTCCCCATGGCTTGCCACAACAAGCACCACTGCCACCTGTTGCCACTACTCTCCAATTTTATGCAGAATCTTGTGTGCAGAAAATTAAAAAGATCTCCCGGGAAAATGGGCTAAGCCAATGATAAAAGAGGAATTTTGGAGAGAAATTTGTTTGCCTGATATAATCTTAACGACTATTATATTATAGTCAGCGGTATAATTTATGTATGTGTGCCCTTCGAGGGTTCTGTACTCACAAATATTATTTTCAGCTTATAGTAATAGCATTATCCCAAAAGAACTAATCGATATGAATGACTAAGGCCAGTGATATTAATCCACGGGCCAAATATATTAACGCCCATAACATTTTGCCTCAATTATATTCAGAAATTGAGAAGTCTCACTATTGTGAGACAATTTCTAATCAGGATAAAGATCTCTTTGACCTTTCATTAGCTTGATTAAATTGTAATTATATTTTATTATTATTTACATTTTTATTTAATTTAATTTTTATATTTTAATTCTATTATAATTATTAAATAGTATTTTGGAAAGTGGACATTACAATGGATTACACACTTCCAAAGTCACTTGTGAAATGGCTTGCCTATGACAAAACAATGATCCTAAGACGGGGTTTTGATGCTGGCGTAAAGTTTTTGGAGGTGCTGGAGAAAGTCAAGAAAGATGGTCATAAGAATTGGATTGAGTTCGGCTCAAACTTGATGGAGATTTAACAAATCTAGCAGGGAACATTTTGAGGCTAATTATATTTAGGTCATCCATTGCTCCGCCAAGTAATAGTGAATTCAGTTTTGAAAGTGTGTAAACAATAAATTTCCTGCTTGTAGAGCTTCTAGATGAATGAAAGTTTACTACAACAGTTGTGGTGCTATTTATTGTGGAAGATTTTTCAATTAATCCTGATGCTCAAGACTCAAGGAGCTCTTTGCATATCTGGACTCTGACAATCCTATTCATAGGAGTGTTCGTTGGTGGCTATATGTTTACAGTCAGGGCACGCTTCTTCCCTCAGATTGTACATAACTAAACATTTACTGGATTTTGATGCTGATGAGCAACAGTTGGAGCGAAATTTGAAACCTGCAATGGACTTTGAAGGTGATGATCACAACAATGTGGATAGCTAATAGGATGACCGAGATCAAATGAAAGTTTCTATCAGCCGATTCAACATCAGTCAAAACTATTATAAAATAGGGTCTCAATAAAAATGTTTAATTCATTAAATAAATAATTAAACATTACCATTGCATAACAAGAATTCATCAAGAGTTTTATTATAAAACTTTATAATAGAAGAAAAAAGAAATAGTTTCATTTCCAAGAAGAAGTAATGGAACTGGAAGTTCACATTGGAGAAGTAGTCTTTAAATATGTAATAGGAATAGTCTTTAAATATGTAACAGGAAGATATTTTCAGGTATGGAGAATTTTCCTGATCTCCTTGTTCTTTGAGGCATGAGTGAGTGTTGATGTTTGTAGCATAGATAAACAAGGGAAGCAAGGGTCAAAGTTAATATGGTTATGGAGCATTGATCTTATTGAGATCTGTTTCCTTAGAGTGAGAACATTTGATTAGAATGGGAAGGGTGAAAGCTATTATTGCATTGAGTGCTTTATAACAATTTTGGAAATTAATAGTACATATTGCATGTATTAAGTTAATTTATAATTGAATAAAAAAGTAATTTTTTAAGTTCTTAGAATTAAAATATTAAGAAACTATATGCTTAAAAATATGGTTAACATATTACAAACAATATTAAGAAACATAAACATAATATTAAAAATAAAGAAAAAATATACAAAAAAATGTTAGTAAAAAATTAAAATATTTAAAAAGGTAAATTATTTTTTATTTTAATTAAGTAATTTTTTTTTTCATGTTTAGATATTTTGAAATTGTATTTTAAATTAAAAGATTATTAAAGTTCATAAATATAACTTAAAATAGAATATTAATAATAAATAATTTTTAAAATATTATAATAATAATGAATATTTTTAATATTAATTTACTTAAAAATTAATTATAAATGTCATATTTTTATATAATTAATATTATGGGCACCTGCTCATCTATCCTGCTCCATAGTGGCTTCTCCCTCTTTTCTGAAGGCGAAACCAATGACTCATTCTTTTTGCATTTTCTGAAAGGGAATATGTTGTCACAAAATCAAGGAGGGTTTCCCTGATATGAACTCTCATCAAAACCTGAAAACTATGTTCCTTTACGTATATGCCCATAGAAGGATTTCTTAGACAGCTTTAGCCTCTTCATCTTCCATCGACGCAGACAAATGGCATTCCAATCCGTTACACTTAGACAGCTAGAGATTATCTCCAAAATGATGTGCCCTGTACGCAAGAGTGCACTAAATTCGACGGTAACATATTTATTACATTAATTTCCAATAACGGTAAAAATTTATTAATTTTTTTCAAATAAATTTTATTTTTCTCATTGTCTTTTTCTCTCACAGCCAATAAAATCTATTATTTAATACCATATTAAATGTGCAAATGTAATTGTCTATTATTATTTTTGAAGGGTAACTACACTATCAAATTCATTTGAACATTGTGAGAACTTCACTGGTAATGAATTAGGCCATTGTACTCCATGGTACTTGATTTTGGATCAATTATTTTCTTGAATTTGAACATGGGTCTCTATTATCACACAACACAAAAATCTAACTATGTATTACAAATTTATTTGGGTTGTGAAAATAATGTTTTCCTTTCCAATGTCATATTGATGTCATCATTAAGTAAATCAATTTGTACTAAAATTATTCTCATTGTTAATTAATTAAATGCTAAGATATGATGTTGGGTAATAAATGAAGAGTTAATTATTTTTTATTCTTATTTTTGTTGCAACTAGTTAATTATGATTTTTTATATTTTTAGTTAAATAATCACATCTCTTCATTTTAAACAAACTTAATTATGGACATCAATCTTACAGATCTTCTCACTCAACCTCCACCATAGATCTCTCTAGTAAATCTCAACTTTTGATCATCCTAGCAAATGAACAACTATACTACAATTCATTAATTTTTTAATTGTTCACCTTCACAATCAATGGACTTTTTATTTAATAGCAATTGCATTGTTCCAACCTTGAAAAAAAGGTTCAACTTTGAAACTTACAAGCTATTTTTGTATTGGGAATTTGAATTTATGTTTATTTTTTTGACCTCAAATTAAATGTGACAAACTCAACTCGTCTATTTAATATGAAAGAATTCATTTTAAGAAAGTTAATACAATATGTAAATAGCAAAAATAAAAAAAATCATTGTACTATAAAATGTGTGACAGATATTTGAAAGAAAATAAATTTCTTTATAAATATTCAAACATAAAAACAATCTAGCCTTATAAATATTATTAAAAATATTCAAATCACATATATCTACAAAACATAACCTCATTTATTGTTATCTTAAATCAAATATTAAGAAACCACCTAAACAGAAATTAATAATCCTTCAAACCAAAAATATAGAAGTTCAGGAGTTGATAGATCTAAGAGACTTGATTGTCTCATCAATTGTCAGATGATGAGGCTACTCTAGCTTTGAATATATCCTTCATTGATGGTGATCGATGGTTGGATTTACAAAAATCTAATGTTCCACAAAAATAATAGTAAATGATCAAATTTTCCAAAAACTAGATATCATAAGGCCACTACTATCTGTCATGTAATGGCTCAACTGTTATAAATTTGATTTGTCATGGAAAATTTCTCCTACTTATCATAAAACCATCCTTCCACCAAATGGTAGATTGTGCTTTCACAACCCCAACACAAAGGGAAGAGTGGGGAAGGTAAACTTGTATAGTTTTAGGAACAATCTCAAGGCTACATTAAATATATGTTTCTATATTATTATTATTTTTTAATTGAAATGATTAATGTAATTACAAGAATAAAGCTATTAGTAGGTAGCTGAAAGAAATTTGAAACTAATTAATATAGATAATAGTCAATAATTTTTTTTGACAAATTAGTTCACAACTTTCCAAATCCTTGGACTTTGATTCTCAATGAGAACATACAACCTATATTTCACCACAACAACACCAACTTTGAACATTTGACAATGAGTAAAACAAACACATTTATTTACAGGGTATAGCCCAAAAAGCCATAAAACAACCGTTATTGCTTAGCCATAACTTAAGTGTTATCTTTAATATCTAATTGTAATTAGACCTTCTAAAAGTAAAATGGGGAACTTGCTAAAATATAAAAAATCATTAAGTCGTAGTTCTTAATATAGTCCTTATTTTATTACATGGCTAAAGGTCAACATAAATTCTTCATGCTAGTAATCAATGTTCCCTCTTTTAATTTTCTAAACTATTTAATCTATGATGCAAAGACCTGTATACACCAAATATTTTCTCAAAGCTTTCAAACCTAATTTCCTTTTAATCTTAGTTCTTTTTTTCATCAGGCGGGACTCCTGCTATTGCACAGCTGTTGTTATTATTATTAATGGAATACATTTAAAAAATAAGTTGATTTTTGTGTAGAGTTTTATGTTGATACATTGAACCTAGTAAAAATTTGGTATATTGTCATTCGCTTACATAGTGGAATAATGGAATCATTTGTGACGTTCAATGTACGCCACTGCTATATGTAGCTCTCTATCTAGTAAGCAATCTAAATTGCTTCTAGAATATGAATATTGAAATTCAGTCCAAACTTCAAAGTGTTTAGGAAAGCTATGTTGCTTTATCCATGGTGGCACAACGATGCCATTTTCATTCTTCAAGCTTTTTGGATCTACTAGTCAAAGTCACATATATATGAATTCTCTATTAATATTTATTATTTAAAAAATAAAGTCTTCCAAAAAGAAGTAGGAAAACTACAATGCTGAATTGATGGACAAAATGATTCTTTGGAACCTCGAGTTCCAACTCAATATTTTGCAATCATATGGTGTGGAAGATTAGATAATTATAATGAAAAAAAACAAACTATCATAGTAATGGTGGTAGTCATTTGATTTTGGGTTCATTATAGTTTTCTAATTTGAAATTTACTGTTTATATTTACTATTAATTAAAATTGGTTAATATATTTTATTAAAAAATAAAGAAAAAGGAAAAAATTGATTCATAATAAGTTTGTTTCTAGTTTTAGAAATGTCAAGGGAAAAAATGAATGATATTATAGAGATAAAGAATTAAGTCGATGACTCTTAAGAATGGAAATTATGGAGACAAATAATAGAATTGGATCATCTCTCTAATAAGTAGAACACCAAATCATTCATTTTTGTAAGAATTAAGATATCATAGAATTGTGATTTTCTTCTAAGAGGAACAAAATACATTTTTTACCATCATAATAAATAAGATTTCTATAGAACAATAATTATTTTGAAAGAGGCAATAAGACCTAACTAGAAGCTCATTACAGTAGACACTAAAAAGTAAAATGTTCTTCTATTTCAAGATTATTATAGAAGGGTACACAAATTTATTGATTTCTTGGAATAAAGTTCTTTGATTTCATATTTGAAGTTGATGAGAGCATACACATGACTGAACTAAGGGATATACCAAATCGAAGGCAAGCCTAATGTACTTGAGGGGAATAATTTATTCATCCTCTATATAGATATAGTGCTTCAAAAAGTGTTGCATTTTTATTAATAGTGGTTCTAATAGATATATAAAGTTTAGCTTTATAAGTGATGCAAGAGTATTTTGGGCAAAGACATAATCCACATCATTGTACACATTTTCTTTCTATTGTGGCATTTTCGGTTTACTTACAATTTGGTTTGATTTAGTTTGGAGTTTTTAGACAAGTGTGTTTCTAGTTCTTAATGGGCATTTGATGAACTTTATTTGATCGACATAAATCTACTAGGATTTTATCAACATGCATGGATCACCATGATGGCACAATGTCCTTTAGTCCTCGACAGTTATCACGGGTCGAGGAGAATCTCCAAATATCTTTCTAATGTAAATAAGTCATGCTGATTTAGGTAAGAATGGTTTGCAAAGATAGTTAATTAAAAAGACTTAAAAGGTCTCTCACTAATATTTGTTTGCCACTTTGAAGTGTCTCTATAGTCAATGGATCAAAGGGACACAAGGGGAGCTTCTCCAATTAAGACAATTCTCACTGATGAACATCTTCATTGGGGATCGAGGAGACTTGAAAAGTCTCTCCTTGATGACCAATAATTTATTTTGGACCATCCATGATGCATATTCATCATGGATCAAGGAGACTTAAGGCATCCCTTCGATTGTCGATAACTTGTGTTGGATCATCTATCTGACCATTGGACTTTCGCCATAATAGTTTGTAGTTAAACTTCCCTCCTCAATCTACAAAATAAAAAAAATTGAATAGTTGGAAGTTGTTGAGTTGTGCAGTTGGGGAAAAGAGTTGTGGAACATATTCAACGTATAGAGAGAATAGCTCTAAGACTAGAGGAGAAAAGAGAAGTGTTGTCGTGAGAGAAGAATATAACAAAACATGACACAACAAAGTAGAGGTCCTCTGGAAATATGGGTATTTTTTGTAAGATTCTCAATTTGAATCTTAAACATAAATAAAAGAAATCAAACCTTTGTTGTTGTACATTTTGTGTTTAGTACAGTGTCATGATTATGTTGTGTGTTTGGGCTTATCCTTAGGTAGGACTAGTTAAGTGGCACCAGAGAAGGTTGTGGATAGAAGGTGTTAGGAGATGAGAAGTTATGAAAGAGATTTTGTTGTGAGTAAGAGGAATAAGGAGAAGACTTGCAACTATAGAGAACTTGCATATAATGGAACATAGAGGATGTGGTTGAGGAAGAGGGACACAAAGAGAAGCAAACCCCACAATAATGAAGATGTTGAGAGGAATGGTGGCTGGGTTTGATGCCATTGAGATAACAAAATATAGAGGTCTTCATGTTGAGGATATTAGTGAGGATGACAAAGAAGTTGAAGTACCGAAAAGTGATGCTCAACTTGGTCTCATTCAAGGAGAAGAAAGGTTCATTTAAGCCATAACTAGAGTCAATACCAAACCCCATTTGATCCTTTGTATTATAACGATAACCTAAATTCAGATGAATTGTTGGATTGGGTCTCCAAGATGGAGTACTTCAATTTTGAAGCTACAGAGGAAAAAAAAAAGGTGAACTATGCCTATGCAAAGCTAAAAGGACATGCATCCCTATGGTGGGATCATTTTTAGACCGGTTGAGAAAAAAAAGGCAAGGAGAAGATAAAGTCATGGGATAGGATGTTGACCAAATTGAAAGTAAATAGTTTTCCTAATGAATACCATGCAAGTCTATTTAGGAAGTTGTATAACTTGAAACAAAGAGAAACAAGTGTGAAGGAATACACAGAATAATTATATAGACTAAGCATATGAGAAATCCATGTTGAAGATGAAATAGAACAAGAACAGAATGAGCGTCTAGATATGTGAATGGTTTGAGTATGTTGATTCAAGATGAAATAAGTCTACTTGTATTGTAGGGTGTGGAAGAGGCCTATCAATGCGCTTTGAAGGATGGAGCAAAATTGAAAAATAAGAAACAAAATAATAATAGGGGTATAGGCAAAAATTCATGTGGTAGAGGATAGAATAGTGGTGGAAGACAAAATTATACCAAAGAAGATGAAGTTGGCATCTCTCGTGAAGCAAGAGGTAGAGGTATTTTTTTTTGGAAGAGAATAGTCTTTCATAGGAAGAGGAAACCTTGGAAGAGGAAGAGGTAGAGGATTTGCTGGCAAATGTTACCAATGTGGTGAGACTAGGCATAGAGCATTTGAATCTTCTAAAATGCAACAACGTGGAAAAGGGAATGAGGCCAAAATTCATGTGGCCCAATTAGAGGATGAATTTTTGGAAACTTTGAAACATGGAGAGGATGTAGATGATGGATAATCCTTGATATTGAGGAGGATTTTGTTAATGTAGACACTAAAAAATGGTCCATTGTTATGTGCCCACTTTTCTAACATGTATTTTATATTGTATGTTTTATCTTTATCATTTACTGACATCATGTCATTCGTCATTTGATTAATTACTAATATTTCTCCTTGATTCACATCACATTCTATTGATTTGATCTAATCAATCTTTTTCAAAATCATTATCAAAAGCATCAAAATACATTCAAAATCATCTAAATCAATTCAAATCCTTTTCAATTTCATCAAAATAAATTAATGTGTCTTCTTTTGGGGTAAACAACCATTAATTTACCCTAAGTCATAGTCTTGATAAATAAATATACGTTATTTATCCCCTTTCCCTAGTCTTCACAATTAATTAATTTGACATTAATTAATTGGCTAATTCTTATTTTATAGAATTTTCATAATTTCATAAATCCCTTTTACTAATTTGTGGGAATAAATGAGCTCTTAAATTCAAAAATCCCCTTCTTTTTCCACATGGGACTCAATCCCTATTAATCAGCCTCCACTCCTATTTTCTAGCCACCACCTTCCCTTAACATTTTTCCACTAATTTAACCTTTTCCTATTCCTTCCAAATGCCCTTGATTTATGCATAGAAAAATACAACTCTTCCAATTGTCATAATGTGTCAAAATATGACATTTTTCCAATTGCAACTAATCAATTATGACATCTTCCCAATTGTGCATCAATTTTCCGATTTGGTGATTTTTAATTCAAACTCTATAAATTTCCTCATTTTCACTCAATCCTTTAACAACCATCATCTTTCGAATCTTCTCATAACTCTTGTCAAATTTCTTTCATGGTTAAATGTGTTTGTCATGGGAGCTACATCAACCCAATTGGAGAAGCAAGAAAGGAATTAGAGCAATGTTGAAAGCGAGTGTTTGATTAATTGTTTTCATGTTTATGAACTTTCATTTCAATAGCTTTAATGATAAGTTAGGTTTTATTTTGTATGCTTTTAAGGTTTGATGGTTTCTCTTTAGCATGCATATTTCCCAAATTTCATCTCTTACAGTTAAAACTAAATAAGGTGGAACCTAAACCAGTTCAGAGAAGAAATTTATTCATAACTAGATACAAGTATGGTGGAAAGTGTTGTAAAGTGATTGTAGATAGCGGCACTGATGAAGGGTGCTCCCCTTAATACCACAAACACATAACAGAAATAGAGAAGCAACAACAATTTGCAAGAACAGAAAATGGGCTTCTTATTATCTCCACAAATGTGGAATTACAAACTTTCACAATTACAATATGCAAAGCCACATGGGCATTCCCTTTACAATATTATGTAGGACAAAGCCTCAAATCATTGCCCCGATCTACCTAGAACTACCTAGACAACACTATGGGCCTTCTTTATATAGGCAATTTCCACTGCCCGAGAAGGTTTCAGAAATTTAGCCCTTAGGGCCGACCAAACTTAGAATTTTTTTTTTTTCAATTTATTAAATCAAATTTGGCTCAAAATAACTTTTGAAACCCAAACAGAAATTTTGAATGAAATTTATTTTTTGCCATTTTAGGTGGCCCAACTTCCGGAGACCATAAGTCATCACTCATTAACCCAATTGACTATTATGACCCCAATTTGGAAAAAGCGTGAGGAGCTCTAGAACACTAACCTCATCTGGGGCCTCTAAAGCCTTCAAAATTGAGTTCGAAGTTTCTATACCCTATTGCCAATACCAAAATTTTTTGAGATCTTCAAAACTACACTTGATCTGGCAATGAAACTTTACTGGCACACTGATATGACCAAAATGAACCTCCAGGGAAGAAAATAGACCATTCTAAGCTATAATGGAAGACTTACTAAAAATAGTAACTTTTCAAAAATAGCATCTTTGCACAAGATAGCCCTTACTGAAAAGAAACCAGAAATATTTTTGGGTGATGCAAGATACCTCTTATACCCAGGATGCTCCTACATCAGACACCTGGGGTAATTTGAGAAGTGACCCCATCACGTCTCAGGTGTGAAGAGGAAAACCAAGATGGTTAACCTCCTCCCTTGTTAGCCATGATGAATCTTCAATAGGTCATCCTTTCCACTTGACCAGATATTCTTCATATGTCTCATTCTTTGTGCTTCTGCCAACATGACTATCCAGTATATCCTCAACCTCTTTGGTATCTAAACTAGTTGATGGAATACTCCACTATATTTTTGTGATCTCATCTTCAACCCCCCTTCATGATACTCTGTCAAATCTGAAATGTTAAACACTGGTAAAATATTTAGCTTAGTAGGCAATTCTACCTCATAGGCATTTCCTGAGTCATGCTTCTTCAGTATCTTACATGGCCCAAACTTCTCCATTTTCAACTTGTTATATGTACCAACTGAAAATATCTCCTTCCGCAAATGAACCATGACTTCATTTCCAACCTAAAATTCCTTATGCCTTCTTTTCTCATCTACCTTAGCCTTATACTGCACATTCATCTTGGTAATGTGCTTCCTCACCTCCTCATGGATGTTCTTCAAATGTTCTACAAAATCCTCCGCTTTAGCACTACTTATTTCTCCTTTATCTATCTTTCTCAATTCAGATGCATTTCTTGGACTACTCCCATATACAATCTAGAATGGTGATTTACCAGTGCTCATGTTAACCAAATTATTATATGCAAATTCCACCTGTGGTAAAATCAAATCCCATCCTGTTGGCTTATCTCCAACCAAACATCTCAGCATATTCCCCAAACTCCTATTCACCACTTCTGTCTGTC
Organism: Chamaecyparis obtusa; assembly: GCA_027943335.1. Taxonomy (NCBI): domain Eukaryota; kingdom Viridiplantae; phylum Streptophyta; class Pinopsida; order Cupressales; family Cupressaceae; genus Chamaecyparis; species Chamaecyparis obtusa. Next base: position 359,978 of record BSBK01004663.1, read on the forward strand.
CATCAGTCTATGGATGATGTGATGAACTGAACTTCAAATCTATCTTCAACCTCTTCCACAATGTGTGCCAGAAATATCCAACAAACTTAGTCTCTCAATCTGAAACTAAGCTCTTTGGCAAACCATGTAGTCTCACTACTTCTCTAAAAAATAATTCTACTACATGAACAACGTCATTAGTGTTCTTGCAGGGAATGAAATGTGTCATCTTTAAAAATTTTCAACCACCACAAAATTGAATCATGTCCCCGCTGAGTCCTCGCTAAACCAAGAACAAAGTCCATATTGATATCCCCCCAAGGTTTCTCTGGTACAGGTAATGGCTGATACAATCTTATATTCTGCTTCACTCCTTTCGCCATTTGACATACTCTGCAACTCTGTACAAACTTCTTGACATCTTGGTGCAACTATGGCCAATAATAATTCTCACTAACCAAAGCAAGGGAATTATCATGACCAAAATGTCCAACCAATCCTCTTCTATGCTTCTCCCTCATAGAACTTCGTGGAATGCACAACTGGCTCCCTCTAAATAGCATATCATCGTAAATGAGGAAATCCAACCACTTCATTCTATCTAGAGTAATAGGTTCCTTACAAGCTTTTCAAGCTTCTCAAAAATCAGGATCCTCTAGATACAAATTCTTGAGTTCCTTCAACCCAACCACCTCAATCTACATCTCTGTTAGCAATAGTTGCCTTCTGCTAAGTGCATCTGCAAAACTGTTAGACTTTCCACTCTTTTTTTTAAAACAAATGTATAACTCTGCAAAAACTCAACCCATTTCAAATGCCTTTGATTCAACTTTCCTTGACTATTCAAATATTGCAAAGCTTGATGATCAGCACATAAAACAAACTCCTTAGGAAGCAAATAGTGTCTCCACTTCTTCAATGTCTGAACTATAGCATAAAATTCCTGATCATAAATAGAATATTTTCTCTTGGCATCATTTAACTTCTCACTGAAATAAGCAACAGGTTTACCTTCTTGGCTCATAAAAGCTCCTATTGCAGTACCACTAGCATCACAGTCTACTTGAAACACCTTATTAAAATCTGGAAGTGCTAAAATAGGTTGTTCTGTAACTTTTTGTTTCAACAATTTAAAACTCTTATCTGCCCCATTAGTCCACTTGAATTCTTTTGTATCCCCTCTCATTGTTTCAGTCAAGGGTCCACAATTACTGCTAAAATTTCTGATAAACTTTCTGTAAAAGCTAGCCAAACCATGAAAAGATCTTACCTCAGTAGCCCTCCTTGGAGTAGGCCATTCAAGGATAGCATGTACTTTCTCTGGGTCCATTTTTAGACCTTCTGTTGAAACCACAAATCCCAAATACACTAACTCCTTCTTCACAAAACTGCACTTTTTCAAATTTATTAACAATTTCTCTTCTCTCAGCTTCTCAAACACCATACAAATATGCATCATATGCTCTTCCAATATCTTAATAAAGATCAAAATATCATCTAGGTAAATAATGACAAACTTACCCAAAAATTATTTCAGAACCTCATTCATGAGCCGCATGAAAGTGCTCGGTGCATTGGTTAGCCCAAAAGGCATGACTAACCACTCATACAGTCCTTCCTTTGTCTTGAAGGCAGACTTCCATTCATCTCCTTCTCTAATCCAAATCTGGTGATATCCACTCTTCAAATCTATCCTTCAGAAATACACAGCTCCACTCAAACAATCTATAATATCATCCATTCGTGGCAATGGAAACCTATACTTGATTGTGATCTTGTTTATTGCTCTAGAATTTGTACACATCCTCCATTCTCCATTCTTCTTTGGTGCTAATACTACTGGTACAACACAAGGACTTAGGCTCTCCCGAATCAATCCCTTCTATAACAACTCATGTACTTGTCTATTCAACTCTTCACTTTCTGCTAGTGTCATTCTGTGTGTTGCCTTGTTTGAAAAACTAGCTTATAGAATCAAATCCATCTGATGACTGATCTTCCTTACCAGTGGTAATCCATCAGGTACATTATCAAATACAATATCCCAAAACTCATTCAACAAACCTACAACTTCTAGAGGTACATCCTCTACTTCCTCTTTACTAGATTTTGGAATTAATGGAAAACACACATGCTCATGTCTCATACCATCTAGGAACTTTCTTCCATCAACAAAATTTATTCTTGCACTACCACATACTTTTTCTTCTATTTCATTCAATGGCTTTAACTTATGTCACACTCCATCCTTTGTCAGGGAATAGGTATTCACATGACCATCATGTATAGCACACCTGTCAAACTACCATGGTCTACCCAACAACATATGACATGCATCCATAGATATGATATCACATAGTACCTCATCATGGTATCTGCCAATCTTGAACTTCACTACGCATTGTTCATTGACCATGACTTTGTGGTCATCCTGCACCCAGGCAATCCAATATGGATTTGGGTATTTCTATCTCTTGAGCTTCAACTTTTTCACCATCTCTTCTGACACCAAATTGTTAGTCCTTCTACTATCAATAATCACATCACAACATTTACCTTCACACTTGCACTTGGTGTGAAACTGACTTCTTCTTTGCTCAGGTTCATTCTCCCCACTCAGCAGGACACTTTTGTTAATTAGTGTTTCTCCTCTTTCAGTATCTTCAAAATGTGATGATTTGGCATCTTCATCTACATGTGCAACTCTAGCCTAGGCTTTATTTCTCCTATTTGTCCTTACTTGGCGTTGACGACATTCAAATGCCCTATGACCTTCTTCTCCATAGTGAAAACATGTTGCACGGAAGCCTCCTCTTCTAGATCCTTGTCCTCTTCCTCTTCCTCTTTGATCTCTATTATTTTGATCATGGAAATGATTGGAATTGTTTCCTCTCTGATTTTGACTACTACTAGCCTCATCCTTCTTTTTTAGATCTTCATTTTGGCCTCCATATGACCGTCCACAAGATCTTCCACCATGACCTCTTCTATTTTGTCTGCTCTCAAACTTCTTGTTCAGCTTTTCCTCTACTTTTAGGGCAAACTATTATGCCTCTTCAATATTGTACATTCAAACCAAATTCAACTCCTCTTGAATGCTCAGCCTCAACCCATTAAGGTAACGAATAACTTTCTTCTTATCAGCTTATGCATGGCCTGTTCGGATGAGGATTCAATAGAACTCTTTTGTATACTCCTAAACAGATCTTCCTGCTTGCTTCAAACTTTGCATCTTTTTCAATAGGTCAAGTTCATAATCAATAGGAATGAACTCTCGCTTCAATTTATCCACCATCTGATCCCATCTTTTGATTTTATCATTTCCTCTTCTATTTGGCCCCAATTGAATCTCTTTCCACCAGATCTTCGAATGACCCTTCAATCTGGCCTTCACAAACTTGACCTCATCAGGATCCTCAATATCTTCATACTAAAAATATTCTTCACACTCATTAATCCAGTCGATCAATTCTTCTAGGTTAAGATTTCCTAAAAATGTAGGAACCTCAATCTTAGGTCTTTTCCCAATCTTGAAAATGGCTCGGAAAAGTCTTTTTTCTTCCAGATTTATAACTTTGACTTCTTCAGAATTCCTTTCTTCCTCAGCTTCATCCTCGCTTTCGTCTCTAACATTAAGATTTATTCATCTATGAATCTCTTCTTGTAATGCTTGCACTTATCTCTGTAGTGCTCTAACCTCAGGTGTTACAACACCAACTCTTCCACCACGTTCCTTTCGTGAAGGCATTTTCAAAATGCGTGCTGAAACCCTAACCACAATCCTTGTGCAAACTACCTCACAGTCGATGATCTGTTTACAAACTCAGGAACTCCTGCTCTGATACCACTTGATGAAGGATGCTCCCCTTAATACCACAAACACATAATAGAAACAGAGAAGCGACAACAATTTGCAAGAATAGAAAATGGGCTTCTTATTATCTCCACAAATGTGGAATTACAAACTTTCAGAATTACAATATGCAAAGCCACATGGGCATTCCCTTTACAATATTATGTAGGACAAAGCTTCGAATTATTACCCTGATCTACCTAAAACTGCCTAAACAACACTACGGGCCTTCTTTATATAGGCAATTCCCACCGCCCGAGAAGGTTCCAGAAATTTAGCCCTCAGGGCCGACCAAACTTAGAATTATTTTAGTTTTCATTTTATTACATCGAAGTCGGCTCAAAATAAATTTTGAAACCCGAACATAAATTTTGAAAGAAATTTATTTTCCACCATTTCAGGTTGCCCGACTTTCGGAGACCATAAGTCATCACTCGTTGACCCAATTGACTATTATGACCCCAATTTGGAAAGGGCACAAGGAGCTCTAGAAGTATTAAATTAAGAAAGCTTCATTCAGCTGAAGCCTCGACTTCATTCGGCACCTCCAAAGCCTTCAAAACTGAGTTCAAAGTTTCTGTACCCTGCTGCCAATACTAAAAATTTTCAATATCTTCAAAACTACACTTGATCTGGCAATGACACTTTACTGACATGTTGATATGACCAAAATGAACCTCCAGGGAAGAAAATAGACCATTCTGAGCTCTAAAGGAAAACTTACTAAAAATAGTAACTTTCCAAAAATAGCATCTCTGCACAAGATAGCCCTTATTGAAAAGAAAACAAAAATATTTTTGGGTGATGCAAGATTTCTCTTACACCCAAGATGCTCCTGCATAAGACACCTTGGGTAATTTGAGAAGTGACCCCGTCACGTCTCAGGTGTGAAGAGGAAAACCAAGATAGTTAACCTCCTCCCTTGTCAGCCATGATGAATTTTCAACAGGTCATCCTTTCCACTTGACCAGATATTCTTCATATGTCATGTTCCTTGTGCTTCTACCAACACGACTATCCAGCATATCCTCAATCTCTTTGGTATCTGAACTAGTTGCTAGAATACTCCAGTCTGTTGCCATGATCTCATCTTCAATCCCTCCTTCATGATACTCTGTCAAATCTGAAATGTTAAACACTGGTGAAATATTTAGCTCAGTAGACAATTCTACCTCATAGGTATTTCCTAAATCATGCTTCTTCAGTATCTTACATGACCCAAACTTCTTCATTTTCAACTTGTTATATGTACCAACTAGAAATCTCACCTTCTGCAAATGAACCATGAATTCATCTCCAACCTGAAATTCCTTATGCTTTATTTTCTCATTTGCCTTAGCTTTATACAACACATTCATCTTGGTAATGTGCTACCTCACCTCCTCATGGATGTTCTTCAAATATTCTGCAAAATTCTCAGCTTCAGCACTACTTATTTCTCCTTTATCTATCTTTCTCAACTCAGATGCATTTCTTGGACTACTCTCATATACAATCTGGAATGGCGATTTACCAGTGCTCCTGTTAACAAAATTATTGTATGCAAATTTCATCTGTGGTAAAATCAAATCCCATCCTGTTGGCTTATCTCCAACCAAACATCTCAACAAATTTTTCAAACTCTTATTCACCACTTCTGTATGTCCATCAGTCTATGGATGATGTGATGAACTAAACTTCAAATCTATCTTCAACTTCTTCCACAATGTGCGCTAGAAATATCCAACAAACTTAGTGTCCCGATCTTAAACTATGCTCTTTGGCAAACCATGTAGTCTCACTACTTCTCTGAAAAATAATTTTACTACATGAACAACATCATTAGTGTTCTTGCAGGGAATGAAATGTGCCATCTTTGAAAATTTGTCAACCACCACAAAAATTGAATCATGTCCCCATTGAGTCCTCGGTAAACCAAGAACAAAGTCCATACTGATATCCTCCCAAGGTTTCTCTGGTATAGGTAATGGTTGATACAACCTTGTATTCTGCTTCACTCCTTTCGACATCTAACATACTTTGCAACTCTATAAAAAATTCTTGACATCTTGGTGCAACTGTGGCTAATAATAATTCTCACTAACCAAAGCAAGGGTTTTATCATGACCAAAATGTCCAACCAATCCTCTGCTATGCTTCTCCTTGATGAGATTCTCCCTCATAGAACTTTGTGGAATGCACAACTGGCTCCCTCTAAATAGCATATCATCCTAAATGATGAAATCCAACCACTTCATTCTATCTAGAGTAACAGGTTCCTTACAAGCTTTCCAACCTTCTCTAAAATCTAGATCCTCTGGATACAAATTCTTAAGTTCCTTCAACCCAACCACCTCAATCTGCATCTCTGTCAGTAATAGTTGCCTTCTGCTAAGCGCATCTACAACCCTATTAGACTTTTCACTCTTGTGTTTTAAAACAAATGTATAACTCTGCAAAAACTCAACCCATTTCAAATGCCTTTTATTCAACTTTCCTTGACTATTCAAATATTACAAAGCTTGATGATCAGTACATAAAACAAACTCCTCAAGAAGCAAATAGTATCTCCACTTCTTCAATGTCTGAACTATAGCATAAAATTCTTGATCATAAATAGAATATTTTCTCTTGGCATCATTTAACTTCTCACTGAAATAAGCAACAGGTTTACCTTCTTGTCTCATAACAGCTCCTATTGCAGTACCACTAGCATCATAGTCTACTGGAAACACCTTATTAATATCTGGAAGTGCTAAAATAGGTTGTTCTGTAACTTTTTGTTTCAACAGTTTAAAACTCTTATCTGCCCCATTAGTCCACTTGAATTCTTTTCTATCCCCTCTCATTATTTCAGTCAAGGGTCCACAAATACTGCTAAAATTTCTGATAAACTTTCTGTAAAAGCTAGCCAAACCATGAAAAGATCTTACCTCAATAGCACTCCTTGGAGTAGGCCATTCAAAGATAGCATGTACTTTCTCTGGGTCCATTTTTAGACCTTCTGTTGAAACCACAAATCCCAAATACACTAACTCCCTCTTAACAAAATTGCACTTCTTCAAATTTATTAAAAATTTCTCTTCTCTCAGCTTCTCAAACACCATACAAATGTGCATCATATGCTCTTCCAATGTCTTACTAAAGATCAAAATATCATCAAGGTAAACAATGACCAACTTACCCAGAAATTCTTTCAGAACCTCGTTCATGAGCCACATGAAAGTGCTCAGTGCATTGGTTAGCCCAAAAGACATGACTAACCACTCATACAGTCCTTCCTTTGTCTTGAAGGTAGTCTTCTATTTATCTTCTTCTCTGATCTGAATCTGGTGATATCCACTCTTTAGATCTATCTTTCAGAAATACACAGCTCCACTCAAACAATCCACAATATCATCCATTCGTGGCAATGGAAATCTATACTTGATTGTGATCTTGTTTATTGCTCTAGAATCTGTACACATCCTCCATTCTTCATTTTTCTTTGGTGCTAATACTGTTGGTACAATACATGGACTCAGGCTCTCCCAAATCAATCCCTTCTGTAACAACTCATGTACTTTTGTGTTCAAATCTTCACTTTCTGTTGGTGTCATTCTGTGTGCTGCCTTGTTTGGAAAACTGGCTCTTGGAATCAAATCCATCTGATGACCGATCTTCTTTATTGGTGGTAATCCATCAAGTACATTATCAGATACAATATCCTGAAACTCATTCAACAAACCTGCAACCTCTACAAGTACATCCTCTACTTCCTCTTTACTAGCTTGTGGAAGTAAAGCAAAACACACATGCTTATGTCTCATACCATCTATGAACTTTCTTCCATCAACAAAAATAATTCTTGCACTACCACATACCTTTTTTTCTTTTTCATTCAATGGCTTTACCTTAAGTCGCACTCCATCCTTTGTCAGGGAATAGGTATTCACATGACCATCATATACAACACACCTGTCAAACTGCCATGGTCTACCCAACAACATATGACATGCATCCATAGATTTGATATCACATAGTACCTCATCATGGTATCTGCCAATCTTGAACTTCACTAGGCATTTTTCATTGACCATGACCTTGTGGTCATCCTGCACCCAGGCAATCCGATATGGATGTGTGTGTTTCATTTTCTTGAGCTTTGACTTTTTCACCATCTCTTCTGACACCAAATTGTCAGTGCTTCCACTATCGATAATCACATCACAACATTTACCTTCACACTTGCACCTGGTGTGAAATAAGCTTCTTCTTTGCTCAGGTTCATTCTCCCCACTCAGCAGGACTCTTCTATTAATTAGTCTTTCTCCTCTTTCAAAATCTTCAGAATGTGATGATCTGGCATCTTCATCTACATGTGCAACTCTAGCCTGGCCTTCGTTTCTCCTGTCTATCCTTCCTTGGTTTTGAGGACATTCAAATGCCCTATGACCTTCTTCTCCATAGTGAAAACATGTTCCAAAGAAGCCTCATCTTCCAGATCCTTGTCCTCTTCCTCTTCCTGTTTGATCTCTATTATTTTGATCATGAAAATGATTGGAATTGTTTCCTCTCTGATTTTGACTACTATTGGCCTCATCCTTCTTTTCCGAATCTTCATTTCAGCCTTCATATGACCGTCCACCAGAGCTTCCACCATGACTTCTTCCATTTTGTCTGCTCTCAAACTTCTTGTTCAACTTTTCCTCAACTTTTAGGGCAAACTGGTATGCCTCTTCAATACTGTTCATTTGAACCAAATTCAACTCCTCTTGAATGCTCGACCTCAACCCATTAAGGTAATGGGCAACTTTCTCCTTATCGACTTTCGCATGGCTTGTTCTGATGAGGATTCGATAGAAGTTCTCTATATACTCCTGAACAGATCTTCCTTCTTTCTTCAGACTTTGCATCTTATTCAGTAGGTCAAGCTCATAATCAACAGGAATGAACTGTCACTTCAATTTATCCACCATTTGATCCCATATTTTGATTTTATCCTTTCCTCTTCTATTTCGATCTAATTGAACCTCTTTCCACCAGATCTTCGCATGACCCTTCAGTCTGGCCTTTGCAAAACTTGACCCAATCAGGATCCTCGATATCTTCATCCTCAAAATATTCTTAACACTCATTGATCCAGTTGATCAATTCTTCTGGGTTAAGATTTCCTAAAAGTGTAGGAACCTCAATCTTAGGTCTTTTCCCAATCTTTGAAATGACACAGAAAAGTCTTTCTTCTTCTCGATTTATAACTTTGACTTCTCCATCAGAATTTCCTTCTTCCTCGGCTTCATCCTCATTTTTGTCTCTAACATTAAGATTCATTCATCTGCGAATCTCTTTTTATAATGCTTGCACTTGTCTCTAGAGCACTCTAACCTCAGGTGTTACAACACCAGCTCTTCCGCCATGTTCCCTTTGTGGAGGCAATTTCGCAATGCAAACTGAAACACTAACCGCAATCCTTGTGCAAACTGCCTCACAATTGGTGATTTTTTTACAAACTCAGAAACTCCTGCTCTGATACCACTTAATGAAGGGTTCTCCCCTTAATACCACCAACACATAACAAAAATAGAGAAGCAACAACAATTTGCAAGAATAGAAAATGGGCTTCTTATTATCTCCACAAATGTAAAATTAAAAACTTTCACAATTAAAATATGCAAAGCCACATGGGCATTCCCTTTACAATATTATGTAGGACAAAGCCTCGAATCATTTCCCCAATCTACCTAGAACTGCCTAGACAACACTACAGACCTTCTTTATATAGGCAATTTCCAGTGCCTGAGAAGGTTCCAGAAATTTAGCCCTTTGGGCCGACCAAACTTAGAATTATTTTGTTTTTCAATTTATTACATCAAAGTCGGCTCAAAATAAATTTTGAAACTTGAACAGAAATTTTGAATGAAATTTATTTTCTGCCATTTCAGGTGGCCTGACTTTCGAAGACCATAAGTCATCACTCATTGACCTAATTGACTATTATGACCCCAATTCGAAAAGGGCGCAAGGAGCTCTACAACATGTGAATGAAGCAAGCTTCATTCAGTCGAAGTTTCAACCTCATCCGGGGCCTCTAAAGCATTCAAAACTGAGTTCAAAGTTTCTATACCTTGCTGCCAACACCAAAAATTTTTAATATCTTCAAAACTACACTTGATCTGGCAATGAAACTTTACTGGCATGCTAATATGACCAAAATGAACCTCCAAGGAAGAAAATAGACCATTCTGAGCTCTAATGGAAAACTTACTAAAAATAGTAACTTTCCAAAAATAGCATCTCTACACAAGATAGCCTTTATTGAAAAGAAATCAGAAATATTTTTGGGTGATGCAAGATTGCTCTTACACCCAGGATGCTCTTGCATCAGTCACTCGGGGTAATTTGAGAAATGACCCCGTCACGTCTTAGGTGTGAAGAGGAAAACTAAGATAGTTAACCTCCTCCCTTGTCAGCCATGATGAATCTTCAACAGGTCATCCTTTCCACTTGACCAGATATTCTTCATATGTCCTGTTCATTGTGCTTCTGCCAACATGACTATCCAGTATATCCTTAATCTCTTTGGTATCTCAACTATTTTCTGCAATACGCCATTGTGCTACCGTGATTTCATATTCAACCCCTGGTTAATGATACTCTATCAAATCTAAAATGTTAAACACTCATGAAATATTTAGCTCAGTAGGCAATTCTACCTCATAGGCATTTCCTGAATCATGCTTCTTCAATATCTTACATGGCCCAAACTTCTTCATTTTCAACTTGTTATATGTACCAACTGGAAATCTCTCCTTTCACAAATGAACCATGGCTTCATCTCCAACCTGAAATTCCTTATGCCTTCTTTTCTCATCTGCCTTAGCCTTATACTGTACATTCATCTTGGTAATGTGCTTTCTCACCTCCTCATGGATGTTCTTCAAATTTTCTGCAAAATCCATAGCTTCAACACTAATTATTTCTCTTTTATCTATCTTTCTCAACTCAGATGCATTTCTTGGACTTTTTCCATATACAATCTGGAATGGTGATTTACCAGTGCTCCTGTTAACTGAATTATTGTATGCAAATTCCGCCTGTGGTAAAACCAAATCCCGTCCTGTTGGCTTATCTCCAACCAAACATCTCAGCAAATTCTCCAAACTCCTATTCACCACTTATGTCTGTCTATCAGTCTGTGGATGATGTGATGAACTGAACTTCAAATCTGTCTTCAACTTCTTCCACAATGTGCGCCAAAAATATCCAACAAACTTAGTGTCCCGATCTTAAACTATGCTCTTTAGCAAACCATGTAGTCTCACTTCTTCTCTGAAAAACAATTCTGCTACATGAACAACATCATTAGTGTTCTTGCAGGGAATGAAATGTGTCATCTTTGAAAATTTGTCAACCACCACAAAAATCGAATCATGTCCCCACTGAGTCCTCGGTAAAACAAGAACAAAGTCCATACTAATATCCTCCCAAAGTTTTTTCTTGTACAGGTAATGGATGATACAACCCTATATTCTGCTTCACTCCTTTCGCCATTTGACATACTCTGCAACTCTGTACAAATTTTTTGACATCTTGGTGCAATTGTGCCCAATAATAATTCTCACTAACCAAAGCAAGGGTTTTATCACGACCAAAAAGTCCAGCCAATCCTCTTTTATGCTTCTCCTTGATGAGATTCTCCCTCATAGAAATTATTGGAATGCACAACTGCCTCCCTCTGAATAGCATATCATCCTAAATGATGAAATCCAACCACTTCGTTCTATCTAGAGTAACAGGTTCCTTACAAGCTTCCCAAGCTTCTCCAAAATCAGGATCCTCTGGATACAAATTCTTGAGTTCCTTCAACCCAACCACCTCAATCTACATCTATGTCAGCAATAGTTGCCTTCTGCTAAGTGCATCTGCAACCCTGTTAGACTTTCCACTCCTATGTTTTAAAACAAATGTATAACTCTACAAAAACTCAACCCATTTCAAATGCCTCTGATTCAACTTTCCTTGACTATTCAAATATTACAAAGCTTGATGATCAGTATATAAAACAAACTCCTTAGGAAGAAAATAGTGTCTCCACTTCTTCAATGCCTGAACTATAGCATAAAATTCCCTATCATAAATAGAATATTTAATCTTGGCATCATTTAAGTTCTCATTGAAATAAGCAACAGGTTTACCTTCTTGGCTCATAAAAGCTCCTATTGCAGTACCACTAGCACCACAGTCTACTTCAAACACCTTATTAAAATCTGGAAGTGCTAAAATAGGTTGTTCTGTAACTTTTTGTTTCAACAGTTTAAAACTCTTATCTGCCCCATTAGTCCACTTGAAATCTTTTCTATCCCCTCTCATTGTTTCAATCAAGGGTCCACAAATACTTCTAAAATTTTTGATAAACTTTCTGTAAAAGCTAGCCAAACCATGAAAAGATCTTACCTCAATAGCACTCCTTGGAGTATGCCAGTCAAGGATAGCCTGTACTTTCTCTGGGTCCATTTTTAGACCTTCTGCTGAAACCCCAAATCCCAAATACACTAACTCCTTCACAAAACTGCACTTCTTCAAATTTATTAACAATTTCTCTTCTCTCAGCTTCTCAAACACCTTACGAATATGCATCATATGCTCTTCCAATGTCTTACTAAAGATCAAAATATCATCTAGGTAAACAATGACAAACTTACGTTGAAATTCTTTTAGAACCTCGTTCATGAGCCGCATGAAAGTGCTCGGTGCATTGGTTAGGCTAAAAGGCATGACTAACCACTCATACAATCCTTCCTTTGTCTTGAAATCAATCTTCCATTCATCTCCTTCTCCGATCTAAATTTGGTGATATCCACTCTTCAGATCTATCTTTGAGAAATACACAGATCCACTCAAACAATCCATAATATCATGCTCATGCCTCATACCATCTAGGAACTTTCTTCCATCAACAAAAGTTATTCTTGCACTACCACATACCTTTTCTTCTATGTCATTCAATGGTTTTAGCTTATGTCACACTCCATCCTTTGTTAGGGAATAGGTATTTGCACGACCATCATGTACATCACACCTGTCAAATTGCCATGGTCTACCCAACAACATATGACATGCATCTATAGATATAATATCACATAGTACCTCATCATGGTATCCACCAATCTTGAACTTCACTAGGCATTGTTCATTGACCATGACCTTGTGGTCATCCTACACCCAGGCAATCCGATATGGATGTGGGTGTTTCTATCTCTTGAACTTCAACTTTTTCACCATCTCTTCTGACACCAAATTGTCAGTGCTTCTGCTATCGATAATCACATCACAACATTTACCTTCACACTTGCACCTGGTGTGAAATAGGCTTCTTCTTTGCTCATGTTCATTCTTCCCACTTAGGTGGACTTTTCTGTTAATTAGTGTTTCTCCTCTTTCAACATCTTCAAAATGTGATGATCTGGCATATTCATCTACATGTGCAAATCTAGCCTAGCCTTTGTTTCTCCTGTCTGTCCTTCCTTGGCCTTAAGGACATTCAAATACCCTATGACCTTCTTCTCCACAATGAAAACATGTTCCATGGAAGCCTCCTCTTCCAAATCCTTGTCCTCTTTCTCTTCCTCTCTGATCTCTATTATTATGATCATGGAAATGATTGAAATTATTTCCTCTCTAATTTTGACTGCTACTGGCCTCATTCTTCTTTTTCAAATCTTCATTTCGGCCTCCATATGACCGTCCACCAGATCTTCCACCACAACCTCTTCCGTTTTGTCTGCTCTCAAACTTCTTTTTCAGATTTTCCTCTACTTTTAGAGAAAATTGGTGTGCCTCTTCAATACTATTCTTTCGAACCAAATTCAACTCCTCTTGAATGCTTGGGCTTAACCCATTAAAGTAATGAGCAAATTTCTCCCTAGCAGCTTCCGCATGGCCTATTCTGATGAGGATTCGATAGAACTCCTCTGTATACTCCTGAGCAGATCTTTCTGCTTGCTTCAAACTTTGCATCTTCTTTAGTAGGTCAAGCTCATAATCAAAAGGAATGAACTGTTGGTTCAATTTATCCACCATCTGATCCCATCTTCTCATTTTATCCTTTCCTCTTCTATTTCACTCTAATTGAATCTCTGGCCACCAGATCTTCACATGACCCTTCAGTCTGGCCTTTGCAAACTTGACCTGGTCAGTATCCTCGATATCTTCATACTCAAAATATTCTTCACACTCATTGATCCAGTTGATAAATTCTTCTGGGTTAAGATTTCTTGAAAATGTAGTAACCTCAATCTTAGGTCTTTTCCCAATCTTGTAAATGGCCTGAAAAAGTCTTTCTTCTTCCTGATTTATAACTTCGACTTCTCCTTCAGAATTCCCTTCTTCCTCAGCTTCATCCTCGCTTTCCTCTCTGACATTAAGATTCATTCCTCTGTGAATCTCTTCTTGCAATGCTCGCACTTGTCTCTAGAGTGCTCTAACCTCAGGTGTTACAACACCAGCTCTTCTGCCATGTTCCCTTCGTGGAGGCATTTTCACGATGTGTGCTGAAACCCTAACCACAATCCTGGTGCAAACTACCTTATAGTTGGTGATCTGTTTACACACTCAGGAACTCCTGCTTTGATACCACTTAATGAAGGGTGCTCTTCTTAATACCACAAACACATAATAGAAATAGAGAAGCAAAAACAATTTGCAAGAACATAAAATGAGCTTCTTATTATCTCCACAAATGTGGAATTAAAAACTTTCAGAATTACAATATGCAAAGCCACATGGGCATTCCCTTTATAATATTATGTAAGACAAAGCCTCGAATCATTACCCCAATCTACCTAGAACTACCTAGACAACACTATGGGCCTTCTTTATATAGGCAATTTCCAGTGCCCGAGAAGGTTCCAAAAATTTAGCCCTTTGGGCCGACCAAACTTAGAATTATTTTATTTTTCAATTTATTACATCAAAGTCGGCTCAAAATATATTTTGAAACCCGAACATAAATTTTGAATGAAATTTATTTTCCGCCATTTCAGGTGGCCCGACTTTCGGAGACCATAAGTCATCACTCGTTGACCCGATTGACTATTATGACCCTAATTCAAAAAGGGTGTGAGGAGCTCTACAACATGAAAATTAGGCAAGCTTCATTCAATCGAAGTTTTGATCTCATCCGGGGCCTCTAAAGCCTTCAAAACTGAGTTCAAAGTTTTTGTACCCTACTGTCAATACCAAAATTTTTCAATATCTTCAAAACTGCACTTGATCTGGCAATGAAACTTTACTGGCACGTTGATATGACCAAAATGAACCTCCAGGGAAGAAAATAGACCATTTTGAGCTCTAATGGAAAAATTACTAAAAATAGTAACTTTCCAAAAATAGCATCTCTACACAAGATAGCCCTTATTGAAAAGAAACCATAAATATTTTTGGGTGATGCAAGATTTCTCTTACACCCAAGATGCTCATGCATCAGGCACCATAGAAAAAATTGTGTTTGAATAAATGGTGAGGAAATTGTAGCTAAAAAAGATGAAACACGCCAGCTCGTACAAGGTTTTGTGGGTGCAAAATGAGCATTAATTGGTGGTAAGGGAACAATGTCTACTTTATTTTTAAATTGGAAATTACAAGGATGAGATATTATGTGATGTGATGCCAATAGATGCATGTCACATCTTACTAGGAAGACTGTAGAAATATGAAAAAAAAGCTATTTTTGATGGGAAGAATAACACCTACACCATCAAGAAGGATGGTCAATAATTTTTTTTAATCCAATGAAGGATAAGGAAGAGGATGTAGAGGGGATTTATAGAGAATTTTTGGTCTAAGGGAAGAAATTTTTAAAGTATTTTGAAAGGGATGGAGTTTTGTATGCCTTTATTTCTTAGTTAACACAAGAAATGATAGTAGATAATGAGGAGAAGATGTCTTTATAAATTTAAGAGTTGATTGATGAGTATGCATAAATAATGATGAAATAATTTCTATATGGATTACTTCCAATAACATAAATCAATCATTGTATGGATCTAATTCTAGGTGTAAGTTTTCCAAATAAGGCACCGTATAGGATGACACCTTAAGATAATGAGGAGATAAAAGAAATAAGTCCAAGAGTTTTTCAACAAGGATCTGATTAGAAAAAATCTCAATCCACGGGCAGTACCTACAGTACTGGCCCCTAAGAAGGGAGGTGAGTGGAGGATACATATTGATTCTAGGGAAATCAATAAGATCAAAATCAAGTATAGGTTTCCATTACCTAGGATGGATGAATTAATGGATTATTTGAGTGGATAAAGATACTTAAATACAAAGATTTACTTAAAGAGTAGGTACCATCAAATCCAAATTTGTGAAGGGGATGAGTGGAAGATGTCATTCAAGATGAAGGATTGATCATATGAGTTGTTGTTCATTCCCTTTGTGTTGAAAAATGCACTTATTACATTCATGAGATTGATGAACCAAGTGTTGAATTCTTATCTTGGTAAGTTTGGTATTGTCTCTCTTGATGATATATTGACTTTTAGTAGAATAAAAGATGAACACAATTTGACACATGTTAGGGTTGTATTACAAGACTAGAGAAAGAAAAACTATTGATGAATAATAAAAAATTATACTTTCATGAAGGAGTTAGTTTATTTGGGATTTTTAGTTTTAAAGGAAGGGTTAAAAAAGGACCCAGAAAGTGTAAACACTATTGTTAAGTGACCATAAAAAAAGAATATGTTTAACACCCGTAGTTTCCATGGATTTTTGAGCTTATAAAAGAAGTTCATAATAAATTTTAGTAGAATTTATGCTCCCATAACTAAAACAATGAAGGGAGTAAAAAAGAATTTAAGTGGACAACAACAATAGAGAAGAGTTTTCATTTGTTATAGAGTAAAGTAGTAGAGAACCCATTGTTGGTGTTGCCAGATTTTTGAAAAAAATTCCAGGTTGATTATGATTAAAGTGGAACAATTGTAGGAGGATTTCCCAATAGCATACTTTAAATAAAATTTGAATGAAGCTAAGAAGAAATACTCATTAAATGATCGGGATTTTTATGCAACTGTTCAGTCGCTCAAGAAGTGGCAACACTACCTATCACCAGAAGTGTACGTGTTGTATATTTATCATCATGCATTGTAGTTCATTAACAACCAAAGTAAGCCAAATCAAACACATTTGAAATAGATTGGATTTTTGCAAAGTTATTATGTTATTACTTTTTTTTGAAACATAGGAGTGGTAAACCCAATAGAGTTGCTAATGCACTAAGTAGAAGGAGTTTACTATTGAATGATCTTTAAAGGTGAATGTTGTTGGGTTTGAAACTTTGGGTGAGTTGTATGAATAAGATCTATATTTCAAGGAAGCATGGGTGGCATGCAAGAATACAATAGGAGTGGATTGAACTCCATGGCTAGAGTATTTCATTCGAGATAATTTTTTGTTCAAGGGTAAAAGGTTGTGCATACCTCAAGGCTACATGATGGAGAATTTGATAAGATAAAAGAATAGTGGTGGATTGGGTGGACACTTTGGGATAGATAAAATAATAGATCTTCTAAGTGAGAGTTATCATTGGCTTGGGATGAGTGTTGATGTTAATAATCTAGTACAAGGATGTAGAGTATGTTACCATGCAAAGGTCATGAAGCAAAATACAAGATTGTATCAACTGTTACCAATTCCAAAGAGATAGTGAGGAAACATTAGCATTGATTTTTCTTTGGGGCTACCTCGAACTTAGTGAGGTAATGATTCAATTTTTTTTATTTTTGACATATTTTTTTTAAATGGGCCATTTCATTCCATGTCAGAAGACTAGTGATGCTTCCCATATAGCCAATGTTTTCTTTAAATAAATAGTTTGGTTACATGGTTTTCCTAAAATTATTATATCTGATCGAGGTACCAAGTTTGTTATCTATTTGTAGTGTATATTGTGGAAGAATCTAGGCACATAGTTGGGGTTCTGTTCAACGTACCATCCACAGATTTATGGTCAAACTGTAGTTGACAATAGGAGTTTACGTAATTTTCTAAGATGTTTGATTGGTGATAAACTAAATTAGTGGGACTTGATGTTTCCTTAGGTAGAATTTGTCTACAATAACTCAATGTAAAATTTCATTCAATGTAGTGTCTCATCAATGAACATCTCCATCAGGGATTGAGGAGATCTAAGAAGTCTCTCCTCAACAAATGATACTTTATTTTGGACTATCTGTGATATATCTTCATCAAGGATTAAGGAGAGTTAAAAGGTCTCTCCCCGACTGTAGATAACTTGTACTGGATCATCTATCCAACCATTGGACTTCCATCATGATGGTTTATAGTTAAATTTCCCTCCTCAACCTATACAATACATAAATGGACAATTGGAAGTGGTTGAGGAAAAGAGTTGTGGACCATATGAAGAATAGAGAGAGTAGCTTGGAGACCAGAGGAGAAAAGAAAAGTGTTTCCATGAGAGAAGAAGATAACAAAACAAGACACAAGAAATTAGAGATCCTACTAAAATTTGCGCATTTTATTGTAAGATTCTTGATTTGAATCTGATTCATAAATAAAAGAAATCATACCTATGTTGTTGTGCATTTTGTATTCAATACCATGTCATGATTGTGTTGCGTGTTTGGGCTTATCCTCAAACATGACTACTCCAATAAGGCTTTGTAGATCTCATCCCCTATGCCTCTATAAATATCTCTTTCCAACATGTAGGTGACATTGCCAAAAAATGCACTTTGAGGAAGATGACTGATATTAATACCAATTCGAGCTTTAAGAAACCTATACAATGGGCATTCTAAGTGTTCTTGATCCCTTGTTCACATAACTTGATAGAATATTAAATATCTTGTATACCTATTATGCTTATTTTCATATCGTATATGCGTCATAGCCTATGATACAAAATCACTACATTAAAAATAGTTAAAATATGAAGCGAATGAATACTAGATTTATCCAAAATGATTACACAAGGAACTAATATCTTTTCCTACAAGTTTTTAGGTGTCAAAGAAAAAATAACTTTGTCAACCTTAGATCAAATAGTACCATGAAGTCTAGTTCCTAAAATTTTACAATTATACAAATTTTTTGGTGACACTAAAACTTGGAAGATGCAATTTTATGTTGAAATCTTGAGACTAGATTTGGAAACACTATAGTTCTTGAGTATATTAAGGGTAACGCCACCCTTTCATGTAATATATCTCCCTAAACAAGGTGTACATTGAAGGTAGTCCTATGAAAGGTACCCCTAATAAGAAACCACTTCAATAAATGTCTCTTGTAAATGATCTTAGTATCATGTAGTTAATTATAAGTTGTGAAATGACAACCATAATTTTATTCATATTCACTTTTAAATGATGATTATCACAAACTCAATGAATCAAGTTGTCACTATAAACTAGTAGGAACATGTGGCCTAAAAATAATAAAATACTAATGATTATACCATAAAGAATATAATCATAATTTTCCTTTGAAATAACAATAAAATCCTGTAATTTATATATGTAAGGATAAATAAAAGTAGGAGAAAGTGGACAAATTTTGTTTACTTGCAATGGTGATATTAGTATTTCATTAAAAGCTACTAAAACTTCAAATTTGGTGAGCCACTCTCTCACATAGTTTCATGCTTTAGGGACAACCAAATTTTCTATAATACATAAATATTTGAGCTACATGATAAGATTCTATTTAAGAATAATGTCAAATTCTTTTTGAAAATAACTATAAGCCAAGTATTCTTAGAGTTCTCATTTCTCCAATTACAACTCTATATGCCAATAGGTTATTAATTATTCGGTGATTCTTTTCAAACCCAACTTTTCCTCAAATGCTTAATGTTTCTTGGAATCTACAAATCTAGAATTTAAATAATCAAACATTGTATCAAATAGCTCATTCAAGGTCTACCCAACCATGATGGAGATATAGTCATTTATCTCTTGTTATTCTTATTTAAATTTTGGAGTTGAGATATCCATGTAAGTGAGAATTAATGGGATGCAATCATGTTAAAGATATTAGGAATATGTGTTGCTATAAGAGATGTTCTGGGTTTAGGTCATACCTCAATCCTTGTTCATCTCATTAACTCCTATTTAAACCACTTCAACTAAATTTCCATTGTAAATGGGCTTAGTGTCATGGTTTATTTCTAAGTTTTGAAATGACAACCATATTTTGTTCACATTCAATTTTAAAAAATGATGATCACAAACTCAATAAACATAGTTGTCACTACAAATTGGTAGGACTATGTGTCTTAGAAATAATAAAATAGTGAAGATTATACCTTTAATAATAAAATCATTATTTTTTCCCTATAATTAACAATCATATCATTTAATTAATCTATGAATAGACCAAGAAAAGTAGGAGAAAGTGGATTTTAATTTTTTTTACAATGGTACTATTAGTATCCCATTTAAAACTATAGATATTAAGTTTGGGTGGACCACTCTTTAATATAGTTTATGTTCTAGGAACAACCAAATGATCCACAATATTTAAATATTTAAGCTACATGATAAAATTCTATCTAATATTAATGTCAAGTTCCATTCAAAAAATTATGTATTCTTATGATCTCTTGGTTCTTCAGTTACAACTCTATGTATGTGTCAATAAGTGATCAATTATTTAGTAATTCTTTCAAAATCTTATTTTTTCTTAGAATATACAATTCTAGAATTTAAATCATCAAACATTGTATCAAATAGCTAATTCAAATTTTTTCCAACCACGATGGACCTATAATTATTTCTCTTGTTTATTTTCAATTTTTTAAATATTGGAATTGAGATGCCCATACAAGTGAGAACAATGAGATGGAATCATTATCAATATATGTTGCTAGGTTTGGATCATACCTCAATCCTCATCCATCTCCATTCACCTCCATTTAAACTTATTCTCACAACTTTATTGTTCACCTCTCATTTATTAGAGAGTCACTTCATGCTTGCACATTACACTTCCAATGACCAAGTTCATTTTCAAGCCACTTGACAATGATCTTGTAATTTAGAAGACTGAACCTCAAGTTTATTTTTTATTTATTTTTTAATTCAAATTCAAAGTTTTCTACTCTTTCTATTAGACATTATGAACTAAATTAATAATTTTTTATACATTGCTATTATTTTATATTTAAAACATTAAATGTGCTAATTTAATTTATATTTAAAGAACATAATTAATTTTTTTCAAAGAGACAAAGAACCTCAATTTACATATAGGTCATTTAAAAATATTTGTATATGTTGTCTTTGATATCATTCCTCATATTAAATCACCTTAATAAAATAGTTTTGATCGAGGATGAGAAGAAGATATATTAATTTTTTGAGAACATTCTATTACATCATTCCCTCAATGTAGTTCAATTATATACATCAAATCAAGGCCACATCACTTAGGGTCAAACTAATAGCACTTCAAAGTGAACCATATAGCCTTTGGGGTCTCCATATAGTCTAATATAATTAACACACTATAGAAATACATTTATAAATTATCAATTATTTGTTTGCATCATCAACATTATTTCTACACTATTGGTTCAACACTATCTTCTCATTTAAGCATCACATTTACTACTACTAATTTATTGATCAACTAAATTAAATCTACTAAATTTATGATTCTCAATTATATTAGATTTGGTTAGCTTAGATTTATTTGTGTGAAATGATTAATTTTTCTAATATTTTTGGTAAACTTGGTATATTATTACTTTCAACTTAGGGTTTGATCCTCTTTTAGTTTTATTAGTCAATTGGTGTTTTTAGATTTTCTTTATATGTATACATAAACACATACATTATAGACATATGTCCCTTATGTTATTTATTTTCTATGTTGCTACTTAAGACTTTGGGCATAGTATGTAGACTTAATGCTTTTTTGGTTTTAATTATGATATTTCTAGTTAATGTTTTTATGTTTATTGGGGATGTCCCTAGATGGTCCTATTATTAGACTTTAGTAGATTAGATGATACACTAGATATGAATTCCTTAAACTTTTATTCCTTTTTGATGGTTTAGATGATCGTTATATTTTGATGTTTTTAATATTAGTAATTAATGATTAATGTAATATTACTATCAATCTACTTATTCAATGCCTTCTAGACTATTATAGTTTTAAAACAACTATAACATCAAAATAGATGGGTGGAAAATTCCACACCTAAATATATAAAGAAGGTGGAGCCTTATACATCATATCCATGAAAAATCAAACAAACAAAATGAAACATTATACATCATATCAAATGTGCAATTGAAGAGCAACAAACAAAACTTTAAGCAGCAAAAGTAAAGTACAACGATAAAAAGTGGGACACCATCATCTGATTTCCCCACAGAAAAAAATTGCATGCCAGGCAATTTTTCCCGTCACACTAACTCTTTCAAATGCTACTTTTGACTGTCACAACTTCCCCTTTAATGCCAGACAGGTTTCCCACAATTTCAGTTATATTTTACAGCAGAAGTGCTAAATAAGTCCAGACAGCCATTAAATTTAGCCCCAATCTATACACTGATGTGCTTAAATGGCGGCGCTCTACTTGTTTCAGCTCCTAGAGACAATCCAACATATATTCTTCACATACCCAAAATAAAATAACCCCAACCATTATGATTGAACTTTTGCTATCTATTTCATCATTCTGTTACATCTTTACAACAAAATTAACTTTACAATTTTAAAAAGATTTCAATGATACTTTTTTAGAATTATATTTATTTAAATTAAATATAAAATGTCTTTCTAGTTATAAGGTTTTACACAAATTTTGTTCTATTCAAAATTTGCATATTATAAATGATGAGGTTAAGATTGTGTGAAAAACAATTTTGACAGAATGAATATCTTTCAATTCTTATCTGTAAATTAGTGTAAAACCTCTAAATATCATTTTCTATTGGGTTATATTCAACAACAAAATCAGGTTTAAAATAAATAAGAAATTGTACTTTGTTGAAAATGAGTAATTTTTAAAAGTAAATACCTACTGGATGTTGCTGCTTGAAATGATTGTGTGTAAATTCACATCAATATTTCAGATCACACTCAGTAATCTATCATCAGGATGAGCACAACGAGAAAATGTCAAAAAAATATGGATCACTGATGATGGATCATTGAGTGTGATCTGAAACATTGATCCAAAAAAAGAACACACAATCATTTCCAAAAATAGCTTTGAGTAAATACCCAGTTTGAATTTTATACAAAATGTCTTTTTGAACAAGATTTTACAAAATATTTTGCTGAACTCAAAATTCTCACTCTACAAATAACAAAGCTAAAATTATGCATCAAACAATTTTAATGGAATGAATACTCTTCAATTACCGTCTGAAAATTTGATGTAAAACCCCCAAACACCAGTCACCATTATGTTATATTCAACAATATAATCAGCTTTAAAATAAATTAATAAAATTGTATTTCATTGAAAATAGACATTTTTAAAAAAATCATACCCATTTTAAATTACATACAAAATTTGATCAAAAGATCCTCCTCATACTACAAATAATGAGGCAGAATCATGTGTCAAACAATTTTGACAAATGAATACCCTCAATTCTTGTTTGAGAGTTCAATAAACCCCCAAACAAAATACATACACAGAATAAATTACCCCCCTCAACTCTTATCTGAGTTTCATATAAACCCCCTAAACAAAAAAAATACAAAAACCCTTATTTCGACATCAATACTACTGCACAGAAACTACTACCCATCATCCCTGCAAGCTACTTGACTGCCCATGCCACTGCAAACATGGGCACAAGTTGCTACCTACATTACATCTTCCTAATTCTGAATACCCACATGCTTTATCTGATTCAGAGCCTCCACCAATGAAGCATCCCTGGAACCACTCTTTGAGCAGAGACAGATTTTACAGAGGAAGAGAACAATCTGATTATAAAAATTCAGTTTGTTCAATTTCTGTGCTCTCTTTCTCATGGCTCTCAGCGATTCAGCCAGTGACTCAGCCATGGAAGCAATGATCTTCTTCTTTATATCTCCCCTCCTTGGGGGTAGCCTTATGATTCTCCTCCCCTGAACTTCTGCTTCCTCACTTAGCAGAAAATATTCACCTCCAAAACAACAAGCTTTCATCTTCTCCATCTCCACACTCTGCTCTCTTGTGATTTTCTCAAATCTGATTCAGAAGAATTCACAAAGAACTATAAACCGCCTTAAGAAAACAGAGAATATATAGAGATCAGATGAAACTTCGCCTGCAAGGTAACGGTAATTTGAACCCCTAAAAAGTATTCTCACTTTACTCAAATTACTTTTACTACAGTTCATCTCGCGGTTAAACATTCTTGAGTCCCCACAAGTTCAAACTTTCACTGATACAATGAATCGAACTCTGGATTGAGTTCTATGATTGAAGTAAGGTGTCTAGTCATTGGTTGGTGATGACCTCCATTGATTTTGGGGAAGATTCGGTATATGATTATTCTTTTTTTATATATAACTAACAACAATCAAATCTTCGACGGCAAGCTACCTGAATTTTATTTTTTTAATGAAAGTTTAGCACATCATTCCCCTCAAGTCTCAGATATTTGAAAGAGGGTCTAAAAATGTTTTGCCCTTTCTAAGACGGCAGTACTTGTGTTTTATTCTCATTGGATCGAATTATTTTCATTCTATTATCAATATTGGCACAAGATAAATATGAGCTGAAAACAAATTCAAAGAAAATATTAAAGATGGATTAAAAAATCTACAGAACTTTGAAACTGTCCAACCTTCCAGAATGTAATAGCTGTAACACACCCTCTTGCTTTATTCATATAGTTAAAAGATTTTTATTTTAATTTTATTTTAATTGGGTATTTTTAAAATGGTAATAGAGAACATTGAATGCTATTCATTAAGAAAAATAAAGGATTAATTTTAATGGATTATAATTTAAATGGTTGTGTAGTTTTTCTTCTAAACATAAAAGGGGTAAAATATTATTTAAAAAAAAAGAGAGCTATAAAGTAAGAATGGTCCACCATCTAACAAAGAACAATCAATTACACATTCCTATCCTCAACAACTAATTGTTCTAACATATGAGATAAATCCAAAGGCAAATGTCTTCTATGTGCAACATTCCAACCCAATGTCAATTAGCATCATTTGCTCATTCAACATATTCATCATCACTTGTGAATTAGACACACAAATAATCCTTTTCCAACCAAGAGCACAACCTCTCTCCATAGCATACAAAACAACAAGAGCCTCCATGAGGTTAATTGTTTGAAGCCCTTTATAAATAGTTGTGAAGTTGTTTTACTTACATTTATTTGTAATTGTGAAAATTTTGTGTTTGTTTCTATATAATGAAAAAATGTATAAGTGGTATGATCTTTGTTGAATGCTACTATATGATATGGGCTTTATTTGATTCTTAGATATCAATCGTGATCTTCATTTTAATTTGATTTTGTTTATGTTTGAATCTACAATTAAAAAAATTAAATAGATTAATAATTTGTTGATGCAACCCAATTTTAACAATAAACCATAATCATAAAGTATACATGAAAACACAAATGATTTTAGAATTCACAACTCTTCATTATTCATCCAACTTTCCTCTATGTCTTACAATAATAGGAAAACACTAATTTAACCAAATTTGAAATTACCATTTTTGGCAAATTTTCACAAAATCTATTTTTTTGCCATTTTTGATAATTTTCAAAACAACTCCTAAAAATTTGATTTTTCCCCTAAAGCTGCCCAAAACTAAGATAAGAAGAACTGCCAACTAATCTTCAAAATTAGAAACATGATTTCGAAGTTATTAAAAAACACAACTTTCTAAAAACTCAAAAAAAAAACACTAAAAGCCAATTTTGGAGGCCTAAACGAACTTTCTGGGTCCCGAAAAGGTGTCAAAATGGCTCCCTACCGAGTTGAGCTTAATCAACAATCCAAATGGCATCTGCTGAGGGATTTACCCATAAAATTTCAACCAAAACGGACAATCAAGTCAAAAGTTGTGACTATCGGAAGTCCCTACATCATTTGCAAATTGTGGGGAAATAAATCTAGATTTTTTTAAAATTTGAATTTGAAGCTAACCTAATCCTTCCAACTAGTCATTATGTGTGAACTCAACATATGAAACTTTTCACCGCCACTTATGGAGTTATATCCAAGGACTAGACCTAATTTATTTCAAATAATTTTGTAAGATCTTTCAAGGTACATTAGTTTATATAATCAAAACATCATTATTGTATTGCCTACTCGCCTAAGATCTAGGCCACTCTCTGTATTGATGACAAGAAAGAGTTTACTTTTATAGGGATCCCACCCAATGAAGCATTTGGATTGTTGTTTTTTAACATACAAAATTAGTCATTTGCTCATGGCAAGGGAAGTTAGGTACATGAATGCAAAGTGTTGTCTCCTTGTAGAAAACTTACTTATGACTATTTTTTCCTCCTTGAACTTTCTTGTAATTCCTTTTATGTTATAAATAAAGATGAGGTTTACCTATTTGCCAAAATAGAGGATTTAGACCATTCTATACAAGATTTAATATTGTCTCTGATCCTTTCCAAAAGTAAATTAGTATCCTACAAGTTTGATCAAGAAGTCGCTTACTCGTAAACTCCTCAAAAGTGTTCTTAGACATTTATATATCCCTAAAAAATAATTATAGAAAGATAAACAAAAAAGTTAAATTTCATAGTTTGAGAAGAATCATATTCATGCATGAAGTTAAAATCCAAGTCACACATCGTCTTTGTAGTCATGAAAGTGGCATAGACAACAAGGAGTCAATTTCTTGATTTTTAAAAAATCTTCTAATAGATTTTTTTTTAATGTATTTTAATGAATCAAGTATAGACATATTCCACTATATTTTCCATGGCTCAAGATCTAGCTAAGTACTATTGATTTATGCTATTAATTACAATAATTATTGGAAAGGAATTAGGATATGTGACAATGTTTCCTATAGTAAAGTTTTAAGGAGAGTGTTGTATAATTTTGATTAATTTATTAATAATTAGAGAAACAAAAATGCATATAAACATACAATTATTTGATATGGAAAATAGATGGACTAAACTAGCTAGCGGTTTAACTAAAACCAGCCTCTCTTTAGTAAAACATTAGAACACAAATTGACCAAATGTGTATACTTAAGCTAACTCTTCTTAAAGAGAGCTAAACAACCTAAGTGTAGACACCTAAAATCCCTTTGCCAAATAAAAATATTTTATCTTGCAAAAACCCCTAATGACATCATCATTAATTAATTAATTAATTAATTACTTTTTATTGTCATTATCTCTTCTCCTATTTTAATTTAAAAACATTTAATTAAATAATCCCTCCCAAAAGTATTTGAATCCAATTTAAATGATATTCCCCCTATTTATTAAATTAATATTTAATAAATAATGTCACAATCCTTAAATAAATTAAATATTTATTTAAACCCCAAAACCCTAGAAACCTTCTAGAAAACCCTAAAACCTATCTACCCTTTCCTAATCCCATCCTAAACCTTCTTAGAGGCTGATTCCTAACTCTCTTAGTCTAAACCCGCTTCCTTTGACGTCTGGTCAACCTCCTCCTTAATGAGCCTTACATGTTCATTAATGGCCCCTTCACCCTCATTAATGGCTCTTACATCCATAAATGAGAGCCTATGTCTCCTCTTCCATCTTTGTTCCCTAGGCACTCTTCCCTAGTGTTTCTCACACACATGTGAGAAACCCTTAACCCTTATCCCCTTGACCATACCTCTAACCATACCCCAAACTCTACCCCTAACCCTGACTTTGACCCTAACTCCCCTTTCTAACCCAAGCCCTTCCTCAAATCCTATAAATACTCTTCATTCCAAGAGAAAACTACCAAATCACATAATCATTTCATGCATAGTTATAATGGGAAATTACTTCTAGACTTAGCTTAAATCCTAATATTGTTAGATTTAACTCATTTCTATTCTTTCATAACTCACATTAGCTTATCTTAATGGATTAACATAGCTTACTTTATTTCTTTTCATATCATTTTTATCATATCACACTTGTATTTGGTTAAAATCAACTTAGCATAAGCATTTGTAGCTTAGTTTTGCAAGCCTAGCTTCATTTGGTTCCTTGAGACTCTAGGGGCAAGTTAGGTTCACCATACCTGATTTCGTGCCACTATGGGGTATCCTTGGTCCCTAAATGATCCTAAACCTTCCTAAATAGAATTGGGGACATGCTCCTAGTGTTTCAAGAGCACACCCACATCCCTAATCTAAGAGCAAATCAAACGGTGACAGGGTTCTCTCCTTTAAGCTCTATCTGAGGTGTCTTGCAAATAGATTTGCAATATGTTAGGTATATTTTTCTTAGAATAATGTTTTAATTTCTATGCATGTTTTGAACAGGTTAGGTTTTCACTGATCATATTTTGGCACGCCCAGTGGGACTCCACAACGCTTCAAAACTACTTTTTTTAGGGTTTTTTAAGCAAAAAACCTACTTTTTTGAGAAATCTCCTCATGTTTAGGGTGAATTATCATATGATTAAACTCCCTAGGGTTGTTTTATCATATTTTAACTTATTTATTCTCGTACCAGAGCTGCACGCGCTACTCTTATGGGACGTCTGCATGTAATTTAGGCTTTTTTTGAACCTTCTGGCCCTATTTGCTCATACCAGGAGTCAAAATTACTTGTATGAGCCTTGATCCTGACTCATACGAGTAAAGGAGGTAAAATAGCCTTCCCTTTTTAATTGTATGAGAAATACAGGGCATGTGTAAAGCCTTAAACTTGGGTTTAGTTGGTTTTTAGGGTTCATTGGGCCCTCCTAATGCCTCTAGACTTCAAATTTTTAGTTTATAACTCCATGTTTTTGCAGGAACCCATTAGAAGCAAGAAGATCACAAAAAAATAAAATCTTTAAGGCTCATTAACCCTCTTGCATGTTTAGGAACTAAAAAAATTCATTTCTTGGGCTTAAAATGAACTCTTATTCACTCTTGAATGCTTGAAAGCAAGAAATTTGTGCATCTTTCCTAAACGAATCAAAACTAATCCTAATCAATTTTAAATAAATAAAACTCACTTATGATGTTTTCCTCTTGGCTAAAAAGAACTCCAGTCATTCAAATCTCAGTGATTTAGGGTTTTTATCGTGCAAACTAGGAACACTTCAAAATTTTAGTGCTTAAAAAGGACTAAATCTGCATGTCATTCCTAAACAGTTCCTAATCAATATTAATCCATCCTAAAGGTTGCTAAATTAATCTTGATGCATTTTCCTTGACTAAAATAAACTTCATCTGCAATATCTTAAGTGTTTTTAAGGTTTTATGCATTCCAAAGGCAATCTAGGAACACCTCATTTTGGCTCTAAAAGTGAAATTCTAAAACACCCAATCTTGAATGTCCCTAAAGAAATGAACCAAAGTAAAAAATCAAAGTCATTAAATTTGATTCCTAAAGAAAAAACACAATCTTGAATGCCCAAAGTGAAAACAAAGCAACTTCATTTCATTTCAAAGGTTCAAATTTGGGATCCTAAAGAGCAAAATCAATCTTGAATACAAAAAGGGTAAAACACTTGCAAATATATTTCAAAAAGATTTCATTTTTTTACTTTCAAAGAATGAACAAATACAATCCTAAATATATGTGTTTGCAAGTCTTGGTTTGAAAAACACTTAATCAATTTGGAAAAAAACTCTTCATGGTGTACTTCTAGGAGTTTTCAAAAATCTGCAAAATCCTTGTTAGCATAAGTGACGTAAAACAAACTGAACTTGGACAAGTTCATTTGTTCTACTTCTAGAGAGGTCTGTCCAAAGAGAAAAGTCTTTCCTCTTTGGAGAACGACCTCAAACTGGTACTTCCCCCACCGGTATAGAAATAAAGAATTGATCATACTCTTGCTTCATCGCCTCAAGCTCGGGCAATGCATGTTGATAGTAGCCTAAGGTAGGTGAATATCCCTGCTATTTTGGCATGGTCAACTAGGCTCTTAAGTGATTCACGCACGTACAAATCTATGTCAATCTAGAGAGTGAATACTAGTTTGGCCCATCACATATCCATCATTCTTTCAAAATCCTACATCCTATCTTAGCATCCTTTCATCATCATTTATCCCTAGTTGCATTCTTGCATCATCATTTATCCTTAGTTGCATCTTTATCATTTTCCTAGTTGCATTCTTGCATCATAGGTCATCTCCCTAGATTGCATCCTAGATCATCCTTGCATATTAAGTCATCCCTTAGAACATCATCATTTTTTCATCCTCCATCAAGCAATCTAAATCCAGAACCCAACATCCAAGTCAGAATCCATCATTCCTGAACCAAATCTAGTGATCCAAATCCAAACACTTAGTGTCATATCCTTAGTCTACCTAATCCTTATCCCAAATCAGAATCATCCCAACACTACCCTTTGACTAAGCATTGTCTAGGGCATCTCGTACTTGTAATACCCCTAAATTGGCACCTAATAAATTCAATCAATTCTGGTGCACTTTCATCAATTTTACATCTTCAAAGTCCTACTTTGCTAGGCAATTTTCTCTCTCCTACCTGACTTAATTCGACTTGATGTCAATTGCAAAAATCCTAAATTACATTAATCAAATATTAAAATTAATTCCTAAAGTTTTGACTTTTATTAGTTAAATTACCCCTATGATAAATTAATTTAATTCTAAAGTCCTAAGTGCTTTAAATTAAATTAAACCCACCCCATTTGGCTAATATACATAAAAAAGAATTAATATTACTTGTTATTTGAATGGACATCTTTATTTGAATTAATAATTCAAATTATTCAAACGGTCACCCTTATGTGGCAATAAACATTCTTTTAATTAAGTATTTCATGCCTTTTTGTCTCAATTGGGAATGAAGAGTCAGGAGTTTCAAATCAAGAACCTCTTCATTCTCTCCCCGGGCTTATCTATTTAATGAACCTCATTCTTCATTCAAAAGAGAGCAATTTTGAGAGTAACTAAACTATAGTATTTTTTTGTCTCAATTTCATTATTTCAAAGCTTTCATTGCATATTTTAGCTTAATTCTTCATTTAGTTTAATATTGCATCTTCATTATAATTAGTTTATTTACTTGCTCATTAGTTTAATCTCATCTTTATTTCAAGTTCTTTAGAGTAAATCTGCATTTCATATTTCTTTCAAAGCTATTTAGATTAATATCATATTTTCTTCAAAACATTTTAGACTAAATTGCACTCATTCTAGATTAATTTCAATTTGATTGTCTTCATAGCTTTTCAAATCCTCCATTGTAGAACTGGTCCTATGGTTGTTGGCTCTCATTCTGAGAGTAATTAAACACCCCATCTACATAGGAGGCAACATGTCACTTCATCATGAATTTCAAATTGAGTAATTTATACTCTTTCTCGTAATTCGATCATGTGAGTAATGACTATCTTGCGTGTGTAGCTGGATTAGAGGTCCACATTCAACCACATACAATACTTATCATTGTAATCCTCATGATGCAGGAGCATCCCAGGGTAGTTGGCTATCCTACATGTTTGGGAGATTTGATGGAGTCGTGTGGACTTATTTTCATATGTGAGGGGTTTGGTATAATTGGATAAACCTACTTGGGTCTTCAGTAATTGGATTTGATGTATTTAATGGAACTTGGCATGGTCTTGGTTGCTCAACATTGCCTTGGGGAGCTCGGCCTTGCTTAGGAATTTGGTGCCTATTTCAGGCTGTATAAGTAATTTTCCATAAAGAGTTAGAGGCTGAAAATTTCAGGGATTGAAGAGGGCCTATATTTCTACTTGTGGTTTAAAGCACGAGTTCTAATTCATCCAGAGCTAGGAGATATCATGATTTTACTAAGACATCAATTTTGGGAATTTAATTGTTGTTGTTGGCCGACTTGTGGCATTTAATTTCGGTATTTATATTTAATTTATATTCAAGGCCGACCTGTGGCTTAGATTGGTATAATTAGGGGTTGTGGGGGAAGTCTTGAGGCATCATTAATCCATCTTGGAGAAGAGGAAGAGGCAGAGGAGCGAATTTGGAGGAGAACTAGTAGCTGTGGCTTGGGAACAAGGAGATTTCTTGGAGGGCTTGTCGGCACAAGTTTAGATCTTCCTAGGGGTTTCTACCATAGTGTGGCTAGGGTTTGGATTGGATCTTGAGGGATCTTACAAAGTACTATTGGAATTGCATTGTATTTGGCCGTAACCCGGAAGGCCTTATAGCCGGGCATGTTGGATGAAAATATGATAATTCTATAATGAGTATTGGCATTGTGTGGATCTATATCTCTGTATTGTTATTATATTCTATTGTGTGGTTATTTGCTGGGGGCTAGGACATCTCCATTGGGGATTCTCCTACCTTGCACTGCATCAAGTGGTATCAGAGCCAAGTTTGGACCTAGTTGGTGATTTGCTGCAGAGGGTTTGCGAAGATCTTGGAAGATGCCTCTGAGAAGATGGACCCTAGGGCAATTGATGATCTTACTGATACTGTGGAAGAACAAATCTCAGAGAAGATTAAGGCTCAAATAGAGGAGGTTAAAGCTAGTCTTAGATCTGAGATGGAGTTGATGAAGAGTGATATGATTTCTGAGATTGTAAGTGCCTTGGGTGGTATACCTAGGCATGTGGGTACTGAAGATGGTTATGAGGAAGCTGCTGAAGAATTTGAGACTACTAGATCTAATGGTAGAGCTGGGCAAGATGAGAGACCTAGAGGAAATAGGATTGTTCAGTTTGATAGATCTGGACCTCAGTTGAAGCTAAAGCATAAGATGGAGGTTTCTAATTTCTCAGGTACTTTGAATCCTGAAGACCTGATTGATTGGATTGGTGAATTGGAAGACTATTTTGAACTCGAGGATATTGAAGATCCACTCAGAGTGAGGATAGCACAGACCAAGCTAAAGGGACATGCTGCTCTTTGGTGGAAAGAGTTACAGAGAGATACAGAAGAGGAGGGTGAAATGAAGATCACTAGATGGAGATTGATGGTGACTAAACTGAAGGCTAAGTTCATTCCTGCTGATTATGAACTTGAGTTGTTTAAGAGGTTGTAGAATTTAAAACAAAAGGATATGACTGTGAAAGATTATACAGAGGAATTTTACAAGTTGACTATTCATTCTGGACATAGAGAGTTGTCTAAGGATAAGGTGGCTAGATACATTAATGGTTTGAGATTCAATATTCAGGATGAGGTTGGTATGCTGAATATTTCTTCAGTTGAGGATGCCTATCAGTATGCTTTGAGGGACGAATAAAAGTTGAAGAGTAAGAATCAAGGTGGTTCCTGAGGGAAGGAGAAGCAAGATTATTCGGCAAAATCAAATGCAGAAGCTGAACCAAAACTTGTTGATCAAAAGCGAAGGACAGGTCAAGGTGAATTTAAGGGTACTTGTTTCAAATGTCATGAAGAAGGGCATAGAGCTTATCAGTGTCTGTAGAAGGATGGTGACAGAAGAGCTGCTGTTGTGGATGAGTTTGAAGACCAAGAACTTGAGCAAGGAGAGAGTTTTCTAGCTCGGCGAGTACTGATGGGTCAAAGGACATGGGAATCTTATCAAAGGACTAATTTGTTTAGGACTCGTTGCAAGTCTGGTGGAAAAGTCTATAATGTGATTGTGGATGGTGGTAGTACTGATAACCTTGTTGTTGAGGAGATGGTTCAGAAACTTGGTTTGAAAAGAACAAGACATCCTTATCCTTATAGGATTGGTTAGTTGCAAGGTGAGCATGCTTTGGAAGTAAGGGAGCAGTGCCTTGTTGGTATCCAGATTGGGAAGTATAAGGATCAAGTGTTGTGTGATATTGTGGACATGAACAGTTGTCATTTGTTGCTTGGTAGACCTTGGCAGTATGATTGTAGGGCTATGCATGATTGTGTCAAGAATGTGTTTACAATTGTGAAAGATGGCAAGAAGTATTCCCTAATTCCCTTGCAAAATGAAGAGGTTGGTAGAAGGAACCTGAGCATTGGTATCCGAGTTGAGTTGGCAGATTCTGAAAGGGTTAGAGATCAGCATGGACAGCAGACCTGTGAAACATCGAGGATGGATATGAAGATGCAGCAGCGGAACAAGGGAAAGAAAGTGCAAGTTGAAGACTTGGAGGACATGTATGTGAAGAACCATTCAGGGATTTATGTGTTGAATCCCAGATGATGTTCTTCTAGCTATTGAGAACATCTTTTCGCACCTGGGGAGTCTGATGCAGGAGCATCCCAGGGTAGTTGGCTATCCTGCATGTTTGGGAGATTTGATGGAGTCATGTGGACTTATTTTCATATGTGAGGGGTTTGGTATAATTGGATAAACCTACTTGGGTCTTCGGTAATTGGATTTGATGTATTTAATGGAACTTGGCATGGTCTTGGTTGCTCAGCATGGCCTTGGGGAGCTTGGCCTTGCTTAGGAATTTGGTGCCTATTTCAGGCTGTATAAGTATTTTTCCATAAAGAGTTAGAGGTTGCAAATTTTAGGGATTGAAGAGGGCCTATATTTCTACTTGTGTTTGAAGCACGAGTTCTAATTCATCTGGAGCTAGGAGATATCATGATTTTACTAAGACATCAATTTTGGGAATTTAATTGTTGTTGTTTGCTGACTTGTGGCATTTAATTTTGGTATTTGTATTTAATTTATATTCAGGGCCGACCTGTGGCTTAGATTGGTATAAGTAGGGGTTGTGGGGGAAGTCTTGAGGCATCATTCATCCATCTTGGAGAAGAGGAAGAGGAAGAGGAGCGAATTTGGAGGAGAACTAGTAGCTGTGGCTTGGGAACAAGGAGATTGCTTGGAGGGCTTGTGAGCACAAGTTTAGATCTTCCTGGGGGTTTCTACCATAGTGTGGCTAGGGTTTGGATTGGATCTTGAGGGATCTTGCAAAGTACTATTGGAATTGCATTGTATTTGGCTGTAACCCGGAAGGCCTTATAGCCGGGCATGTTGGACGAAAATATGATAATTCTATAATGAGTATTGGCATTGTGTGGATCTATATCTCTGTATTGTTATTATATTCTATTGTGTGGTTATTTGCTGGGGGCTAGGACATCTCCATTGGGGATTCTCCTACCTTGCACTGCATCACCTCATCATCTTGAGCAAGAGATTGGCATGCATTGAAAAGAATCCCATCTTTTGAAGATCATTAGTCTATCTTAGGTTGACAATCCTATCCTCATTGATCCTGCATCAGGAAGTAGCAACTCATTTCTGACACTTAGTAATCCTCTACCATCCTTGTCATCCAAAATCCTCCATCATCCTTAATCCAATCAAACATCCCACCATCCTTCAGCATCCCACCATCCTTCAATTGATCCAAATCCTTGCATCATATCTTAGAAATCACCATCCTTAAGTCTCTTTAGATCTGCATCCATCATCCTTAGAGTTTTCTTAGAAACATCTTGCATCCACCAATCATCAGCATCTTCATTCTTAGATCTACATTTCATGTCTACCAAGACACGATCTAGGAAGAGAAGGAATATGGATCCCAACTTGGCCACTAGTTCATTTGATCCCAACAATCCTACTAGCATGATGGTGACCTATAATCCACAACCCCCACAAATTCAAAATGTATGGGAAGATCCAACCGAACTCCCCACTTCATTCTCCATGGAAGCATTTATGAGCCATCCAGGGTATGCACAAATGGTAGGTGCAATCATCAATTAGAATTGATGGGCTATATTGGAAAACTTTGCACAAGAGGGTACTTCCATTCCACCACATCTCCAGCTCCTCATCCCCCTAAAAACCATCTATATCCCGGTTGAAGCATATACCCCCATCGTCCAACAAATCCATGATCCTCTTACTATGGCTTCTTGTGCTTGTTTGTTCTCTTTCTTCTCCTTCAATTGATCTACAGTTAGGGTTCCCTAAGGAAAATTATACTGAGTTTCAACATGCTTCCATTATTGGTCACCCATACCTCTTATGTATAACTCCATCATGTTTTCCCATACAAGGTAGTTATCTTTTGTGAACTTGGAAGCCTCCTTTCTAAACATCTTGCCAATTGGAACTTTACCTCAAGTGGTTAAGATATCACCAAGAGGACCTATGCTCTAATAATAATTGTTAGAATAATCAGGCCCTAAGATTACCGAGAGGGGGGGTGAATCAATAATCTACTAATAAACACAAATCTGCTCTGATAAAAATTATCCTTTAAATCCTTCTTACATGCATGTAATAAGTAATCTTTACTTGTGATAAAATATATACCAAGAAATAAGCATCCACACAAATTCAATGCATAACACTAGTATTTTTACCATTGAAACCCAACTTGGGAAAAACCACGGTGGGGATGGCACCCACTAATAAAAATGCACTCTTTTGGAGCATCCACGGTTAAAATCTTATCCTTGTTAAAAGCTTACAATAAATTCTAGTTAAGAACAAACCGTGTTAAGAGCCACCCAATTAAGAGATTTACCTCGATCCCTGTTAGGATCTTTACCTTGTTAGGAGTAGCCTTATGAGAGGACTTCAGACACTAGCTAAAGTGCCACCATGTTAAAGGATTTTACAAAAAGATTTGTTAGGATCTACCTGATTAAGATATTTTGACCTGTTGAAACTATTAGGGAACAATACGAAGGTTGATTTGTAAAATAGCACCAATGACTTTCTTGTAAAGACCCAATTAAGATCAACTTCAACTTTTGCATCTTCTTTCAGGAAATCAACCACTGGGTTGACCGCACACAACATTCACGATCTCCACACTTGCAAATATAACTGATTGTAATATAAATACATATTTCACTAACTAGGTCGACTAGGACCCAAATTACATTTGAATTTCATCATTACAAATCATTCTCACTCAATCCTTAAACCCTAAACATGTTACCAATTAACAATTACAATTTTAACTTCATGTCAACCTCCAGATCCATCACACAATTGATTCGACAAAAAAGTCAAACATATTACACTTCCCTGGGTTCATACATCTCTTCATGAATTATCAATCAAATCAACCCATAAGATTCATACCTAACATTCCATGTCATCTTAGAGATGTCATCACATAATCTGGAACACTTAACCATTCACAAATTGATTCGCCATCACCAGTGAGGGATCTAATCAATTGTTCTTCTCTGTTCTTTTCCTTCTTCATTGTCTAAACTTTAGAATCCTATAACTTTGTCTAAAAATTGCCAATCTTGAGGTGATTGTAGCAGCAATCCAATAATGTCATCAAAATCCCACACCTCCGATTGTAACACCTGATTCCATTCATGTGGGACATACTAGTCAAATATTTATTCTTTGTTCCTTCACTGCTAAACCAATTCCTTGTCTTCACCAAACTAGTTGTAACTTGCATAAAAATCATCATAGACATATGCAATCATAGATATAGCATTGTACACACCTATAGAGACAATGTGCCAAATCTCACAACACAATTCACAACATAACTCTCAATTCATCTTCTCAATCACAACTTGGTACATCAAGAACATCAATGACAACAACATAACTGACAAAAAACATCATCAAGCCATCAACCTACTTAATCATCTCATCTACATCATTTATGCCAACAAAGACACCAAAATGAAAAGTGAAATCAAGGATGGATCAAGCATAACAAATGCAAAATCCCTAGAACACTAAAATAGGACCTAACTAAGAGTCCAATTGTAGATGAGTACAATTTACGATGGTATAGAAGGGAAAAAAATTCTTTTTGGTGATTATCTCTTTCGGAAGCCTACTCAATGCTCTCTTTTCACTATCTTTGTAGATTGGAAAAATTATATTAGCTAAGTATGTTATGAATGCATTTTATAAATTAAGATTGTTAATTAATTGGATAGGGATGATAGATACACAATAGCATATGAGATGATTTATTCAAGAATTGAGTGTCCATTGTCATAGAATCAAACATTAAAAAGAATATATTAGAAGTATTTCATGATGAGCTATGAATAGGACTTTCAAGTTTCTTCAAAAATTATGAATATATTAGAGATATTTACAAGCAAGGGTCTCAAAGAATATTTTCTTGTGCATATTAGAGAATGCATAATATATCAATAGAATAATTAAAATAAATATTTTATTCTATGATTTGTAGAATTCCTTCCCATTCTTGATTTAAAATGAGATTAATTCCATAGATTTTATTATAGGGCTGCCTTAGGTACATGGGAAAGATTGTGTTTATGTTGTAGTAGATAGATTGAATAAATATGCAAATTTCTTGTACTTCTATATTGATTACAAAGTAGCTCAGTTTGTTGATTTTTTCTTTAAGAAATAATTTAGATTACATGGGTTTTCAAAGAAGATAATTCATGATAGAGATGACAAAAAAATTTCTACATTTTAATAGTAGGTATTTTATTTGATAGGAAGCAAAATTATTCCAAGCACTAGTTACCATCCACACACAGTCACACACACACACACACACACACACACACACACACACACACACACACACACGTGTGTGTGTGTGTGTGTGTGTGATAAAAAGTGTAACACATTTCTATGAACCATTACACTTGAGAGAATTCATGGAAGAAGAAGTCTCAAGAAGCAGCTCATAGCTTCCTAGTTGAAGTGAGTTTAATCCTTCTCATGATGCTCATCAAATTGGCATAGAGGATTAGTGACTTGACTACTAAAAAATGGAAGATTCAAAGCTAAGAATGAAATTAAGAATGCAAGAGTGAAAGCTAAAAATGAGAGATTGAGCTAAGAATGTATGCAAGCAACTAGTATTCTACAATGAGAATGCAAGAGATATTCTATTGAAGAAATGCAAGAAAAGAAATTAGATTAACAATGCAAGATTAAGCTAGAAATGAAGATAATCTAAGAAATGAGAGAAACTAAGAAATAATAATTCAAATTAGCAAGAGAGTAATCTAAAAATGCAAGAATGTACTTCAATAATAATCAAGATTTGGGGCCCTTGAGCAAGGGAAGAGCTTCCATTTAAAGGAATTGCTTCAAGAATGAAGAGTGGAGATTAAGAGGAAAAATAATGAGTGGTTGAGATGAAGAGGAAAAATGAGAGTGAAAGAGATGCAAGGTTCGGTAGAGATGAGTGGTGAGGATTAAGAGGAAAATGAAATGTTAGGCAGAATAAGATGAAATAGTAATTTTGAAAGCATAAATCCCCTTTAATTTCTAATTAATCAAGATTAAGAGGGTGTGCACATGTGAATGTGTTCTTTTAATAAAAGTGTAGGAACTTTATATTAAAAGAAATATTATAGAAATTAAATAAATATGCAACCTCTAGAAATTAGACCATAGTATAAGCTTGATATAAGATTTTTTATTTTTTGATTTAATTATGTAAAGGGGATTTTAAGGGTTACTCTGCACAATTGTGTCTAGAAAATATGCCTTTGAGAATTAGGATTTTACTTGAGGCAATTTGATCAAAATTGGGGGCTTAGGTTCTACTAGACAAATTTTAGGTGATTACAT
Source organism: Chamaecyparis obtusa (assembly GCA_027943335.1). Classification (NCBI taxonomy): domain Eukaryota; kingdom Viridiplantae; phylum Streptophyta; class Pinopsida; order Cupressales; family Cupressaceae; genus Chamaecyparis; species Chamaecyparis obtusa. The sequence goes on from BSBK01004663.1 coordinate 399,361, forward strand.
TTGCCCCTCTTTGACTAATGTGTGAGCGATTTGGGAACACATTGAGTCAAAGAATGATGATGTCAAGGTAGCTGATAGAGATATGACTCTGAACCTTATTGAATGAAGACCAATAAGAAAGATGAGAGTATCCAGCCTGATATGAAGCGATGAGACTGGATATCTATCCAATGAGATTGAGATAGCTAATCATTTGAGAGACAATGCAAGTTGATATGGGTCCTAATGAACCTAATATGCCCCAAGTGATCAATAAGATGCATGTCCAAGTGAACTGATATGAAGTGATGAGAACACTCTTTCAGAAAGGAGATGCAGAGAACCCCAACTTGATACGAAGCTATGAAGATGAGATTCCTTGAGCGATGATGCTTTAGTCCTGATTGACTTGATAGATTTAAGATTTGGTTCCATTTCTAGATTTGCAGATTAAGAGATTTGATTGACGAAAATATTTTCTATATTGTCATGCCCACTTCGGGATCGAAATGGAAAGGAAGAAAGAATGTGGAAATGAGTAGGAAGTGATAGCATCGGTGGTCAACTACATTTGGAAATTAAATGATCTTGAATTTTTATTTCAATCCCAAAAATAGGATAAAAAATAAGGATTTACAATCGACTACCTCACCGGAGAGAAAGGAAGGATGAAAAGAAATCATAGCTCAAGGGAAACAGAAATGCATAACTGCAATATAGCCCTAGAATGAAATGCAGCCTAAGAGACGAGTCAAGTCACTAATCATGTAGTTGTTCATTTTTCATCATTTGAGCATTTGGGACATTGGAGGTCATTACAACATTCATTGGTGCGAGAGAGACTATAGAGATATGAATACGACCTTACTAGATAAGATGTAGGAAATACACGTAATCATTGAGGCACAAGAGATGAGATGACCTGAACATGGTTTCCAAATTAATGTTGTACATAACACCTATATAAAATCACAAGCTACCAAGATAACCAAGAGTATTGTCGTACATGCTACACACAAGAAATAGACAAGGAGATAATTCCAACCTCACCTAAGTTTCCAAATAAAGAAAGTCGAGGTATGTGTGGCGTTCCAATCATGATGGAGGTTGTTACTACAAACACCCAGTTTATTAGACAACTTAGGATCATTGAAATCACACCACAAGAAAAAATAAAATAAAAACATGTTATGCCCTCAGTCGTGAATCTCCAGTCAAGTAGTCATTGTCAAATGACCTTAGAAGACATACAAAGCGAAAATCAATAATAACAGACAACACACATGGAAATAGTTCATCATATCTCAGTCATTTTCAATTTTCTAGGATGTAATTGGTGTTGGGTGTTAAGAAAACACCTTGTGCTAGTGTCAAAGGTAAAGTGCATAGTGAATAGTGCAAGATCCAATATGTGTTTAAGAAACATAGTGATATCCAGATTGGTAGTATTAAGAAACACTATAGGATTAGGGTGTTGAGAAACACCGAGTAGTGTCAATGATAAAGTGTCCATCTTGAAGGACTAATAAAGTGACTTAGGTTAAGCTCAAGAGATCGACCAAGTGATAAAGTATTGATAGTTCAGATAGGCATATGATTTCATCTAGATGGTAGATAAGAACCGAGGACAAAACTAAGACAAGTTCCAGACCATGACGACACAAGGAAATAGAGAGCGATGTGGATGGAAGGAGACAAGATATTAGCCACGCATTGATAGATGGAGTGCTGATTAAAAGTGACGCCTATTTGCCAGGTTTTCACCACTTGGAAAGATTATTTTATTTTTTCTACCAAGGTACCTATTTCCAAGTTTTCACCAAGGCACGATTTTTCTCTTTTTCAATATTTTTGTTCTTTTTTCATTTTTTTCTATTTTTATTATTTTTTTATATTTAATTTTTTTGAGGATACATCAAGCTACATGTTTCCAAGTTTTCACCAGGATGATCATTTTTTAGGACATTTTATGATTTTTAAGATTTTTTCAGGATCATAAATTATTGTATAGGAAAAATGCTTAGTTGTAGAGTTGTTGCAAGTGAAGAGTGTTGAGAGGCTCCTAGAGATCATCACCTTTTGTAGTAGCTAGTTGATAAGTTGTAAAACCAGATGTTGTAGTAGTTATAGTAGAAGGATCCAGCCAGTAGTGTCCAACTGTCAAGAGTTTCGTAGCCAAGGAAAGATCATTCGAGTGAGATCCACAAATACCCTCATGGACCTCCCTTAACAATTTCTCAGATTTCTCATGTTCTAGATGCCTAAGAAGAGTACCATATAGGTTTCTTTGAAGCACTTCATTAGTGATGAGTAGATACAAGTGTGCACTTCTGGGAAGGCAATGAAATATTGGAGAGTACAGTGAGGTATGAGAGGAAATGATGGTGTAGATGATGAACAACAACTGATTGAATACCTGAATGACCTGAAGATAAGTGATTAGAGATCATCGAGTTATAGAAATGATATGTAAGATAATTAAATCAGTCATTATTTTTTCATTGATGTCAACAGTTTTGACAGTACTTATCATGTTAGTTACAAACATCTAAACATCTGTAAAAAGAGAGAAAATATGAAGAACTGATATATCTACATGGAGAAAGATGGATATGACAGATGAGGATAAGGAATACTTTAGGTAACTTATTGATGAGTCTATGATCTCATATTGTTGACTTGATTATGTTGCATTAATCTATTATGAAGAAGGAAACAAAATTGTACAAGACAATGTGGTCGGTAAATGAAAACTTCAGTATACACCGAGCTAGTGTAGTGTATACCAAATGATAGTATTAACCGAGCTTGTATTCACTGATGCATTTCTTTGTTAACCAAGTATGGATGAAAGTATTAAATGCTTAGTTTAGCCGACAGAAAATGATGAGCTTGAAATTGTTATGATTTCGAGATTGAGGATAAAGTTTTTTATGAGATCCACGACTGACGAAATTCAGGGATGATCTAAAGGATGGAATTGAAACATGTTATTGACACAACTACCGAGGAAGGTTTAAGAGGCAAAATCAATGAAGAAGATTAAGCAGCAAAATATGATAGTTGATATGAAAATGGTTTATCTATCTATATAAGAGATATGAGGTTCTTTATTGAAACATGCTGGAAGAAAGAAGACTGCAGAGATTTTGCGTGAATATAGTTTCATGCATGTCTGATAAGACTGGTTGAAGGAGAACCGAATTGCAAAATCTTACTGAGCGTCAAAGAGCTATTATCGAGTGAAAGTAAGTTGAGGAAGTGAATTGAAATATTGATCAAAGGATTTGTATGGGCTTAGAATAGATTTGAACATCTTCAAATTGAGTTGTATTGTAATCAGATCAACAATTGTTTCAGTTTAACCATTGATACATAAAATATCCTAACCGAGTGGACTTAACCATCTTATGTTATGCCCCTTGTAATACCCCAAAATTGGCATCTTGATATCCTAACCAATTTTGTTGCATTTTAGTTTCATTCTCTCAAATTCTAAATCATCAAAGTCCTATTGTTCTAGGTAGTTCTGTCTTCTAATTGACTTTACTTGACTTAGTGTGGAATGGAGAAAACCTTAAATTTGCATTAATCATATATCATATTTAATTCCTAAATATCGACTATAATTGGCTAAATAAACCCTATGATTGATTAATTTAATTATAAAAGCCCTAGCACTTTAATTAAATTAAATTCACCCTCTTTAGCTAAAACACGTGAAAAAGGAATTAAATAAATATTTAGTTTTAAATAAATATCCTCATCTCAATAAATGAATTTAATTATTCAAATAATTGAGAAAATCCACTTATGAGGCAATATTATATTTATTTGAATTCAATATTCTCTCCAAATCTTCTCTATAGTTCAGAAAAGGAAACTTTGAGTTAATTAGAATTTAAAAAAGGAAATAAAGCAGTTAAAGCTCCACATAGACAAAAACAAAAAGTTGACTGCCTCTCTATAGGAAACTTTCCATTCTGATCCGATCTCTCATTCAATCTCCACCGTTCGTCAAATTCAGTCTCTACCGTCGATTGAACCTGGGATTCTATAAAAGAACCCCCATTTCTCATTCAAAGGATCCCAACTTTTCGAGCAATGAAGTGTTGTCGCATTGTTACCAGAACTTCTTTTGCATTCAAGCTTTCATTTCTTAGCATAATATTCATTTCTAGATTAATATATCATGTTTAGATTAATCATGCACTTCATTTCTTAATCTAGTTTGTATTCATTGATACTAGCTTGATCTCAATTTTTAGTTTAATTGCATACTCATTTAGATTAATTGCACTTTCATTTCTAGATTAAAACTGCATAAATCCTTCATTCTAGTAGTAGTCTATGGTTGCAGGACTCTCGATTCTGAGAGTAATTTTAAACCCTACCTAGATAGAAGGCAATAGGTCGAATCATCCAGATAGGCGAGATGAGTAATCTGATATTCATTCTTAGCTACAACTGGTGAACAATGACTATGTTGAAGTGTGAGGTTGAATCAAGGGCCCATATTTAGCTTACACATTTCTGGCACCCATCGTGGGGTAGATAATCAATTTCTGGCCTCATTCATATTTCATCATATTTTAAGTTTCTGACAAAATTTTGCATTCTGTCTGTACTTCTGTACATCCCTGTACAGAATCTCGCGTGAATATTCTAACTATGTCACATGAATTTTTGCTAGTTCTGGCATTCTCTCACATGAAAAAGGTGTTTTCTCACATAGGACTATGTACAATCTCATGTGAAATTTTGCATCAAAGACCTAAAATCTGTAGATTTGTACTTTTAGTTGGTTATTTCCTAACATCTGCTGTTTGCTATTGATTTTTCCTAATTTTGCTTTCTGGAGACAGTGTAATACTGGATTGCAGAGCTTTGGACTTGAGGTGAGTTGTTACAATCTCTATAACACTTCAATTTTGGACATTAAAATGAATCTCTCATATGTATGGCTTGAGTGTTTCCTGCTTTGGTAAATCACACTTCAATTTTGGGCTCTAAAAAGGATCTAGATTCATTTTTTGCGTATCTATTTCACATAGTAAATAGGCCCTATGAACACTATTTGTGGCATTCTTGAGAGAGTTGGCTTCATTCACTTGTTTTACATGCAAAGCTCTTCTCGAAGATAGATCCCCTTGTAGGTAGGGAGGATATTGTTATAACCTCACGGTCTTACTTGGTTTAGTCTTCATCTTTGATCAGTATGTTCTCTCTTGGACCCACTTAGAGAGATCGGTAGACATTGGTGTTGACATATGAACCTTGGTGAGGTGGTTTCAGTCATAGCATGTAAATGAATCTGTTTGCTATGTTTTGGTGAAGTGAAGAGGCTAGAGGATTATGCTCTACTCCCTTTTTGGGTAGCATCAGAAACTCCGATCCTTGAATCTGAACTAAGTCCCCATGTGGTCCTTTTTGTGAGTCTCCTTATTAGAGAGGGTTAGCCGTAGTGGACATTTCCTTTATTGGGTCAACCACGTGGATGGAACCTCAAGTAGTAATAGCCATTTTCTTCGTGGTAACAACAACCACTATATAAATGTCCTTATGGAAGAAATCTCCACAGGTGTAGTCTCTTGTTGGGCTATCAGATCTCCCCAGCAGCTCATGATTGATTAAATTCTCAGACTGTGTCAAAACCTTGATGCCCCTGGATTGGAGTTCGCCCTCTTGAGATTACAAAAATTGCAGAGTAGACCATTACTAAGAACCCTAGTGCAACCAAATTTTTATCTTTTCTAGGACTATGTGCATGATTACAAAACATTTGAGAACATACACAAGTAGCACTCTTAGGGAATAGAATACTATGTCACATATGCTTGTTCATGTGCGAGGTTGCTTTCTCCCTCGTTCATTGTTTGAAGACATTGTTTTCTTGAAATCCCTAAATGTTGTCTTATGTTCCTGATCATGATAGAAATCTGTTAATGCATGTAGTTGGTCACTTAGAAATGAACTGTCTGAAATCTATCTAAAAAATGGATATTCTGTCAGAGAACAGCCAGCACTGCGTCTCGAAATCTGTTCTTGCCTCAAAAACTATGCCAAAACTGTCAAATTATGTTCTTTTCCCATGTGATATATCAGCTTTCTGTGCATTTCCTTGCATGACACAACATTTTCTCGCACACAGTCTAGCATTTCCTCACGTGAGACTACACTTCCTCATGCGAGACTGTCCCCCGATTTTCAAAACAATGAGCTTATTCCCGTCAATTGGTCACTTTTATGTCTAATCTAGTTTCTGTCTGGGGTCCATCTGCCTGTTCTCATGTTGTCCACTACCTAAAACTAGATGTCTCATGCTGAGAACCAAGTGATTACTGCTTAAACTCATGTTCTCTCTTTGTTATTTGTCCTTTCCTACTGTGCTCTTGTACCTTGCGACACGATAGTCACATCTTGGCTGTTCTAGCCTTACTCTTGATGATTCGTGCCAAGTGTATTTCACTATTATCACTTTTTTTCTATTCTAGAGATAGAGTTCTAAGCATAATCCTAGTCCTCTCTCATTACTTAATCCTTGTCTATGCATGTGATGACTCAAAGCGGCAATGTGTTCCCTCCATGTTTCACCAGACGGGATAGAGATAGACCTCACAACTGAGGAAGAGGTCATTCCGAGCTTGTCATACAATCTGAGTGTTGTAGAGGATCTTCACATTTTGATGCAGTCTAGGTTGGTGGATCCAATTAAGGACTGACTGACCTTGCAGCCAAACCAATACGCAATGGAAATACACAATAACAACAACAGATCTGAAACAAAACATAAGTCTTTATTCATCAATCATCGATTACATGCAATGTGCTAGGCTATAAGGCCTTCACCATTGTGGCTAGATACAAAGCAAGTAACAGTCTACAAGATCTCACAGGATCCAAATCTTTTCCACAACATCAATATTCATCTAGCCTAGGTCTACAACATGCAGCACACTGGTAGGCATTTAGGAAAGATCTAAACTTGTACTCAAACTTCCAAGCAACCTTCTTGTTCCTAATCTCACAGGCTACTAACTTTCTTCCAACTCCCTCTTGCTAAACAACTACCCAAGCATCCTATAAATATTGATTCCCAGCCATAAGTCAGGTGATGAAACAACAAACCCTTACAACAAATATTAAATGCCAAAACATCAGTCGACTCTCAAATAGCCTTACAAATAAAATAAAATCATCCAAGATGGCCCCAATGGTCATCAGATCCATATAGAAGAATGCAACATGCCAGATCTAGGTCCCCACATTACCAATGGTCAATCCATAACTCGAGGAGCACAACCCAGATTAAATGCACCAGTCAGCCAAGCTGATCCATCCAACCAATTCAGTTGGTAAGCAAGAACACCGAGCAATAGAGGAAATAACCAAGCACCAATCACTGACCATGCCAAGCATGACCAAGGAACGTAGTTATCACCGAGCACCAGAAGCAACTGATGCCTTCAGTTATTGAGCGTTCTTCAAAGACCGAGCACCCCGGTAACCACAGAAACTGAGAAACCAGTCTTCCAAACCGAGCAAGTAATCCACCAAATCAAGATCAAAACTAATAATCTACCTTCAAAGAAAAACATATTTTTGGTCGATACAGGATTGCTAAGAATCCTAGGATGCTCCTACATCATACGCCCCAGGTAAGAAAGATTTTCTCACAAGGAAATCAGGAATGTCTCGAGGGAATCAGAACAGGTATGCCAAATATGTTCTTAACCCATATTTCTTCTTGTCCTTCATCCCAAGTAGTCTTCACTTCATTCATCTCTTCCTGCAGCAAGTTCTTCTACTGTCTACTTTTCTTATTCTTCTGGTCAGCAACTGATAGCAATCAACTCTAACCACTACCGATCACATCAGTGCCTCGGTAAGGTTCATCCACTCCTGACTCCTCAATAAAATCAATATCATCTGCATCTCTCTATGTCATAAATGTCACCATCTATTGTACCAGCTCTTCCAATAAGATCATCTACCTCTTAATCCCCACAAACTATTCAGATATATCATTCTCCTTTTCTTTCAAACTAGGCTTCGCAGGAATAGGTTCATCAACCTTCTACTCCTGAGGTTTGTCATAAGGACAACACCTGATATCTCCACAGCCCTTAACCCCTGTTTCCTGTAAAGGTATTAGCTTATGCTGAGCTCCTTCATGCCTAACCATAGGTATTAGCACGACCATCAAACAAAACATTCCTATCAAATTGCCAAGGTCTACCACGCAACAGATGACAAGTGTCCATAGGCAATATATCACACAATATCTCATCCTGGTAAGATCCAATCTGAAAATTAACCAAGCATTGTTCTTCAATTCTAACCTTACACACATCTTGTATCCAACTAATTTGATAAGTATTAGGATGTTTTCTTCTTTCCAAACTCAGTTTACTAACCATCTCATCTGAAACAAAGTTCTCAGAACTGCCACCATCAACTATGACATTACATACCTTATTCTTGCACTTACATCTAGTTCTGAACAAATTCCTTCTTTGCACCGGTTCATGAACACATGTAGCTAATCTCCTAGTGATAAGTGTCTCACCTTTTTCTGCAACATTCACAATATCTTCTTCAACAGTCAGTGCCACCCTCTTCTTAGGACAATAAAAACTTCTATGACCAGCTTCACCGCAGTTATAAAAAGTACTAGTGAACTCATTCTTCCACCTTCCTCTCTGTCCAGCATTCTTAGTAACTCGATCACTACTAGATCCAACATCAGGCTTAGGATTCTCCAGCACATTATTTTTAGCAACTGTCTCACCAGTTTTACCACCTCAGTTCCTATTGTTTTGTCTACCTTCAAACTTATTATTCAGCTTCTCTTCAATCTTTAATTCCATCTTATAAGCATCACCGATTGTTGTCATCCATATAGTAAGTAACTCTTCCTGAATACTAGGTCTCAAACCATAGACATACCTAGCAACCTTCTCTTTATTGGCTTCAGAATGACCAGTCCTAATCAGGATTCTGTAAAACTCCTCGGTATACTCCTGTACCAATTTGTTAGTCTTCTTCAAAGCTTGCATCTTCTTAAACATGTCCAATTTATAATCCACCAGAATAAATTGCTTCTTCAACTTGTCAACCATTCAGTTCCACTTAGTGATCTTTTCTTTTCCTCTTCTACCTCTTTCTAACTGAACTTCTCTCCACCAGATATTTGCATGACCCTTCAACTTAGTCTTTGCAAATCTAACCCTATCAGGATCTTCTACTTCTTCATACTCAAAGTACTCATCAATCTCATTGATCCAATCAATCAATTCTTTTGGTTTAAGGCTTCCAGCAAATGCAGAAACTTCAATCTTAGGTCTTTTCCCAATCTTAGACATAGCTTTCAAAATTTGATTCTCCTCAGGATCTCTAGCTTCTTCTACAACTTCAAAATGATCTTCCTCTGATTCATCATCACTATCCTCTTTCAAGGTAGGCTTCTTCTTCCTCAATTCTTCTTGTAGGTCTTGCACTTGTTTCTGCAAAGCCCTAAAATCATCAAGACTGAATTCTCCAGTAGCTTCCTCTTCCTCGAAGATCTCATGATTTCTCCTTGGAGGCATCTTCAAATCAAGATCCAAACATGAACACACAAGATCCACTCGAATCCAACAGGAATAGACTTTTCTCACACAGGAACAAACCTCACTCTGATACCACCTGATGCAGTCAAGGCTAGTGGATCCAATTAAGGACTAACTGACCTTGTAGCCAAACCAATACGCAACAGAAATACACAATAACAACAACAGATCTGAAACAAAATAGAAGTATTTATTCATCAATCACAGATTACATGCAATGTGATGGGTTGTAAGGCCTTCTTGATTGCAGCTAGATACAAAGCAAGTAACAGTCTACAAGATCTCACAGGATCCAAATCTTTTCCACAACATCAGTATTCAGCCAGCCTAGGTCTACAACACGCAGCACACTGGTAGGCATCTAGGAAAGATCTAAACTTGTACTCAAACTTCCAAGAAACCTTCTTGTTCCTAAGCTCATAGGATACTAACTTTCTTCCATCTCCCTCTTGCTAAACAACTACCCAAGCATCCTATAAATATTGATTCCCAGCCACAAGTCAGCTGATGAAACAAAAAACCCTTACAACAAATATTAAATGCTAAAACATTAGTCGGGTCTCAAATAGCCTTACAAATAAAATAAAATCATCCAAGATGGCCCCAACGGTCATCATATCCATATAGAAGAATGCAACACACCAGATCTAGGTCCCCACATGTCCAATGGTCAATCCATAACTCGAGGAGTGCAACCCAGATTAAATGCACCAGTCGGCCAAGCTAATCCATCCAACCAATCCAGTCGATAAACAAGAACACTGAGAAATAGAGGAAATAACTGAGCACCAATCACCGACCATGCCAAGCATGACTGAGGAACGCAGTTATCACCGAGTGCTAGAAGAAACCAACACCTTCAATTACTGAGCATTCTTCTGAGATCGAGCACCCCGGTAACCACAAAAACCGAGCAACCAGTCTTCCAAACCGAGCAAGTACTCTACCAAATCAAGATCAAAACTAACATTCTACCTTCAAAGACAAACATATTTTTGGTCGATACAGGATTGCCAAGAATCCTAGGATGCTCCTACATCATGTTCCTCCTCTAAAACATCTAGAGAGGAGTCCTTTCGCTCTCCTTCTCCTGTCATTTGACCTCATATCCAATGTACTCATATTGTGAACTTCATTCAAGCCAAGAATGCTTTTTTTTGAGAACACCAAGACTTTGAAGAATCATTGTCAGAAATTTATCCCTTTGAGGCATCCCTCATTTCCTTGCCGAAGATTGATCCTTCTGAGGAACACTGTGTTTCCTTGCTAGAACTTAATCCTTTTGTGATGCCCAGGGTTTCCTTTCTAGAGATTAATCCTTTTTCAGAACCCAATGTTTCCTTAGCAGCAATCTCTCGCCATAGTGAACCTCCTCATACTTAGTCTGCTCACATTGCGCACTTGCACACTAACAAGATGTCACACAAAAATCAAGAGGGTGAGTATAGTAGAGCTCATGATCATGATCATGATCAAGCTTAAGATAACCAAGAGGACTTTTGTTCCCCAAGCATATTTGAAATCCTTGGTAACGAAGATGAAGAGATAACCCTGCAAGACATTGAGGCTATCCAGTCCAAAGAAATTCTTCGCAAAATGATAGAAATTCTGATGAAAGAAGAGAAAGAGAGATACTTTCTCGAGCTAGCCAAACAAGGGGCCAAGCTACCCCTAGACTATATAGTTGAGACTCTTGTAGTCAAAGAAGAGGAAACAGAGGCGGCTAAAATGCAAAAACTAGTCCAAGACATGGAAACCCATATCCAACAACTCATGAAATCCAAAGACACACCAGCAACATAGTTCACACTGGAGAGCATCTATCCATTCCCATTTGACAAGAGTCTTAGCATGCCACCTTTTCCCAAAGGTGTAGAACTCCCCTAGTATGATAAATATATGGGTACCTCTGATCCTCAGGATCACTTGAGAGAGTTTGGTGCTCTATCCATGGGATTCATATATGATCAGACTTATCTCATGCATCTCTTTCTACCTAGTCTAGGTGGATCTGCTATGGAGTGGTTCTCCCGCCTTCCTACTAGTATCAAGTCTTTTGATAAGATTTCCAATCTCTTCATCCATCACTACTCACATAACATCTAGCATCTGGTTAACATCCGCAATCTTTGCAATCTGAAACAATGATCTAGAAAATCTTTCTTGACATTTCTCCAATGATGGAGACAACTTTACACCAAATATTCTTGCAAAATACCAGAATCTGAGAAGCTTGACATCTTTTTAGACAATCTACTTCCTGATTTTGGATGCCAAGTGCAGCTACAAGGTCCTTTGACCTTTGATGATATGATTACACAAGCTATGAGAATCGAGGCATTCATGGTAAAGAAAGGGGAATTGACCCTACACAAGGATAACAAACAAGGGCCCTCCTCCAGCAAAGACAAAGCTAAGTTTTTCCACAAAAATTGGGATGTTGTGAATGATGGTGGCATTGACAACATGACCCCAAAGCCTCCAAAGGTTTTTTTCAATCTCACCTCGAGTATGCAAGTAGCCAAAGCCATTGAGAAGGCTATGGAAGATACTCAACCATCTTCAAAATTTTCCAAAAATAAACCTTGGGCATCTCGACCCAAATGTGAGTTAACTCCCCTAGGAGAACCCCTTGACATGGTTTACAAGACTCTCTTGCAAAACCAAATACTCATGCCTCCAGATAATCTGCGTCCTTATGATCCACAACCATGACCTGCCTAGTGGAATGAGTCTGCATACTGTGATTACCATCAAAACAAGAGTCCTCAGACGTCTACCTATATTAAACTTTGACACAAAATTGAGGATCTTATCAATAATGGTGATGTTGTTGTGAGTGGTCATAACAAGAATTCGGATCATCAAGCATTCAAAGACCCCTTCCCTCCTCATGAGAAAGGTGAGTCCTCTAAGGCCAAGAATACCAACAACAAGGTCAACTATACATACAATACTAATGACAATGTTATTAATATGGTTGAACCTGTCAATGTTGAATATTGTGATGTGATTACTATCAAAGGGAGTGAGGATGCTCCTACACCCAAAGTTCCATTCATTTTGTGTGGTCATGTGTCCCAATCTTCTGAATCAAAATAGTCTCAGGTTTGTGTGAATGTTGTCACATGATCTCCTATGAAGATCATTCTTAAAGGCCCCGAGCCTTCTACATCTGCACTGAAACAACCTATAGACACAGCTATTGTTGGCCCTGCCAGCAAGAATTCAAAATTAGTCCCCATGACTAGTAATGCTAATTACAACATCTTAGACCAATTGTAATGTACCGATGCTCAGATCATTATCTTTGAGCTGTTGAAGATCTCACCTACTCATAGGGAGATTCTTGATAAATCCCTCGCTGAGGAAAATGTCCCAAAAGATCTTGATCTTGACCAGTTTTAATCCATGGTAGGTCACCTGACCTCACCTCATTATTTATCTTTCTCTGAGGAAGACGGTCATTCGCTAAGCCACCTACATAATACTCCTTTTCATATTGAAGTCATGATTAGCCAAAAGTGTGTCCGTCGTGTCCTCATTGATAATGGTGTTTTCCTTAATATTTTCTCTGCTAATATGCTCACTTAGTTAGGCTATGGTGAAGACTACATAGATGCCCATAAAAAGATCACTATCAAGGCATATGATGAAGAAGAATGCAAATCCAAAGGCTTAGTTGTGTTACCCATCCGAGTTGGTCCTATTGAGAGAGATGTCATATGTCAGGTTCTAGATATTCCTCTTGCATATAATATACTATTGGGAAGACCAGGGATCCATGAGATGCAGGTGGTTCCTTCAACATATCATCAATGCATCAAGTTTCCATTTCACGGAGAAGAAGTGATTGTACCTACCAACATGATCTATTCTTGCAACATGCTCATGCAGTTTGCTGATAGTTTTGTCCCAACAAATAGAGAGTCTACTGAATTTTTTGATGCCAAACTGAAAGAGATGGAAAAGACTCTAAAACTCAAGGATTCTGGCATGGGAGAGTATCAGATGGAACCTGTATTATCTTTGATAGCTCTACCTCTATCTCCATGTTCCTTCGAGAGACCTTTTGAGAGCAAGAAACCCTCTGTTGTATTCCCTCAAGTAGTTTATGATGGCACCTTTGTATAGGCTATGACACCATTAGAAGATGAGGATGAAGATAGAGCTATTATAGCTTGGGTTTATAAAGAGAAGGACACATCTGAATCAATCACACCAAATTGTGACATAGACCAGGAACCATAGAATGAAGGCTTCAATCTCATGAAATTCTTTGGCTATAAAGGGAGTGGCCCTATAGGGGTGAATGACAATGGCCTACTTGAACTAGTTGAAGCCATAGGATGAAGGAAAAAAGACACCATAGGTCTAGGCTTCAAGAAGTTTATGTTCCATTTAGGGATCAATAAATTTGTACCAGAACCTGAATGCCAACCAACACCTAGTGACACTGTTTCAGCTAAAAACTCAGAGGTCAGTTCAGATGAGGATAGATTTCCTTATCCTATTCCTCCAGATCTTGTCGCATTATTTGCAAAGCTGGATGATCCTATTTTACCTATCAATTAGGTAGAGGCTGACAGTGATTCTAATTACATAGCCTCAGTTACTCCATTGACATATGAATAGTTGAGAAAAATGCAAATGGCTCACCCTAACTATCAATGACAGCTTTACATGTCGTCATCCTTTCAAGCATGATTCCAACAAGAACAAAATCAACAGAACATCAATGCTATAAGAGATGATGATGAGTCATATGGTACCACAAGTTTTGATGGGGTTCCTATATCTAGTATTATGAATTCACATGAATATGAGTTTGATTCTTTGTCTGATGCAACTTCTGACAAGGATGTAGAAATAGTACACATATTTGAAAATATTCTCAAACTAGGTGAAGGGTCTAGTGTTAGGACAACTGAGTGTGATTCCACTGACATTAACATTCCCTCTACTTCCAATGTGAGGTCTCAAAGGGACTTGAACACACCTCTGGATGAGATCGCTTTAGGTCTTGACTTGCTTATCTGTGCTTTTGATGACTATACTGTGAATGCAGTTGAACCTGCCACTTCTCTTTCACTCCACCATCCTGAGCTAATAAACTGGAAACTCTCCTCTCCATCCAATGAAATCCTTACATTCCAGAATGACTATGCTCTTGCTTGCTACCTTAACATTGTCGAACCTGTGATGTCCTCCACTAGTGAAGATAGTGTCAACACGACTGAAGCTGATATCAAGTATCTCAGTCATACAATTAAAAGAAGGAAAAAGAATAGGCACTCTGATGGTGAAAACCACGTTGTGGTAGTATCAAAGCTGAAAAAGTAAAAATAAAAGATGTATTTAAGGGTGAAAATCTCTCCGAGGCACTTGAGGATGGGATACTTGATACGCTTCCAAGTCATTTTCAGGAAAGATCTTCAGTGCTAATTGAGCCAACTCAACCTGTGAACTTGGGCATAGAGGTTGCACCCCAAATTATTCATTTGGCACAGTCCTTATCTAAAGAAGAGAAAGAGGAGTTCACCAATTTCTTTCGAAGTAAGAAGATCAACTTTGCATGGTCTTATTCTAATATGCCTATTTTGGATACTAATCCGATCATGCATTACTTATCTATTACACCAGGCATCAAGCCTTTCAAACAAAAGCTTCGTAAGATGCATCCACATGTGGCACTATTAGCCAAAGTTGAATTAGAAAAATTACTTAAAGCTAGTTTTATCAGAGCAATTGACTATGCGGAATGGATTTCCAATATTGTTTTGGTTTCCAAACATGATAAGTCTATCAGAGTCTATATAGATTTATGAGATTTGAACAAAGCTTGTCCGAAAGATGACTTCCCATTACCCAACATCGACATGATTGTAGATATGACAGAAGGTTATGAAATGTACTCATTGATGGACAGTTTCTTTGGCTACAACCAAATCAAAATTGCACCAGAAGACCAAGAGAAGGCTTCCTTCACATGTGCTTGGGGAACTTTCTATTGGAATGTCATGCCCTTCAAACTTAAAAATGTCAGAGCCACATATCAAAGAGCTGTCATCACTATCTTTCATGACATGATGCATAAGATGATGGAATATTATGTGGATGATACATTAGCTAAGAGCATGGAACATAAAGCACATCTTGAAGATCTAGGTCCTATATTAGATCGAATGGAACAATTCAGTTTAAGGCTCAACCCAAAAAAGTGTGCCTTTGGAGTCACATCCGGTAAACTATTGGGTTACATCATATCTGCTAAGGGCATAGAAGTAGATCTAGAAAAGGTTCAAGCTATTATGGAGATGCCTCCACCACACAACATCAGTCATATGAGAGATCTCCAACGTCAGTTACAATCTATCTAACACTTCATTGCACAATGAGCAGACAAGTCACAACCATTCACCAAGACCCTACATAAAGGTGTGACCTATGAGTGGACAAAAAATTGTGAGAAAGGGCTCCAACAAATCAAATAGTATCTTGCAAGTCCACTGATATTAATGCCTCTTATTCATGGAAAGCCACTCATTCTCTATATCTCTTCTACAGATACATCTCTAGGTGTCTTACTAGCTCAAGAAGATCAGAACAACAAAGAAAGGGCTATTTATTACATTAGTAGAACTCTAGTCTCTTATGAGATGAACTATTTAGTCATTGAGAAAGCTTTCCTAGTAGTGGTATTTTCTTCATAGAAATTGCAGCACTACATGCTTGCTCACACTACACGTCTTATTGCTAAAATTGATCCATTAAAGTACTTTCTCAACAAAGCTACCCTTACAAGTAGATTAGTGAAATGGGTCATGATACTCAGTGAGTTTGACATTGAGTATGTAGAGAGAAAAGCCATTAAAGGACAAGAAATTTTAGATCAGTTGTCTGAAGAACCTATCATAGATTATCAACCATTGAACATTGAGTTTCCATATGAGTCCATAATGCTTCTCACACATTAGACATGAACCATGTTCTTTGATGGATCATTTACCCAATAGGGGTCAAGTGCTAGAATACTATTCATTACACCACAAAGGTACTCTTTACCAAAGGCATATAAAATGTTGTTTCCATGTACAAATAACATTGCTGAGTACGAAGCCCTAATAAACGACATGAAAATAGCCATTGAATGGCGAGTAGATGAACTAAATATCTTTGGAGATTCACATCTTGTCATCAACCAAGTCAATGACATTTATCAAACAAAGGATGACAAATTGGTACCTTACAAATGGATGGTTGATGACCTAAGAAAATAATTTTCACATGTCACTTTCCAGTAGATTCCACGAGCAGACAAAAAAGTAGTCGATGCCATGGCTACTCTTGTTTCCATGTTACAAATGCCAAAAAATGACTTTCAACATGAATTCTTGGTGGAGACATTACGCTACCCATCCCATGACACTCCTGAATCTCAGATGATCTATTTAGTCATTGGACATGACTCATCCCGCTACCATCATATCTATTCCTACCTCTGTGACCAGATTGTTCTAGACACTTACACCCAGAATGAGAAACATCACCTAATTCATAGTGCTTCACGGTATGTTATCATAACTAATGATTTTTATAGGTTAGGTCTAGATGGTACCCTCCTTAGGTGTTTAGAACTTGATGAGTCCAAACATGTGTTAGTTGAGGTGCATGAAGGCATCTATGGATCCCATTCGAGCGGTCTGACACTAGCTCATAAACTTATTAGAGCTAGTTACTATTGGCTTGATATGGAGAAAGAAGCTATACAATATGCTAAGGCTTGTAAATAGTGTCAAATTCATGGGAATCTAATTCATGCTCCCGCCAAGGAGCTCATCCCATTCATTACTTTTTGGCCATTTCAGCAATGGGCCTTTGATTTGGTGGGTCAGATTCATCACTCTTCATCAAATGGAAACAAGTTCATTATCACTGCTACAGACTACTTCACCAAATGATTCAAGGCAGTACCTCTGACCATAGCAAATGGAAAATTTGTAGCCATGTTTATACTGAATTACATCATCTGCAGGTATGGTGTACCCTCCTCAATAATCACTGACAATGGGGGGCAGTTTAAGATCAAGGATCTGAAAGAGCTTTGCTCTAAGTTCAAAATCACCCAACACTGGTCTTCCATCTATTATCCCTAGGGTAATGGACAAGCGAAAGCATCCAACAAAGTGATCCTTAAGATCCTACACCACACAGTTCACAAATCTAGTAGAGATTGGCACCTCCAGATTAATCCAGCTTTATGGGCCCATCAAACAAGTATTTGTACACCAACAAGGGCCACACCCTTTGCTTTAGTTTACGACGTAGATGTTGTACTACCTATTGAGGTTGAGATTCCTACTTTGCAAGTCTCTCTAAAGGGTCTCATCACTAATGAAGACATTAGAATATCTCAACTACAAGAGCTAGAACTACTAGATGAACATCATCAAGTGGCATTTGATCATCTCCGAGCATATCAAAAATGGATGTCCAAGAGTTACAACAAGAAAGTCAAACCAAGGGACTTCCAAGTGGGTGATCTCATTGTGAGAGAGAACCCTAAGAATCAACAACAACAGATCCAAAAGGGAAAGTTTGAACCAAATTGGCTTGGTCTGTATATTTTTACTGCAGTGTTTGGGTCTGGTGCCTATCAACTCTCTACTTCTAAAGGAGAATAGCTCAAAGAGCTAATCAACGCTCTGCATCTAAAGCGATTCTACAATTGGGACATCTTCTGAATGCTCCATGTACATACTATTCTGAAAAAATCCTAAAAATTGTAAAAAGTCCTGAAAAAATGATCATCTAAGTGAAAACCTAGTAAACAGGTGCTTTGATGCATCAACCAAAAAAATTGAAACATTCAAAAATACAAAAAAATAAAAAAGATAAAAATACAAAAAAATTGAAAAACAAAAAATTGTGTGATTGATGAAAACCTGGTAAAGAGGTGTCATGATAGAAAAAGAAATAAATCCCCACCAAGACGGTGAAAACTTGGTAAACAGGCACCTCTTGTTTCAGAATGCTATACCTATCACAACACCGCTTGGCCCTATACATTTTATTTCTTGTTTTCCTGCTTTAGTTTGGTAGCTCATGCACTTGCTCTCAGTTACCTTCAAGATTATGCTCAACTTTACATGGATTGAAACTAGTCACACTTAGAGGCACCCTTCCTAGTCTAGGGGGCATTGTCCTACCTTTTCAGAGGATCTTCCTTGCATCAGTCACCAGTAGTTCTCACTGCATCTGCCTATTGATGCTTTTCATTGGGATCTTCCTCACATCAGTCACTAGTGGTTCTCACTGTGTCTGCCTACTGATGCTTAGCTTTGGGATCTTCCTCACATTAGTCACCAATGGTTCTCACTACATCTACCTACTGATGCTTAGCTTTAGGATCTTCCCCACATTAGTCACCAATGGTTCTCACTATGTTTGCCTATTGATGCCTAGCTATAGGATCTTCCTTGTATTAGTCACCAGTGATTCTCACTGTGTTTGCCTACTGATACTTAGCACGTACTAATATCTCTCCTTGAGACTATCTCTTGAGTCAGTCACCAGTGGTTCTCACTACGTCTGTCTACTATCCTTGTCTTGATGAGACTTCTCCTGAACATGGTATGCTTCTGATCTAACATCAATTAACTAAAACTGAAATGGAACTTGTAACTGTCTGAGACATGTTGATCTTTCCTTTTGTGCACTTTTTCTTTTGCTTTATCATTCCTCCCCTAGAAACTCCAAGATGTCTATCTTGACCAAGAGAAGCAAAGACTAGGGGCATGCACTTTTCTTTATTTTCTGTTTGCTAGTTTAGTTCCAATGATCCAATGAATCTATATAAGAGGGATGTCCACTATGAGTGCCTTCATCTCATGTTGGATGGCCATGTGTACCTTGAATCCTTTTATATAGAAACTTTGGTGAGGTTGGTTCTTCTCCTTGTCTATTTGAGTGACTTCTTTCTGCTACAAGTGAAATTACAAACGCTCGTCCTGCTAAGTGAACGTAAGGGTCACTGTGAGCTTTCTTAAAAATACTCATCAATCACTTAGCAAAAGAAGGCACTCTCATGTGTCTGGTGTGTTTGTACACAAGCAACATTCAGGTCATCCTAGCAACTATGCTTTGATGCTTATGTTAACTTGCTACATCAAAAGGAATAGGTGTTCAGGTCATTTTGGCTTCTTATGCCTTAATGCTTACACCTCATTCTGAAAAATCTAAAGACTAATGTCATATTCATATTCTCATGATTTGAATGTCAGTGAGGGTTGTATGACATACTATGTCCATCCTATAATAAAATCTCTATGATGATAACTATCTAATGGGTCCAGCAACCAAGTCCTACCGATTGCGTCTAGCTTAGGCTTTCATTTTCATTCTAGGCTTGCATTGCGATAGTAATTTGCACTTCAATTTGTTGTATTCTTCAAGATTTGTATGAGGGTTCTCATCTTCCATCCCGGGTTCACCTTGACTGCACAAGTGTCTGATCCTCACTCTCGATCTTCAAGAACATTCTTTTGGTTAGTACCTATTGTGTATTGCAATATCC
Source organism: Chamaecyparis obtusa (assembly GCA_027943335.1). Taxonomy (NCBI): domain Eukaryota; kingdom Viridiplantae; phylum Streptophyta; class Pinopsida; order Cupressales; family Cupressaceae; genus Chamaecyparis; species Chamaecyparis obtusa. The sequence goes on from BSBK01004663.1 coordinate 419,527, forward strand.
TGCATGAGATTATTAGTACCATATACATTGCATTTCCATTGCATTCACAAAGTGCATTACCATAAACTCATATGCATACATTTTACATTTACATATTCATATACATCTCCATTCATCATAAGCATAAATCACATCATACATTGCATTTATCCATCATTGCATTTCACATTGCATGCATACATAACAATAGAAATATGTGCATATTCATATTCATACATGCCATACATCTCATATCTACCCATCTAATCATTTAGGATACATCTCATCAAGCATACACATCCAAAGAAATATACGCAAGTACAATGATACCAAGAGATGAGCTCATATATATATGTCAAGAGTGTCAGTACAAAAATGGTTCTACTCGAGCACAGTCTATAAAAAATGGGGCTACAATACATCATGATATATCAAATCCTAGATCTAGCCCTGTCCATCGCCACCTGGAGGAGGTGGCATGTCCTGCTGCGGTGGTGCCTGTGGTGGAGGTCCCTGTGGAACTACTAGTGGCTTGACATACTTTGAAAATTATGGAACCTGGTTCGCTAACTCTGGCACTGCACCAATATAAGCCGCATAGTAATACATTGTTTGTGCAACCTCATATTGTGTCTCTATTTGTGCTCTCGCTAGGTCACCCTGTATCCCTTTGATCTCTTGATCCCTCTCTACTATCTGGGTATCCTGAATGATGACTTGTATGTCACGATCCCTCAACTCTCGCTAAGCCTGTCATAGCCTATCCCGAGTCCTCCACAATAAATCTTGCAGCTATGCGATCTTGTCTCCTAGGGGGACCCTGTACTGCTTGATCCTATATGGCTACATCCTTGAGCTGTGCCTCCTTGTCAAGAGGTTGTTGCTATGTTGTATCACCTATCCTCTATCTCATCAATCTATCCTGCCCCCCACTACTCCCGGCACTAGGATCTATACTCATCTGTCTATGTGGAATAGGAGTCTGTCTAGTCCTCTGCCAGGGTATCTGTTGCTACGTTGCCTGCTACTATGGTCCCTGCTGCTATGGTGGAAGTTGCACCACCTGTTGAGCCTGCTGGCCCATACCAATTGGATCTATGAGCTGGGGGAATGGATGCACTAATAGATGATCCTGGTATGCTAGTGTCATCCCCCCATCAGCTACGACCACCATGTAATTCCATTGGGATGGTGCTACCCATGCCTCTATCATGCACCTGTCCTAATCTAGTCTCGCCATCCATCACTTCTTCACCTCATCGGTGAAGCGAGAATAGGCACAGTACCCTTGAGATATATCCTATAGCCTCTCGAACTGCCATAGAACCCATGATAGTGGAAAGTGCTCAATGACAGCTATGGTGTGCCTGATCAGAGGATGTGAACAAAAAATGTACTGAAGCTCATGTCTGGCATCATCCCAGACCTCTGTCCCTATCCATGGCCACCATGTCACTGCAACCATGTTGTCAAGCTGAGCTCACCACTGCTCAGTCTTACCCAGTGCTGGCTGAGTCATAGGGCCACTGTAGCTATATATGTAAGGCTCTAGGGCTACCTAGTATCCTGACAAAATTGGCCTACACATGAGAAGATGCTCCCAAGCCCATATTTGCAGTAAAAAAACTCATGTAGCCATGCTCCGAGTATCTCGATACATGATCTCATGCATCTCGTGGTACATCTATGCTAGCATGCACTGGCCCCATCCAAATCTCATAGCTGGTTGCTCTAGCATCCTCTACAACATCTAACCCCAGCTGCACTCCAGCCCATGCTACCCTCTATCTAGCATCAAGTAGCAGCCCATGAATGCTACTAACACAACTGCTAATTTGTGCCCAGGACTATACTCTCTGATTAGATCATCCCATGGGATGGCCTGATCCATCACTAGATCATCCTAGAATATCATCCATGGTGCCAACATGCCCACTCTCGGTTGTGTGTCATACTTTACACGTGGCCCATGGAAGGGTACTCTCATGATCCTGTATATGTCCTTTGAGGTCACTGTCATATCCCTTTGTGGAAAATGAAATGTGTTCATCTCCGAGTGGAAATGATCAACCAGTGCATCTAGTAATCCATGATTTACCCAGATGTCGGGTACATCACCTAGATAAGAAAGTCCTAGTCCATCTATGTGAGTGGACTCTACATCATCTAGCCACCGCACTAGCTCACCGATGATCGGGTGGTGAGACCAAAACACAATATCAAGGAGGTCAACCTGTAATGCAAGTGACAACACATGATCAGTATCCTCAATCATGATGGTTTTCCAAATAAAAATAGAATTTAAAATAGTGCACCTATCCTAAACATGCTTCTCAAACACTCTACTTGGCTAACTTACGCAAATTTGGGCACACATTTTGATTTTCTACAGTAGTTTCCCACATGAGGAAGTAGGAGCCTTGTGTGAGATTTCACTGTCATGTGAGACTTTGTTTCAACTCGTGCGAGAGATCTTCCCTAAGGAAGATTTCTCACGCAGCTTCGACAACCTCTTCACGCAAGCCTGGTAGAAGACCCGCGTGAGGAAGCCCTCTTTGGGTATCCTCTCGTGCGAGACCCCTCCTTGGCCCGCATGAGGAAATTGTTTCCTCACACAAGATCTTGCGGGAGACTTCTACAATTAGCCTAAAATCTATCTAAATCTACCAAAATGCGTAAAAAATTTGAAATACAAGGTAGGTTATCGACTACTCACAAGTGGGTCATACACCACCGACTGGCTGTGATGTCAGGAGCACTCAAATCTATGCAATCTCACTGGCATGCTCTCTATTTATCTCTGAGCTCTCAAAATCACTCAAAGTCAAAGGTTGCAAATGAATTGAAAATGACCCTTCTAGGCCTTATATAGGTTTTGACCTAATTTTCAAAGGTGCTCTATTTCACGCAAAAACTTCACCCTTGGCTAAATCGACCACTCTAAACCCATTTTTGGGATTGAAATCAAAATTTGACACTCCTAGATAGCTCAAAATCACATTTTAAAATTTCTAGGTTTGACGTGATCAGGCACTTGTGCAGTTGACCTTCTAATGTCGTATTCTTGACAGAATCACATCTCATCATTATTCTCTCAACTTATTCATCAATTTCATCAAAATTCAACTCAAGTAAACTCTACTCAACTCCACTCAATTCTGGTCAACCTTGGTCAAACTTGGTCAACCAAACCTCCAAATGTCTCCAGATCACTTCTGCATCTTCTTGATTCTTCCATAATATGTTCTGATTTCTTCTAGATCTCTGATTTTATCTCTATCTGCAACCTTTTGTTGTCAATTACCTATCATGACGTGTCATATTTCCATTTTACTCCTGAGGGGGCAGGATGATTGCATCATTAAATCTTGAATCAAATCTTGAATCAATCTGATCTAAATCAAAAGTCCTCATCGCTTGGGGCATTTCATCACTTGGGGCATGTTCAGTTCTTCATACAACGTGATCAAAATTTGATATTCTGCTATCTTGCATCACTAGGGGAATCTTTGTGCCTTTCATCTTGTCATCTTACTATTAGGTATCTGAGCAATCTAACTCAGATCCCTAAGAATCAAGCTTTGTTTGGAGTGATCTAACTCAGATCCCTGGGAATCAAGCTTCATTCTGACAATGATTCTCAAAATCCCTATTAGGTATTGGGGCAATCTAACCCTAATTCCTGAAGGTCAAGCTTCATTCTGGAGATGGCTCTTGAAAACTCTTTTACCGATATCTGGGCAATCTAACCTAGGTCTCGGAGGACTAAGCTTCATTCTAGAGATAGTCCTAAAAATCTACATCAGTTATCATTTAGTTAATGGGTATTGGGACAATCTAACCCTGACTCCTAAAGGTTGAGCCTCGTTCTGGGGATAGTCTTATGAACGTGGTAATTTGACCAAGGTCTTCACAATCTAACTTAGACTTTGGAGAATCAAGCTTCATTCTGGAGATGATTCTACAACTTGATATGATCGGTGTCTTGGCAATCTAACCTTGACTTTCGAGGGTTAAGCTTTGTCCTAGAGATAATCTTGAAAACCTCATCAATTGTCACATTCAGATTATTTTTTGAATCAATGTGTTGCTCGCACATCAATTCAAAGAGGGGAAAAATGTAATACCCCAAAATTGGCATCTTGATATCCTAACCAATTTTGTTGCATTTTAGTCTCATTCTCTCAATTCTGAATCATCAAAGTTCTATTGTACTAGGCAATTCTGTCTTCTGATTGACTTTACTTGACTTAGTGTCGAATGTAGAAAACCTTAAATTTGCATTAATCATATATCATATTTAATTCCTAAATATCGACTATAATTGGCTAAATAAACCCTATGATTGATTAATTTAATTACAAAAGTCCTAGCACTTTAATTAAATTAAATTCACCCTCTTTAGCTAAAACACATGAAAAAGGAATTAAATAAATATTTAGTTTTAAAATAAATATCCTCATCTCAATAAATGAATTTAATTATTTAAATAATTGAGAAAATCCACTTATGAGGCAATATTGTATTTATTTGAATTAAATATTCTCTCCAAATCTTCTTTGCAGTTCAGAAAAGGAAACTTTGAGTTAATTGGAATTCAAAAAAGGAAATAAAGTAGTTAAACCTCCACACAGACAAAAACAAAATGATGATTGCCTCTCTACATGAAACTTTCCATTCTAAGCTGATCTCTCATTCAATCTCTATCGTTCGTCTAATTCAATCTCAACCGTCGATTGAACCTGGAATTCTATAAAAGAACCCCATTTATCATTCAAAGGATTCCAACTTTTTGAGCAACAAAGTGTTGTTGCATTGTTACCAGAACTTCTTTTGCATTCAAGCTTTCATTTCTTAGCATAATATTCATTTCTAGATTAATATATCATGTTTAGATTAATCATGCACTTCATTTCTTAATCTACTTTGCATTCATTGTTAGTAGCTTGATCTCAATTTTTAGATTAATTGCATACTCATTTAGATTAATTACACCTTCATTTCTAGATTAAAATTGCATAAATCCTTCATTCTAGTAGTAGTCTATGGTTGCAGGACTCTCGATTCTGAGAGCAATTTTAAACCCTACCTAGATAGAAGGCAACAAATCGAATCATCTAGACAGGCGAGATGAGTAATCTGATATTCATTCTTGGCTGCAACTGGTGAACAATGACTATGTTGAAGTGTGGAGCTAAATCAGAGGCCCATATTTAGTTCATACACCCCTATGTCATTCAAGGAATGTACATTGTTATCTTATTGACCCCATAGTGAATGTTGGTTGAAAGATAATTGTTAGCCTTAAATCCTCTAACAAGGTCACACCTAACAGTGTGTTTGTAATCTTTAACAGGGTTGTCTCTTCATTGAGCTCACTTCAGAACAGTGAAATTATTTTGGGTTACCGGTCCTAGGTGGTTTTTCCCTTAGCAGGGTTTCCACATTAAATCATTGTGTTATGTGTTTCTGTGATGATTTGTTTATCGTCATAGTTTTCATACTGCATATTTGATTTGGTCGGTAATCACAGTGAGTTAACTAACTAGTAATCAGTAAAAGGCACAGATAGTTAGTTTATGTTACCGACCTACATAATTTATTGAAATTATTTTGAGAGTTACATCTTTGTATTTAGGACTATAGGATAACTGACCTAACTGATTCACCCCCCTCTCAGTTATTCTAACAATTGGTATCAGAGCTAACTGGTTGCTTTGGCAGAAGTTTTAAGGACTTAAGCAGAAAGATTACAAGATGTATAAGAGGGAAGTGTCGAAGCTGAACAAGGACAACTTTAGTACATGGAAAAGTCAGATGGGAATTCATCTATCTAGAATTGGAGAATCTGCTATACCTTTACTGGATAATGGCTATTTACAACCACCTGGTCCTTTGACTCTTGATCAATTAAGAGATCGACATGAACACAACATCACTATGATAGAGATAGTTGTTTCTCTTACTGATAATGAATTTAAAGACATCAAGGATTGCACTACTTCAAAGGAAATGTGGGAGAAACTTTACCTAGTACATGGTGGTGATGCAAATGTGATGAGACCCAGAGCTGAAAGCTTGAGAGGCAGATTTGATGATATGAAAATGAAGGAAGGAGAAAACATAGTACAATACTCAAACCAAATTAAAGAAGTTCTCAATGCTATTCGTGGAGCTGGTGGTATCATTGAGGAGGATACTGTGGTAAGTAAAATTTTGAGAACACTTTTGCCTATCTATGCAATCAGAATATGTACAATTCATGAAATGAGGTATGTGCCTAATAGCACACTTACTCTTGATAGTCTGATTGGAAATTTAACCACTTTTGAGCTAAACAATTATGATAGCAGTGTTGTAACAACTGTTGAGTCTTCTTTTATGTCTACTCTTAAGATTGGTAAATCTAGTAGTAAGCACAATATAAGGAATGAAAGTGATAGCAATACCGATGATGAGCTTGATGAACTAGAAGCACTAATGGCCCAAAGACTACAGAAAGGTAAAGGAAGGTATCAGGGTAAATTACCTTTAGCTTGTTTTAATTACAAAGAAGTTGGTCATATTGCTGCTAGATGCCCAAATAGAAAAGAAGATGAGAATGACAGAAACAGATCCAAAGGTGGAAGCTATGGCAGAAGGAATGAATAGTGGTAATTTGGAATCACCACTATTTGTGTATGTGTGTGGGGAAAATATAAGATTCACTCCTAAATCCAAATTCCCAAAAGAGAGATCCAATTTGATCAACCAAGAGGTTAATACACAATCGAATCAATCTATGAAGAATATGAAAGAAAGAATAAATCCTATACTTCCCTATAGTTGGATTAAGCTTGAAATTTGAAATAATTGAAGTGAAAATACTAACCTTGAATTAGGGCAGATCTGGAAAATGCTAAATTCTGGCTTCTATATGAACTTTTTGAAGATTATGTCACCTGTTCTAGACTGGAAATGCCGAGGTGGACAAAACCCAAAAATCTTTTCTCCAAATTCACATAGGTCAACTTTGACCTTTTAAAAGGTCAAAGACCACATTATTTATTTGAAGTCTGATTCCGATTCTGTTCGTAGATCCTGAAAGATTGCCAAAAGGGTATCCAAATTCACTCTCAGATCCAAGATTCCACACATGTGCCTGCAAGAAAAAAGGTTTTGTTGTTTGTTTGGGGGGGTTTGCCTTGGTCAAACCCCGGTTTGGAATCAACCTTAATATTGAAATTGAAATAGGAGAATGCTAGCAAGTAGTAGAAATGAATCTAACAATGAAGCTATGCAATTCAATAGATATGCTAATGTATTTGGAATATAATCAAATATATTGATATGAAAGCTTGAAAATAACATTATCAAACCTCCATGATTGTATGCTTGAAATCCACCTTGAGGAAATAATGATATGGATCTTGAAGATGAACAAAGGATCTTGAAGGAAGATCACACCACCATGGTGGCTAGATCTAGGGTTTGAATGATAGATCTTGAATGCTTGAGCCAAATCCCTTCAGTAGCTTGAATGCTTAAATCCTTGATCTTCAATGGAGAACTTGGATGAAGAAGAAGACTTGAATGCTTGAATGAATGCTCGCCTTATCACCTTGAGAACTTGAGAGCTTAATTTCTTGGATGAGATGAGAAAACTTGATATCAAAATGAGAGAGGAAGGCCTCCTTTTATAGTGATCTAGGGCACACTCCTCTAGATGGGCCACCTTAGAGAATTAAATCCCAATTAGGTCCTCACCTTTAGAAAATATACCTTGATTAAATACCATTAAAGGATTTACCATTTCGGAGCCCAAAATAGCTAACCTGAAAGTGGGAAATAAATTTCCCGAAAACTAAATTACCAGAAAATGAAACTTTGAAAACCTGGTGGGAAGAGGTCAAGGTCGAGGTCAGCCCTGACCTAGTCAGGGTTGAGGTCAACCCTGACCTAGTTAGGGTCAAGGTCGACTTTGAGCTCAGACCCTAACTTTGTCAGGTTCTACAACAAGAGTTCCAGGGATGCCCAAAACTTGGAAATTGATGTCAGATTAGGACCTAGTGTCTGGAATAGACAAAAAATCCTTAGAATGATATGATGAAGGAATAGGAGGTCTCATTTTTGAATCCTACCTAGAAAATAGAGTCATGGAAGGAGGAAAATCAGGAAAGTCCTTAAGACCTTAACCCTAATTTCACCTAGAATGAAGAAATCAAGTGCAGAGAAGAAGTGGAAGACAAGGGAGAATGCAAAGATGCCAATCATGACCCAAAACCACTTACTCGGAGGGCTAAATGCTCTTAACATGGAAGTTATTCCATTTTAAGATGATACATTAAGCCCCCACTTTAGCAAGAGTATGGATTCAATGCAAACTCTTGGTAAAGGAGAAGAGAGAAGAGATCCCAGTGGATTCAAAATGAGATAAAATAACACTTAGCTGAAGACACAAGCCCCCAGACCAAGGATTCTAACTGAACATACATACATGAGAGTATACAAAAGAACAAGGGTTAGTACAAAACAACTCAAATCAATTAGCATAAGAAACCTTGCTAAGAAATATTTCTCATACAAATATCATATTTGGAAAGCTATCATAAAAGCATAAATCATTACATAAGAAATACAAGAGCAACACTATAGACAACATAGCTTCATGATCCAGTCCTACTAGCATGAAAGCAAAAAGAGAGAAAAAAGAACGTGATTACCTCACCCGGTAAGATGCTTACCTTACCATGAATCACCCTGGAGGGAGAGCCCAACAGGTTCACCCATGAACTATGCTTGCAATTGTAATGTGTCTTCTGATGGCTTCTGAAATATCCATAGATCCACCTTCTTGTATCACTATGAATATGAAATGCGTGTCTTCTCAGGATTTAGCAACTTATGTGCATTACCTTCAAAAGATTTAGCATATAGGTGCGTGTCTTTTCAGGATTTAGCAACTTATGTGCATTACCTTCCAAGATTTAGCATATTTGAAATTGGAAATGCATGTCCCTTCAGGATTTAGCAACTTATGTCCGTTACCTTAAGAGGATTTAGCATATTGAAAATTTTGAAAAATGTGTGTCTCCTCAAGATTTAGCAACTTATGTGCGTTACCTTTGGAAGATTTAGCATATGGATGTGTGTCTTTTCAGGATTTAGCAACTTATGTGCATTACCTTCCAAGATTTAGCATATAAAAATAAAAAACTATAGTACAAGGGAGACACTATATATGCCCCCCTCCTTAATATGGCAAAAAAAAACATACTATTTTGTCATGTTAAGGAAAGAAAGAACAAGGATAAAGCCTTTGTCAGCATCAAGACAATATCCACAGACAATACCCAGTCCAAGCCAAGAAGGTCACAGCTCCTATGAGGCCATGGAAGGGATGAATGTAAAAGATATCATGCAAGAAGTGAAAAGAAAGTAACCCTTAATGAGAGATAGCACACTATTCAGTTTCCAAGGTGAGAGATATATCAACCATGGAAACCCAATGTCAAACAACAAAATAGGTTGTAATCAAGGAAAAAGATCCTCAATGTAAACCAAAATTTTCATGTATGATTGGATATCACATAATAGATAAATACTACTTAACCAAGGAAAGAGGTGAATCCCTAGAAAAGAAGAGAAAACCAGATGAAATAACAATGCATACATGTGAATAAGATAGAAAATCATACCAAGCCCCCAAGGCTAAAGTACTTCAACCAAACTCACAACCTGTATTTGTGACTCCATGTGTGAATGTTTGAAGATAGAAAAGAAGGATAAGGCATCCTTGCCCCCCAAGTGTAGGAACAAAGATGGAAGAGGATACCTACTTCACAAAGCAAGGAGATCTCCTATTTACAACAATGTATAGTATATCCTTAGCGAGAGATATTGACCCCTACATCCAAGAGTATAAATAATCATGAGAAGGATATGTCACTTATGGAAAAGAATCCTCAAGGAAAGAGATCTTATCACCAAGACCTCTACCAAAGAAGAGTGCATTTAGATAAGATATCATCTTTCAAAAGGTAGGAACAAAGATTCAATCATCAAGCCCCCTGTGAAGAAGAGCAAGAAGAATCTTAGGAATGAAGGAAACAATTCTAACACTAAAGCAAGGGTGAGAGTTTATAAAGAACATAATTTGCAACATAGAGAATAGGTGATGACCTAGGACAACAACTTCTTGTGTAAGAAGGTTATCCATAGTCAAGATATCTATCAATATGATGAAATAATATTGCTATATAAACAAATACCATTAAGCTAAGGAAAGAAGTTCCCCTAAAAAAAGGGAAAGAAGGAAGAACCTTGCCCCCTGAGGGATGAAAGACAAGGGATATTTTTACAAAACACATGTCCTAAAAAAATATTTCCTAAGAAGAAAATATAATTCCTAGGAATGGATAAAAACATCATGGAAGACTATGGAAGAAGGAAACATAAAGAATACCAATTAAATCTTAATAAAAAGACCTAATGGATCCTAAGAGACTGGATAAAATGATGCCTCTTGCCCTCCAGTCATGAGACGAGGATAGGAACATTTACTCTAGCTCTAATGGAGGGGAATCCCCTATATCAAAATTATGAAGAAGTTGTAAGACGATGCGAGAAAAAGGTATAATACCACGTGCAGCCCTATCCCTAACATATAATTTGAAGTTGTTACAATCGACAAGAAAATGAGTATTACGATAGTGGAAAGGACATTTAAATTTATACAAAGCATCAATAGGTATAGGTCTAAATCTTTCCTTCTTAGAATTCATTAGCTCCACATATACTGTTTTAGCAATTTCTTGACAAGTGTTAGGATTATCCATTAGAGGTGTAGAGAGATGAACATTAAGGGGAGGACGAAGATCCACACCACTTAACTTGACTTGAGATTTAGAAGTTCTGACACCACTCATATCCGGTTTAGGAGGTATATTAATAGGAAATTTAATACCATGTTCATTAACTCCTAACCCTAAACCTTTATAGCCTTGTTTATTCACCATATTATATCTAGTAGTGTACATATCATGCAAAGCTTCTACAGGAGGTGATTTTTTATCATTTTCATGAGTAAAGGTCGTATAAGGTGGGATAATAGGTTTGGAAGAATTTTCTTTACCCTTTCATTTAAGATTATCATGATTAGGAGGAGAAGGTAAATCAAAGAAATCTTGCACATCCAAATCCTGCACTACAGCTTGAATCCCATCATAAGTACGGGAGAGCGAGGATTAACAGATGGAGAATCAAGTATCAGAATAGGAAGATTAGGATGAAGAATAGGATGAAGATTAGGAAGATTAGGAGATGGTGTATCTTCTACCAAATTATTCACATAATCCAAAAGATGAATAAGGCTACCACATAAATCCCTAAGAAAAGTTTTAAATGTAGGTAGACTAGTATCAGTCAACTTCACAAAAGCATAAGCAAGAGCAAAGTGAAGGGTCATCAATGTTATGAAATGAATAATACCCTCATAAACATCATATGCATTATAAATAGATGCTAGAAGAAGAGTAATAACAAACATGATTATACACCAAAACATCTTAACAATCTTTATGATAAATAAAAATGCAAGAAATATGTTTTTGTATTTTATTCAATATATAGATTTTTTTGAATTTTTGAAGTATAGATGCAAGAGAAAAATGTAAATCTAACACCAAAAAGAAAGAGAGTAAGCTAGTCGGGTTATCCAAAATGAATAGTGGTCATTTGGAATCACCACTATTTGTGTATGTGTGTGGGGAAAATATAAGATTCACTCCTAAATCCAAATTCCCAAAAGAGAGATCTAATTTGATCAACCAAGAGGTTAATACACAATCGAATCAATCTATGAAGAATATGAAAGAAAGAATAAATCCTATACTTCCCTATAGTTGGATTAAGCTTGAAATCTGAAATAATTGAAGTGCAAATACTAACCTTGAATGCGGGCAGATCTGGAAAATGCTAAATTCTAGCTTTTGTATAAACTTTCTAAAGATTCTGTCACCTATTTTGGACTGGAAATGCTGAGGCAGACAAAACCCAAAAATCTTTTCTCCAAATTCACACAGGTTGACTTTGACCTTTTAAAAGGTCAAAGACCACATTATTTATTTGAAGTCCGATTCCAATTCTGTTTCGCAGATCCTAAAAGATTACTGAAAAGGGTATCTGAATTCTCTCTTAGATCCAAGATTCCACACCTATGCCTACAAGAAAAATGGTTTTGTTGTTTGTTTGGGGGGGTTTGCCTTGGTCAAACCCCAGTTTGGAATCAACCTTAATATTGAAATTGAAATAGGAGAATGCTAGCAAGTAGTAGAAATGAATCTAACAATGAAGCTATGCAATTCAATAGATATGCTAATGTATTTGGAATATAATCAAATATATTGATATGAAAGCTTGAACATAACATTATCAAACCTCCATGATTGTATGCTTGAAATCCACCTTGAGGAAACAATGATATGGATCTTGAAGATGAACAAAGGATCTTGAAGGAAGATCACACCACCATGGTGGCTAGATCTAGGGTTTGAATGATATATCTTGAATGCTTGAGCCAAATCCCTTCAATAGCTTGAATGCTTAAATCCTTGATCTTCAATGGAGAACTTGGATGAAGAAGAAGACTTGAATTCTTGAATGAATGCTTGCTTGATCACCTTGATAACTTGAGAGCTTGATTGCTTGGATGAGATGAGAAAATTTGATATCAAAATGAGAGAGGAAGGCCTCCTTTTATAGTGATCTAGGGCACACTCCTCTAGATGGGCCACCTTAGAGAATTAAATCCCAATTAGGTCCTCACCTTTAGAAAATATACCTTGATTAAATACCTTTAAAGGATTTACCCTTTCGGAGCCCAAAACAGCCGACCCGGAAGCAGGAAATAACTTTCCCAAAAACTAAATTACCGAAAAATGAAACTTTGAAAACCTAGCGGGAAGAAGTCAGGATCGAGGTCAACCTTGACCTAGTCAAGGTCAAGGTCAACTTTGACCTCAGACCCTAACTTTGTCAGGTTCTGCAACAGGAGTTCCATGGGTGCCAGAAACTTGGAAATTGATGTCAGATCAGGATCCAGTGTCTGGAATAGATAGAAAATCCTCATAATGATATGATGAAGGATGAGGAGGTCTCATTTTTGAATCCTACCTAGAAAATAGAGTCATGGAAGGAGGAAAATCAGGAAAGTCCTTAAGACCTTAACCCTAATTTCACCTAGAATGAAGAAATCAAATGCAGAGAAGAAGTGGAAGACAAGGGAGAATGCAAAGATGCCAATCATGACCCAAAACCACTTACTCAGAGGGCTAAACACTCTTAACATGGAAGTGCTTCCATTTTAAGATGATACAAGGAATAACAAAGATAACCGACAGTACAACAAAGACAACTGAGATCACAAAGATAAAGGTAAAAAGGTATGTTACTTTGCTAAAGAGAATGACACCGACACCGACACAGATGATGACGTTGAGGTGGTGTTTGTTGCAATGAAAGATCATTCAGATGAAGAGGAAAGGTATGTAGAAACAACACTCATTTCTAAAGTTAGTAAAAATGATACTTGGATCATTGATAGTGGCTATACACATCACATGACTAGTGATGAAGATAATTTTGATCATCTTGAGCATTATAATGGAGGATCAATAAAAATGGGTAATGACACACCTTGCATGGTTAAAGGAAAAGGATCTTTATTGATAAATGATAAAATCAGATGTGATAATGCTTATTGGGTAAAAGGACTGAATTACAATTTGCTAAGTGTAGCACAACTTAACAACTCAGGTCACCGAGTGGCATTTGAAAGCAAGAAGGTGAGAATCTATGATGAAAGTGGAAAGATTGTTGGAAAAGGAGGATAATCAAAAGGTAACTTATTTTATCTTGACAATGTTGAGACTTCTTGTTTACTGGTGAAAAATGAGGATGCATGGTTTTGGCATAAAAGGTTATGTCATGTAAATTTTGATAACATGATTAAGATCAATAGAAAAAGAAAAGTTAGAGGACTGCCTAGCTTAACTAAACCTGAGCATGTTATGTGTCATCAATGTCAGAAAGGGAAGATGACAAAATCTAGTTTTAAAAGTAAAGACTATTCAACAAAAAGAATCTTGGAGTTAGTTCACACCGACCTATGTGGTCCCATGAGAACTCAAAGCTACTATGGTGATAGATACTTTATTCTTTTTGTTAATGATTATACTAGATTGATGATAGTCATGTTTTTAAAAGAGAAATCTGAGGCATTTAAAATGTTTAAATGGTACAAGGATAAAGTAGAAAAAGAAACTGGAAAATAACTAAAATGCTTGAGGTCTGATAGAGATGGTGAGTTTATTTCTAATGAATTCACTAACTATTGTAATGAGCATGGCATCAAAAGACATGTTTTTGCACCTAGAACACCGCAGCGGAATGGGATTGCTAAAAGGAGAAATAGATCTATTGTTGATTGTGCAAGAACACTGATGACAAAGAAAAATGTTGCATGGATATATTGGAGAGAAGCAGTTAGCACAGCTGTATATGTCCTGAACCGAGTTCAACTAAAGAAAGACACAAACAAGACACCCTAAAAGTTATGGTTTGGATACACACCGAGTGTAAGTTACTTGAGAATTTTTGGTAGCAAATTTTTTATTCTGAAAGATGATAGGAATGGGAAATTTGACTCCAAATGTGATGAGGGAATATACCTTGGATATTCTATTAAAAGTAAAGCTTACAAGTGTTTGAATAAGGTTACTAATAAGATGATTAAAAGTTCTAATGTTAGAGTTAATGAATTTGCTGATAAAAATGATGAAGAAAGCATTAAGGAGCCGAAAGACTGGTAGATTTGTTTATGTTGAACATCTAGAGTACCTACTGAACCCACAGGCTGAGTCGATCGAGCATCAGGAAAATAACACCGAGGAACAAAAAAGGGAAACCGAGGATCAGGAAGAAGCTGCCGAGCAAGGAAATGAACCTGAACAAAATGAAGAAAAAAGAAGAGATCAAGTGCTAGCAAGATTTATCAGAAGACATCATCCTAAGAATCAAAGCATTGGAGATAAGAAAGTAGGCATGATGATAAGAAGTAAGTTGAATAGGGGTAAAATTGAATCACCCCTATTGAGATGTAAAGATGGATAGATGTGTGGGGGAAATATGAGATTCACTCCTAAATCTACATTCTGAAAGGAGAGATCCAATTTGATCAACCCAAAAGGTTACTACACAACTGAATCAATCGATGGAGAATATGAAAGAGAGAGAAAAACCCTATATTTCCCTGTGGTAGAATTGAAGTGTTTAGGATTTGGAACAATTGAAATGCAAGTACTAACCTCAAATTAAGGAAGATCTGGAAAATGCCAATTTCTGATGTCTATGCGTTCTTTTGAGCAATTCTGCAACCCATTTCGGACTGGAAATGTCGAGACAGAGAAAACCTAGAAATATTTTTCCAAGATGAGCTCAGGTCGACTTTGATCCTCATAAAAGGTCAAAGGTTAGATTCTTTATCTGAAGGTCGATTCTAACTTTGTTCGCAGATCTCAGAAGTTCACCGAAAAGGGTATCCAAATCCGCTCTCAGATCTAAAATTCCACACCTGTACCTGCAAGAAAAAGAGGGGTTTTTTTGTTTGTTTGAGGGGTTTTCCTTGGTCAAACCTCAGTTTGGAATCAACCTTAATATTGAAATTGAAATAGGAATACTAGCAACTAGTAGAAATGGATCTAACAATGAAGCTATGCAATTTGATAGATATATAATTGTATTTCGAATGTAAACAAATATATTGATATGAAAGCTTGAACATAACAATGGTAAATGTAAATCAAAACCATGAAAGTAAATATAAAACCTCCATGCTCGTATGCTTGGAATCCACCTTGATAGAAGAATGAATAGATCTAGAAGATGAACAAAGGATCTTGAAGGAAGATCACACCACCACGATGGCTAGATCTAGGGTTTGAATGATGAATCTTGAATGCTTGAACCAAATCCCTTCAATGGCTTGAATGCTTGAATCCTTGATCTTCAATGGAGAACTTGGATGGAGAAGAGGACTTGAATGCTTGAATGAATGCTTGCTTGATCACCTTGAGAGCTTGATGGCAAAAGAAGATGTGAATAATGGATGATAAAATGAGAGAGGAAGGCCTCCTTTTATAGTGAACTAGGGCACAATCCTCTAGAGGGGCCACCTTGGAGAATTAAATCCCAATTAGGTCCTAACCTTTAGAAAATATACCTAGATTAAATGCAATTAGAGGATTTACAATTCTGAAACCCGAAATGGCCAACCCGGAGGCGGGAAAATAAATATCCCGAAAACCCGACACCCGAAAATCAAGGAATTTGGAAATTTGACAGAGGGGGGAAAAATCAAGGTTGGGACTGACCTAGTTAGGTTTGAGCTTGATCTTGACCTAGTTATGATCAACCTCTAATTTGACCCTAGGCCCAGATCTAGTCAGAATCAGGACAAGAGATCCCAGGGATGCCTGGAGACCTAGAAATGATACCAAAATGGAACATAATGCCAGGGATAGGCATAAAATCCTATGATGACTATGATGAAGTCTAGGAGGACCTATTTCTAAGTCCTACCTAGAAAATAGAGCCATGGAAGAGGGAAATTAAGGAGAATCCTCAAGATCCTAACCCTAATTTCACCTATAACGAAGCAAAAAAGAAGTGGAAAGCAGGGAGAAAGCTAAATCAAAGCAAAGATCAATTCAAGGCATCTGATATGACCACAAAAAACTTACTCGGAGGGCTAAATGCTCCTAACATAGAAGTGCTTCCATTTTAAGATGATACATTAAGCCCTAACTTTAGCAAGAGTATGGACTCGATGCAAACTCTTGGTAAAGGAGAAGAAAGAGAAGATCCAAGTGGATTCAAAATGAGATAGAATGACACTTAGTTAGGGACACCAGCCCCTAGACTAAGGATTCTAACTCAACATACACACACGAGGGTGCAAAAAACAAAAGGACACAAAAAGGGGTTAGTACTAAAACAAACCCAAATCAACTAGCATAAGAAACCTTGCTAAGAAACATTTCTTATACTAACATCATATTTGGAAAGCTATCATAAAAGCATAAATGTTTACATAAGAAAGACAAGAACAACACTATAAATAACATAGCTTCATGATCCAGTCCTACTAGCATGAAAGCGAAAAGAGAGAGAGGGAAAAGAGTGATTACCTCGCCTAGTAAGATGACCACCTTACCATGAATCACCCTGGAGGGAGAGCCCAATAGGTTCACCCATAAACTGTGCTTGTAATTGCTATGTGTCTTCTAATGACTTCTGGAATATCCATAGATCCACCTTCTTGTATCACTATGAATATAAAATGCGCGTCTCCTCGGGATTTGGCAACTTATGTGCGTTACCTTCGGAAGATCTAGCATATAGGTGCGTGTCTTTTTAGGATTTAGTAAATTATGTGTGTTACCTTCTAAGAATTAGCATATTTGAAATTGGAAATGCGTGTCCCTTTAGGATTTAGCAACTTATGTGCGTTACCTTCAGAGGATTTAGCATATTGAAAATTTTGAAAAATGTGTGTCTCCTCAGGATTTAGCAACTTATGTGCGTTACCATCAGAAGATTTAGCATATAAATGTGTGTCTTTTCTGGATTTAGCAACTTATGTGTGTTACCTTCCAAGATTTAGCATGTAAAAATAAAAAAATATAGTAAAAGGGAGGCCCTATATATGCCCCCCTCCTTAAGATGGAAAAACATACTATTTTGACATGTTAAGGAAAGAAAAGAACAAGGATAAAGCCTTCTTCAGCATCAAGACAATATCCACAAACAACACCCAGTCCAAGCCAAGAAGGTCATAGCTCCTATGAGGCCATGGAAGGGATGAATGCAAAGAGATATCATGCAAGAAGTGAAAAGAAAGTAACCCTTATGAGGGATAACACACTATTCAATTTCCAAGGTGAGAGATATATCAACCATGGAAACCTAATGTCAAACAACAAAAGAGGTTGTTATCAAGGACATATATCCTTAATGCAAACCAAAATTTTCATGTATGATTGGATATCACATAATAGATAAATACTTCTTACACAAGGAAAGAGGTGAATCCCAGAAAGACAGAAGGAAATAGCATCCTTGCCCCCCAAGTGTAGGAACAAAGATGGAAGAGGATACCTACTTCACAATGCAAGGAGATATCCTATTTAGCAACAATGTACACCATATCTTGAGTGAGGGATATTGATTCCTACATCCAAGAATATAGATAATTGTGAAAAGAATATGTCACTTATGAAAAAGGATCCTCAAAGAAAGAGATCTTATCAACAAGACCCCCCACCAAAGAGGAGGGCTTTAAATAAAATATCATCTTTCAATAGTGGGAACAAAGATTCAATCATCAAGCCCCCTGCAAAGAAGAGGAAGAGGAATATTTGAAATGAGGGAAACAACTCTAACACCAAAGCAAGGGTGAGAGTTTATAAAGAACATAATTTGCAAAATAGAGAAGAAGTGACGAGCTAGGACAAAAACTTCTCATATAAGAAGGTTATCCATAGTCAGAAAATCTATCAATATGTTGAAATAATATTGCAATATAAACAAATACCACTAAGCTAAGGAAAGTAGTTCCCTAGACAAAGAGAAAGAAAGAGGTACCTTGGCCCCCAGAGATAAACACAAGGGATACCTTTGCAAAAAAAATGTCTTAGAAAAGATATCTTGAAAGATTCTATGGATGATTAAAAACATAATGCAAAACCATAGAAAAATAGGAGAGAAAGAATACCAATTAAGCCCCAGTAAAAACACCTAATGGATCCTAGGAGACTGGATGAAGATACACCTCTTTCCCCCCAGTCATGAGACAAGAGGGGAAAAATATTTACATTATATCTAAAGGAGGGGAATCCCCTATATCAAAATTATGAAGGAATTGTAAAATTGCACGAGAGCGAGATATAATTTCTAAAGCAACGCTTTCTCTAACATATAACTTGAAATGTTTACAATCAGCAAGTAAATGTTTGTTACTATAATGAAAAGGACATTTTTATTTGTATAAAGCATCAATCGGCATAGGTCTAAAGATTTCTTTCTTGGAATTCATTAGCTCAACATATACCTTCTTAGCCACTTCTTGACGAGCATTAATGTTTTCTAAGACAGGTGTAGGGAGAAGAATATGAAGAGGAGGATGATGTTTAGCGTCACCTACCTTAACTTGAGATTTTGAACACCCAACACCATACATATCCAGTTTAGGGGGTATATGAATGGGAAACCTAATACCATGCTTGTTAACCCCAAGCCCTAAACCCTTATAACCTTGTTTAGTCACCATAGTATATCCAGTAGTGTACATATTATGTAAGGCTTCTACAGGAGAGGATTTTTTATCATATTCATGAGTAAAGGTTACATAAAGTGGGATAATAGGTTTTGAAGAAGTTTATTTACCCTTTCCTTTAATATCATCATGAATCAGAGGAGAAGGTAAATCAAAGAAATCTTGCACATCCGCATCCTGAACTATAGCTTGAATCCCAGCATAAGTATGAGAAGGGCGAGGATGAACAGATGGAGAATTAGGTAATGAATGAGGATTAGGAATATTAGGATTAGGATTGATAGGATTAAGATTAGGATTGATAGGATTAGGATTAGGATTGATAGGATTAAGATTAGGATTGATAGGATTAGGATTAGGATTGATAGGATTAGGATTAGGAAGAGTAGGAGATGGTGTATTATCTACCAAATTCTTCACATAATCCAAAAGATTAATAAGGCTACCACATAAATCTTTAATGAACATTTTAAATGTAGGCAGACTAGTGTCGATCATCTTCACAAAAGCATAAGCAAAATGAAGGGTCATCAACATAATGAAGTGAATGATACTCTCATAAACATCATAGGTATTATACTAAAAGAAGAGTAATAAAGAACATAACTAAACACCAAAGCATCTTAATGATCATCATAGAAAATGAAATACACGAAATATTTTTGGATTTTATTGAATATATAGATTTTTTTGGATTTTTGAATTTTAAAATGCAAGAACATAAACTAGATCTAATCTAAAAGGCAATCTAACACCAAAAAGAAAGAGAGTAAGCTAGTCGGGCTCACCAAAATGGATAGGGGTAAAATTGAATCACCCCTATTGAGATGTAAAGATGGATAGATGAGTGGGGGAAATATGAGATTCACTCCTAAATCCACATTCTGAAAGGAGAGATCCAATTTGATCCCAAAAGGTTACTGCACAATTGAATCAATCTATGGAGAATATGAAAGAGAGAGAAAAACCCTATATTTCCCTGTGGTAGAATTCAAGTGTTTAGAATTTGAAACAATTGAAATGCAAGCACTAACCTCAAATTAGGGCAGATCTGGAAAATGCCAATTTCTGATGTCTATGTGTTCTTTCGGGCAATTTTGCAACCTATTCCAGACTGGAAATGCTGAGACGGAGAAAACCCAGAAATATTTTTCCAAGATGAGCTCAGGTCGACTTTGACCCTCATAAAAGGTCAAAGGCTAGATTCTTTATCTGAAGGTCGATTCTGACTTTGTTCATAGATCTCAAAAGTTCACCGAAAAGGGTATCCAAATCCGCTCTCAGATCTGAAATTCTGCACCTGTACCTGCAAGAAAAGAGGGTTTTTGTTGTTTGTTTGAGGGGTTTGCCTTGGTCAAACCCCGGTTTGGAATCACCCTTAATATTGAAATTGAAATAGGAATGCTAGCAAGTAGTAGAAATGGATATTTCAATGAAGCTATGCAATTTGATAGATATATAATTATATTTTGAATGTAAACAAATATATTGATATGAAAGCTTGAACATAACAATATAAAACCTACATGCTTGTATGCTTTGAATCCATCTTGATAGAAGAATGAATAGATCTAGAAGATGAACAAAGGATCTTGGAGGAAGATCACACCACCATGATGACTAGATCTAGGGTTTGAATGATGAATCTTGAATGCTTGAACCAAATCCCTTCAATGGATTGAATGCTTGAATCCTTGATCTTCAATGGAGAACTTGGATGGAGAAGAGGACTTGAATGCTTGAATTAATGCTTGGTTGATCACTTTGAGAGCTTGATCGCAAAAGAAGATGTGAATAATGGATGATAAAATGAGAGAGGAAGACCTCCTTTTATAGTGAACTAGGGCACAATCCTCTAAAGGGGACAACTTGGAGAATTAAATCCCAATTAGGTCCTAACCTTTAGAAAATATACCTAGATTAAATGCAATTAGCAGATTTACCATTCTGAAACCCGAAATGGCCAACTCGGAGGTGAGAAAACAAATATCCCGAAAACCAGACACCCGGAAATCAAGGAATTTGGAAATTTGAAAGAGGGGGGAAAAATCAAGGTTGGGACTAACCTATTTAGGTTCGAGCTCGATCCTAACCTAGTTAAGATCAACCTCGAATTTGACCCTGGGCTCAAATCTAGTGAGAATCAGGACAAGAGGTCTCAGGGATGCCTGAAGACCTAGAAATGATACCAGAATGGGACAGAATGCCAGGGATAGGCATAAAATCCTATGATGACTGTGATGAAGGCCAGGAGGACCTATTTCTAAGTCCTACCTAGAAAATAGAGCCATGGAAGAGAGAAATTAAGGAGAATCCTCGGGATCCTAACCCTAATTTCACCTATAACGAAGCAGAAAAGAAGTGGAAAACAGGGAGAAATCCAAATCAAAGAAAAGATCAATTCAAGGCATCTGATATCACCCCAAACCACTTACTTAGAGGGATAAATGCTCTTAACATGGAAGTGCTTACATTTTAAGATGATACATAAGTTAAGGCAAAATTTATGCTTAGTTTGTGAGTTTGAACCTAAGAATGCTAAGGTTGCACTTGAGAATGATGAATGGATCAATGCTATGAATGAAGAGATTGAAAAAATTGAGAAAAATAAGACATGGACTTTAGTACCTAGGCTAAAAGATAAAAAAATTATTGGTACTAAATGGATTTTCAAAAATAAAATGAATGAAAATGGAGAGGTTACAAGGAATAAAGCTCGACTTGTTTGCAAAGGATATGCACAAGAAGAAGGTATTGATTATGGTGAAACTTTTGCACCTATTGCTAGACTAGAAGGAGTTTGCATGTTACTTTCATATGTTGGACATAATAAATTTAAGGTATATCAAATGGATGTTAAGTCAACTTTTCTAAATGGAATACTAGAAGAGGAGGTCTACATAGAACAACCAGAAGGATTTGTTGATCCAAATCAGAAATACATGGTATGTAGAGTGCATAAAGCTTTATATAGATTGAAGCAGGCACCGAGAGCATGGTATGAAAGGTTACATACTTATCTTTTAAGTATTGGTTTTGTAAGAACTAGTGAAAACAAAAATTTGTACATGAAAGGAGGATCTGATGATACTATTTTGATAGCTAAAATATTTGTGGATGATATAATCTTTGGAGGACAAGATCATATTTGTAAATCTTTTGCTGATGAGATGAAAAAGGAATTTGAAATGTCAATCTTTGGAGAGATTAAATTCTTTCTAGGCTTGCAGGTTATTCAACAAAATGATGGAATTTTCATCACATAATCAAAGTACATTAAGGAAGTATTGAGAACATTTGGCATGGAAGATGCTAAACTAGTGAGAAAATCGATGGTTACAGGCTGAAAATTGACAAAAGATGATGAATCTACAGAGGTAAATCAAACATTGTACCAATCTATGATTGGTAAAATGATGTATGTAGTACACAATAGGCCTGATATTGCACATGCAGTGGGGATTGTGGCTAGATTTTCTATCAATCCAAAGGATTCACATATGATTGCAATGAAAAGAATTTTGAGATACCTAAAGAAAATAAAGGATTATGGTTTATGGTATCCTAAGGAAGGAAAATTTGAACTAAGAGTTTACACTGACGCAAATTGGGCTGGAAATATAGATGACAGAAAGAACACAACTAGACGAGCATTTTTCTTTGGTGAAAGACTTGTAACTTGGACAAGTAAGAAACAACCTTGTATTTCTCAATCTACTACTGAAGCAGAGTATGTTTCTACTGCTACAAACTCTTCAAACATTTCTTATATCAAACAAGTGTTGGAAGGGATGAATAAGGTAATCACTGAGCCGGTGATTATATATTGTGACAACACTAGTGCTATAAATATTTCTAAGAATCCTGTAATGTATTCAAAGACAAAGCATATATCAATTAAGTATCATTACTTAAGAGAACAAGTACAAGAGAAGAAAATCAAACTGGAATATGTTACATCAAAGGAGCAACTTGCTGATATTTTTACCAAGCCTCTACCAAAGGACACTTTTGAATGCTTAAGGACTAGACTTGGGGTTCGTCCCCTGTCTATCGGTCACTAATGTGATCTGGAGGTTGCATCAGCCTATTCTTATCAGAAGATCATTCATGTTGATGCAACATAGCTCACACTTTGGATTATGTCTAAGGTTGTGAAAGATTTGAGGAGCTAGAATAGAGAATTTGCATATCAGTATACAGAGATACATTGTCTGCATCAAACATCAGAGAGTTACTTAGCTATTGTAGAGCTGTATGTTTTTCTTTGGCATTGTTGTCAAAGGGAGAGATAAACAGTGGAGAGATAGTGGAAAGAATAGTGGAGAGATAAAAAAAGAATGAATATGAAAAATCAGTTATTGAGAACCCTATCAATTGCTTCAATCCTTTTTTGGTCTATTCTGATTCCTTCCCTAGAAACAATGTGACCAAGAAGTTTACCCTCGGTTACCCCAAAATGACATTTCTTTGAGTTTAAGGATACTCCATATTCAAGGGCTCTTTTGAAAATTTTCTCTAAATTCTTGTAATGATCTTCTGCCTTCTTAGAATAAGTTGTGATGTCATCCTAATATATTACCATGATAATATCAATGAAATCCCCAAAAGCCACATCCATGGCTCTCTGAAAAGTAGCTCCGGCATTCATAAGTCCAAATAGAATTCTTTCATAAACATATGTACCCCATGGTGGAGTGAATGCTATTTTGTACTGTTCTTCTTCTTTAACCTTTACCTAATTGTACCCAGAGAACCCATCCATCATGGATAACAATTCATTTCATGTAACCTTCTGTAATAATGCCTCCATGTTTGGTAATGCATATTTGTCCTTTAATAAAGATATGTTTAGGTTTTTGAAATCCACACAAAGCCTGATATCTCCATTTTTATTCCTAACAGGTGCCAAGTTTGAAACCCAAGTAGAGTGTCTAATCGGCTTGATGATACCAGCATCCCTCATCTTAATGAGTTCCTCCTTCATCTTAGGAGCCAAAGTCAGATTGATCGGTCTTTACCTTTGTCTAAAGGGCTTTGCATCAGGTCTTAGGGGTATTTCATGTTGGAACAAGTCCTCTCTATAAGCCTTAAGATCGTCATAGGACCAAGCAAATACATGTCTATTCTTTCTTAATAAACTAACAATATCAGCTCTGATTTTAGGAGTTAACTTTTTACCAATGAAAACCTCTTTAGGAGTATGTTCATTTCCTAAATTTATCTTTTCTACTTCCTCTATAGTAGTATTTTTCATTTTAACCCTTCTACTAGAATCCTTATTATCAAACAATCTTTCTAATGCAACAAGACCTTTAGGAATTTTATTAGTTTTAAGTTGAATCACATCTTTTCAAAATAAAGTATCATTTTCATCTATTGTTTCAACATAAGCATTTAAATCAATAGACTGACCTTCGTACCTTTCTTCACATGCAAGGAACTTTATGATGTATCTATCATCCTCAAAGATTTTCCAATTATGAACATTATCAGGTATTGCTAGCCTTGATTTGATCTCTACATGTGCAATATCTTCACATGGAATATCATTATGCTTAACTGCCAGGTTAGCCATGAAATCAACAAGAATATTTTCAGACCTATCTATCCATGTTATCGAAAAAGCATCAAAACATTCTATAGAATCCCAAACTTCATTCTTGTACCTTTTTAGGGTATGTTTCTTAGTAACAAATTTATCCCTAATCTGAGATACAACCAATTTAGAATTTCCATAAATAGAAAGAATTGTGATACCATGCTTACCTGCTATTTTTAGACCTAGTAGGAGTGCTTCATATTCTGCAGTATTGTTAGTACATTCAAAAGCTAACAAAAAAGAATATTTAAAGGATTTCCCATTTGGGGATATGAAGACTACACCTGATCCATTACCACTTTTGCTACATGATCCATCAAAAAACATTTTCCAAATGAAATCACTATTTTCCTTAGCACATATTTCAATAGGACTAGTATTTTCAATGAGATTTTTATGAATACTTACCTGGAAATTCTCCATGTCGGTATGGCAGAAGTGTGTAACCTGACTTGGATCAATATCTTCAATGATGTAAGTAGATCTTGGTTCCCCGTCGATCCTTATAACCCTATCATTAACTAGGATAGAAGCATAAGATAGATCTAATTGAACATTTCCACCTACTAAATTGGACCACTATCTAGATAATAACATTCCATAACTAGGTGGTACTTCTACAACAGTAATATCAATTTTATAGAACTTTTTAGGACAAGAAGGAAACTTAAATTCAATATTTTTCATTATTCCAATAACTGGAACCGATCTATTATCCATAGCATAGCATTTTCCATAAGTAGTATCCACATTCATTCCTAATTCTTTCATCACTCCATGAGGCATAATATTTATCACCGCTCCGGAGTCTAACATACAATTTTTAACTAATTTATTTTTTATCAAAAAAGTTAGAAAGAAAGGATCTACTTTAGTAGCATCTTCATTAACAGAAGTTCCTAGGTAAATAACTGGTAATTCTTCATTATCCTTTTGTTCCTTTGAATCTTTTTTAACAAAATCATTTATTATCTTGATCGTTTCATTCCTGCAATCAGTTAATTTAACTATTTCCATTAGAGGGATAGAAAATTTTACCCGAGATAATGCTTGAGACATGAATGAACTACAATTTGAAATTTCCTTACCATTGCTTTGCTTATCCACGAGCTTGCTTATCTTTGATGTCTGATCAACTTTCTTTTTAAGAACATTTGTCTTTACCTTCTTTACCTCAACATTCTTGTTCAAAATTATGTACATCCCTACTGCTTGTTCATTACCTGAGTTCACATTCCTATTGCTTAGGCGATACTTGCTAAGAACCTATTCCATTGCTGCCAAAGTGTAATATTCTCTTTCTTCTTTTGTTGTCCTTCTAATATCCTGACTCTCATCACTATCTGAAAAGACTTGTTCCTATTGGTAACCTAACCTCCTGTAGCTTTCATCTAGCATGTATTCACCATCTGAATCATCACTATCTCCTAACCAAAAGGGTGTAGATGAAAGAGCATTTATCACAGGCCTCTCTTCATATCCCTGGTTTTCCTCCTCCAGAATCTTTTGTGCTATAAGGCATTGTTCTTGGGGATGAGGCATTTTTCAAATGTCACACCAAAGCTCATCCCCTATGAAATGATTATTTTTCTTAAGAGGTTATGGAGTGTCTGTCTTCTTTTTTAAAGGCTTTCCATCTTTCCATTTTGTATGATAAGGCATGTCCTGCAACCTGTATCTGTCATTCTTTCCTGCTTGGAAATGGATTTTACTTGATTGCAATTTTTTCATCAAATTCATCAATTCATCCATCTTATCATTTTCTTCATTCTTCTTTGGGAATGTAGGATTGAATAGCGTGGGATCATTTCTCTTATCAATTCTCCCGACAATTATTCTATTGTTTTCAATAGTTAATGCAATTTTGAAAGCCTATTGTAATGCTACCAGGTTATGAGACCTTATCTCATAATTCATTTTGACATCAAAGGCTGTCAAATAAAAAGTGATTAGGAAGGAATTAATAGGGTGAATTTCTTTTGGAATTTTATTCAACACCTTATTAAATCTTTTGTTAAATTCATTCACTGTCTCATTTACATTTTTCCTTATACTAGTTAATTCATGAGATGCAAAGGATGGGTCTCTGTGATCCCTAAACTCTTCAATAAACTGATCAACAAAGTTTTGCCAATAGGTAATTGATCCTTCTGGAAAATTTCTATACCACTCATCTACACTATCCTTGAGTGAATGTACTAACATTTTCATACACACATCCTTATAAGTAATGTCGAATTCATAAATAATATTTTTGACATTAATGACATGTTGTTCTGCTAATTGGGATCCATCGCCAGTAAACTTAGGGATAGTAGCCTTTAACTTATTAGGTATTGGGTCAGGACAACATATTATATTTGAAAAATCCAATGGTTTATATCTTTCATTAACATCTTGAAATCTGGCATCAAATAGATTTCCATTATTGTTATTCTGAAAATATTGATTTTGGGGAATAGGGTTACCTCTCTGGTATAGGTTTGGCAGGTTACCATGTTGACCAGTGTGAGATTGTTGAGCCATATTTATTGGATTATATGCCCATGCTCTGTGTTGTTGATGTTGCTGCTATACAGGATTCCTAGGTTGTTGATTTGTACCCATAACATATTTTTGGCCCCCACTCAGATGCATTGAACCCGACATTTGCTGTGCATGATATTGTTGTGTATGATTTCTTCTAGGCTATGAATTAACATAATAATTTTTTGCTCTTCCTTGTTTGTAATTTCTGCTTATATCATCTGTACGAGTATTAAAAACTTGTGCACCACCCTGGCTTTGTGCACAGTTTCCTAGATATGTATATTGTCTGGCATTTTCATCATAATTGTATTTTCTTTCATCTTTATTCTTTCCAACATTAGTATTCCTGTTACACAAATAATTATTTTGTTGAAAATGAACATCTTTATTACTTTTGGCATGAATATTTCTTTTACTATATTGGTCTTCACCCTGTGTAAATTGGTAAATATTACTTGGTATATATTTACCTTCCATTTTAATATATTCACCCTGCTCCCAATCATGTTGTGCATAATTGTCATTTATATTATTATTCTTTTCACAATAATCATTTTCTCCCTGCGCAAGTTGATATATATTGCCATGTTGCAAATAATCATCCCCAGCCTCGTGTAAGTGGTTATTTTCATATTTTACTCCCCAACTAATGTGTTGGTTACTCACAAATCTATTTGGTTGATCGTAAAAATCACCTTGTTCATTGTAATTATTGTCTTCACCATGCGCATATGAGTATTCATGTGCAGGCTTTCGATTACCATTACCATATGTGTATTCGCATTGCAACATATGCCCATCCCCTTGGTCACGCAACTCTGAATTATTTGTGTCATTCTTATTTTGAAATTCATGCATATGAAGATCTCCCCGATCATGAACCATAACGTCCATTTGCTGGTTGTCGAATCTCCATCCATGCATTAGATCTGGATAATAACGTGCATTATTTCTTTGTTTATCACTATTTTCCACATCGTAAAGTTGTTGTTTGTGATTAATTGGATGTAAATCACTTTATTTATAATATAGATGCATGTCTGGATGCTGCGTGTGGACCCCAGCATACTGCTGGTTAAAATTATTTGCGAGATTATATTTTAAAGGATTAAAATCCTCTTTTTGTGCAGGTTTATGAATATACTTTGGCTGCATAATATTATGCATATCGTGTTGTTGCTGACGTGTGCCTTCAAGCTGGGTGTGGACTCCAACCTGGTGCATATCATAGTTATTTTCCAACATATTATCTATTTGTTGCACATTAGTCTGATTTTGCACAGGTTGATAACTGCTCCCTGGATACTCATGTGAATTGAAATTTACATAGTGCTCATTCAATATAGGCAACCCGCGTGAATACAAGCCCAGATACTGTGCATTGTTTTTATTTGCATTGCCCCAACATTTTATTTCTTCAACATGTTGGGCATTATTCTATTTTTTCACAGGTTGATGACTGGCTTGCTACGCATTATAACTCCTTTGTTGCATTTTTTTATGATAAAATATATCATTATCTTGACATTTCTTCCTCCGCGCGGGTTGATGATTATTATTTTGTTGTTCATAACATTTATTATCTTTGACTTCATGTTGGCCTCCTGCGCAAAATGTGAAATGTTTGTCTGGTTGTTCACGTGAACCTTCATATTGTTGCGTGAGTACTTTTGGCTGCATGACACGGTATCCATAATGTTTATCATATTGACGTGGCATTAGGGTATGTTGTACTTTATTACTTTCCAAATCTATAACATCACATTTTCCCACCGTACAGTCTTCATGAAGCTGCCCATGCCGCTTAATAATATTATAATGTTGATCATTTCTACCCTTTAAATAATTTTGATCATCTCTAGGTTGTCGGGCATCATCCCTTTTATTATTATTTATAGTATCTCTGCTTTGATAATGCTGAGTTTCATAATATTGTTCATTAATATTTTTATCCTTTTGCATATTGTCATAATGCTTCTCATTAAAATTTTGCTCAAAATTATTAAAATTATAACCAAAATGATCATTATTATCTCTATGTTGTTGTGAACCTCCACCATACTGGGGGTGACTATGTTCACCATTATTGAATAAACTATAGATATTTCCACTACGCACAGGCTGTCTCTTCAAATCACATTCATTATCGCGATCTTGATTTTTATTATTCTAATAAATTTTAGCCTGGTGATTAGACTGTGTATGTTGATCATATCCCAGGGAATTCATTTTATTGTTTTGATTATGATGCTCGTTGTCACTACCTCTTCTCCAATGATTTTCATCTCCCCGATCATTGCCACTTTTTCTTCCCCCACTGTTTTGATTGTCACAGGGATCATCAGTGTTTCCCCGCTTATTACTTAAATCACACATCGGATTAGAAAAAACTTTGAACCATTCAGTGTTGCTTCCTATAGTTCTTCCTTCATTGTTAGTTTTGAACATAGGATTGGTAGAATTATTATGAGAAGTATGCCCACTATTCTTTCTATGAGGAGGAGTGTAAACTTCACTTCTATTAGCCCTAAAATCCATCATCGCTCTAGGTGATCGGATCTTATCTCTCTCTATTCCCATTCTCCTTAATACTTCCTATGGTTGTCTTTCTAGGGCTATAACCATTTCTTCTTCTCGTTCAGCCATTTCATGAAATGCATCCATCCACTTGTTAATCCTTTCCTCTCTCCGAATCTTTTCCTGATTCTGGTTATCATGAGAATCATGTACCCAATTATTGCTTTGAGAAAAAGGATTAAAATTTTCATCATTTCCCTCACCACTTTGATTGTTAGGTTTGGGAAATTGTTCACAAGAAAACTCCTGATCATCCTTGTCAGGTTAATTTTTAGGAGACACATACAACATCTTCTTTTTTTATTTCTTATTTCTCCTATTTGGTTTCAAATCAATGAATGAATTGTTCTTTAGAGATCTTCTCCCTAACATAGGCTTTGCCTGAAACTAAGTTTTAGAGTCGCCACCTCACCTTCTGTGAGGAAAAATATAACTGCTCTGAGTCCTTTATCCCAGTAGAGTCTCTATAATAGTAACCGAAGATTCTGAAACTATTCTTTACTGATAGCGTCCCCAGTAGAGTCACCAATTTGTTGGTGCTCAAAAATGCTGGACCATTTTGAGACCAACTGACAGGCACAAACAAGTGCCTCTGCAATTCTGACTCGATTGAGCCAAGGCTGGTAGGCCTGAATTTACCAATGCCCCATGCTGCAAAAATGCATGCACAGACAAAACAATAATTCCTTCCAAAGGCGTAAACAATCCTTGGAGGAAAAAACTATAATCTCCTGATAGTTAAATTTCTTGAAATCTAAACTAAAGCTTAAAAGTATTACTAAAACCTAATTGAATGCTTTGTAAAGAGAGGTATCAGATTTAAAAATGTAAACTACAAAAGGAACCAAATAAAAATTTTTAAATGAAATGAGATCAGTGCCTGATGCAAAATTGGGAATAGAGTCAATTACATTCAATCATATGTATAGTCAGAGATAGTTTTAAGGTAACTCACTCCTATAAAGCGAGACCATCACCCTACAGGCTTCCGTTGAATCACGAATTCAAAATAATTTATAAAATTAGTCCTATTGATTTTAACCCAAATTAAGAGCCCAAAAGGAACAACAATAGGTTCACAGACCTTGCAATTGCTATTTGAATTGTACAAATTAACCATAAACAAATGAATCAAAGAAAAAACACAGTAGGATACCCTGGTTCACAAAGTAATCTAAAAAACTAATTGAAAAATAAGAAACTATATAACCTCAAAGCATAAACACTTATATGTCATTTGCACTTGAAAATTTGGACATTAGGTTCAAATCTGTAATTCGAGAGAGTTTTCCAATTTTTGTCATGATGTGTTGATGTCTATTGTTTACAAATTGAATCAATATAAATATATCTCCCAATGGTTCTCTACAAAAGGACATGCCCTTTCACAGGACCTAATCCTGGCAACTAACCCTAAAAATACAAATTAAACCATAATAATGGTTCTTAGGGAATATTTCCCATACAATTAACTTGATTTATTATACTTTAGGTGTTCTGTGCATAATAATCTGATGTTTAGTTTCCTACACAAAAACACCTAACATTAGATAGTCTTAAAACCTAAAATCAAAATCATTATATTCATAATATATTAGGTTTTCATAAAGACCATTATTATTCATTTATTAATTAATAATTAATTGAAAATAAATTCATGCCATACTTTATAAATGCATTTGATAAATAAAGTGGAAAATAAAAATTAAAATTTAATTATATGTTACCCACATTAATTATCAAAAACATAAGAAATCACATTAATGAGATAATACTCAAAACATTAAATAAATAAATAAAAAATGACATCATGTTTATAATTTTTCTTTTATTTTCAAGCTAATACATAATGCATTTATATTTATTTTAAAAATATATCTACAAATATAATGCAATGTAACATAGAAATATTAAAAACATTAGGGTAAAGAATTTTATAATTCACCCTTAAAAGGGACAATTACCCTAAATTCACGATAACATTTAAACAACGCCACATAGGGTAAGTGTAAATTCAATAACAACTCGAACACTGTAAATACTCTTAATGTAAAACCATCTAATAAAACAAATTTAAGGGATTTTTTAGAAATAAAATATTTCAAAACATAAACCCTAAACAAGAAGGTGAGAAATCAGTTAATTTTTATTTACAACTAAATTACAATAATAATGTAAAATCACTTAAAGCTTTTTCACCCTACAGGATAAAATTATTAAAGCTAAGAATACAATAGGGTGAAAATACAAAACTACATTTAGGGATATGAAAACTAAAAATTAATATCAAAAAATATTTCAAAACCCTAAAACACAATAATATTTATCAAATTATTTACCCTATCATATTTTTTCACTTTAGGGTTTCTAGGAGTAAAATATAAAGTAAGATTAAAAACAATTATATTGGTAACCATAGTAATTTCACAAAATATAAAATTTCTATCACACACACAAAATATTCATTCCCTTAATAATTTATTTCAAAAAGGAAATAAGATTATCTTTAACTTATACATTTATTTACACCCACACTCTCAAGGAATAACATAGAGTAATTGGTAGGGTTAGAGTCTGGTAGTTAGGAAGGAAAAAGGATGGGTTGAGTGGTCGAGTGTTCAACTCCCTCTCCCCATTCTTTTTTCCTAAAAGCGGAAAATAAATAATTCATGAGAAAATAATATTTCACATTGATTTGAAAAGTGATTAAAGAAAGGATTAATTTTTATTTCACAAATAGACTAACTGGTTAGGGGGTAGGAGGGTAGATAGGTAGGAAAAAAGGTCGGCTTGAGAAGTCAAGGGTTCAACTCCCTCTCGCCACCTTTTTTCCACTTAATTTATTTTATTCATCATTTTTAGAATAATTATTTATTTCAAAATGAATATACATTTAATAAATTGAAATAAAATAATTAACAACCTAATACATGAAAATAGAATAGTGACAAACATACATGCCTTTTTATCATTTTAATTTTTTAACATAGGGAAATTATATAAAATATGAAAAATGTATACTATACTTCCCTGACGTTTCATTCTTTTAGAACCTAAAATTTTCTGTGTTAACACCTTCAATGCTCAGTTTATTCATAGTATCCTTAGTCATTACATTAATGGCAGCACCTAAGTCTATTAATGCATTTTTGACACACTGGCCATTAATGATGATGTTCACAATTGGACTCCCTGGATCTGAATATTTTGGTATTACCAGTTTTCCTAACATGATATCAGCCAATTGTCCTATACCATGAACTATTGTAGGATCCTTTTTCTTTCTTCCGGGCTTTTTAAGACAAGCTTCTTTTATTGCTTTTCCATAAACTGGAACATCCTTTATTGCTTGAAATGGGGGAATCTAGACATGCATGTTCTTTAGCTGGTCAATGATATCAAATTGTTGGTCTTCTTGTGGTATGGGCTTGTCCATGCTGAGCCTCTAAGGAAAAGGTGGTTTAACTGGTGTATGAGCATTAGCTGAGTTGGAAACATTCTCTGGGGTAACAGTATTTGGCAAGGCATTCTCTGGAAATGGTACTGATGCTACAGGAAGATCTGGCACTTTAGTGATAAGAGGTGGTTCAGGTGCAGGCAAGGTAGTACCTAATCTTAAATGTATATCGGCTATGTTAAGTGCATAGGAAGGGTACTGTTGAGCATCGATAGAATACATTTTCTGATGTGGTTGTTGACTGTTGGGATTCGATTACGATTGAGCAGGTGATTGTGTTTTCTTTTGAGAACCTGTATTTGCAGGTGGTGGCATTATTGCAAGTATATTTGTTGGAGGTGGTAAAGGTGGATATCCAAGATTTGGATTAGGCCATTTCTGAGGTCCTCTCCACTAATTAGTGGGCTCCTAATTCCCTTGTGGTTGTTTCCATTGGTTTGGAAATTGTGGCCATTGGGGTTGTTGTGGAGGATAGCATTGATTCTGTTGATTATTTGACCAAGCATTATTCCAAGTGGGTTGATTATACTATGGAGGACTTTGGACATTGCGGTTTTGCCATTGACTATTATAAGGATTTGAAATTTGTAATTGGTCTTGAGGCATACCTTGTCTCGTGGCCCATGGTCGACATTGAGCAACAAAGAATACTTGCTCGTCCTCTTCTTCTATCTTTAAGTATTTAGTTGGAAGATGTTGATTCTCCAGGTTTGCGACCAATTTGCACTGACAATCCTTCTTTTATTTGCGGCAATGAGGATAGTATTCAACTAGTTGTGCCTCCGTGACTACATGCTTCTTCTTGGCAATCATCATGTCTAGGTATGTGGTGACATCATTTATGATGTCTTGCTTGAAGTCTGACAACAAGTTTAAAATCTCCATCTTTGAAATACCAGAGTGACTTCCTTTAGTCACCGTTGAGCGAAATCCCCTTCCTTTCTTGACTGCTGCTCTAGAATAGTTCATACAAATCTTTTGAAGGTCATCCCAGGAAGATTGAGATATATCTCCTCTAGCCATGAGGTCCAAGGCTTCTAGATAGTTTTCATTCACTCCTCTTAGAAAAATCAGCTTCTGTGAATCCTCCTGCAATGCATGTTGCAGGTTCTTTTGTAAATTAAATAAGAAGTGTGATATGTAGTCCTCTAATGTCTCATCTTCCCTTTGTGACATACAGAATATGTCATCTCCTTTTGAATCACTTCCCTTGCAACATTCCTTATACTTCCTTATAAATAAATCTCTCATCTCGTCCCAATTTGCTACTGCATTTGCTCCTAAGCCCATGAACCATCTGAGAGATGACTCCTTTAGTGTTGCTGGAAACAACATAATCTTATGACTATCAGTATTGTAGTCAAAAATTTGACACAGTATGTCAAACTCAAACAAAAAGGTATCAGGATCCTCTGTGATCAGGCCATAGAACTTTGGTAATGCTAAAGCAGGTATGATCTTGAGAATAGGTTTGTTGATAAGACTTGGAATAGGAAATGGAAATGTAGGAGCTGCCATTACTGGAGGTGTTGGATATTGAAACTATGGCTGGAAAGTATTGTTGACTGAAGGGTTTTGGACAGCAGGTGATCCTGGAGTAGGGTTATTATGGAAACTAGCTAATATTTTTGCAAAAGGATGAAGGTCAAATATTTCATGAGTGTCTTCTTCTGTTGAAGATGATGTAGCAAACTCGGGACTTGCATCGAGAAATAGTAACTCAAGTTCTTCAAATTCTTCTTTTAGTTTAACAGGTTCTTTTGGAAGAAATCTACCATGAAAATCTCACCTTCTTCGATGCATGCAAGTAAGTTGATGACTTGTGAAGCAAGCTCACAACCACTCTATTTTGACTTTTAAAAAAAACAAGAAACTAATCTAAAAAATAAAGGACTCATTAAGGTTCCTAGTTCGACACCATCCCTGACAGCGGCGCCAAAAATGAACAGCCTCACAATAGGTAAAGATAATCATGGCATTGTCTCTCTTAGGGGTAATATATCTATGCTAAGGATTACCTATTCCCATCATGAAATGCATTTAGATTGTCAACCCAGGGATGTAGACTTGAAATGGGACAGCATAATTTGTGCACTAAATTCCTTTAGGAGTCATAACACCTATGTTGCAGGAAGATAAAATGCATGAAAGGAATCTATGCTATTGCTGCAAGAAAGTAAACACACTCAACTATTTAATGGAAATATGATAGAAAGCTTTTAAAATGAATCTAAACCTATCTAACAACTCAAAACATTCACTATGTCTATCTTCTACAAGTGCTTCAGGAACATCCACAGTAGTAATGCTACAGGAGTACAATAGTAACTCTACTTGAAAGAAAGGAAAATGCAATCCAAGAAAATCTAATCTATCTTAATCTAATCCACCTCCCAAGTGGGCCTCCTTTGTTGGGTTCTACTAACTACTAACACAAGAAATAATCCAAAATCACTCTTCCATTAATTCTTCTTAACTAGTTACATAGCAATTGAACAACTCATGAAGAATTGAGAAGAACAACTTATACTATATTGGACACACCATTCTATATTTTCTCATTACCTAACTAAGTCGATCAAATCCCTTTATAAAGAGGACTGATGCTTATTGAAAACATAACATTAAAGTATGATTAAACCTCACCAAATAAGGAGGCGGTAAAACAACCATGACATATTACAATTATTGAAAATAACAGAATAACAATTTTGAGGAAATATAGCAAGACTTATTTCCTATATTCTTTGGAACAACAACTCCTTTCTAGGTGTGGCATAGCCTTCAAAACCATGTTGAATTCTTTCTCCATGACTGGTCTTCTAACGCTCCTTCTTTAATGTGGTTGCACCACTCTTCGAACTCCTCCTTGTTTACCTAAAAGGTTAGTAACATTCGGTACACATATGCAAGTCAACATTTCAACCCCTACTCAAATGTTAGAACACAGCTTAAAATAACTATATGAAGTACTGCATTATATTTATAATAGTTAGCAAAACAAATCATTCAAGCTACCCATAGGCTCTGTGGATTTAGTTGTACTTAGCATAAGTTCACATAGGTATAAGTCATAAATGTTTTAGAAATGTATATTAGAGCATAAAAAGTGTCAACAAATTATGAAGAT
Organism: Chamaecyparis obtusa; assembly: GCA_027943335.1. Lineage (NCBI taxonomy): Eukaryota > Viridiplantae > Streptophyta > Pinopsida > Cupressales > Cupressaceae > Chamaecyparis > Chamaecyparis obtusa. The sequence continues at coordinate 456,173 of BSBK01004663.1, forward strand.
TATAACAAAATTGAGACATTAATTTGTCTCATCATGCGCCAGATATGAATTCCTGGTAGAAGAAGTTGAGCAACCCACATTTGACCCTACCCATCCACACACCATTTGTTTGTTAACTGGACATGACTCACCTTGGTATGGAGACATATAAACTTATTTAAAAGACCAAATCCTACTCATAAACCAAACCAGGAACCAAAAGAAGATCTTCATACACCAAGCCTCTCGTTATACCCTAATTTCTGAAACATTGTATCAAAAAAGTCTAGATGGAATGCTTCTTAGATGTCTAAAGAAAGAGGAATCAGATAAAGCCTTACGATAAATTCATGAGGGGATATTGCATTCAAATGGTCTAACCCTAGCTAAGAAACTTCTTAGGATAGGATATTTTTGGCCGATAATGGAGAAAGATGCTTGTAACTTTGCTAAAACTTGTAAAAAGTGTCAATATCATGGAAACTTGATACATGTACCTGCACAAGAGCTTCATCCAATGACGATACCTTGGTCATTTTCTCAATGGAGTCTAGATTTGATAGGGATGATTCATCCACCATCCTCAAATGGGCATAAATTTATCATCACTGCCACAAAGTACTTTATCAAATGGGTGGAAGTTGTACCCTTATCAACTGCAATAGGAAAACAGATAGCTTTGTTCATCCTAAACCACATAATATGTAGATATGGTGTCCCACATGCCATTATAATAGATAATGCAAAGCACTTCAAAAATAAGGACTTAAAGGAGTTATGCACAAAATTCCACATGATCCATCACTCTTCATCAATCTATTATCCTCAAGGTAATGGACAAGCAGAAGCAACGAATAAAAACATCCTAAAGATATTGAAGAGAACTGTGGACAACTCTGGTAGAGATTGGCATATCAAAATAAACCCAACCTTGTGGGCTTATAGAACAAGTATTAGAATGCCAACTGGAGCTACACCATTTTCCTTAGTCTTTGGAATAGAAGCAGTTTTGCCTTTGGAGGTAGAACTTCCATCCTTAAGGATATCTCTACATGGTTTGATAAGTGAGGAAGATTATAGAGTTGCTAGGTTACATGAACTAGACTTGCTAGATGAGAGACAACAACAATAATTTGATCACTTAAAAGTATATCAAAACCAAATGTCAAGGACTTATAATAAGCATATCAAGTCAAGAACATTCCAAATAGGAGACCTAGTTTTGCGAGAGAATCCCAAGAATCAAGTAGAAAGATAGAAGAAAGGAAAATGGGAGGCAAATTGGTTAGGACCTTTTGTGATCACTTCATCTTTTGGGACCAACACCTACAAACTGGCTGATTGTGATGGAGAAGAGCTACTAGAGCCTATTAACATCATTCATCTCAAGAGGTTCTACACATGAGGTAGATGAAAGAATATCAGAAAAAGAGTATCAGAAAATCAGATGGAAAGCATCATATTTATTGTACATAGTCAAAAGAGATCTTGAAAATATCAAAAACATTTGAAAAAATAGAAAGAACAAACAAATAAAAAATGCAGAAAAGATCAAAAATAGTGAAAAAATTGAGCATGAAGAAAGCAAAAACATTCAGATATGATCCTCAAAAAGATGTTGTCTTGGTGAAAACCTAGCAAATAGGTGCCTTGATGATATGAAAAGAAAAAAAATGAAAAATGACAAAAATGAAAGGGGGTGTGGTCAAATCAAAAATCAAATGAGCATCAAGAATTATATGTGATCGAGTGTGTTGGAAATCCAAAAACAAAAACAAAAATGCATTTCATTAGTTCACTTGCATTTGTTAAGTTCATTTTAAATCATTACCTTTGAGTTGCATTAAATCATCTTCATTAGACCTTGCATTCATTTAAGCATGTTCATCATTTAAATCCAAATTCATTTGAAATCAATTGCATTAGGTTGCATAAATCATGTAAATCCATTTACATTACATTAAGTGCATTATGTGGCATTCCTTCATCCATGTTAAAAATCATTAAGTGCATTAGATTGTATCATTCAAAGATTTATTTCATTTAGAACACATCATTATTTTCCAAAATAAATCATTCATATTGCATCCATTAAGTGCATTATCATTGCATTCATTAGGCCAAAAACATCACATCATTGCATTCATTAAATCAAATAGAACATAAAATCATCATTAGGTGCATATCATTTAAGTCATCTTAGAATACAACGTATCATGCAAATAGATCCATTCATATAAAAGCATAGGACATTGCATCATTATTCATATCATATAACACCTAGAATCATTAAATATCATACACATGATATAAAACCATTGCATCAAATTTAAATACCAAAAAACCATTCATATACATTATGTACATCCATATCATATGAAATAATTGCATCCATCACATCATTCATTAAACACACACACACACACACACACACACACACACATATATATATATATATATATATATATTTATATATATATATATATATATATATATATATATCAATTGCACCCATAGAAATAAAGCATTAATCATTAAAGTTCATTACATTCATCCATCTATTCTATGTCATACATAAGACAGTCATTTAAGCATCATTAGGACATACATACATATCAAAAAATGCATTTTGAAAAGCATAAAACAAAGCATATAGGAGATAGAATCATCTAGATCTGCATATCATGCTAAAACACCTTAAAAGGAAATCTAACAAACCATGACATCTTATATAGTGAAAGCTATCAAAAATGAATATCAGAGTCTATGGCATCATCATAAAATCAACAGAATATCAAAGTCTATGGAATGATCATATAATGAAACATCTATAAATCAAAGTATCAAAGTATCAGCATAAACAACCTCAACGAATAAAAAATGATACAATAGAGTCCAATGTCTCGATATAAATAAAGGAATGAGATCATGTATATCATCAAAGGAAAAAATCTAAAATATCTCATATCATATCTCAACTGGCTGAACCACCAGCACCATCTCCACCATCAGGACTAGGAGCACTATCTAGAGGATGACTCAAGCTCTCCTGGAATCCCTACTGACTCATCACGGCCATAAAGGTTTGCATCATCAAACTTAGCTGAGTAACCTCCTACTACATTGCTGACATCTGAGACTAAAGAGATATAACATCTGATGCTAAAGCTAGTGCAGGAGCCTATGCTGTAGAAGTCTTTGGTGGAGGTATGGAAGAAGAAGGAATGGAAGAAGATGGATCTGATAAGGATGGAACAAAACGCAAAGAAGATGGATGTGAAGAAGATGATGGAATCAAAGTAGAAGCAAGTGTCTGAGAAGATGTAGCTTGTGGAACAATCAGTGGTATAACTTGTTGAGCAGGAGGACCTTGTACCTGATCAAGTGAAACCTGTGTGATCTGTGCAACATCTCTCTCTGTCATCTAGCTCTATGTTGACCATGTCTAACAGCTAGATCCGCAACAACCTATTGGATTTCTCTATCTGCACCACCCCTAACCTGACCACCATCAACCCTAGGAGGGATAGGAGCAACATCAATCACTGGAATATGAACTCTACCTGCTCTGACTGCTCGACAACCCGATTGTCTGTGTCGTGCCCAAATCCTACCCCCACATCTCCCACCACCTCCATCATCTACATCATCTCCATCATCTCCTGCATCACCTCCATCACCATTTAACACCTCATCAATGCAAGGAACCCTCTCAGCAGGATCAGTAAATCTAGGAAATGGGTTCTGAGTCAGCCAATTTGTATATTCCTTTGTAATCCAAGCATCCATAATATGCTCTCTCATAGACCAAGGTAAGTAACCAAGGTCTCGAATCTCTCTAGCAGTTGTCTCGTAATCCACACAGGGACCCCACAAAGACCTCTCTACCTAGACTTGAGCATACATAGCCACTCCCTGGGGCATACCCTATGTGTGCCCATACTAATGCAAAACTCTCCTAAAAAAAAATCTCTCAATGATATAAGTGGAATGCCCAATCATCCATCGAGGACAGAACATGAAAGGCAACTTAGTGCCATCCTTGGGTCAAGCCTCACATCCTAATGAACTACAACTGATTGAGAACATGATTGAAGAACTTCAAGTGATTAGAGATCACTGAGCACTGAACTGTTATGTAAGATAATTGAATCAGTTTTATGTTGTCATTGATTTCAACTAGTTTTGACAGTACTTATCATAGAGTTGCAAACATCTAACACATCTGTAGAAGAGAAGAGAAAGATGAAGAACTGAGATATCTACATGGAGGAAGATGGATATGACAGATGAGGATAAGGAATACTCTTGGTAACTTATTGATGATTCTATGACTTCAATTGTTGACTTGATTATGTTGCATTAATCTATTATCGAGTTGGGAGAAAAATATTACAAAGCAGTGTGGTTGGTTAATGAAGCATTCCAATATACACCAAGCAGTGTAGTGTACACCAAGCACAGTATAAACTAAGCTCGTGTTCACTGACACATTTCTTTGTTAACTGAGAATGAACAAAAGAACTAAATGATTAGTTTAGCCGACAAAAGTTGATGAGCTATAAAGTGTATGATCATGGAGTGGAAAGATAAAGTTTGTTACGAGATCGACGGCTAGAAAAATTCAAGGAAGATCTAAAGGATAGAATTGAAACGTGTTACTGACACATCAGCCGAGGAAGGTTTAAGCGGCAAAATCTGATGGATGAAAGGAAAATAGTTTACTTGTCTATTTAAGAGACTAGGGTTTCATTATGAAACTCATGCCAGAGGAAAGAATACTGCAGAGATATCACGTGAACAAGATTCATGCATGCCTGATCAAACTGGTTAAGGACAACCAAACTGCATAGATTACCGAGCGTCAGAAAGCTATAACCGAGAGATAGTAAGTTACTGAATATTGTTGAATAGAATTGATATATTGATTAGAGGATTTGAATGAACATAATATAGATCTATACATCTACAAATCAAGTTGTATTGTAAGAAGATCACCTGCTATTACAGTTTAACCATTGTAATTAGATAAATCTCTTAACCGAGTAGACTAGAAAGTCTTGTAATGTCATTCATAGAATGTACATTTGTTATCCTGTCAACCCCATAGTGAATGTTGGTTGGACGATAATGGTTAGTGTTAAATCCTCTAACAAGGTCACACCTTACAGTGTGTTTTGTAACCTTTAACAGGGTTGGCTCTTCACCGAGCTCACTTCAGAAGAGTGAACAATTTTTGGGTTATCAGTCCCAGGCGGTTTTTCCCTTTACAGGGTTTCCACATTAAATCTCTTATGATATGTGTTGATTGTGATGATTGTTGGATATCATACTTTACATGTTGCATATTTTATTTGATCGGTAGTTTCTATAAGTTATTAACTGGTAATCGATAAAAGCACAGACAATTTACTATTCTATGTTACCAAGCTGCAAAAATTTGTTTAAATTATTTTTGGATATACATTTTGTATTTGGGACTATGGATAACTGATTCACCCCCCTCTCAGTTATTCTAACAATTGGTATCAGAGCTTATTAGTTGCTTGGAATAGATTTTTAAGTACTTCAGCATAAAGATCACAAAATGTATAAGAGGTATGTGCCAAAGCTGAACAAGGACAACTTTACAATATGGCAAAGCCGAATGAAACTACATATATTTGGAATTGGGAATTCTGCCCTCACACTATTAGAGAATGGCTACATTGCACCACCCACTAGACCTTTGACTCTTGATCAACTAAGAGATAGACATGAGCATAACATTACTATGATGGAGATTGATGCTACTCTGATAGATGTAGAGTTTGAAGATATTAATGATTGTACTACTGCTAGGGATATGTGGGATAAACTTGCTCAATTTTATAGTGGTGATACAAATGTCAAGAGAGCTGAAGCTGAAATTTTAAGAGCGATATTTGATGATATGAAGATGAAAGAAGGAGAAAACATTGTGCAGTACACAAACCGAATAAAGGAGGTAGTTCACACTATCAGAGGATCTAATGGTGTTATTGACAAAGATACTGTGGTAAGAAAAATTCTAAGGACTTTATTGCCTATTTATGCAATTAGAATATCTGTAATACATGAAAATAGGCTAGCACCTAATAGTACTCTCACTCTTGATAATCTGATTAGAAAGCTAACAAATTTTGAACTGAACAACTATGATAATAGTGTTGTACCGACTGTTAAATTTTCTTTTATGACTTCTCCTAAGATCGGTGAGTCTAGTAGTAGAAATAATAAGGATGATAGTGATAGCAATACTGATGATGAGCTTGATGATCTTGAAGCTCTTATGGCCAGGAGATTACCTAAAGGAAAAGGTAGATATAGAGGAAAATTACCTTTAGCATGTTTTAACTATAAAGAAGTTGGACATATTGCTGCTAGATGTCCAAAAAGGAAGGAAGATGACAGAAGCAAGGACCGATATGGTGAAGGAAGCTATGGGAGAAGAGACAACAGAAGTTACCGAAACTACAATAGAGACAACCGAGACAACAATGATAAAGGCAAAAAGGTATGTTACATTGCTGAAGAAAATGAATCTAATTTTGATTCAGATGATGATGTAGGAGCAGTATTTGTTGTTATGAAGGATGATTCTGAGGAAGAAGAAAGGTATGTAGAAATAGCACTGATTTCTAAGGTTAATAAAAATGATACATGGATCATTGATAGTGGCTATACACATCACATGACTGGTGATGAAGAAAAATTTAATCATCTTGAGAAATATAATGGAGGATCTATAAAAATGGGTAATGATACACCTTGTATGGTTAGAGGCAAGGGATCCTTACTAATAAATGATAGAATCCAATGTGATAATGCTTATTGGGTAGAAGGACTAAACTATAATTTTCTAAGTGTGGCACAGCTAAAAAATTTAGGTCACCGAGTACCTTTTGAGAGAAAGAAAGTAAAAATATTTGATGATGGAGGAAGACTTCTTGGAACAGGAACACAATCAAAAGGTAATTTGTTTTATCTTGATAATGCAAAGTCTTCTTGTTTAATGATGAAAAATGAAGATGCTTTGTTATGGCATAAAAGGTTATGTCATGTAAACTTTGATAACATGATTAAGATCAGTAAAAGGAAAAAGGTTAGAGGTCTACCTAACTTATCAAATCCTGATCATGTTATGTGTCATGAGTGTCAAAAAGGTAAAATGACAAAATCTAGTTTCAAAAGCAAAGATTATTCAACAAAGAAAATACTTGAGTTGGTTCACACCGACCTGTGTGGTCCCATGAGAACATAAAGTTATTATGGAGATAGATATTTCATTCTTTTTTTTTATGATTACACTAGATTGATGACTGTCATGTTCTTGAAAGAAAAATCAGAGGCATTTAAAATGTTCAAGTGGTTTAAAGAAAAACTAGAGAAAGAGACTGGTAAAGAATTGAAATGCTTAAGATCTAACAGAGGAGGTGAATTTATTTCTGATGAATTTACTAACTATTGTAATGAGCATGGTATAAAAAGGCAGGTCTCTGCACCGAGAACACCTCAGTAGAATGGAATTTCTGAAAGGAGGAATAGGTCAATAGTTGATTACGCAAGGATACTGATGATAGAGAAAAAAATTTCTCATACATACTGGAGAGAGGCAATTAGCACAACTGTTTATGTTTTGAACCGAGTACAATTGAAGAAGGACACTAACAAAACACCCTATGAGTTATGGTTTGGACACAAACCCACTATAAGTTATTTCAAAAATTTTAGAAGTAAATGCTTTATTCTGAAAGATGAAAGAAATGGAAAGTTTGACTCAAAAGGTGATGGAGGGATATTTCTTGGATATTCCACTAAAAGAAAAGTATACAAGTGTCTAAATAAAGTTACTAATAAAATGATTGAAAGTGCTAATGTCAGGGTTGATGAGTTTGATGACAAGAATGTAGAAGAAAGCACAAAGGAACTGGAAGAATACGGTAGATTCACATACATTGAACAACTAGAGTATCTACCGAAGCCACAAAAAGTGACAACCGGTCAATAGGAAAACAACACTGAGGAATAGGAAAGAGAAATTGATAAGCAGAAAGGACCTACAGAGCAAGCAAATGAACCTAAATAGGATGAACAAGAAAGAAGAGATCAGATATTGGCAAGATTTTTTAGAAGACATCATCCTGAAAACCAAATCATTGGCGACAAGAAAGCTGGCATACAAATGAGAAGTAAGTCAAGACAAGGTACATGCTTAGTTAGTAAATATGAACCAAAAAATGTTAAAGTTGCATTCGAGAATGAAGAGTGGATAAATGAAATGAATGAAGAGATTGAACAGATAGAGAAAAACAAGACATGGACCTTAGTACCTAGACCTAAGGATAAGAATGTTATCGGTACTAAGTGGATCTTCAGAAACAAGTTGAATGAAAATGGAGAGGTTACAAGGAATAAAGCTAGACTAGTATGCAAGGGGTATGCACAGGAGGAAGAAATTGACTATGGTGAGACCTTTGCACCTGTTGCTAGATTAGAAGGAGTTGGAATGTTACTGGCCTATGCAACACATAATAAATTTAAAGTTTATCAAATGGACGTTAAGTCTGCATTTCTGAATGGGATACTTGAAGAAGAAGTCTACATAGAACAACCAGAAGGGTTTGTAGATCCAGACAAGAAAGACATGGTATGTAGATTACATAAAGCTTTGTATGGTTTGAAGCAAGCACCAAGAGCCTGGTATGAAAGGCTACATACTTATTTGTTAAGCATTGGATTTGTTAGAACTAGTGAGAACAACAATTTGTATATGAAAGGAGATATTGATGATACTATTCTAATTGCTGAAATATTTGTGGATGATATTATCTTTGGAGGAAAAGATCACATATGTAAATCATTTGCTGATGAGATGAGAAAAGAGTTCAAAATGTCTATGTTCGGATAGATTAAGTTCTTTCTAGGACTGCAGGTTATTCAACAGAATGATGGGATATTCATCACACAATCCAAGTATATAAAAGAAGTACTGAGAACATTTGGCATGGAAGATGCTAAACCAATTGGAACACCAATGGTCACATGCTGCAAATTGACTAAAGAGGATGAAACTATAGAGGTGAACCAGACACTGTACCAATCAATGATTGGTAAGTTGATGTATGTAGTACATAGTAGACCAAATATAGCACATGTTATGGGGATTGTTGCAAGATTTTCTGCAAATCCTAGGGAGTCACGCATGGTTGCTACAAAGAGAATCTTAAGATACCTAAAGAAAATAGAGGATTATGGATTATGGTATCCTAAGGATGGCAAGTTTGAACTCAAAGTATACACCGACGCTGATTGGGCTAGAAATGTGGATGACAGAAAAAGCACAACCGGAGGAGCATTTTTCTTCAGTGAAAGACTTGTTACTTGGACAAGTAAGAAGCAGTCTTGTATTTCCCAGTCTACAGCCGGAGCAGAGTATGTTGTTGCTACTACAAATTTTTCAAATATTGCATATATTAAGCAAGTGTCAGAAGGAATGAATGAGGTAATCACTGAGCCGATGATTATATACTGTGATAACACTAGTGCTATAAACATTTCAAATAATCCAGTGATGGACTCAATAACAAAGCACATATCTATCAAGTATCACTACTTAAGAGAAAAAGTACATGAGAAGCAAGTGAAGCTAGAATTTGTTACATCTAAAGAGCAACTTGCTGATATTTTCACAAAGCCTCTACCGAAAGATACATTTGAATACTTGAGGACTAGACTTGGGGTCCGTCCCCTATCTACCAGTCACTGATGTGATCTGGAGGTTGCATCAGCCTAATCTTATCAGAAGATCATTCATGTTGATGCAGCATAGTTCACACTTTGGATTTTTGTCTAAGGTTGTGAAAGATTTGAGAAACCAGTGGTATAATCAGTATACTGAGATACAGTGAATGAACCAGACAATAGTGAGTTAATTGGCTACTACAAGAGCTATATGGTTTATGTTTTTTCTTTGGCATTATTGTCAAAGGGAGAGATAAACAATATGATAATCAAGGAGAATATTGGAACATCTATCTAAGGGAGAGACAATCTAAAAAGATAGAGGGAGAGATAAACAGAAGGAATCTGAGAGCTGCTAAAGATCATATCTGCAGAAGATAGTCTACACTTGCAATGTTGTTATGTAACATAGTGATTAAACATATTAAGCTAAGGGAGAGCTTATACCGAACTACAACATTTTCATATAGAGTTGTAGAATACATGTTTGGTATGTGTATGGTATACTTCATATTGCTTGAGTTGCCATCAATGCCAAAGGGAGAGATTGATGAACTACAACTGACTGAGAACATGATTGAATAACTTCAAGTGATTAGAGATCACCGAGCACCGAACTATTATGTAAGATAATTGAATCATTTTATGTTGTCATTGATGTCAACTAGTTTTGACAGTACTTATCATGGAGTTGCGAACATCTAACACATTTGTAGAAGAGAAGAGAAAGATGAAGAACCGAGATATCTACATGGAGGAAGATGGATATGACAAATGAGGATAAGGAATACTCTTGGTAACTTATTGATGATTCTATGACTTCATATTGTTGACTTGATTATGTTGCATTAATCTATTATGGAGTTGGGAGAAAAATGTTACAAAGAAGTGTGGTCGGTTAATGAAGCATTCCAGTATACACCGAGCAGTGTAGTGTACACCGAGCATAGTATAAACCAAGCTTGTGTTCACCGACGCATTTCTTTGTTAACTGAGAATGAACAAAAGAAATAAATGATTAGTTTAGCCAACAAAAGTTGATGAGCTGTAAAGTGTATGATCACAGAGTGGAAAGATAAAGTTTGTTACAAGATCGACGGCTAGAAAAATTCAAGGAAGATCTAAAGGACAGAATTCAAACGTGTTACTGACACATCAGCCGAGGAAGGTTTAAGCGGAAAAATCAATGAAGGAGATTAAGTGGCAAAATCTGATGGATGAAAGGAAAATGGTTTACTTGTCTATTTAAGAGACTAGGGTTTCATTATGAAACTCATGTCAGAGGAAAGAATACTTCAGATATATCATGTGAACAAGCTTCATGCATGCCTAATCAAACTAGTTAAGGAGAACTGAACTGCAGAGATTACCGAGCATCACAAAGCTATAACTGAGAGACAACAAGTTACTGAATATTGTTGAACAAAATTGATATATTGATCAAAGGATTTGAATGAGCATAATATAGATCTATACATCTTCAAATCAAGTTGTATTGTAAGAAGATCACCTATTGTTATATTTTAACCATTGTAATCAATTAAATCTCTTAACCGAGTAGACTAGAAAGTCTTGTAATGTCATTCATAGAATGTACATTTGTTATCCTTTCAACCCCATAGTGAATGATGGTTGGATGATAATGGTTACTGTTAAATCCTCTAACAAGGTCACACCTTGTAGTGTGTTTTGTAACCTTTAACAGGGTTGGCTCTTCACCGAGCTCACTTCAGAAGAGTGAACAATTTTTGGGTTACCGGTCCCAAGTGGTTTTTCCCTTTACAAGGTTTCCACATTAAATATCTTGTGTTATGTGTTGATTGTGATGATTGTTGGATATCATACTTTACATGTTGCATATTTTATTTGATCGGTAGTTTCTATAAGTTATTAACTGGTACTCTGTAAAAGCACAGACAGTTTACTGTTCTATGTTATCGAGCTACAGAAATTTGTTTAAATTGTTTTTGGATATACATTTTGTATTTGGGACTATGGATAACTGATTCACCCCCCTCTCAGTTATTCTAACACATCCCACATATGGCCTCCAGACCACAACATCCATATCGTCGATGACACGACGTCAATAATCCAACTTACCCATATGGGTCTGAATCACCATACCCTCATACATCCAGGCAAATATCCAAGATGGATCTTGCTATCGTGCTATGATGGGATGTGTCACTGGGATATGCTCCCAAGTCCAAAGCTATAATAAAATCACTCATGTAGTGAGCATATAAGATCATCTATAAACAATCGTATGTAGCTCATGGTACAACTGAGCTAATACATAGGATCCCCAATCAAATTGCCAAGGATGTGCCATCAAGTCCTCAAGGATAGGACCCCATCCGACAGAAAATCCATGACCATGTCAGTCTGGAAGAAGGAACCCATAGATCAATGCACCGAGAACTGCTGGTAATACTGGAAAAGAATGGAAATGTGCCCACTAGATATGATCATCTCCAATGGTCAGATCCTGGAAGACCCATCGACATGCTGACCCATCATAAATAGAATTATAATAGACCAACTCTCCTCTAGTAGGAAAATGAAGGATACGGTACACATCCCCCGGGGTGATCGTCATCTCACCCATAGGCAAATGGAAGGTATGGTCCAAGTGCCACCTCTTAGCCATAACAGTGATCAAACTCTGATTCGCTTGGAATCGAGGTAGGAAAAGAAGGAAAGAAAGACCGCAAAGACCGACATGTCACCAATCAAAAGCACTCGGGTCATCAATCATGCTCATAGGAAAGGGATATGAACCACAGACGCCTAATGACTTAAGCACATCCTGTAAAAAGAAAGTTCAATAACATCAGTTTTGAAATCAGTTATCATTTGGATTATCCTAAGTCAATTAAACATTTACAAATATCAAATCACAATCAATTTTCCTAAGTCTACTCAAAGAGGATGGAAAATTCATCATCACCCATCATCTAAATCTAGATTGGCAATCAAACATTCAAACTATGACTGACTCATACTGACATCTTAAGACTCGCTATAACATCAAGGTTGTTACCTTAACCAATCATCTGATTGATGATGTCGAACAAATTGCAAAGGGGACTAGGACAATTTAAAATCTTTCCTAGAAGGGTAAAAGCACTATTTTAGGCATTAAAAGCGCTAAAACTCAAAAGTGATGTTTAAAAGTTTAAACGCACTACTTAAAAATTCAAAAGCACAACATCAAGGCAAATGCTCTAAAACTATTTGAAAGCGCTATTTCTACATTCATACGCGCTAATCTAAATTGCAAAAGTGAAATCAAATCTAAAAGTGCTATTTGACAAAGAAAAAAGTAGTTTATGCCCTAGAACGGGTGTGTAAACATGTTGTTCCGATTCACGAAAGCGCTATTTGAAGGGTAAACGCGCTATTTAAAATGGTAAAAGTGCTATTTCAAATTTAAAAAGCAAAAAAAGAGGGTTTTACTATGAAAAATTCAAATTTTTGGAATTTAAATGCATAAATTGAAAAACTGAGAGGATCAAGCACTTACCAGAGGTCCATAGGCAAGTGGTCGCTGATACCATCACCCACGCTTGAACCTATGCTCACGTATCGGGATTGACATCACAAAAAAGTCAAAAGAAGTGAGAGCAAAAAGTCAACAAGTAAAAGTGAAAATGAATAGTGAAAATGACTTTTTGACCTTTATATAGGCCCTTTTGACCTAGAAAGGGTATCTTTGACCTAAAAATGGAATCTTTGACCAGTAAATGACCCGGAGACCCTAATTTTTTTTATCAAATAAGCCAAATCAGGGGCATTTATCATCAAACATAGATGCAAAACATTATCAAAAATGAAATCAAAATTCATTATAAATTGACTTAATCAACACAAATTGACCTAAATAGTCAAACTTTTTCAAACATCTATCAAATTTCTTTTCATTTCTGAGGGGGCATATAATCAGATAATCATAAACATCATCAGCATCATCATCGAAACAGGGGAACGACCATCAAATTAGAGTGCAAGATTTTATATGAAAATTTTTCGTTAATCAATCAAGAGGGGCATCAAACATCAAATCAAATCAAATCAAGTATCATGTCAGGGAACTATCATCGAATCGACCATCACGACATCCAAATCAAATGAACATCATTAGAATCTACATCTCACATCAAATTACAAAATCAAATATTGAACATCAAGATAGAACATCAAATCAATCAGGACTTTCATCAGTTGAATCAAGACATTCTTTGAATTGACACACTTTGCATGTCAACTCAAAGATGGGCATTTGTAATCACCTAAAAGTGGAGAAGATCATTCAAGTGATTAATCAAGGTAAATCAAGGTGATTGAATCACAACGAGCATTTAGCCAATCAAAATTAAAATCAAGCCTTAATTCAATTTAAATCAAAATCAAGAGCATTTTAATCAAGTTAAATCAAATCAAAGTGCAATTAATTCAATTAATTGTATAGTTTGGAATTAAATAAAATTAACCCATTCAAGGGATACACTTGGCTAAATAAATGAATTAAAATCAATTGAATAAATCCTTCTCTCAACACCACATGGGAGGAAAAAGCCTCAACCAATAGGATTTAAGGAAAGGAGCTCACATGGATCAAGCCAAAATGAATCTCAATCACTCAAATTGAAAGAGCATCTTGTCCACTCATCTTGTCTACTTGTCCCAAGATTTGAGGACACAATATTTAAATTGTCTTCAAAGGGTGGAACCAAAGACTCAACCCCAACTTAACCTTGATCAACTTTACTACACCCCCTACCCTTGCCAAATCCTATAAAAGCAAGGCTAAATTCACTCATAATTCATCCACAAATCTGAGAATTGCATCTAACCTCTTGAGAATTATAGCTAGAAAGGCAATTTAGAAGTTAATTAAGCATTTCATTTTGGAATTGAACTAATTATCTTATCTTATCATTCATTTCTCATTCTAGGGTTGTCATTAATGGAGGCTTGTTGAGAGCTTCACCATTAACACTCCTAGTTAGAGAGCCATAGAGTGCTTAATTGTTCTTTATTTGCTAAATAGAGTTTCTAATTGTGGTTATTTAGTTTCTATTTGATTTATTGTTCAATACTAACCCTATGAAGATACTATTTCTAGTATACACTTTGTATAACACTTTCTTCCCTTTCTATCTCTAGGGGAATTTTAGCTTTAAACATTCCAGTACCCTCATGCATCACGGGTGTTGTTGTAGGAATGGATGAGAGAGATTATTTTCCATGAGACCTTAAACAAAGTGGAAGAGTGTCCACTCGATATTCTCCTATACAAGTAGGTCTGACAAGTATTCTTTTCCCATGATCTGATAGAGGTGATTTTTCTTTTACTTCTGATTTTTTAGGAGATGGTCCTTCTTTGTTGTGAGGAACCATTCAATCTTCTTGTTTAGTATTACTACAGATGTATTTTGAGTCTGTAGGAATAGTAATCTCGATTCCATCGTGAGGGAATTTAATGCATCGATGATATGTAGAAGGAACTGTCTGCATTGCATGGATCCAAGGTAGACCCAAAATTATGTTGTATGCCAAAGGAATATCCAAGACTTGAAAAATGACGTCCCGCTAAACATGACCTAGCTGAATAGGTAAGACTACTATGCCTTTAGAAGAATGTTCCTCTTCATCATATGTTTTGATCATTATTTTACATCAGGGATCAACATCATGCTCTGAGAAATTGAGAGCTTTAACCAAACTGAAATTATAAATATTCAAACCCATGCCTCCATCTATCAAAATTTGCTTAACTTTGTACTGATGGATGGTGACTTTAATATGGAGGGGCTGATTGTGGGGATGGCTAATAGATTTTTCATATATTTTAGAGAAAGTTAGATAGGGAGGTGAAGCGAGGTGACCAATCATGGACTAGAACTTATTAATGTCTAGGTCCTTAAGTACGTTAGCCACAAGAAGGGCTTGATCAAGAATCTACCTATGAGAAGGAGAGATTTGTAGTAACTCAAGTATAGAAATTTGAGTTGAAGTATGCTGAAGTTGGTCAACTAGGTTGTAGTTTTGTGAATTTGACAAGGTAGTTGGCTTAGATGTTAAGTTTTTACCTTACTTAGGAGTAGAGAAGGAAGATGATGCTTCTCCTAGAGGATTTATTTTCACTTGAGAGCGGGTTACCACATTAGATGATTCAGCTTTATCTTTTCCCTTAGTATGAGCATAGGATTCAAGCATGTTGATCACATTGTTACTATTAGAATAAGTGTAGGCAACCTTATTATCCTTTTCCTTAGAAGACTCCCCTTTCTCAAATTTAGGAAAAGGCTCCTTGAAAGACTTATGATCATTATTCGATTAGATCCTGGATGATATTCTTAAGTTTCATGCATTCATTAGTCTTGTGGCCTTTGTTGGGATGATAATTGCAATACTGGTTGTCATTCCACCATTTAGGCTTTATCTCAAGATCATAGGGTCTTGAATTCTTAGGCAAAGTAATAATTTGATTAGTCAAAAGACTCTTCAAATCATTTTCAAGAAATTCTTCAAGAGGAGTGACATTTCTCTTAGGCTTAGAGGCCCAAGGCTTATCAGTTTTAGCTTTCACAGTAGTAGATAGATTGAACGTTGGCTCTTTAGCTTTAGCAGTTGTAGACACTAAAGTTGCAGCTATGATTTCATCATTGACGACATCCTTATTTTTGTCCCAAAATTTTTTCTTATCCTTGTTATGTTGGTTGTTAGAAGAGGATTTATGCTCGTTAGATTGAAGAGTGATATCACCCTTACAAAAAAGGACGTCCTCTATGTCAATAGATGATTCAACCAATTTATCAAATGAAGCATGGGTTTTCATTTGCAATGCAAAATTCATTTCAAGAACCAAAGAACTGATGAATATATCAATCTTTTCAGTCTCATGAATCTGTCGAGGATAGCGCTAGTATAGCTTTCGCCATCGCTGAATTAGGAAAACCACAAAGGATTCACCTTGGTGTTGTTTGATATTGCAAAGATCAAGCATGATGATATCATGTTGGATATTATAGGAGTATTGTTGGATAAATCTTTGCACTAGCTGGTCAAAATGTTTGAGAGGAGGAGATAGTTTAGTGAGCCACTCCATAGCTTGACCACTAAGAATCCTAGGAAAGAGTCTCATAAGATAAGTAGGTTCATGCAAGAACTCCATGTTTAGCGCACAAAATTCCCTAATATGATCACAAGGATCTCTGCTACCATCATACTTTTTGTACTTAGGAAATTCAACTTGGTGAGGAAAAGGAGGCATGTATAGATATTTGTCAAAAGGAAATGAGAATATAGCCTCAAGAGAAAAGGATGTGTTTGGTTGTTCATTTACCTTTTCTAAGTTTAGCATTTATTTCATCATTTCTTCCATATGTTTCTTCATGATTTCCATTTTAGATGGTTCCTCTTTCATAATTAGATTGTCAACATCAAAGTTGTGAGGTAGCTTAACTCCTTGCGAGGCCAAATGCAAGAAGTATTGATCTTTGTTTTGACTCAAGGTCAACTTCATAAGTCTTTGCAATAATTCATCTTGTTGAAATTGAAAGATATCTTCCTCAGTTATTATTATCTGAATCAGCACCTTATGATCCATGTAATCTAGGTCTAGTATGTTGAGAGTCATGTTGCAAGCCATGTCTAGAGTTGTGATGCTCTTGGTTTTATTGTCCAAAATTCTTGTCACCCAATTATTTTAGGAATTCCCCAATCCTCTTGTTTCATTCTTCCATGATTGGAGTGTAAGAAACACTATGTGCCAACCTAGGAGAGGATAAGGTAGATTCACTAGAGATATTAGCAAAGGGTTTGAAACCCCAAGGTATAGGATCTCCTTTAGATGATTTGTCAAAGGTAGCTTTGAGTTTCTTTCCTTCATGGATCTGAGATCTAGTTGTGACCGGCATGAAAAAAATTGTCAAAAGACAAATAGGATGACTTAAGATAACTTGATGTTCAAGCTAGGTAAGTAAAAGTGTTCACTTCAAGTCCAAAGTCTAAAATTGTAAGAGATATAGCAAAGATAACTTGCCACAAGATGTCCAAGCTGTAGGTAGATCCCTATGTATGACACTTGTGAACAAGAAAATATAGGATAGAGCATCCAAGAGAGATAGTCAAAGAGATGGTGGACAAGTGAACATTCTACTAGCCAAGAATGTAGTTTAGAGATCAAAGTAATATTTTCTAGATAGAGGCAATTCCCAACATACTGGAATCTACCAAATAACAAGATGACCTAAGGATAGCAATAGAGAACCAATGTTGACAATGTTTGATTTTAGTCCAAAAGTTTGATTTAAAGGATTTCAAATTTGATTGACAAGTTTGGAGCATTTCCTAGACAAGGTTTGTTTTGAAAGCAAGTAGTGTGAACAAGCAATAGTCTTCAAACAATCCAACAAGGGACAAAGCAACCTTGTGCATACAATCATATGTGAGGTCTTGCAAGGGGTAAAAATTTTCAAGTGCATCAAGTGTATGTTCAAAAAATACTTGCACGGGTCTTAGCACATTAAAGCACATTAAGAAAAGCTACCTAAGGTCAAGTGGGAAGTGTTTCAACCTTTGCCCACAAATTGATACACCTTCACCTCACACAAAGTGGTGTTGGCTTTGTCATGGATTTTCATCCAAGGGAGTACATATGGTGAGTATCTTGGGGTGATCCAAGTAAAGTCCACTTGAATCAATCCTTGCACAAAGGAAGACACATGGCCAAAAAGGATAGCCTCTAAGTCCTAAGTTGTTTAGTAGAATGTTTGTTTATGACTATTCCTTGTAGTTTCGCAAGAGAAATTAAGGCCTATAGCCCTAAAAACACCCAAAATGTATAATCTCACAAGAAATATTTAGACCTATCATCCCTACACAAAGTGAATGTACTCCCCTTGTAGTCTTGTAAACAATATTTAGATTAAGAAGGTCCTACAAGCGCCCAATCAAGTGTAGTCTTGCTTAGAAAGATTTAGGAAACTAGGCCCTACACATGAAGAATCATTAGGAATAGAAAATATCCAAGTATCTCCTCTCTTTAGATTGAAGGAAGCTTTTTATTATAATGGGATGGAGCAACCAGGTTCGCTTGTTCCCCACTTGGGTCATTCCCAAAAGATTGGTCTCTTGGTAGGCCCTCTAAAGGTAAATGAAAGAAAGAAAAAGGATAGCTAATGGAGGTCTATATTTTTTATTTTCCACGAGGAAAAGAGCATACTCTCCTCCATAGTGTCTCCCAAACACATCAATCACATGTTCATTTACCCGAGACTAATTGCAAGTGATCAACTAAGAAGGTCAAGGTTTCTGATTCTCCAAGAGGAAAAGAGCACACTCTCCTACTACTCAATTAATCACAAGACAAGAAGCCTTCTATTTAAGCTAGGTGCCTTGAAATCAAATGTAAGAAAACAAAAAGTTTATTTGTATCTCCAAGGAAACCTACAAGACAAATAGCATTAGTAGTTTCAAGCTTGAGTCTTTGACAAGCATCCTACATCACAAAGCATCAATAATCATGAAGATATTAATCTCTTTTGACAAGAAAATCCTATAAAACTACAAGTTAGGGCACAAAAAGTATGCAAATGGAAGAAGTATCCCTGCAAGACCACTTGTTAGTTGTTGTTAAGAAACCAATAAATCTAAAAATGCAAGAAAAATCAAGTAATCTTAGCTAGAACTCGGACTCTGACATAAATTAAATCTGGGTGACAGTTAATCAGTATGTCTGAAAATCGTACGATAGACCTTAAAGAATCCAAACAATATTTTAGATCCAAACAATATACCTCAGAGTACTAGAATGATATTTCACTATGAAACATGCGATATTTCACACAAAGGCAAAATGATATTTTAGAGAATGAGAATTTTTTCCTGACAGTATGCTAGAATGTCACCCAGGTATAGTATGAAGTGTTCTATGACTCTTTAGCCTGTAAAATCAAATTGATGAACCTGCGACAACAAAGAACCAAAAATGCAAGAAATGGAGATAAATTTTAGAAACAAGCCTCACGATGGGTACCAAAAATGTGTGATCAAAAGTGTAACACACTTCTATGAACCATTACACTTGAGAGAATCCATGGAAGATGAAGTCTCAAGAAGCGGCTCATAGCTTCCTAGTTGAAGAGAGTTTAATCCTTCTCATAATGCTCATCAAATTGGCATAGATGATTAGTGACTTGACTACTCCAAAATGGAAGATTCAAAGATAAGAATGAAGTTAAGAATGCAAGAGTGCAAGCTAAAAATGAGAGATTGAGCTAAGAATGTATGCAAGCAACTAGTATTCTAGAATGAGAATGCAAGAGCTATTCTATTGAAGCAATGCAAGGAAAGAAAATAGATTAACAATGCAATATTATGCTAGAAATGAAGCTAAGCTAAGAAATGGGAGCAAATAAGAACTAATAATTCAAATTAGCAAGAGAGTAAGCTAAGAATGCAAGAATGTACTTCAAAAATAATCAAGATTGGGGACCCTTGAGCAAGGGAAGAGCTTCCTTTTAAAGGAATTGCCTCAAGAATGAAGGGTGGAGATAAAGAGGCAAAAGAATGAGTGGTTGAGATGAAGAGGCAAAATGAGAGTGAAGGAGATGCAAGGTTAGGTAGAGATGAGTGGTGAGGATTAAGAGGTAAAATAAATGCTAGGTAGAATAAGACAAAATAGCAATTGTGAAAGCACAAATCTCCTTTAATCTCTAATTAATCAAGATTAAGTGTGTGTGCACATGTGAATGTGTTCTTTTAATAAAAGTGTAGGAACTTTATATTAAAAGAAAAATTATAGAAATTAAATAAATATGCAAGCTCTAGAAATTAGAACATAGTATAAGCTTGATATAAGATTTTTTATTTTTTAATTTAATTATGCAAAGAGGATTTTAAGGGTTACTCTACACAATTGTGTCTAGTAAATATGCCTTTGAGATTTAGGATTTTATTTGAGGCATTGATCAAAATTGGGGGCTTAGATTCTACTAGACAAATTTTAGGTGATTACAATATGGACAAACAAAAAATTTGAGCAAGTGAGTGAAAGGATATCTAAGTAATTATATTTCTAGTCAACAAACAACTTAGATAAAATGACTTCATTTGGGGGAATACTGCTACAACACAACTCACCATATGTGTGTTGGTATCTCTCTATTTAAAATGTTGTATGGTTATGATGCATTAACATTCATTAATTTTATTTTTTTAGATAGTAGAGTACATGTGACAAATGACTTAGTTAAACAAGGCCAAGTTATATTAAGATCTATTAATGGAAGTTCATAATAAGCACAAAATTAATAGAAGGTTTGTTGAATACGTAGCAGGAATGAGAGGAGGGTTGAATCAGTCTAAACCAAATAATAACTTTAATTCAAATTGTGATACACCTCAAATAACCATATGCATCTTACTATAATGAAATCATAAATAAAAAATAATAATCAACATATGAACACTAGATTTACATGGAAGATCCAAACTTGGGAAAAACCACAGTGAAAATCAAACTCACAATATAGATAATATTCAATTGCAATGATTAGGATCATATCCAAGACTTGCACAACTAGGCTCACTACCTTGAACCAAGATACAAGGGATTTGTATAATTGAAACTCACTATATAAGGACAAGATACACAAATACTCCAGTAGACTCACTATCATCCAATAGCAACATGAATCTTAGAAATGAAAGAAGAATATTCTCTCGAACATGAATCAACATCAAGTGATTAGAATCATGATATATATCTATCATTGCTTCAATATATCGTCACTAAATGGGTATGTGCAGGATCATGGCATGTCAAAAAGTGGTGATGTGAAAAAGAAGTCTTGATTGATAGACTCTTTGAAAAACAACTATAACATTCAAACAATATAATATTTTTGAAATCTAAAATATACATCACATTCTATGCTTCACCTAATACAATAATAATAAACAATTCTTTCAATTTGATGAAGTTTAGAGTAAGTTATGGTGGTCAGACAAGGAGAGTTTTTATATTTAGGAAAATTTGTAGTAGAAAAATCATAATTAATTATTTACTTGGAAAAAAAATACAAAAAAATATACATCACATCCGGAGATGAGTCTACTACTTTTATCTAGAATCTTATAAAAAAATATTATCATTTGATTTTATTTAATGTGGTCAGACATACACCTACTTGTTATCTTTCTAGTCCTAATTGGTAGACTTATTCAAAAATAGCTATAACTTTCAAACTGTATAACATTTTTGAAATCCAAAATATGTGTCACATTCTATGCTTTTTCTACTACAAGAAATTTTTTTTAAAAATTCAATTTGATAAAGTTTAGACTAAGTTAACATGGTTAGACACGAGAGTTTTTGTATTCTGGAAAAGTTGTAGAAGAAAAATCATAATTAATTATTTACTTGGAAAAAAATTAGAAAAAAATATGTGTCACATTCGGACATGAGTCTACTACTTATATCTATAATCTTGTAAAAAAAATTAACATTTGATTGTGTTTAAGGTGGTCAGACATACACCTACTTATTTTTTTCCTGCAATTTTCGTACTACTACATTGAAATTTGAAAATTTCAACATATAGAATTTTTTTTTTTCAAAAAGGCCTAGTATCTTAGAATCTAAATTAAATTTTCTACAGATTCTCTTCTTACATATTTTTTATATAATATTTATAACTTGTTCAAATTTTTATGTCAACTTGCCTAAACCTGATTTTCTAAATTTGTATTGCCACATAAGGGCCTAGTTTGGCATACCATGATCCTTCACATACCCAAATATATTTATTTCAAATTCAAACTTCTACACATCCTCTTCACATGCATCCTTAACCTCTTTCTTTAATTTCTTTTACTCCACTTGTTCTTTCCACACTTCCACTCTACAACACACAACTTTAACTTTGAATGAACTCCTTAAATAGGAGATAAATTATTAAAATCTTTAATGAAGGTCAGCCACAACCAAGTCAAAACATTATTACATGAAATAGGTCATCCGTACCCAAGATACATGAAGTGGTCCACTCCAGGAGAAAGAAGGGACCCAAATATATCACACAATACTCTCTTAAAATAGATACAAAAGTTTACACATAATCCAAAGTCATGTCCGAAGTGTAATGTGTAGATAGACAATAAATCTTCTAGAATAATCAACCAAGAAACATCTTCCAAATAAATCTTGAAGCACTCACATCTCCATGCACCAAGATGAGAGACCAAAAATAACATTGTGACATCAATTATATGGTGTATCTAGAACAAAAGAATGATCCTAGATAAGGAGAAAATATTAACACACAAGAACATAGCATAAATGAACATATAAAATCTAGATCATCAACACTCACTTGCAGAACAGAAATATCAATAGAACATAATGTATGGCCAAACATGATTAATATCATCATTTGACAACACTTTAAACAAAATATCCAGAGGACATCAAAGATATTTTGGACCAGCCTAATAGAACCTCTCTTCTATTAGAGAATGTCGACAATACCAAAGCATTAATCTTAGCTTCAACTGCAACATAACTTACATCACAAATAGTAGCAACAAACCTCATTAATCTAAGTAATAACAATATCGGATCATCAACCTCAATATTTTAATAGTAACACCAAGAAACTGCAATAATGCCAAACTAACAAGCTTAACATAGTGATTGAAATATCAAATCAACTGATACCATCCAAAATGATTATCAGTTAGACAAGTATTAAATATTCTCCAAAACATCTATATGTATATATAGATTTCATACATCCATAGAATCATCATCACCAAACTATACCAAAGAAATGAACACGGAACTCATCAACTACATCACTAGATATACATAGAGATTCCATCACCATCGCAATAGTATCTATAACACAACTGAAGTGCTTGTACATTTATGAATATCTTCCAAACTAGATGAACTGAAAGTGTACATATGACATATCATGTCCACAAGAGGAACTTCCACCTTGGTTTTTTCCATCCACGCCATGGTTTATAGCCCTCTCTATAATTCTAGCCCTCCATTCCAAACCAATTTCAACCCTGAATCTTTCCTTGTAAAATCTATAAATCCACTCCTCTAGAAGGCATTTTTAAGAGAAGAGAACAATTCAAGTAGGTACATGTCGCCACATAGAGGATTCCAAGAGCAACTTAATATCATTACATTCCAAGCACATGTGCACTCAAACACATTAGATCTACATCAAGGATGTAAGTTTTCAATTTACATTTGCACATGCAGTTTGTTGAATTAGAGGTGGTAGTGAGATTTCAAATTTGGATTTAAGTTTTAGCTTCTTTTTTTATATTGTTTTCCTTTCATTTTTTTAATCCAAAATAAGCATTGATTAATAAATAATACATTGTGTTATTGAGGAGTGGGATTTTTCTTTTATAAGGGTTTTCCCATGTAAAATTCATCACATTATAGTATATTACTTTTAAGTTTATTTCTTTAAAATGACATGATCAATATTTTTTTGCATATATACCCTCTCATAGATAAGTGTAGGAAGTGTATTCACATATGTCCTTCCTTTTAATATCATGCAAACGCAAAAGTTAGAAGCATTGGAGTCATATAAATAATTTAAGAATGAATAGAGTGGACTAGTTTTCCATAATTGAAATTGAATGATTAGTTCAAAAGCATGCACAACCGCTTATAATCACATGCAAGGTACTTGTTGCATCCAATGACCAGTTAGAATGATTAATTGTTGGGCTTGCACTTTTCACCCCTAAACTTTGTATGCCACAATATATGCTCAATTGAGAGGATCTTACAATTGTTGAGTTAGAGATGCTTAATGCATGAAATATAATGAATGACCATGAAAAGAAAGACAAGCACTACCATACATCATTTGAGTGAATGCAATTGTGCTATAAGTGCAAGTGAAATCTTATGATTTTGTAATACAAATTTTAAATAATTGATTTATTAGTTGAACAATTATAACACTTGATAATAGTTGGAAAGTAAAAATTTACTCGCCATTCACTTGTCAATATTAAAGATGAAAGAGTGCTTAGTATCTAACCTCACAAACTTTTAGGAAAAAAAGGACAACCACGTACAAATATTATACCATTGCTTATGAAAGATTTTTATATCATTCGCAATGTTGTTTTTGCTACTTGATGTGGGAGTAGGAACATTAGATAAAAACCTCATTACTCAAGAGTCAAGGGTCAAGGGTCAAACATTATCTACTATACCAAAATTATCAAGAACATAATCTCAACCTTATCTTACACAATATTTGAACCTTAGAATTTTTTAGCCTCACAAACAAACAAAATGCCTATTAATAAAATATAAATTTTTACTATTACAAAAACTATAACAAATACCCTTCAATATGATAAATATATATAACTCTAACCAACTTAACAACCATGATTTTTAAAAATTACTTGCAAACCATGGGTGATCCCAATTTTAAAGCCCTAATTCTCGGAATAATCCATATAAAATTCTTATACTAGAAAGGATGGGCATGTGACAGCAGTGAAGGCTTGACTTTGTAAACGTTTTTTTCAAGAGTGCCTTCCTTCCATTCCAAACCCTTTTAACTTTTCTCTAACTTTGTTTTTAGCTCATTTTCCAACAGCATATTATGATGGCAATGGTACGAGCCAGTAAGAAGAAAACAACGTACGAGACCTAAATGTCCCGTTTCATACAGCTTTGTGTATTCAATACGAGATATAAAAAGTCCGGTTTCATACTGCCTTCCAGAAATAAATATCCGTTTTCATACTGCCTTGGTGTATTTATTACAAGATATGAAATGTCCGGTTTCATACTGCCAGGTGTATCGATACCTGTTTTTTTGGGCCGTCACAACTGTTTACAGCTGTCCGGCTATGAACTGCAATATTTTAATTTATTACTGCGGATGGTCCAATCTGTTCTTTTCGTTTCAAACCAGGTAATCCAATAAGAAAAAGTCATTGAAATTACCGCCCCCAGAATGTCCTAAAAAAAATTGCTATTACCTGCCAAAATAATGTCCGTCTCCAGTCAATTACAAGACTAAATCTAAAGAGAAGGTTACAATTTGATATTTTATTATTAAAGAGTTTAAGGTTTTATTGTTGAAGAGCTGTGTATTGTTCTTAGATATTATAGATTGCTTTGATCTAATCAACATCGTTAAAATCTTTTATTCATTTATGTCTGATTTAATTATTTATTAAAAATTTAAATAAGTTTATATAACTTGAATTTGAAGAAAACACCACGTGTCTGATTAAATGCTTATGCCATTCACATATTCTTATTATTTTATATTTGTATTTGTAAAAAATGTGTTCATTCTATCTGCTCAACAGATTGGATATACCTCTGATAAAATATAATAATTAACTCCAATAAATCTAACCAATATATTTTTATATTTTAATAATTATTAGTTTGGAGCAAAGGTGCATCTAGTATGATAACACCCGGCCATTGCCGGAGTTTTGTGGGCTTCTATATATTTTACCAAGTTTTGTATTGTATTGTACACCGGAGTTTTTAGGGTTTGCAGCTGTTTCCTCTGAATTTCTGCAGTCAAGTTTCAGAAAATCATTAGAGAGCAGATGGGTAGCGGGCAAAGTGTGGAGATGGTGGAAAGAAAAGGGGAATACTTGGCTCTGTCTGGTGATATTGAGGGAAGGACAATCACAAGGCTTCCACCAAGGAGAGGGGATATAAAGAGGAAGATCTTTGCTTCCATGGCTGGCTCACTGGCTGAATTGATGAGATCCCTGAAAGAGGGAGGACAAAATTTGTGTAATCAGATTATTGTGCTCCTTTCTAAAATGTGTCTCTGCTCAAAGAGTGATTCCAGGACTACTTTACAGGTGAAAGCTGAGAGAAATTTAATGCATATGGGTATTCAAAATTTGGAAGATATAGCCTAAGTAGCAGATGGGTTTCAAGGAGATTGCAGAGGCAGTCATTTTTTAAGTGCACCCCTGTAGATTGTAGGGGTGATGAGAAGCAGTTTTTGAATAGCAGTATTGTTTAGGGAATCAGGGATTTCTCATACTGTTTGAAATGGTATATAATTTTGTTAAAAATATCCATTTTTCTATGAAATTGTGCAGATATATTTTGTTGTTGATTCTGTCTATCTTTACACGTAATACAGGTGTGAAATAAGTATAAATACACAGGAGACATAATTTGTTATTGATTATGTCTATATATATTAACATAATAATACAATTGTGATATAAGATTGAATACAATTTTCACAGCAAAAGCAAAGAGATTTATTTGTTGTTTTTGTCTACATAAAACACATTTGTGAAATATAGTTGAATACATAATACACATTACATTATCTCTGGATCATTGCAAAAGAAAGAGATTCTGTTCTTAGTTTCTATATTTCAAGAGCTTTCTTGATGTTATGCCAAATGCACATTTCTTGGGATTCAGTCCGACCATGAGCTTTTCTAGGTGTGTGAAGATCTTACCCAAGATTTCAAGATGAACCTTCTTGGTGAATGATTTTGCTAATATTTCATCAACACAATCTTCCATAAAAGTGTGCATCATGTTGATTCAAAGATTGTAGTCATCACCCTCTAGTAGGTAGCTCCAACATTTTTCAATCCAAAAGGCATGATGTTCTAACAAAATGTTCCCCATGGATAGGTAAATGTTGCTTCGTATTGGTCCTCAGGTGCCATTTTTATTTAATTGCGTTTGGAAAATCTATCCATAAGAGAGAACATAGAGTGTTCTGCTATCAAGTTCACAATTGTGTCTATGTTTGGTAAGGGAAAATCATCCTTAGGACAAGATTTATTAAAATCTTTGAAATCAGTGCAGACTCTAATGCTCTTATTTGGTTTTGACATAGGTACAATGTTGGAAATCCACTTTGCATAGTTTATGGATCTGATGAATCCAACATCTAATAACTTCTTCAATTCATCTTTACAAGTAATGCTATATGTGGATGCATATTTCTTAGTTTTTGTTTTGTTGGTTTAGTGCCTAGAGCAATGTTAAGATGATGTTTGGATCCAATCCAAGCATATCAGCATAAGACCAAGCTAATTTGATCTATCTTTCCTTGAAAAGGTCTATGAATTCTTGTCTTTCTTCTTGTGATAGAGATGCAACTAGATTTATTATTTTTGGTTTCTCCTTTGTTCCAATGTTGACCTTCTCTATTGTTTCAATAAGAATGGATGATCTCTCCTAATAGTTCTCAAGGAGTGTGTCAATTCTCTTATCCTCAAGGGCCTCTAGGAGGTTTTCACCTTCAAATGCATCCTGTCTTTTTGACTTTTTCTAGACCTAGTACTACCACATTGCGGTTTTCACCACTAGTTCTTTGATTTACTTCATTGTTTATGACTAAGAGACTTGGCACACTCCTGAGTCGAAGCATCGTTGTAGTATTTACTGATGGAAGTTGGTTCAATTGCGTTAAGACACAAGGCTATGAAATAGTCAAATAGGAAAGCTATCCATCTCAATGGGTCTGGTTTGAACTCCCAGTCAATAAGTTCAGGGTTTATCAATGGTAAGGGATCATGGTTTGGTTTGGGTCAACAAGTGTAAAATTCCTAACAATGTTATGCTCTAATTCATACATTGTATCATCAAGGTCTATGACATGAGCATCCTCAAGATGGTCCATCAAAATTGAATTTTTCTCGTTCTCAGTAAAGTATTCTTCAACGTATTTTGATCCATTTTTTAGTAGTATATACTCTGAGCTTCGTCCTTCCAAGAATGTGGCTATATGTAATTGTATTTGATTTTACACCATTTTATGATTTGACCTTTGCTCTTTGGTATATATAGGCATATAAGAGTGAACCACATCAATATCCTTATCATGATAGAATTCTTCAAACAATGAATCCCAATCCCATTATGTGGATTCACATGAATGTGAGGTAAACATTTTTCAATATATCTCTCTTGTCTTCTCTCTACTAGATCTAAAAGTGGTTTGTATGGGTTCTATGATTCCTTCTTTTCTTCTTCCAATTGGACCTAATCCTTCATAACCTATTTTTTGCATAATTTGGTATCCCTTCCTATATTGATGTGTGGGAATGTCTAGGTTTTGGACTCTTTTATTAGATTTTTCTTCATCTTTGTACAACCATTACAATATTTCACTATCTTCACTATCTCCTAATGATGTACTAGCTCTCACAAAGTTATCATTATAGATTTGAGGAGACTTAGTTTTTGTTGATTGTGATGTGGATGGCCTCCCATAGGACTTAGGAGAGAGTGGTAATCTTGCCAATGATAAATAATATTCTCCTAATCAATTTTCATTCAATTGTACTTTATTCTCAGAATCTTTCATCAATGTATCAATGTTCAAGCAATGGGATGAATCACCCTCCTTTTCTTTTCCTTTATTAGATGTAGAAGAACTAGGTTCTTTCTCTTTTCCCTTATGTGATACATTTGAGGTAGAAGGATTAAAGGATCAAGCCTCCTTTTCTTTTCCTTCGTTTGATGAGTTTGATATAGGATCCTCTTCTCTTGGTGTTTCATGTGATGATCCTGATGTGGAAGCTTCCCTATTGTGTGGTACCAAAGCTTTTGTTGCTGGTTTGATGTCATTGTAGTATTGAAAAGGATTTAGATCACCACATATAGTTATTTCTTGACCAAGATATGGTAATTTTAAGCATTGAAGGTATGTTGATGGGACTACTTGCATTTTGTGAATCCATGGTCTTCCCAACAATATTTTATAGGATAGTTTCAAGTCCAAGAATTGACATACTATTTCTTTTTGAATTGGACCCACTCTGATTAGTAGTACTACAAGACCTTTGGAAGATCTCTAGAGGTCTCATCACCATATGCTTTGATAGTGATTTTTCTTTTAGGGTCTATTGCATTTTGTAAATAACCCAAAGCATGAACCAAATTAGAAGTACAGATATTTAATCCTGCTCCTCCATCTATCAAGACTTGCTTGACTCTATGTTTGTGAATGAGGACTTCTATATGCAATGGAAGATTTTGAGGATGATTTAGTGACATGTCATCTTCTTCTGAAAAGGATAAGCAATAAGGTGCAATGATATGTCCTACCATGGTCTATAATTGATCCATATCCAATTTTTTAGGTACAGTCATGTCAACAAGATCTCTCTCTCCAAGATGTCTTTGTGTGATGGTGAAATATTGAGAAGCTCTAATATGGATACTTGAGTTGGCATCTTTTGTAATTGATCCACCAAACTGTATTATCTAGATGTTGAAGGTATGTCACTTGATGTTTTATTAGCTTCCCCATGTAATGTCACTTTTTCTTGACTCCTTGTGATGACATGTGTGGGTTCTTTCTCTTGTTTGTCTTTGATAATGATGAAATTGATAGTGTTATCATAACCTGATATGGATTTTATTATGTTGTCATAAACATGAGTGTAGTTCACTTTATCTCCCTTTTTATTTTGTTGAGTTTCTTTGGATATTTCTCCTTTTTCGTAATTAGGGAGTGGAGATTTAAATGTGATGTGCTCATCATTATTCTTATGTCCATCAATGGAGATAGTACCATTATTAATAAAATCTTGGACAACATGGTTGAGTCTCATCCAATCATTCATTTTGTGACCTTTGTTTGTATGATAATCACAATAATGTGAATCATTCCAACAAGAAGGTTTTACTTGTGGTGCATATCCTCTTGATTCAATTAATGTAATTAGTATGTTATCTAAAAGTATCTTTATAGAAGATTCGAGAGGTTCACCCAAAGGTGTAAATCTTCTTTTAGGTGTGTATTGTGGAACTTTCAGTCTGTTGTCTTGATTTTTGTTGGATAGATTACTTGATTGATTAGCATTTTTGGTTTTATTATTTCATAAGTAGAATGGTCATTTTGGTTTAACATTGTTTGCATCTACCACTCCATCATTTACAACATGTTTATTATTTTTCAACCAAAACTTTGGTCTATCAGTGTTTTTGTTGTTGTTGTTGTTTGAAGTGTTGATATTATTGTGATTGTTGTTGTTGTTGTTGTTGGAAATATTTGAAAAGCTCTTAGTGTCCTTATATATTTTCAATTCTTCTTTTTTCACTAAGGCATCATCAATCCTAATACCATTTTCAATCATCTTGTCAAATGAAGGACATTGTAGTTGAAGACAAAATTTCACTTCACTATTCAAGTTGTTTATGAAAATATCCATGTCTTTTCTTTTTCGAGTACACTTCATGGATATTTTTTAAAAATGTGTCTCTATCTTTGTAAGAATGCTAAGAAAGATTCACTATTTTATTGTTTAGCATTACAAAGATCTAACATGGTAACCTCATGTTCTATGTTGTAGGAGTATTGGGTTACAAATTTGGTGACCGATTCCTTAAAATTTTTGATGTCAGGTGGTATGTTTGAGAGCCACTCCATGACTTATCCTCCCAAGCTCCTTGGAAATAATCTCATCAAATAGGTTTTCTCGGTATAAAATCCATGCTCAAGGTATAAAATTTCCTTATATGCTCTTATGGATCTATGGTACCCATATAATTGTCATATTTGGGGATGTGTATGTTGGGTGGAAATGGTACCATGTTCAATTTTTTGTCAAAAGTTAATGGACAAATGTCCTTCAAGGGATACCTTTTTGTGGAACTTCATCTCTATATATCATGGAGTTGTAGAGATTGGACTTGTTTATTTAATGTAGCCATAGGATTAACTTCATCCTGATTTTGTTTCAAATTGGTGACATCATAGTTGTGAGGTAATTTTACTCCTAATTGAGCTAGTTTCATGAAATATCTCTCCTTATCATCCCCTTGGACTCTTTCCATGATTTTCTAAAATTTAGCATCTTGTTGGGCTTCTCTTACATCTTCTTCTATTACTTCTTCATCATTGTTCTTATTTCTAGCATGAAATCTAGTCCAAATGTTCTCATTTTCGTCCATTTTTGTTTGTGCTCTTTGGGTTTGTTCTCCTTGTTATTGTTGGGATATTTTCTCTTGTCATTGTACTTCCTTTTCCTTAGCGTTTTATGGTTGTTTTAAGTTGTATGATCTTGTTCGTATTGGCATGGAAGTGATTGTGGGTCAAATTTGAGTTGTGATTGATGTGAGCAATATTCTTTTGAAGTGTTTGATTTTGTCTAAAATTCTAAATAGGGTCTACAACCAAGCAGGAATATTTTTAGTGGCAATTATTCACCAATTGGTGAATTTGTCTCATCGAGCCTATAGAAATTGGCAAAAAAATGCATAGTATAGAGGTTGACTGGTTCACCCAAATTTTATAAAAGACACATATATTGGTCGACTTGTTCGCCAATATTTGTACGTAATTTCACTATAGTAGTTGGGTTGTTTGCCCATTTTTCTATACTATATTTTACTATTGTTCGCCACAGATTAAGGGTGTATTTATCAAGGATCACCATTTGTCAAAGGCCTGTTGTCCCAAGTGAAATTTGTATTTGCACTAGGACCCAATTCGCCATGTATTATACATAATCATGTCCTGAATTCCCACCCTATTCGCCTAGTCAATTACTTGAAATTACGCGGGGTTCGCCAAATATTAGTTGTTATCATATACAATAGTCGACCCCTTCACCAAAATTTGAAATAAGCATTTGTATATAAGGATAGTTTCAAAATATTTTGTAGTACAAAAATTCAGTTGATTCTGAGCTCACAATTGCGATCGGTAGCAAACCGAAATGAGTTTGTAGTATCTTATACAAGTAAAATTTTATTGCAGCCTTAATTTGTTGGAGATGCCACAGTCAAAGTTAAACAAGAAGAGGACTATTGAAGGTGGAGAAGTCCAAGAGAGGCCAATGAAATGCAATTCAATATATCTTCATTTGGCGGGGGCAGATGCAATGGTGTTGGTCAAAGTGTAGGAAGGTACATCATCTGAGGAACCTGCACAACTTCAAGGTTCTCAACCTACACATGAGTCTATTCAACAAATTGGGGAACCTAATAAAGCTGGTGACGAAGTTGCAAAACTTGATATCTCTGATGAAGATGACCTTGAAGAAGAATTTCAAGTAAATAACCAATACCAGGATGATTCGATCGACTTTGGTGATGATCATGGTTCAATTAACAGTAACACTAAAGGGAGAGGAAAATCAAAAGAAAAAATTGATCGTCAATGGGAGATGTCTAGGAGATTTAAATTTGATTGGGTGGAAAAGTATACATTCATTGAACCTATGGAAAATCCAATTATAGGTGAGCCACCAGTAGAATGCAAATGTGTGATTTGTAGTTGGAAGTATAAAAAGGAAAATCGGTTGCAGCTTAAACTACACACCATAGAGAAACATGTTGGTAAAGTTTACAAAATTGAAACTATAGATGGTGTATCGTTGAAAAATGGAAGCACTTCCATTTAGGACTGGTTTATCCCTCTGAGTAGGTGGTTTGGGGTCATGTCAGACACCTTCATGGGATCTCTGGCTTGGATCATGGTTTTCCCCCTGTTCTGCCCTTTTCTCCACCTCTTTCCAGCCTGTTTCTAGTACCCTAACCTGAAACCGTGAGATTATTGACCTCAGGGTCAAGGTCGACCTTCTGGGTCAAGGTCAACCTCGACCTTGACCTAGGTCAAAGTCGACCTCGACCCTAACCATGGGTCCAGATTTTAGATTCAAAATTTTTTTGGATGTCAGGCTTCGGAAAGTTTATTTTCCTACTTTCGGGTTGGCTGTTTCGGATTTCAGAATGGTAAACTCTTAAATTATATTTAATCTAGGTCCATTTCTAGGGGTTAAGGTTTAAATGAGAATTTAATTCTCCTATGTCGGCCTCTCTAGAAGTTTGTGCCCTAGACTAGTATAAAAGGAAGCCTTCCTCTCTCATTTGAGATATCTCTTTTTCATATCTCCATCAAGTATCAAGTGATCAATTCATATCATTTTGAAGTCACTCCATTCTTCAAGAAAGAATTTTCAAGGAAGCATTCAAGCCATCTTCTACATTCAAGCATTCAAGTTCTCCATTGAGGATCAAGGATTCAAGCTTTCAAGCCTTTGGAGGGATTTGGTTCAAGCATTCAAGATTCATCATTTAAACCCTAGATCTATCCATCATAGTGGTGTGATCTTCCTTCAAGATCCTTTGTTCATCTTCAAGATCTATTCATTCTCCCTTCAAGGTTGATTCCAAGCATAAAATCATAGAGGTTTTGATTTACGTTTGTTAGTGTTGAGTCCAAGCTTTCATATTAACATACTTGTTTACATTCCAAATATAATTGCATATCTATTGAATAACATAGCTTCGTTGTTAGATCCATTTCTACTACTTGCTAGCATTCTCTATTTCAATTCTATTTTAAAGGTTGATTCCAAACCAAGGTTTGACCAAGGCAAACCCCTCATCCAAACAACAAAACCCTTTTTCTTGTAGGTATAGGTGCGGGACGGTGAATTGCAGTTCAGATCTGAGCACCCTTTTTGGCGAACTTCTGGGATTCGCAAATAGAATTTCCGTCAGAATAGTGCAGGTCAAGGTCAACTTTTAGGGGTGAGATTGTGCTCAGGGATAATATCTTACCCCTGTTTTTGGTCAAGGTCGACCTCTCTCAGAAAGATAGAAGGTTTTTGGGTTTTCTTTGTTTCTATGTTTCCAAGCTAGATCCGGTTGCAGAAATTCCTAAAACTGAGTACATACACCAAAAAATAGTGATTTCTACTCCTTTTCAAGATAATTATTTATGTTTTATTAAGTTTTGTATGTCCACAACATTTTCCATCACACAACTCCACACACTCAAACATCCACATATAAAAATATATCTCCCTTAAGATAAATTTTTATATCTTACAGATGGAAAAGAAATAAAAGTGGTAAGATATAAAACAAAGGAGCAATGTCAACATAAAAGGAATGTTGAGGAATATTATTTGTCTCAAGAATTTAAGATGAAGCCTGGTGAAGTTCAAGGTTCTATTAATGCTATTTTTGCAAAAGCAAGTGAAGTAGAAGAACGTAGAAAAATTGTTCAATTAAGTAATATTTTTCATATTTTGAGCAAAGGGTGTCCAATGACAGATTATCCAAAAATGAGTGGTTTGTTACACTTTCTGAAAGTTCCTAACTATCCTATCACTCATTGGTCAATAAACAGTGGATGGGAATGGGCAAGTTGTATTGCCCAAGTTGAAATAGAGGATGTACAGAGAAAAATAAAAGAGTCAACCTGTATTGGATTGTCCTTAGACAAAGTTATGACAATAGATAATACATCATGGTGGATGCATGTTTATACTATACAGAATAATGTCTGCCAACCACATCTACTAACTGTTGCAAAATTGAGGGACGATGAGACATCAAAAATTTTATTTTAATTAGTAAAGAGCCATTTAATTGAATATGGAGCTATGGATGAATTGAGAATAGTGAAGAAGTTGATCTGTGTTGGAGCGGATGGAGCTTCCGCAATGCAAGGTTATAGGAATGGTCTTTTCACAAAGATGCAGGCTTCTTGTTCACCATATGTTGTTGGGATTCACTGTATGGCCCACGAGATGAATCTTTCTTTTAGAGTTGTGAAGAAGTTTCCTTTAGTAAATAAGGTTAAAGATTTAGTAAGAGAGGTGTACTAATTTTTTGTTGAAGTCCCAAACGTATTAGGGAATTTCAACACTTTGCTGATGGAATTACCAATGGAAACAAGCTTCTTAAAGATGTTGATACCAGATGGATCTGTTTAGATGGACCAATGCATCGAGTTTTTTTTGAATATCAATCTTTGATTGGACTTATGTACAAAAATCATGACAATGTAGAAAATTAGAGATGTGGCGACCTACCTCGGAGGTTAAGAAATATAGAGACACTTTTGAATTTAGCATCTCTTCTTCCCATGCTAGAAGAAATGAAATTGATTATGAAAAAATCCTAGCAAAGAGCCATGTATATTGTAGAATATGCTCAGTTGCGTAGAATTTCATGCATGGCCCTCGATAATCTCTATTGAAATGACCCAAAATTATCTGATGAAAAATCTGATCACTAGCAAAAACTAACAGATTTGGACAATCTTGATAATTATTTA
The DNA here is from genome assembly GCA_027943335.1 of Chamaecyparis obtusa. Lineage (NCBI taxonomy): Eukaryota > Viridiplantae > Streptophyta > Pinopsida > Cupressales > Cupressaceae > Chamaecyparis > Chamaecyparis obtusa. Next base: position 492,025 of record BSBK01004663.1, read on the forward strand.
AAGATCATTGAAAATGGAGAATTATGTGTCTGTGTAAGGGGATTTCAAATACCAATGTACTACAGTGCCCCAAAGAAGCTAGCTACAAGAGTTACAAGGGAAGAGTTTACCAAAATCGTCGATTCTATAGCAGCTCATGCAAGGGACATAGCTTATAAGGTTTCTTCTAAAATAATATCCCTATTCCCATATGAAAAACTACTAGAGGCCATGGCAATTATGTCCCCTCAATATTGGTGCTTAAACTATAAGGAAGATTATCGTAATAGGTTGTTGACTTTGATAAAGGAATTTTGCAAATCTATAGAATTCACTGGAATGACTATCAATGGAATTTTAGATGAGGCTCTTTTTAGACAGCAATCAGGCACTATTTCAAGGACTATGAAGTATCAATATCAAATAATTCATAACCCACATGAAGAGGGCTCGGTAACAAGGCTTTGGACATAACTAAAATAGAGCACAATGTTGCATGATGAAATTTTAGAGTTCTTCAAGCTTGCTGATCTATGTCAAACCATGATATTGGCTTCCTAAAATCAAAGCTAAGAAACAAACAAGACAAGAATTTGGAAACATGCTTGAGGGTCTACACATCTAGGTATGATGTCAATACTTTTCCTTATCAAAAAACAATTGAAATCTGGAAGAAAAGATGCAAAAGAAGAGGGTTGGGAAATACTATTAACCAATCTCTGACTCTGAGTGGGATAGCTACAGGTGGCGATGCGAGTGGGATTCATAGAAGTGGAGGTTAGAGTGAAGAAGACACAAATGAAAATTAAGAGAACAATGAAGGAACTAGAATACTAGAATTAGATGATGATGATGATGCTGAGATGAATTGGCAAATTTAGGAAATTTCTACTAAATTAGCAGTAGCAATCAATAGGTATTTTTTTAACTTATTAACTACTATATCCTATCATTCAATGTTCATTTTAGAAAAGCAAGAATGTATTTTTTTTCATCGTTAAAATTTGAGAACAAAGAGTATCATTATCGTAGTTTGTATCGTATCATCAATGATCATTCATATTTGAAATTCATGAATGAAATTTTGTGTTCCAATAGCATATAACAGAGTAAATCAACTAAGAATAACTAAATAAAATAGAGTAACTCAACATACATTAAATTGGAAAACATGAAAATTAGATAGAGCATAATTTGTCTTCTATTCATTTGCAATACATTATAATTTATAATAGTTCAAAATTCAGAGCAATGTTTGTAGGCCAATCCAAACATCCTCTGATGGCAAAACAATTTGGTTCACAGCATAGTCACACTCCTATAACTTCTTTAGCAATTCATATTTGGAAGTGTGACTTGACAACACTGTTGCTTCTAAACTCCATTCAAAGTTCTTATTGGTTTGATAAAATCCATGAATTTATCAGGACATATGTCTGTAGGAAGAAAGCGTAAATCAGTATTTATTTTTTCCTACAACCTTATTTTGTAAGTTTCTCTTCCAATGAACTTATTTGCATCAAATCCCTTAGGCAAACCAAGACTTTCCAAATTCTCTTTCCTTTGTTCCATCTTTGTGATCTTCTTCTTAGCTTTGTCATCCAATTCCTGTGCTTCCCTTATCTTTTCACATTTTTGAATGATACTTGATACCTTTACTGAGGCATCAAGGTGGGTGCTAATTCCATTGTTTGATAATTAACTATCACTCTTACTGTAGAGTTGTTGCATAATATCTTTTGCATTCTTTTCTTTCTTGACAACATCCATGTTCTATTCAATGTTGTTATGGAGCTTCCAATAACATACTCTCATACTTTGAAGCATTTCAAACCACTCACACAAGCTATGAGACATCCCCAATATTTGGCCCCAAATGTGTTCTTTTGTAATCTTCAAAAAATTATTACTAGTATTTGTTAAAGTTTGAATTGTATTATTTTCCTTCTTCAATTCTTCTACCATTTTTTCAAAATTATTTTTCTCTTCTAGTACTTTGTGTTCCCAATGATCATCTTTATCTGCGCGAGATTCCAATTGCTTTTTCAATTCCCGATTCAAAGAAACATTACTCTCCACGGTTTTGAATAACTTTTGTGAAGTGACTCTTTCTTCCTCTAATTTTTTACTAATTTCTGCCAATTTTCCCCTCAGTGTCTTCAGGTCTGCCTGCAGTTGTTCCTTCAACTCTTCCTTCTCTTGTTCCTTCAACTCTACCTGCTCCTTTTCCTTCACTATTGCCTTCGCATGTCCATGCTCTGTATTTGTTGATGTAGAGGCTGATTTTTTAATCTTTTTCTGTAATTCTTTTAAACTATTATCTAAAGCTTTCCTCTTTTCTCTTTCATTGGAAATGTCTTCCTGTAACTTTTCTATATTTTTCTCAAGCTTACTTTTCTCTCTCTCTAGCTTTAGCAGTGCATTGTAGACCAATTGGTTTGTAGACTTTGACATATTGATTTTGTCGACATTTTTAACTTTGGAAAAATCCATTTTGAGAGTGCTAACTTGAAATTCAGACGGATCTATTTGACTCTCTGGTGGGTTTCCATCTTTTTTGGGTGGAATAACAACCATGAAATCCATCATGTCTCCGTTTGGGTCATATGTTGGAAAAACCCTATTGGATGTAGGTTGTTCCTCTACAGCTGCAGTAAGGGCACCAGTTTGCAATGTCTTCTTTATTTCATTATTCTTGGTTGTTGTTTCTACAAAATTATTATAAAAATATTTGAAACAAAAATATGGTGTTGCAGAAGGAATTGAATGTTTGAAAGGTGAACCAGACCTTGCAATGCATGTTGATCTAACTAATGTTGTTTGAGGATTTAAACTTTTAGAGGGTTTTGTTGAACCTGAAAGTGCAAAGAGTGCTTTAGGATTGAGTGTCAATGATCTGGAAATCTTTTGCTTCTTGACACTATCTTATTCTATGGGATTCTGTGTGGATTCTACTAGTCTCTTTAGAGAGGTAACTTGTTGTATAACTTGCCCAGTTCCACTGGCACCAATGCCACTACCAGACCCAGTAGTAGTAGATTCCCCAATCCCACCCTTGGCAATGGATGTTGTTGTGGGAATATTGGTTCCCAATGAATCTAATGGGTCCACTCCAACTCCAATCCCAAGGCTTGCACCATGATCAATTTTTTGTGCTTCTGGTGTGAAAATTGGCATCTAGACACCTTCTCCTGTGGGACCCAAACCACCACCTTTATTGTTATCTCGTGGTGATTGATCAGGAAAGTACTATCCAGGATAGTATTGTACACTTTTCCTCCCAAGCTTGTTGGGGTTCAGGGCCAGGCCGAGCCCCGAGCGGGGGTTTAGGGATGTAGCCCCCGAGGCAAATTTTTTTGAGGCCAACATATTTTTGGTAATTTTTGGGCCGACATGTTGTAACTCATTCTAACCCTAAAGTGGTAAAATATTGTATAATATGGCTTAGGGTTAGGGATTTCATTAATGTATGATTTTAGTACTTGTGGCAGAATTGATCTGTAAGGGATTATAGATTGTAATTAGGTTGTAATCACTAGATAATAATAATATTGGACTCGTTGTTGGTGGACGTAGCCTAGGGATTGGGTGAACCACGTTAAATCTTTATGTCTTGTGTTCTCTTCTATGTGGTTTATTGTTTTCTGATATTGGTTATTGTAGACATGGAAAATTGGTCAAAGGCTTAAATCAATCAAAAGGTGCATCAAATCATCAAAATAGCACGAAAAATCAATAAATGAAACAAAGGAAAATTTAATTAAATGATTAAATGATTAAATAAAGCTTGAAAAGGGGAAAAACACTATGAAATTGATTAAATTCAATTAATGACATAGTTGTTGAAAGCAAAAATCAAAATGAACCTCTTACCCTTCATGGCTAAATTTAATTACTTTAATTAATTAATAAATCATAATTTCACTCAACAAAGCAAATTGGAGAGCATTGTCATCTTAGAATTTCAATTGAAAACCATTGTTACTATAGTCAATTGAGATCATTTTCTAAGAGCAATTGAAGCATTTGAGCATTTAGAGTTATCATTTTAGCATTTTATCATTGCATGGTTATCAATGGAGCTAGATTAAGCATAAATTCATCATAGAATAAGCATTTAGAAGCATCATAGCAGCATTATTCTCATTTTAGAGGTGTCACTAGTGAGGATTTGTAGCTGAGAGCTCACTTACCACTTCTTTCTAGAGATCCATGAGATGTTATAGATTGTAGTTGCATTTTAGAGTAAATTTCCTTTGTATTTAGCTTAAATTGTTGCTACTTGATCTTAATTTCATGAAGGTGAATAATATCATCACACAAATGGCGCCCACCGTGGGGCCTTGAGCCTCAAATACTAATAGATTTGTGATTTAAATCATCTTTGCATACGTTTTTGTTTGGTCTCCGTGTGTTTTTTGTAGGAATTTGCTAAAGTCACGCCTACGGGAGATCTATTCACACTTAGAATCCTTACAGTGTCACTTCGAAAGCTTGATCTTATGCCTGTTAGCTGGAAATTCACGCTCGGAATGACAAAGCATTCAGCCTTTACGGCTTTAAATCATGCCTAAACACAGGGAAGTATCACGTATCACTTATTTTCTATCACTTTAATTTCCTCTTTGCATTGCACTTTCCACTTAATATCACGCTTAAGGAGAAATTTTCTATCGCGTAGTAATTGAGATTATGATGCCTTTGATAGTTAATGTTACCCTTGTGATAGTATCTTTATCTCTTTAGAAGCTTTGGATGTCGCTCTGCATTGACTATTTGCCGCGGATTTAAAGTTATGTTTACGCTTTGCATAATAGATTTACCGCCTGTGCTATTATTAATGTCGCTTGTGCACTGAGAAGTGTTGCGTCTAATCAATAAAGTCATGCCTCTGAGTGATTTATTCACGCCTACTAGCTGGAGGATGTCGTTTGAGTTTAATTTTCTATTTTCACTTTCAATTTGATAAAATTTGAAAATCTGACTCTCTGTGTTTGTTGTTAACCAGTAAATGAGCAGACATCCGAGAGTGAAAAAGCCAGAAAGCAAGTTCAACAAGGAGGGAAAAGCATTGGCAAAGAAAATAAAGAAGGAGAATCAAGTGCATACAAAGGCTATCCTTGAATCCACACTAGATGAGGATGTCTAGGTATATGAGAAATATTTAGCTGTGATTGAAGCTTATAAGTAGAAATTTGTGTCTCTAAATTGGATTTATGAACCTTGAGATTAAAGCTTCTTTCATTAAAATCTTTTGATTGATTACATGCAAGTTTGGTTTCCCCTCATTATGAATTGGTTGTGTTGGACTAACTTGTTGGAGGAGGGAGTTGGAGCAAATTGCCAAGGTGAGTAAGTGAAAAATGAAAATCAATAACTCAAAAATGCCCCTAGCCTTTTGCTAGCTACAAGGAAAGGTATTCTACTCAAACAAGCTTGCATTCCCTTAACTTGTGGCATTGTCATTTAAACCTAGCTTTAATAGGGAAGAAATTGAACCACACATTTCAATTCTAAGAACCTCCTTGTCAAGAGGTTGAAAAAGAACTAAGTGTTTGAAGTGTTTGAGAATCAAAAGGAAAGTTAGGGATATGCTCTTCACCTTCTTGGTGAAACAAACTCCCAAAAACTTTACTTAAAATTCAAAATCTTCCTTACTTGCAAAATGAACATGCTAGAGATTTAGTGGGTTCACCTCCCGAATTTGCCTTAGCGAGGCTAGTGAGAGGGACAGCCCAAAGTGGGATACACTTGCTTTTGCCGTGAGAATTCGACCCACTATAAAATGAAACGCATGCATCCTTAATGGGGTGCATGACAAAGGGATTTTAATCTTCTCGAACTTCCTCTAGTAGTCCTCACGGATTGCACAAAATCATGCTTCGATGCATGTGGGAAGCCCCTTAACATACTTGGGGGATGGGAGATTTTAATCCATTTTGAACGGAATATTTACTAAAACCCAGCTAAATTAGAAAGGGCACCTTGTAGAGCCATGTTTACAAGACAATTTGACTTTAGGTAGGCTATTTGGAATCTATTCTTGTGCTATACTTGTAAAAACATTCGAGAATATACACATTAGATTGTTTTTAGAGACATTGATGTGTGTGCTACATTTGTTTTTTATTTTCAAACAAGAAAATTTTGAAAAATCTGATCTTAAACATTTTAAAAATAAAAAACCTTACACCTTGGTCAGATAAGTGTCACCTATGCAAAAAAAAACACTCACCTATTAGAGATTCAGTCACACCTATGACTTATTCAAACCCGCGTAGACATCCTAAAGTCACACTTAGAAAAAATTGAGACACGCCTGGAAGAATTGGAAACCCACTTAGTAACAGTAAAGTGTTGCCTAAGAACCTACAGAGGACCACCTAACAACAAACCAGTGCACGCCTACATGAGTTTTGGTCACGCCTATGCTTGGTTCAGTGATGCCCAAAAACACAAAAGGGTAAATAGAGAGTATTTCCCGAAGGATTCAGAAAAAATTGGTTTCATATTTGGATACCCTTTTCGAAGGTACTCTTTATCAATGCAACAAATAGATCATATTTTTGAAAATCACTTATAATGATGAGTCTATTTGAGGAAAAAATCAACCCTATTATGGAGAACAATTATCGAAATCAAGATCAAAATCTCCATTGGAATCAAGATGATGAAGTTTCAGAAGCACTCCAAGATCCCATGTTCGTGAAAATAATGCAATTAGTTTTGGAGAGGAATAAAGAAGCATATTTCATGAAGTTAGTTCAAGCAGGAGCTAAGCTTCCTCGTGATTTTGACACATCAACCTTGATAGAGAATGAGGAAAAACAAAAAGAGATACCATCCAAAAATTCATTGTTAAGATCAAGATGTCCTTTTCTTTATGATGATGTGCCATCCATATCTTCATCCTCCTCACAAAAACAAGCATTTAAGAGTGACAAACCTATCTTGGATCAAAGGAAATTTCATAATCAACCTATTTGTGATCAAGATAATAAAGAGTATGAAGAGAAAAGTATCACTCTCAAGCAAGATCTAATGCACAAACCCCTATCTAGTAAGGTTTCTCCCATAGCATGTACTCCTTTCATCTTTCAGTCATCTCCCAAAGCTCCACAATTATCCAAAATTCCTCCATCAAAAAGTGAACCTAATGATAACACCTTTCAAGTTGACTATGGCTACCCTCAAGGGCTACCTCTAAAAGAAACCCAAGCTAGTTTACATCTTGTTGCAGACCTTTTCCATGCTTCATAGATCTTGGACCCCAAGTCTTCATGTGCTTCAATGCCTATTATACCCATTCAAGAGGATCCTACATCACTCTTCTAAACATCCCCCACACATATCCAAACATCTACCTCATCCTTAGAAGTGGCTCCATGTCAAGAGGATAATCCAAAGAGAAAAGAAATAAATGTTGATAAAGATCAAGATCAAGATTATATACAATCTCCTCCCATATTTGATGAAGGTCCCATATCCCTCGAACCTTGTGATGATCCCCTTGCATTCTTTCATGGCTTCCAAGATGATATCCTTCCATTCCAAGAACAAAGTACCCTTCCAAGTTCCACATCTTCTCCACTTCCCAAGCAAGATCAAGATATCCCTTCCACAAGTTCCAATGAGCATATTGAAAATCAAGAGCAAAATACCCTTTCTACACCATTTGAAGATCCTTGTCAAGATCGAAGTATCCCTTCATTTCCTTGTTAGATTCCTCCACGTTCACCTCAAGAAAACATCATTCTTCCAAATCCCTTGCAAGATAATAAATCCCTTCAAGACTCTGTTGATCCTATCAAATGTGTTCCTATCAAAGATACTCATGAGCCTATTAGTATAAAGATAAATCTTAAAGATGAGAACCATGGCAATGTGGCTCCTTTCAAAGATATTGATATCCCTTTCACACCTTATATTCCTCCATTCAAATGAAACCATATTCCTTCACTATCCTCCAAATCCATTTTGGGTTCCTATGTCCCAAAACAAAAGTCTTCATCTCTTCCATCCATACTAGGTCCATATATTCCTCCATCATCTATTCCTATCATCCCTAGTTATCCATTCACTTACCCTACCATGTATCAAGATCAGCAAAGACACACATACTTGAAGAATGTCCAAACACCAATCCATATGAACCCTCCATATTATTCCTATTCATCCACAATTCCTAAGTCTTTTGGAAGCAATTTTGATGTACAACATAAAAATCATAAATCCAAGAATCCATATGTGTATAAAAATCACAATGTCCCATCTAATCGACATGTGAATGAAAAGAAAAATGAAATATCCAAAAGGCCGCAAAGGTCCACAAAGCAAAAAGAAAAAAATAAAATGTGGGTTCCTAAATACCTCATTGAAGAAATGCATTCAAAAGCATCACAAAAGGAAGAAAAATCAAAGAATATGTGGATTCCCAAGTCACTTTTGAAGGACTTGCACACAAAAGAAGAATCAAAATTGACATTCAAGCTTCCAAAGGCTTCCATTCCATCTCCTTCCAAACATCCTCCACTTTCCAAGTCTAATTTGGGTTCTCATATCCAAAAATACACTACCTCAAAAGGACCCTTACCTCCTTCATCTATCATTCCTCCATCATTCCACCACTCTTCAAAGTGTGTGTCAAAGTTGATCTTGCCAACATTCCCATCTGCAACATACCTTCTTCTTATCCTCACATTCATTTTCCAATGCATACTTTTCATACTTCCATCCCTCTTATCAATATCTTTGAGCATCCTAGTCATACCCATGGTTTATTATAGCATATCTTTCATAGGAGCATTGTCCAAAGATTTCGCTATTGGGAAAATATCAAAAAATACAAAAAAAACAAAGAAAAAAAGAAAAAAATGAAAAAAGAGAAAAAGTGCCTTGGTGAAAACCTAGCAATAGGCACCTTGGTAGCAAAAGTAAAGAGAAATAAATCTGTCTTATGGTAAAAACCACTTCTTGTGGCACCTTAGACAAGTACCATGATGAAAACCTAGCAAACAGACATCATGCGTAATTTTTCCTTCTTGCACTCTACACTTGGGGGCAAAGTTTTATCCATTCTATCCTTCATCTTTCTATCATTTATCTCACTTACATCCATATTTCCTCTCTCACTTTTCATCTTGACAAGGTTGAACATATCCATGAGCATCAAGTATCTTGACATCCGTTATCCTTTCCATCAACTTATGTACTTGTTGCATCCATGTTACCTTATCATGATCTTGCTTATCCCAAATTCACCTTCATTATTCCTTGATAGCTTTTTCATAATCCCAAAACATCTCGCCATAGCCTCCATCACTCCTTTATCATGATTGTGTTATCTTATACACATCTTACCCAAATTGACCCTTGGTCTTGATCAAGATGAAGAACTTAAAAAAAAAAATTGTTATCAAAAACTTCTTGACATGTCCACTCTTTTGGATCCCTCATTTTTATGGCAACAAATCGTTATCCTATACACTATCTAGCCCTATACAATTGACTTCCATGGCTTATCCAAAAACATGCTTCACATTGCTATATCATTTTTTCCTTAGCTTGGGTACTCTTGAGGAGATAGTCCTATGGGTCACATTCGCATACTTCTTCCATCACAGCCTTTCCATCTCTAATCCATCAGCTTGAAAATCCATCTTTCATGTCCTATATCTTGCTAGACATTGGGGGAAAACCAATGTGATCTTGTTTGAGAGTTGGTAAAAAGGAAAGCATAAAGTGCTTCTGGATGCATCTGGCATGAACTGAGTTTTTGTAAAATCTTGGAAGTTTGCTCAAGTCCAACATTTTTCCTATCCAATCAGGGGCATTTGATCTGAATCAGGGGATTCAATAGTGCTATAGTCGGTCACACATTAGAGAGACTTATCAGAGCTTCAAAAGAGAGTGATTTTCGTGAACCTTTGATGGATATCATTGTTTATACCCAAGTATTTGAGCCTACAACTTGATCCTTGAGTCTTCATTGACTTTATTATTTGAGATTAAAAATTGACAACACTTTAAAGATCAGAATACTTGGAAATACTTTTTGAAAATCATGAAACAATGCAAAACACTTGAAGCTTTCTTTTGATGGTCTTTACTTACATTGATTTTTATCACATCTTTTTAGCTCATCGATGAGGTTTTGACTAGATTGGCGATGATGGAGACATGATATTTTTCTTGTCTTTGAGTGACTATCTTGAGGAAGATCCCACAACTTATGTGAATTCGTCTAATGACATGGTCACCAAAGAACCATCGAGGACTTTCATGTAGTGTGGAAGGTTGACCTTTGATTGTTTGAGAAAATGGATTGGTATTCATACTCCCATAGTTTGGTCATCCAACTAGTGAGGGTTGTACTAGTTTCCAAAAGGAGGTTACCAAATGCGATAAAAAGAGGTATTCATATCATCATGTCAGAGGGCAGTGGTGATTGTATCAACTTTCTGGTCCCAAAATGCTCAATGATGAAAATTTATCCTCAAGGCATTTAGTTGCTAAAAGCTAGTGACACTTAGCTGCATTGCATTGCATTATCATGTTAGATTAATTTCATGTGCATTTTTTTGTAGTATTTTTCCAAGGACAAGGGGGTTCATTCAATTAAAATCTTGATCAATCATCAAATGGGGGGGTTCAATCAAGAATCAAGGAAAGTCCATAAATCAAATAAATGCCCATAACATCACAGATCTATGAAGTCTGTCTAATCAAAGTGATACATCCAAGTCTTGATCAATAACTGAAACATGATCACAATATTAAAAAACTAAAGGAGATCCATAATCAATCATCTCAATAACATGTACTCTAGCTGGGTCAACTCATGACTTAAGTCTAAATATCCAAGAAGCTAAGGTCCGTATATATATCATTTATGGAAATGTGCCTGTTTTGCAAATCAAGGGAATCATATCAGTATTTTATATCAGTGAATCATCTTACGTTAATCAATCAAGTCAATCAAAGCAATCAAACCTATCATTATTTGTTCGTGTCTCTATGTCTTGAGAGAGAAGTATCAGTTTATCAATCCTATCAGGATCCCATATTAGTTTTCACACTGATCAAGATCAATCCTATCAACTGTATCAGTTTTCACACTGATCAGTTATCCCATATCAGTTTTACTATCCTATCAGATTGACAAATCACATTCATTGGTACCATTATCCTATTATTATAATCACTTGTTTTGCTTAACTACAACAGACCTATCTATCTTGGATATGCAAATTTGGGAGTCATGGCATATCATCAATATTTTTCAGAAATGAAAACATATTGGACCGATAATCAATCAAAATCTTTCAAATCAAGGAATTCATATGTTTTAATTTCTGAGGGGGCAATAAGGGTATCAAATCAAAGTCACAATCATACATCATGAAATCAGTGGGGCATCATAAAAAAATTTGTATCAAGAGGCAGCAATCAATCACATAGGGAATCGCAATCAGGACATAAAGAATCTTTGAATCGGTGTTCTTCGCACATCGACTCAAAGAGGGGCATTTGTAGACATGGAAAATTGGTCAAAGGCTTAAATCAATCAAAAGGTGCATCAAATCATCAAAATAGCACGAAAAATCAATAAATGAAACAAAGGAAAATTCAATTAAATGATTAAATAAAGCTTGAAAAGGGGAAAAACACTACGAAATTGATTAAATTCAATTAATGACATAGTTGTTGAAAGCAAAAATCAAAATGAACCTCTTACCCTTCATGGCTAAATTTAATTACTTTAATTAATTAATAAATCATAATTTCCCTCAACAAAGCAAATTGGAGAGCATTGTCATCTTAGAATTTCAATTGAAAACCATTGTTACTATAGTCAATTGAGATCATTTTCTAAGAGCAATTGAAGCATTTGAGCATTTAGAGTTATCATTTTAGCATTTTATCATTGCATGGTTATCAATGGAGCTAGATTAAGCATAAATTCATCATAGAATAAGCATTTAGAAGCATCATAGCAGCATTATTCTCATTTTAGAGGTGTCACTAGTGAGGTTTTGCAGCTAAGAGCTCACTTACCACTTCTTTCTAGAGATCCATGAGATGTTATAGATTGTAGTTGCATTTTAGAGTAAATTTCCTTTGTATTTAGCTTAAATTATTGCTACTTGATCTTAATTTCATGAAGGTGAATAATATCATCACACAGTTATATTTGCATGTAATTGTTATTTTTGCCTTATTAATCCTAACAAGTGGTATCAGAGCAAGGTTATTTTTTTTCGGTTATCCTCTGCAGGAAGATCTCACGGTTTAGTCAGAGTCTCACGGTTGAGTGGGAGCAATGGAAGATGAGGGTAGGCTAAAGGTTGACAAGTTTAATGGGCATAACTTTCAATTATAGAAAATGCAAATGGAGGACTATCTCTATCAGAAGGATCTATGGCGGTCGTTGGAAAGGAAAGCCAATAAATCAACAAGCATTTCAGATGAGGACTGGGTAATTCTTGATAGAAAGGCTCTTGGTAGTATTTGATTATGCTTGGCACAATTGGTGGCATTTAATATTACACAAGCAACGATGACTGAAGATTTGATGAAAACCCTAGCGAAGTTGTATGGAAAGCCCTCTGCTTCAAATAAGGTATTTCTCATGAAGCGTTTGTTTAATATGAAAATGGTGGAAGGTGGGTCATTTGCTGATCATTTAAATGAGTTTAATACAATTACCAGTCAATTAACTTCTATCAATATTATTTTTGATGAAGAAGTCAGGGATCTCTTGATTTTGTGTTCTTTGCCTGAAAGCTGGAATGGCTTGGTAATGGTTGTTAGTAATTCTATTTCTAGTTTTTAATACCCTAAAATATGATGATGTTATTGGTAGGAAAAGCTTAGGTGGATCCACATCAGGTAGTGTCTTAAACACACAAAGTAGGGCTAGAACAAATGAGAGATGAAACAACTCTAGAAATCATGGGAAATCAAGAGGAAAATCAAAGGTAAAGAGGTCTGAATCCAAAGGGCCAAATGATTGCTGGTACTGTGGAAAACTAGGTCATAAGAAGAAAGATTACTAGTCTTGGAAGAATAAAGAAGGAGACAAACAAGAAGGTAACAAGGAGGTAAATGTGGTAAGTAATAAATCTGAAGAGGATGCTTTGATTCTTTCTTTAGAAAGTATTGATGATTCATGGGTTTTAGATTATGGGGCTTCATTTCATGCTACACCCCATAGAGGTTACTTTCTTGATTATGTCCAAGGGGATTTTGGGCTAGTTTATTTGGGAGATAATGAACTCTATCAGATAGTTGGAAAGGGAAAAATAAAGATTAAGTTGCAGAATGGGAATCATTGGCTACTACAAGAGGTAAGACATGTTCCAAGGTTGAGTAGGAATTTAATTTCAGCAGGGCAACTAGGTGATGAGGGTTGCACAATTATTTTTAATGATAGAAATTGGAAGGTTTCAAAAGGTTCCTTAGTATAGAAAAAGCTGTGAAAGTAGGCACCTTATATCTTTGTACAGGTCATATTGTTCCTTCTACTTTAATTGTTTCAAAAGATAATGAATGTCCAGGAATAGTGGCTGCAGTTGAGCAGGAAGAACATCAAATTGTTGCTATAGATTCTGACACAGCACTGTGGCACAATAGACTCGGGCACATGAGTGAAAAAAGTATGAAATTACTTCATTTAAAAAAAGTTTTACCTGGTCTGAAATGTGTCAATATGAATTTTTGTGAGAGTTGTGTGTATGGAAAACAAAAGAGAGTTGGTTTTGTAAAGAGTGGGAAGGAAAAGAAAAATGAGAGATTAGAGCTTGTGCATACAGATGTATGGGGACCAACTCTGGTATCTTCCCTTGGTGGCTCTTTGTATTATGTTACATTTATAGATGATGAAACAAGAAAAGTATGGATTTATTTCCTTAGACAGAAATCTGATGTATTTCAAACTTTTAAGAAATGGAAATGCTTGGTTGAGAATGAGATAGGTAAAAGGTTAAAATGTCTTAGATCTGATAATGGTGGTGAGTATTGCAGCACATAATTTGAAGATTATTGTTCCTCTAATGGTATTCGTAGGTAGAAAATTGTACCAAGGACTCCACAAGAAAATGGAGTGGCTGAATGCATGAACAAGACAATAATGGAGCGTGCAAGGAGTATGAGGTTGCATGATAGGCTGCCCAAAAATATGTGGCTAGAGGCTATGAACACTATTTTTTATTTAATCAATAGAGGTCCCTCTACTCCTTTGGATTGTTGTATTCCAGAGGAAGCATGGAGTGGTAAGAAGGTGAGTTATTCTTTTCTCAAAACCTTCAGTTGTGAAGCTTTTGCACTTATAGATTCTGAAAATAGAACCAAGCTAGAAGCTAAGCCAAAGAAATGCGTATTTGTTGGATATGGTATTGATGAATTTTGTTATAGGCTTTGGGATTTTGAAAATCATAAAATTGTAAGAAGCAGGGATGTCATATTCAATGAGAAAGCATTGTACAAAGATCTATTGCAGCAGCATGAGAAGAAAGAAAATGACTATGTAGTACTGGATGATACTCCAAAAGATGATGTTCTAGTAGTTCCTTATGCTCCAAAACAACAGCAACAACAAATACCACACACCCCAGTGAATGTTAGATGGTCAACAAGGCTAAGTAGACCTCCAGAAAGATTTTCTCCATCTTTGTATTATATTTTGTTAACAGATGTTGGTGAACCTGAATGTTATAATGAAGCTGTGTAGGTGGATACAAAGATTCAGTGGGAGTCTGCAATGATAGAGGAAATTAACTCCTTGCTGAAAAATCACACTTGGGATTTATGCAAGTTACCTACAGGTAAAAGGGCTTTACAAAATAAATGGGTTTACAGGCTAAAAGAAAAGGATGGAGGTAAGAAAAGAGTTAAAGCTAGGTTAGTTGTAAAAGGATTTGCATAGAAAAAGGGTATTGATTTTGATGAGATATTTTCTCCAGTTGTTAAAATGACTTCTATCCATACTGTTTTAAGTATTGTGGCTACTGAAGTTTTTCATTTGGAGAAGCTTGATGTTAAAACAACTTTTCTTCATGGTGATTTGGATGAAGAAATATGTATGGTCCAGCCACAAGGATTTGAGGTCAAGGGTAAGGAGAATTTGGTGTGCAGATTGTAGAAAAGTTTATATGGCTTGAAGCAAGCACCTCGGCAATGGTATATTAAATTTGACACTTTTATGAATGATCATGGATACAGTCGGTGTCATTTTGACCATTGTGTTTATTTTAAGAGGTTGGATGATGACAACTGCATTATTTTATGTTTATATGTTGATGATATGCTTGTAGCTGGGTCTAACATGGATCACATTAAGGGGTTGAAAAAATAGTTAGCACATTCATTTGCTACGAAGGATTTGGGGGTAGCAAAAAAAATCCTTGGTATGAAAATTTGTAGAGATAGGAAAAATAGGAAGTTGTCTCTATCTCATGGTGATTATATTGAGAAGGTGTTGCAATGTTTCTCTATGGAGAATGCCAAAGCTGTCAGCACACCTTTGCCTAGTCATTTGAAATTGACTAAGGAGATGTTTCCTAAGACAATTGAAGAAGAGGCAAAAATGTCTAAGGTACCTTATGCTTCAGCTGTAGGGAGCTTAATGTATGCTATGGTATGTACTAGGCCAAATATTGCACATGTAGTGGGAGTCGTTAGTTGATATATGAGTAACCCTGGTATTGAGCATTAGAATGCAGTCAAATGGATTCTCAGATATTTGAGAGGTACATCCAGTAAGTGTTTACACTTTGGGGGGTTCTACTACTACTATACAAGGCTATGTTGACTCAAATTTGGTAGGAGATATAGATAGCAGGTAGAGTACTACAGGTTATGTATTTACTATTGGTGGGACAACAATGAGTTGGATTTCTCAACTACAAAAGGTGGTTGCTTTATCCACTACAGAGGCAGAGTATGTTGCTGCTACAAAGGCAGCCAAGGAGATGATATGGCTTCAATTCTTCATGGAAGAATTGGGACATCCATAGAAGGATAATTTTTTGCATACAGATAGCCAAAGTGCCATTCATCTTATGAAGAATTCTGCTTTGCACTCAAAGACAAAACACATACAGTTGCAGTACCATTTCATTTGGTCAGTTTTGGATGATGGGAAGTTAAAGCTGGAAAAGATTCATACAGATGATAATCTGGCAGATATGTTTACAAAGGTAGTAACAAGGGAGAAGTTGCATTGATGTTCAACTTCAGTTGGTCTTCTAGACTAAATAGAATAAAGGAACATTTGAGTCTAGGGTGGTTCGATCTAGTGGGAGTCTCATATGGTAGCGGTATTGCTACAGGATCAGTCTCCAAGTGGGAGGTTTTTTAGTGTGGATACTGATCAGTCACCAAGTGAAAGATTGTTAGCTTGTGGTGACTGATCAGGAAAGTACTATCTAGGATAGTACTATACACTTTTCCTCTCGAGCTTGATAATTTTTGGGCCAACATGTTGTAACTCATTCTAACCCTAAAGTGGCAAAATATTGTATAATATGGCTTAGGGTTAGGGATTTCATTAATGTATGATTTTAGTACTTGCGGCGGAATTGATCTATAAGGGATTACAAATTGTAATCAGGTTCTAATCACTAGATAATAATAATATTGGACTCGTTGTTGGTGGATGTAGCCCAGGGATTGAGTGAACCACGTTAAATCTATGTCTTGTTGATGTAGGAGCATCCTGGGTGTAAGAGCAATCTTGCATCACCCAAAAATATTTTTATTTTTGTATTCAATAAGGGCTATTTTGTGCAGAGCTTCTATTTATGAAAAGTTACTATTTTTGGTAATTTTTGTATGTGCTCAGAATGATCTGATTTCTTTCTTGGGGGTTCATTTTGGTCATATAAGTCTGCCAGTAAAGTTTCATTGCCAGATCCAGTGTATATTGGAAGATATTGAAGATTTTCGGTTTTGGCAGCAGGGTACAAAAACTTTGAACTCAGTTTTGAAGGCTTTAGAGGCCCCGGATGAGGTCAAAAATTTGGGTGACGGGCGCTTGCGCAAGTCAAGCCTGTAGAGTGCTTCGTGGCGTTTCCGAAATGGGGTTATAATAGCCGATCGGGTCAACTGGTGATGACTTATGGTCTTCGGAAGTTGGACCACCTAAAATGGCAGAAAATAATTTTCTTCAAAATTTCTGTTCGGGTTTCAAAGGTTATCTTGAGCCGACTATGATGTAATAAAATGTAAAATAAAATAATGCTAAGTTTGGTCGGCCTTATTGGCTAAAATTCTGGAACCTTCCCAGGCGGTGGAAAATTGCCTATATAAGGAAGGCTGTATTATTGTCTTAGGCAGTTCAGAATAGTTCTGGGTAGTAGATCTGGGTAATAGTTCGAGGGTTTGTCCTACAGAATATCGTAAGGGAATGCCCATGTGGCTTTGCATATTGTAATTCTGAAAGTTTATAATTCCACATTTGTGGAGATAATAAGAAGCCAATTTTTTGTTCTTGCATATTGTTGTTGTTTCTCTATTTCTGTTATGTGTTTGTGGTATTAAGGGGAGCACCCTTCATCAGGTGGTATTAGAGCAGGAGTTCTTGAGTGTGTAAACAGATCACCGACTGTGAGGCAGTTTGCACCAGGACCGTGGCTAGGGTTTCAGTGCGCATCGCGAAAATGCCTCCACGAAGGGAACGTGGCGGAAGAGTTGGTGTTGTAACACCTGAGGTTAGAGAGCTGCAGAGACAAGTGCGAGCATTACAAGAAGAGATTCGTAGAGGAATGAATCTTAATGTCAGAGACGAAAGCGAGGATGAAGCCGAAGAAGAATATCAAGAAGGAGAAGCTGAAATTGTGAACCGGGAGGAAGAAAGACTTTTTCGGGCGATTTTCAAGATTGGGAAAAGACCTAAGATTGAGGTTCCTACATTTTTTGGAAATCTTAACCCAGAGGAATTGATCGACTGGATCAATGAATGTGAGGAATATTTTGAGTATGAAGATGTTGAGGATCCTGATAGGGTCAAATTTGCGAAGGCCAGACTGAAAGGTCATGTGAAGATATGGTGGCAAGAGATTCAGTTGGAGCGAAATAGAAGGGGAAAGGAGAAAATCACGAGATGGGATCGGATGGTGGATAAATTGAAGCGACAGTTCATTCTTGTTGATTATGAGCTTGACCTACTGAAGAAAATGTAGAGTTTGAAGCAAGCAGGAAGATCTATTCAGGAGTATACAGAGGAGTTCTATCGACTCCTCATCAGAACAGGCCATGCAGAAGCTGATAAGGAGAAAGTTGCCCAATACCTTAATGGGTTGAGGCCAAGCATTCAAGAGGAGTTGAATCTGGTTCAAATGAGCAGTATTGAGGAGGCATACCAATTTGCCCTAAAAGTAGAGGAAAAGCTGAACAAGAAGTTCGAGAGCAGACAAAATGGAAGAGGTCACGGTGGACAATCTGGTGGACGGTCATATGGTGGCCGAAATGAAGATCCGAAAAAGAAGGATGAGGCCAGTAGCAGTCAAAATCAGCGAGGAAATAATTCTAATCACTTCCAGGATCAGAATAATAGAGATCAGAGAGGAAGAGGAAGAGGACAAGGATCTGGAAGAGGTGGCTTCCGTGGAACATGTTTTCACTGTGGAGAAGAAGGTCATAGGGCATTTGAATGTCCTCAGCGCCAAGGCAGAACAGACAGGAGAAATGAAGGCCAGGCCAGAGTTGCACATGTAGATGAAGATGCCAGATCATCAAATTCTGAAGATGCTGAAAGAGGAGAAACATTGATTAACAGAAGAGTCCTGTTGAGTGGTGAGAATGAACCTGAGCAAAGGAGGAGCCTGTTTCGCACCAGGTGCAAGTGTGAAGGTAAATGTTGTGATGTGATTATTGATAGTGGGAGCACTGACAATTTGGTGTCAGAAGAGATGGTGACAAAGTTGAAGCTCAAGAGACAGAAACACCCACATCCATATCGGATTGCCTGGGTACAGGATGACCACAAGGTCATGGTCAATGAACAATGCCTAGTGAAGTTCAAGATTGGCGGATACCAAGATGAGGTATTGTGTGATATCATATCTATGGATGCATGTCATATGTTGTTGGGTAGACCATGGCAGTTTAACAGATGTGCTGTACATGATGGTTGTGCGAATACCTATTCCCTGACAAAGGATGGAGTGCGACATAAGCTAAAACCATTGAAGGAGACTGAAGAAAAGGTATGTGGTAATGCAAGGATAACTTTTTTTGATGGAAGAAATTTCCTAGATGGTATGAGGCATGAGCATGTATGTTTTGCTTTAATTCCAAAAGCTGGTAAAGAGGAAGTAGAAGATGTTCCTGTAGAAGTTGCAGATTTGTTGAATGAGTTTCAGGATATTATATCCGATAACGTGCCTGATGGATTACCACCAGTCAGAAAGATCAGTCATCAGATGGACTTGATCCCAGGAGCGAGTTTGCCGAATAAGGCGGCACACAGAATGACACCTGCCGAAAGTGAGGAGTTGAACAGACAAGTACATGAACTATTACAGAAAGGATTGATCCGTGAGAGTCTGAGTCCCTGTGCTGTACCGGAGGTATTAGCACCAAAGAAGAATGGAGAATGGAGGATGTGTACGGATTCTAGGGCAATAAACAAGATCACAATCAAGTACAGGTTTCCATTGCCACGAATGGATGATATTATGGACTATTTGAGTGGAGCTGTGTATTTCTCAAAGATAGATCTAAAGAGTGGATATCATCAGATTCAGATCAGAGAAGGAGATGAATGGAAGACTGCCTTCAAGACAAAAGGACTGTATGAGTGGTTAGTCATGCCTTTTGGGCTAACCAATGCACCGAGCACTTTCATGCGGCTCATGAACGAAGTTCTGAAAGAATTTCTGGGTAAGTTTGTCATTGTTTACCTAGATGATATTTTGATCTTTAGTAAGACATTGGATGAGCATATGATGCATATTCGCATGGTATTTGAGAAGTTGAGAGAAGAAAAATTGCTGATTAATTTGAAGAAGTGCAGTTTTGTGAAGAAAGAGTTGGTGTATTTGGGGTTTGTAGTTTCAGGAGAAGGTCTAAAAATGGACCCAGAGAAGGTACAGGCTATCCTTGAATGGCCTACACCAAGGAGTGCTACTGAGGTAAGATCTTTTCATGGTCTAGCTAGCTTTTACAGAAAGTTTATCAGAAATTTTAGCAGTATTTGTGGACCCTTGACTGAAACAATGAGAGGGGATAGAAAAGAGTTTAAGTGGACTAATGGGGTAGAAAAGAGTTTTCAATTGTTGAAACGAAAAGTTACAGAACAACCTGTTTTAGCACTTCCAGATTTTAATAAGGTGTTTCAAGTAGATTGTGATGCTAGTGGTACTGCAATAGGAGCTGTTATGAGCCAAGAAGGTAAACCTGTTGCTTATTTCAGCGAGAAGTTAAATGACGCCAAGAGGAAATATTCTATTTATGATCAGGAATTTTATGCTATAGTTCAGGCATTAAAGAAGTGGAGACATTATCTGCTTCCTAAGGAGTTTGTTTTGTATACTGATCATCAAGCTTTGCAATATTTGAATAGTCAAGGAAAATTGAATCAAAGGCATTTGAAATGGGTTGAGTTTTTGCAGAGTTATACATTTGTTTTGAAACACAGGAGTGGAAAGTCTAATAGGGTTGCAGATGCTCTTAGCAGAAGGCAACTATTGCTGACAGAAATGCAGATTGAAGTGGTTGGGTTCGAGGAACTCAAGAATTTGTATCCAGAGGATCCTGATTTTGGTGAAGCTTGGAAAGCTTGTACAGAACCTGTTACTCTAGACAGGACGAAATGGTTGGATTTCATCATCCAGGATGATATGATATTCAGAGGGAGTCAGTTGTGCATTCCACGAAGCTTTATGAGGGAGAATCTCATCAAGGAGAAGCATAGTGGAGGATTGGCTGGACATTTTGGTCGTGATAAAACCCTTGGTTTGGTTAGTGAGAATTATTATTGGCCACAGTTGCAGCAAGATGTGAAGAAGTTTGTACAAAGTTGCAGAGTATGTCAGATGGCGAAAGGAGTGAAGCAGAATACAGGGTTGTATCAGCCATTACCTGTACCAGAGAAGCCTTGGGAGGATATCAGCATGGACTTTGTTCTTGGTTTACCGAGGACACAGCGGGGACATGATTCAATTTTTGTGGTAGTTGACAGATTTTTGAAGATGGCACATTTTATTCCCTGCAAGAAGACTAATGATGCTGTTCATGTAGCAGAATTGTTTTTCAGAGAAGTAGTGAGACTTCATGGTTTGCCAAAGACCATAGTTTCAGATCGGGACACTAAGTTTGTTGGATATTTCTGGCGTACATTGTGGAAGAAGTTAAAGACAGATTTGAAGTTCAGTTCATCACATCATCCACAGACTGATGGACAGACAGAGGTGGTGAATAGGAGTTTGGGAAATTTGCTGAGATGTTTGGTTGGAGATAAGCCAACAGGATGGGATTTGATTTTACCATAGGCAGAATTTGCATACAATAATTCTGTCAGCAGGAGCACTGGTAAATCACCATTCCAGATTGTATATGGAAGTAGTCCAAGAAATGCATCTGAATTAAGGAAGATAGATAAAGGAGAAATAAGTAGTGCTGAAGCTGAAGATTTTGCAGAACACTTGAAGAACATCCATGGGGAGGTGAGGAAGCATATTACCAAGATGAACACACAGTATAAGGCTAAGGCAGATGAGAAAAGGAGGTATAAGGAATTTCAAGTTGGTGATGAAGTCATGGTTCATTTGCGAAAGGAGCGGTTTCCAGTTGGTACATATAACAAGCTGAAAATGAAGAAGTTTGGACCATGCAGGATACTGAAGAAACATGATTCAGGAAATGCATATGAGATAGAATTGCCTACTGAGCTAAATATTTCACCAGTGTTTAACATTTTAGATCTGACAGAGTATCATGAAGGAGGTGTTGAAGATGAGATCACAACAGCACAGTGGAGTATTCCAGCAACTAGTTCAGACACTAAGGAGATCGAAGATATACTAGACAGTCATGTTGGCAGAAGCACAAGGAACAGGACATATGAAGAATATCTGGTCAAGTGGAAAGGATGACCTGTTGAAGATTCATCATGGCTGACAAAGGAGGAGGTTAGCCGTCTTGGTTTTCCTCTGCACACCTGAGTCGTGACAGGGTCACTTCTCAAATTACTCCGGGTGTTTGATGCAGGAGCATCCTGGGTGTAAGAGCAATCTTGCATCACCCAAAAATATTTTTATTTTTGTATTCAATAAGGGCTATTTTGTGCAGAGCTTCTATTTATGGAAAGTTACTATTTTTGGTAATTTTTGTATGTGCTCAGAATGATCTGATTTCTTTCTTGGGGGTTCATTTTGGTCATATAAGTCTGCCAGTAAAGTTTCATTGCCAGATCTAGTGTATATTGGAAGATATTGAAGATTTTCAGTTTTGGCAGCAGGGTACAGAAACTTTGAACTCAGTTTTGAAGGCTTTAGAGGCCCCAGATGAGGTCAAAAATTTGGGTGACGGGCGCTTGCGCGAGTCAAGCCCGTAGAGCGCTTTGTGGCGTTTCCAAAATGGGGTTATAATAGCCGATCGGGTCAACTGGTGATGACTTATGGTCTTCGGAAGTTGGACCACCTGAAATGGCAGAAAATAATTTTCTTCAAAATTTCTGTTTGGGTTTCAAAGGTTATCTTGAGCCGACTATGATGTAATAAAATGTAAAATAAAATAATGCTAAGTTTGGTCGGCCTTATTGGCTAAAATTCTGGAACCTTCCCAGGCGGTGGAAAATTGCCTATATAAGGAAGGCTGTATTATTGTCTTAGGCAGTTCAGAATAGTTCTGGGTAGTAGATCTGGGTAATAGTTCGAGGCTTTGTCCTACAGAATATTGTAAGGGAATGCCCATGTGGCTTTGCATATTGTAATTCTGAAAGTTTGTAATTCCACATTTGTGGAGATAATAAGAAGCCAATTTTCTGTTCTTGCATATTGTTGTTGTTTCTCTATTTCTGTTATGTGTTTGTGGTATTAAGGGGAGCACCCTTCATCACTTGTGTTCTCTTATGTGTGGTTTATTATTTTCTGATATTGGTTATATTTGCATGTAATTGTTATTTCTGCCTTGTTAATCCTAACATTTATAACCCATTTTTTCCCATAATGATTGTCCCTTTGCTATATGTTTCTTTTTGGTAGTCGGTGACTCCACTCTAACTCGATGGAGTAAATGTAATTGGTGGATTATCATCCTCATTATCTGCATTTTCATCCTGATCATTGATGTCGTATGTCATGGTGGGATGCTCCAAATTCCATAATTTGCTAAAATCTATATCCTCCTCTATGTCATCCAGATCTGCACTAGTCTTTGGTTCACCAAGATTCTTTCTCATACTCCAAAAATCAATCATTTTCATTTGATTCCATTTTCTATCCTTATAATCTTCTACTATTTTCTTTGTTATGTTTTTTTTTTATGGATGAGCAGATTTTTGGTAGAAATTATAGGACATCCTAGGGTATACAATGCCCTGGTTTATTGATGTCATAATTTGTGATGACAATTGTTCAATGAAATTTTTTCCTCAACAAAAACTTTCTCCATCTCTTTTGTAACGTCATCCTAGCTATCCTTATTTTTTAACTTCTCTAGAAACGGTTTACTTTCATGTTGAAATAAGTTTGGAGAGTTCTTATTAGCAAAAAGAATTGTTTGAATGATGTTGAGTGGATCATACTTCCAGTACCACTCTAAATTAGATTGAAAAATTTCTATAAAAAAAATTCCACTTTGAATGCCTTTCTCTCAAATGTTAACCCTCCAAATTAGAAAGGTAAGGAAGGGAATAAGGGAATATGCTCTTCTTTGATTGGCCAATGAAGAGTCTATTTGTTCTCTCTAGTTGTAGTACATATTCTACTGCAAAAGCCCTCTTTGCCATATGCATTGGAAGTTTGTGGGGTTGTAGTTCTAATTTGTAAAACCTTAGCACAATGTATTCTTCCATTAAGTACCAGTTAGCCAATTGAATTCTACTTTCAAGTTGGATGCAATCCCTACATGAAGGATACAATTTGGGCATTGGAGTGCTTGTTATTTTTTTATAAAATGGTGCCAAAAAGAAGTCTACAAAATTACTGTAATTCCTTCTATTATCATACATCCTTATTTGAGGTGTCCAGTTATATATTGGAGTACCTATCCCCCTCTGAATTTCAAGCTTGTTTTCATTGCTTGTTAATATTGCAACTTGCTTTGCTAGTAGAAGATAGCACAAGTAGGTCATGAACCTAAATGTCTTAGAATTGCTTCTTTTAATCAATGCTAATTGTTCTTGCATCAATTAAACCATGTGCCAAATAAAATTATATCTTACTAGTTCATTGACACAATGGATATCCCAAATCAATTGAATAATGCTGGCACCCACTTCCCTATTGTTTTCCAGTCCCTAGAAAAATGCTAGCGAGGATATAGTATCCTAAACCCATGGCACAAAAGGTTAAGATCATAAGGAGGCTTATGGTTCTCACCCAATAAAGCCTTTGCCTCTATAACTATTAGAACCTTTATAAATGAATCTTTTTTGTTTGGTGTGACTACCTCATATTGCTTTGCCAACAATCCCAGCTCAATATGGACATTACAGTTTTTTTGGTCAAACCCTAGGTCTAGCAAACTGAGAAATTCTTCCTGGGTTATTGATAAAATTTCTTCTTTATTATTTTTGTTCACAATTGCTTTTCTTTCTTCATCATAATTTTCTGCACAAATCAAGATAATTTTTGGGCAAGGGAAACTTTTGGGTAACAACATGCGACCCAAACCAACATCTCACGATGCAACTTTATTCATTTTTTCACCTATCGCTGGATTAAATTTTATAAATTCACACCTCTTTGGCCCAGTTACCTTACTACAAAATTTATGTTTAATTGCTATAACTCTCCTTTCACCATTGATAGCAAGATCATAAATATTGTGATACTCATCAATGAAACCAGGGATTTCTACTAGTTTTCTCAAGTCTATTAAAGTTTTCCCATCTGCTTGCCCTTAGCCTTGAGTTTTGGCTTTCCTCATTGTTCTTCAGAAGAATGAAAAATAAAAAAATCATAGATATTTACTAACAAAATCATAGATAATAACTAACTAATTTAATAAAACCCCAATTGGAGACTGGTTTTGTACTTGCAAGAATTAAAATTTCAAAATCAAGTTAAACTAAATTTTTGACATTACAAAATCGGGATGCATCAAGCTAGATATCTTACCCAAAACTAAATTTTGAAATATGGATACATAGAAGTTAGAATGCCTGAGGCTCTCATAAGTTATAGTCTCAAAATATTTGGTGATGGTTCAACAGTTGTTTTTAGCTTTCTGCTTCTACGATTCGATAGGTTTTTAAAAAAGAAATGTTAAAAAACTTTCATTAAATATATCATTTAAACCAAAATTTTGGAATCCGTTTATGTTTTATCTTCACATGATACGTAATCTTTTTGATGAATTACATGTGTCACATTTCTAGAACGAGTTTGCAGAAAAGGTTTTTGAAACCCATAGTACTTCTAAAATACAACTTCAACCATTCATCTCTTGTAATCCAATGGTTGTCATGATTTTAAAATATTAATACACACTAATGAATATAATCATTAACTATATTCACTTAGAATTCATGCATTTGAGAATACCTTATCCATGAAGTCTGAACCAGTCACCATTACATGATAAAGTTTGGAAACATTTAATTATTACATGAAACAAAAGTGCAATGCAAATTTTTAATATTATATTAGGCAAAATTTTATTACAATTCAATGATGCCCATATCTATTAACGATTCTTATAATCAGAACAAAAAATAAAAGCACTTAGAATTTCTTAAAATATTTTCATATATTTTTTTAAACATACATGATTACAATGTACATCATTGCAAAAACCTTGGCAAGCTACTAGCACCAGACGGAGGAACACTAGAGTCTAGGTAGACTCGGGGACTATTCGGATCCCTTCCTTCTGTGTGGAACTTTGAAGAGAGGAAAATCTTAGAGATTTCTTCTAGCCATCGATAGTCCTCAGTTTCTTCCAGTAGGTGCCACTTCTAGAGGAAATCCCTCCCAATCCGTGCCCACTTTCGATGACACGTGAGCTGCTCAACATCAAGGTTGAGTAGAAATAGTTGCCTGGGCACATTTACCCTTGGTTGTAGAAGCCTAGGAAAATCATTTTCCCAAGGAATTCCAAACCCAATTTTTTCAAGTATGACAACATTCACATTGTTGCCGAGGTATTTTTCTCTAAAAACTTTCCTCAGTAGCATGAGGATGTCCACCTTTTCCCCCAGGTCCAACAGAGATGCCAAAAACTGAGATGAAATATCGATGTTAACTCTATACCTACTTTCATTCTCTAGAAATTGACATCCCAACACCATCCTTATAGCCTCCTTGGTGGAGGCTCCCAACTCTATAGAAATAGACACTAGGATTGGGTCTGTGACCAGGCCCAAAAAGGCCTTCTGATCCTCCAAGGCAGAGCATCTTAAATGAATTTGAGTGTCCATTAAAAATTGAAATTTGACAAACTGATATTTGTATTCTAATTTTTGAGAAAACTCAAAGAGAACTTGGCACTCGCAGACTATTTTCACAAAATCTGCTTTCAAAATCATAAATTAATGAGCATAGATCATCTATTTATAAGCCCTAGGCCCGGGGCCCAACCCCTGATTGAAATTATTTCTCAAAGATCTAATCAATTCGTTAGTTAAATGGTAACTGTCCTTCAAAAATTTCCAAATCTTTCATATTTAATGCAACGGTGGGTGAAATTGGAAACAAGACTTATGATAAGACATTTGTTGAATTGGGAATAACAAAGGTAGGTGGACATAACAATTCTTTAATATATAAAAACTTGAAACCTGTGCCCACTCTGGAGAAAAAATGAGCAAAGTACATTAGCTGCAAAATGGTGGCAAGAAATGAAGCTTTACCATTGATGTAAGATCATCAAACAGTCATAAAACAATCTCCTTACATGAAATAATATTTTCAATTAAGCTTTAAGGCATTATTCTATCAAGGTAATGAATCTAATGATGTGACACATATATGTCATTGAAAATTGAAAGGCGCCATCTAAGCATCCATTAATTGATAGTTACATTACTTTAATTGATGTCATCTACTCATCACCATTAATTAATAATTTTATCTAACATTACCGAAGATTGCCAGCAGAATTCTACTTTTTTGGTGTCAAAAAATGAGGTCACAGACTCACACGTCCATTGGATTACAACATATCAATGACCAAAGGTGAATTTCAGGCCTATTGTTGATCTTCATAACCTTTACGAAAAACTCTCGGCAGAATCATGACATGTGGTATGATTGATCATGGGTTTATTAGATGAGGATCATAGTGATGGGACCCACTGCACCCGCTAGTGCAACTTCAACATCAAATCAGAACCATTGGATTAAGCGAGATGAACGGTGGAAGGTGCATTTCAGAAAGAATGTGGTGGAATAACTCCTTTAATGAAAAATCTCCCCAGAATCGTCACATGTGTCATTCTTTGAGAATGAAAACTCAGGACCGAACTTATTAAATTTAAGTTAAAAACTTAAATTGCCTGGAATGTTAAATTTAATAATTATTTCCAATTATTAAATCGCCATACCAACTATACAACTATTGTATTAAATAGCCAATTTTACATGCATTTTTTAAAAACATTCGCCATGACAAATAAATTAATTAAAATATTTGGAAAATAGTTTTGGCATAATTTATCAGTATAAGGAAGTATGATTTGCCAATTAAATTAATAATTTTCCTATAAAAAAATTGCAGTCACCATATTTTAATAAAAATGGTATATGTTATTAAAAAATTCACCACCTAATATCCATATTTTGAAACACAATTCACCATCAGTATTAAAAATTTTCCCTCCAAAAAACATGTGATTTGCCATGATTTTATACTTTTGGGAGGGGGGGTTTCTCAAAGTTATCCTTGCAACCAAGTGATATATTTGTGTTCCAATTTTGGGATTGTCAATGTGAAGTTTGTCTATGGTGATGGAGCCTAATAGAAAACAATATATTTCTATGATGAAGACTCGAATTAATCTTGATTTCTTTGGGTCTAGATGAAGGATCTGGAATCCTTGATAATGAATCCTCAAAACTGAGATCAATGATGTTTTGACAAGACTTGCACAATAACTTTGGTTTGTGGAACAATATAAATGATAGCACTTGTTTGATAGAGGTATGTGTGAGTAGAATGTTGTGAATGCGACAATTGAAATGGACAGATCTTTGAAAAGGGTACTTGGATCAACTTTCAAACTTTGTTGGAAATGTGTGGAATAACCCACTATTTTATATGTCATGAATTATATGTGACTAAACATGTGGTAAATTCAATGAAACTCTAAACAGATGTGGTATTTAGGTGAACTCAGTTTGGACTGACAATATTTTTAAAATTTTGGTACCAAAACGATATGGGACAAAATAGAGTTTATATGCAATGAAACTTGGGACAGGTGTGATGTAACAAGAGTCATATGTAAGTAAAAGTCTAGAAAACATGATGGAACTCAGGTCAAATGCAGTGTGACTTGGATTCCATTCAACAAAACTTCTTGCAATTGAGACAGACTACTTGATTTCATTGAAATTGATAAGTGTTGGTGTTTGTTTGATGTTTTGTTTGAAAATGGGTGAATTTTTCTGATGTTTTGAAATCATGAAAATACAAAAAAATGATTCAAACACTTGTTTTGTCTAAGATTTCTACAATATTGAGTGTATGTTCAAATGATTTCCATAGGTTTATCACAAGAAAACACTTCAAGAAAGCTACCTAAGGAGATTGGCTTCAATGTATCACTTGTAGGCCCACATACACAGAATAAATTCTGAACTTGATACTCCTAACCCTCATGCTCTACATATCTCCCTTAGAAAAGAGGTAATCCCATTCAAAGATGAAGGGAAAATTATACACTTCAATAGGCCTTCAAGGTGTGGATGAGCAGAGGATCCCTTTTGGGGAGTGCCCAATTTTTGGTAATTACCTTCAAAAACCTTTCATCTAACAACTAGGGGAGTACATATGGTGAGTAACTTCCAAGGATGACACAATCCTTGTTCATTACAAATGATACACCATGGATAAGAGGTAGGATTCTATTTAAATAGGGCATAGAAAAGGTTATGTTTAGAAAGTTTGAGTATAAGCTCCATTACAGAGGTTTCCCAACCTTGATAAATCAAGGTTTTATGCACTTAAGTAAAAACTAGAGGAGAGTTAGTCCCAAGGTCTTTCCATCAATCAAACCATTAAGCATGACTGCATTTTATTTTATAGTGGGTTGGATTGTCTGGCTTTCTATGTATCCCACTTGAGTCGTTCCCTCTCACCAGCCTTACTAAGGCAAATCTCGGGAGGCAGGCCTGCTAAAGATAATTGCACTATTTGAAAAATGAATTTGGATCTAGGTGGGTTTGGTATTTTGATCATCCAAAAGAAGGGAGAGCATATCCCTACCACTTTGATCCACACGTATGTAAGAAACTTGATTATTTCCTTGACTTTTCTAACTAAGTGGGATCTTAGTGGGTTTGGTATTGGGATCACCCAAAACAGGGGAGAGAATATCGATACCACTTTGATCCACAAGAACACAAGGTATTTTTAATTAATCTATGTTTTTCAAAATGAAAGTACAAAATAAAGAATCAGTTTAATGCAAATCTTTCCAAGCATTGAGCCACAAACTAAAATTCAATAGATTTGTAACAAAAAAATTAGAAATTAATCTAATAGTTAGCATTCAAATCTATTGAAACATTATATTTTGCTTGATACCTTTGGAGAATTTTTGCGTAGTAGTCAAAGGCTTTTGTTTCTTCTTTAATCGATATTTCC
The DNA here is from genome assembly GCA_027943335.1 of Chamaecyparis obtusa. Lineage (NCBI taxonomy): Eukaryota > Viridiplantae > Streptophyta > Pinopsida > Cupressales > Cupressaceae > Chamaecyparis > Chamaecyparis obtusa. The sequence goes on from BSBK01004663.1 coordinate 521,980, forward strand.
TCTCTTGCCCTCTTTAATTTTGAGGAATTATCAATCTATTTTCTCAATGCCTTCCTAGAATGAAACCCTACGATTTGCTTGATAATTTTTGTCAACTTCATGCCCGCTAACATTTGTAAGAAGAATAACACAAATAATATTTATAAGATTTCAAATTCTATAAAAGTTGGTAAATGTGACATAGAATTCATCAAATGTGATACTATTTTATACAAATGTGATATAGCGGAGAGAAAATGCAAAATTAAAAGTAGGATATGTGAAGAAACTGAAGTCAAATGTGATACACTTTGCAGTAAATGCAACTGACTTTAACTGAAATATGACAAAAAGTAATGCAAATGCTAATGTATTTGAGTCAAATGCGATGAAATTTAGATCAAATGCAACCTTCTTTTGATTTTGTAGCTCTGCAACAAAACCTACAAGAAAAATTATCAAAACTATTGATAAGAATCATATAGTTAGGTGGGAACATACATAAAGTATATGCGACATTATTTCCATAAAATGTGACACTCTTTATTGCAAATGCGACAAACTTTAACTTAAATGCAATGAAATTTAAACTAAATAGGGTGAACATCTCAAATGTGATGATCTTTGTTACAAATAAGACATTCTGCGGATTTCCCAAGACTTACAAGAAAATATGCAACAAAAATTTGATCAAATGTATTAGAAAATAGGGGCGTGAACCCCACGATGGGCACCAATAAATGTATGATTTTTTTTTGTGTCACACACAATAATGAAACATTAGATTAGTGAGTTAGTCTAAATAGAAAGATAAAGCATGAAAAGACATGAAATAACTCCCTAAGAGCATCTCATTGTTCTTTAGTCTTAAGGACTTATTTTATCTTAGATGTTGTTCTCTCAATAGCAATAAGATCTCATAGATGACAACTCAAGTAATGAGAATTTTGATGAATAAGCAAGCTAAATACTATGATATTGATGAAATGTTATGATATTCATGATCAATTATGTTAAATGATTTTATAATGCAATCTATAATATGAAGATATATGCTAAAAGCAACATGAAATGATGAACAATGCACAATTAACTACAAATTGAACTAAACTAAGTGCAATGCAATTGAAAATCATCATTATGAGGATGCTCAGATGGATATGAATGCACTAAACCAGCATTATACTTATGCTCAAGATGAAAGTGGATGCCATTACACTAAGAATGTTCCTTATTTATAAGATTTTCCAAGGCTTTTGGGTGTGTTTTTTTATAAACGATCAAGATTGTTTTTTGAAGATAAATGGATAAGATTGTGAAGGCAATTTGGTGAGTTGTGTGTTTTTCTCTCATTGATTACAATTATGGAATATCCTTGGGAATATTATTTTGGTTTGTTGAAGGAAAATAGGATTTATTAATGTATCATCTTAAAATGGAAGCACCAATGTTAGGACATGTTTATCCCTCCTTATTGGATGCTTTGGACTCAACTCAAATACCTCATATAAATCCATGGATGTGGTGCATATGCTTCTGTACCAACTCAAGCCCTATCTTGTCCCTTTCCCCACTTCTTTTTCCCACTTTTTGAGACCCTAAGGCAATTTTGGGAGGCCTTTCCCTTTAGGTCTAGGCTGAATTTTGGCCCTGACCTTCTAGGTCACCCTCTTTGAGATCCTGGGCCCTTTTAGAATTTCAAATTTCTTCTCACCTTCTAGTCAGATCTTTTTTATTTCAGAGATGAAATGGGTATAAATAGAGGCCTTCCCTCTTCATTTGAGATATCCAAAAATTCTTACATTCAATCACACATGCATACAAGCCTTCGTATTGCATTCAAGAAAATTATACAATCATTCATAAGCATTTCTGGAGCATTCAAGGAGATCCTTTTGCAACACTTCAAGACTTCAAGCATAGGATATCTCTTACATTTTAGGAGCTTTCAAGGAGTTCATTGGAGGCCTTTTCATCCTTCTTTCATGTTCTTTCATCCACCTTTCAAGATATAGCTTCCCTCCTTGATGATAGTGGAGTTGGCAATCAAGGAAGGGCTTCTTCATTCTTCATTCTTGCATACCTGATTTGAGTACATGAGCACATCTACATCCATTGATCTATTGACTTGGTGAGGTGGATCTATTGCATTTGATTGATACATCCCACTCTTCTATAAGATTCAATTACATTAGAGCACTTCTTCATCCTTGTGGAGTACAGATCTGAATCCTCCTCAAGGGTTTCTACAAAAGTAAGGTAAATTCACACATTTTCTTTACTTTTTACATACATACTTTCAAATTTAAATTTAAGGTCGATTCCTCAATTAGGGCTTGATCGAGGCAAGACCCTCAAAAACCAAACAAAACCATTTTTCTTGTAGGCTTAGGTTTTCAAAAGTTTTAGATCCACTTTTTGGGAGTTCTGAAATAGGACACAATCACAGATCCAAAGACAGAGAGTTCAAAAGAGAATTTCTCAGCCAAATTTTGGCCTAGTCCTGGGTCTAGGCCAACCCCATGTCAGCATAGACCTGAAAGATCAACCTAGTCCTGGAGTAGAAGGATTTATGGGTTGTATTTGTCTCATATTCTTCAGTCTGGATCCAGTCTCATTCGTTGTTCTGAGTAGTTCTGAGTGCAGGAATATAGGTCTGATGTTGGTAGTGGGCCAACATCCCCTGTAGGGTTTGCGACATGGCTTAACCACCTCCTGTATGTTCTATAAGTCTAGTGGTTGTATCAGGCATGAATAGGTCAATCTTTTAGTGCAACATCAACCCTAACTTGTAACAAGTGGTATCAAAGCTTGGTCATAGGTTCGAATCCATGCAGGCCACAATGAGTGATGTTGGGAGGGGGATTGTTGGTAGTGGGCTAGCATCCCTCGCAAGGTTCGTGACATGGCTTAACCACCTCATGTGTCTTCTATAAGTCTAGTGGTTGTATCAAGCATTAATAGGTCGATCTTTTGGTGCAACGACAACCCTAGCTTGTAACATCTGAATGAGAATTTTCTTCTAAATGTGAGTTTTCAATTTACATTATTTTCTTTGTGTATTTACCTTTCAAATCTGTCATATTTTATTAGATTTAGCATCTTTCCTTCTTTCCTAGTTAATTTCCAAACCCTAGGCCTAAAGGAATGTGTATCTTCTTTCCCATCTCTTGGATATTTGGATCTTTGTTTTCATTAGCACTCCTACATCACTTTGGTAGTGCTAATCTACTTGGATCCAAAACCTTGGGGGCTTGGCTTAGATGATTTATTCCTTTATGGCCTTTTCAAGGTATAGTTGGCCACAAAAAAGTGGGGTGTTTTACACTTCTTATCCTCATCTCACTTTTCCCCCTATACAGTTAATTCAAAAGAATTAATTACCTTAGCCACGATTGAGGTGTCACGTGACATGTGATGACTTGTAAGTTGAGCTATGTGAATGGATTGGAATTGATTTAATTTGGAGAATTAATTAATCGACATGAACTATATAATTAAATGATTAATTCAATTACATAGTAGAGGAAATGTGATTTTATTAATTAAATTGTTTGAATTTAGTTAATGTTTAATCTTGACCATTTTTAGTTGTATACATGCATCAACATACTTGATTACATTCAAAGAATAATTTGCATTGCCAAGGTAATATACATTATATTATTCAAATCTTCTATCTACTTCATAACAACACAATTTCATTTACTTTATTTAATTTCAAAGTTGATTTCATATAGGGATTTGTCTCAGGAAAACCCCTCTACACAACCGTATGTCCTATTTTTTTGTGCAAGAATAGGTGGCGAACACATTGAGACTTAATCTGGAAAGTACAAGTTCTGATAGAGGAACTACAACTAAATTCAACTGAAAATATTGGGAAGGAGATGATTTTTGTAACCTCTTCCTAGGAAAAAGATGATTTTTGCAACCTCTTCCTGAGAATGGGATGATTTTTGTGATATCTTTTGTGCATTTCAGCCTAAAAATCAAACCACATATCAATATTGCTATTTAGTTGTTGTTTCAAGTATCTATAGGTTATTGTCTACTTTTTGTCAGTCTGTGTATGATGAAACTTTTCATTTCCACCTATTTAATTCTCTATCTTTCATTAGTCAATCATATTTCCTTAAATCCAACTTATTATAATTATTATGAAAAGGATCATTGACCCTCTTAGTGCTTAAGTGTTGCTTAGACCTATTGTGTCATCTTCCTTTTGATTGTACATTAGGAAAAGGAGGAGAATTCCTCTTGATTATTACATCTCCCCTTTTCTTTATTGTACAAAAATACTAAATGTGTCCTAATTGTCACCATAGGATAAGTGCACAAAGATGGGGGACCAAAAAGGGGGTATAAGATGCCACTTTTTTCCTGAAATCAACAAAATCTTAACTTCAACATGAAATTGAAGATAGTTAGACTCAAAATTTTAAGATGCGACAAGAACAAGAGTTGTAATACTCTGAATCTAGTTCCTGAACTACTAATTTATTTTGAAAATGGTGCAGATTAAGGCCCTCAAAAAGGGGGAGCACAAAAAGTGGTCCTATGTTTAGTGAAAAAAAATAACATAGCATCTGGTGTGCTCCCCCTAAAATGTTAACTTTTTTTTTTGAATTTTTTTAATTGCTCCAGTGAAAAGTTATCTAACACCACGTAGTTTATCCTAGATTTTTTTGCTAATTTTTTTATGAATGTATAATTTTTTATGAATTTATGAAGTGCACACATCCTGAAAATGTGAAATTTTTGTGTGCTCCCTCTAGAAATCATTTAAAACTAATCAAAAAAAAAAAATTCTTTTTTTTTTAAAGTGTGCAGAATGGAGTTTAGTTTCTAAAACCGTAACTTGTTGCAAAATTCGATGAACAAGCCAAAATCTATGCCCAAAATACTACACGTTGGTTTTTGACAAAAAATGGACATATACACAAAATAAGTTAGAGATAAAAAACTTAACATAATCAGAATTCAAAATAAATTATATGGTTAGATAGCTAATAGAGAGATCTACAATATCACGTCGTCTGATTTTAACATTATTGAACCATGAGTAAACTTGACAAGGAGCACACAAAAAAAGATGTCATTTTTTTGTATGTCAATTGGAAAACATGTCTCAAGCCTATTTGAATCCTCCAAGCCTTTGGGTTGGATCTCCAAGGCAAATCCAAGCCTTAGGATTAGTGGATTCCAATGTCTTAAAAAGTGTGTGCACCCTATAGGGCGTGCACGCTATAGTGTGAGGGCGCTATTCAAATCTATGACTTCCATAGGGTTGCGCACTATAGTGCATGTGCCCTTTTCAAGTCATAGATTTCAATAGTGAGAGAGAAAGAGTAAGAAGGTGGCAGGGGTTGAGAGAGAGAGAGAGAGAGAGAGAGAGAGAGAGAGAGAGAGAGAGAGAGAGAGAGAGAGAGAGAGAGAGAGAGAGAGAGATCTAAGATCTCTCTCTCTCTCTCTCTCTCTCTCTCCACCCTCTCCCCCTTATATATCTCTCTTTCTCTCTTATCTCTCTCTCTCATCACCCTCTCCCCCTTATATATCTCTCTCTCTCTCTCTAGTTTTTCATAGGGTGCACGCGCTATGCAAGATTATGGATTACACTTTTGTGGTTTTGCATAGGGTGCACACGCTATGAAAGACTAAAATAAACAGTCTTATATGTTAAAGATCTCATGAAAGAGGCCCACTTTTTCTATATACTGTTTGATTTTTGTGCTTTATCTAATAAATATTCACTTTTCATGGTGTTGAAGGTGACAAAGAAGCATATTCTATAAATTTGCACCATCAAGTTTAAAAATCAACATCAAATTGTGAAAGTCAATCATTCTTCACTGAAATTTATTGATTGAGGTAAGTTTTTTAATTTTTTACATGTGAAATGTGAATGAGTCTTTTGGTTTATAATTGGTATGATATAGACTTGTTCAATTCATAATTTGATATAATTGTAATAAATTTATATTATAATTTGTCATATTGTAAGATATTTATATTATAATTTGACTTATTGTAATATATTTATTTTATATTTTTAAAATTGTAATCAATTCATATGTAGAAATCATCATCATGCCGAGGAAATGAGAAAAGACTTTAACACCGAAAGAACATGAAAGAGACAAGGAGAAGAAAAGGGAAAGAATGAGACAACTTCGTGAACAAAAAAAAAATGGATACCATAGAATAAGATTTTTCTTTGGATGAGGAACATGAAACATCAATACAAAGTAAGAGAGAATTGGAATTGGAAACAAAAAGACAATGAATGAGAAACTTGTGTCCAACAAGACAATTGAATTATGAAGATGTGGGCACATCATCTATGAGTTCCCAAGTTGAAGAGACATCAGCATTCAATGTTGGAGACACACCATTGTATCATGTTGAAGGTACACCATTGTCTATTTCTGAAGGTGTAAGCACACCCTTGTATCATGTTGAAGGCACACCATTGTCTACATCCCAAGGTGTATGCACCCCCTTGTATCATGTTGAAGGCACACCATTATCTACATCCCAAAGTGGAGGTACACAATTGTATCATGTTGAAGGCACACCATTATCTACATCACAAGGTGTAGGCACAACATCGTGTCATGTTGAAGGCACTCAAGATGGTATGCAATTCACACATAATGTTTTTGATGCTCCTAGAATTATTTATAGAAAGCCAAAATATTTGATTGATATTGATACTAACATTTTGCAAGCAATGCCTTACAAGATTCCCAAGCGTACTTGTTAAAGAAATGCTAATCATATTTGGAGATCATTTTTTGAGAATTTAAACATGACAAGAAGATGTCAACTATTTTTTGAAATGATGATAAATCTGAAATTTAGGCCCATCATGAAGATTCTTGAGCTAAGAACGATGGATAAGTCAAGTGAAAAATATATTGTAAAGAATCTAATGACTGCATATGAGAGTTTGGGTTCTACATCACACACGAAAGATAGTAATTCACACGACGTGTACTTACATCAACAATAGTAAGCACTCAAATGAATAAATATCGACTCATTAGAAAGACAAGAAAAAAATTGAAAATAAGTAGAAATTCTCTAATGAGAGCCTTGGGAAGGCGTCAAAGAGTGTAAGATCCAATTAGCAATGAGTTATGGACATTTTCCGGTAGACTATCCTAAAAAGATAAAGCAATTGTTGAAGCTTTGAAATCCTTGATTGAAGAATTTTGGAAGAATAACACATGGGTATCTCCTAATCAAAGAGATGTTGTAAGAAGGAGGATTGGTAGTTGAATTTGTATTCCACATCCAAAACATTTTTTGGATTCAACTCAGACATAATTATTTGCAAAATTTACGTGCATATGTATCCTCAAATTAAAATTAGTCAGAGATATTTTGAAATGTGTAAACCTTTTTATGTGAAGATAAATCACACACGTACAACTTGTTGTTGTAGGGTATATATTGAATTTTCTAACCATTTTGAAGTTTATAGGAATATATGTGTAGATTTGCACTCTAACAATGTTTTGCAAGATTGTAGCATAAATGTCCCACCTAGATCTTAAAGGGAATTAATATCTACCATTTTATGTGAAAGAGTGGATGGTCAACAATTTTACAAGCTCTCATGCTTGAATGGTACATGCATAGATTGCAGAGGTTTGCAACATTTGCCAATTTGTCAACATATGGAGAGTACACATGCAATCGATAATAAAATAATGGAATTTGGAAAATATAAGACCATGACATACAATCTAAAAGATGGAAAAGAGGCTAAAAGATGTGATTTAGTAATTGAAAAAATTCCAGTGTATCAGTTCATGGATAATTTTTATTAAAAAATTATTTATGAGTATGCAAGGCATACACATAGAGCCCGATGGTTGGATGTGCAATTCAAGTTGTGCAAGGAAACATTCCCACTTGATACCATTGTTTCAGTTGTGGAATTTGTAGAGAACTACACTCTACAACCATAGAGTGAGGTGCAAGCAAAGTATTACAGCTCTCAATAGGTTGCTATATTTGTTTATATAGCATTCATGCATTCACCTAACAATACAGAGGAGAATAAGAAGATATTGAGGGAGTATCATTTTTATATCAGTGATGATCGCTCACATTCTATAGAGTTTGTACATAGTTGCTTTCAACTATTTTATGGTCATTTGGATAATAGGGGAATAAAATATCATCGACATATCATATGGTCAGATAATTATGCATTACAATTCAAGAATTCTCAGATGTTTTATTGGAATCCAATATATGTAAAATTTCATAGAGCCCGGTCATGGAAAGGGAGAGCACGATGGTGTAGGTGCATGTATTAAAAGAGCCTTAGCATGTGAAGAATTAAAGTACAAAGAGAAAGTAACATTGTTAGATGTGAGATGTATCATCCAGTGGTGTAATGCTACAATGCATCTAGGTAATGCAGGTGAGTCTACGGTTCGTAGATTTTTTTGGTTGATGGATAAAACTAACATGGAACCATATGAGGATTTTTGTACACTGACAGGAATGAGCTACACTCTTTTAGAAGTTGTAATGTAGTTTCATGGAGTATCCACACATGACATATGGCATGCTTTTGTTCATCATGTGTAGATGAAGATTAGGATGGGTGTGAGTCAAAGGAATGGGTTGACGAATGGTATACATGTATTTTGAGCCCACTTGCCTCCTCTCATCCCCATGAATCACTACAACTAATAGAAATGGAATCATCCATTGACTTTGATCACTTATCTGATCTAGTACAACTAGGTAAATTTTCCACATACAAATAATCTCAAATTTAGTACTTTATCATAAATATTCAGTAAACTAATGTCCACATTATGTTTATATCATTATAGGCCATGTTTTTTCTATTATTGCACCTAAAGACAATGAATAAGGGACAAATTATTATTTGTGTCATTGTGTTGAGGAAAAAAATAAATTGGATCACTCGGTTATCGATGGTGAAGAATTAGAATACCCTATAGGAGTAGTGGTAGTAACTAGTACATGGCTTAGGCGGTATGCTATGAAGAACCCTAGGTTGTGGTTGTTTGAGGATTGGGAGACACACAGAAAGATTCTTCATTATTCAAACCTTGTCATTGCATCAAATTTCCACTTAATCAGATATGGGGGAAGACCACATAATAAAACTCTTTGGAAGGTTCGTGAGTCAAACCACAAGGCAATACTTGAGACAATCAAGGGTAGAGAAGATCCAATTGGTTCATTGGACTAAATGGAGATACATGTATTTATATATGACATGGACCCAGATCTAGGCACAAGCTCACTTCCTCTGATCTCTTATTCCAACTTATCTTGACACCACACACAAGGACCCCGATCTAGGCTTCCCAATGCACTTAGAGCCTCCATTATGCCAAAACTTCAAATAGGGTTTCCACCTTGATTATAACACCATAAAAAATCTTAACATGGTCCATATACCATGTTTCACCAACCCACCAAGTCTGGTCAACTCATCTTCCACCAATCCACTCCAACAGCCCTTTAGGCTTGTAGCCTTCACAAGTCACAAATCAGCCTTTTTCTTCTAATTTTCCCAAACAACTCCAGAAACTAATCATTGATTTAGATACCCTCTTTGGTTCTCTAAATCCTCCCCAAGTCTTAGGGTATAATCCTTTGAACCATATGTTTGATCCAATAACCTAGCACCCACTAAATAGACCTAATTCACCCTCATTTGCAAAGCAACTCACAAAGATACTCATCCCCTTGACTCCAAACCAAGGAAAAATATTTAATAAGGTTTAAAAAAAAAATATTCTCAAGGTTTTAAGGCTTCATTCCTCACCTACACTTATAGCCACCAAACCCTTGCTTCTAGGGTCACACAACTAGGGTATGTTCAAAAAGACCTTCAACACTATCTCCAGATCAAACCAATGGTTCCAACACATCATTTTGATCCCATACAACAATAATCCATCATAAAATGTATCTATTCTTAAGGGCCTTCTCTCTCCAAGTGACTGGAGAAAGACTGGCACCCTTCAATCAACAAACTACCACCTCTCTATGGCTTCCAAACACATCATCTCCATATCCCTTCATAAACACACTATGATACAAGGATAAAAATACATATTTAAACCTCTCCCACCAATCATAGTAGCCACATTGGTGGGAGAGTCACTTCATTGTGAAGTCTTCAAATCCAAAACACTGACTGTACCCTCTATCCAAGCATATGAATGCACTGTTACACTGACTATTCCACGGGCACATTCACTGTTGCAGAGAATTTGATTGTTTTAATTGATTTAGAATAATTAAATTGGTTCTTATTCACACCATACTCCACCATGCCATGTCCACTCATGTGGATATCTAATGAAATAGACTCCTACACTCCAAGAACTAACTGCAACCATTCCTAACTATCCAAAAAATGTCTAAAAACTTACTGTCAACCAAAATATGATTAAATAGTGTTGTCAAGTTGAAAACCAATGTTTTCAACTCAACAACATGATTCTAATTCCCCTCTTATAACCTTTAAATTTTTTAAAACAACCTTATTAATCCAAACTAACCCTCTAGCCTCCATATGAGCCTTATAGGCCATAGTTGCATTAAAATGCAACTTTACATCTTTTTAGCATGTTTTGCACTTTTGAGTACATTTACATGTTTTTATGGAATTTATAGCCATATAAAAATATTAGATATCCCTATAGGTCCTTTACCCTTACATTTGACCTTGGATCCATTAAGTGATCCTAAGGTTACATAGTTAACCCTTGTGCCATTAAATGGCTTACATAGCATCTTTGTTGATCATAATATCATATGATACCAAAATCATTAAAAAAATCATGAAAAAAATATAAAATGACCAATAATGGTCCAATACATTATCAAATGACCTCAAATGGTCTTGTCCCATCACCCAAGGATCCACAATGACCCTGGTGTACTTCCCTTGCTCTAGAGTTAATCTCTCCAATACAATCCATCATATCCCTACACAAACCATTATATTACAAGGATATAATAAACATTCAAACCTCTCCCAAAAATGATCATAGGGGGTGGGATATTCAATCCTCATAAGGAGGCCTCAATCCCAATCACTGACTATGACCCCAAATCTAGTCACTATCAAGAACACCAGTAATTTCCTTTGTCTTAAATACAATAAAAACACTAAAATGAATGTGTGGAAAGATAAATAACAACCAAGGAAATTTCATTACATCATAGACCAATCCAAATCATGTTTTATGCAAATATTATAATTCATTGGTCTTAGACTGTACTCCGAGCTGAAGTGTCCCTCAAGGTCCCTTCAGTATGAAATCAAAAATCTTTATCTCGGAACTCATGTGAGGTAGCATCGAACTATCAAGTGCTACAAGATCATGTTGTCGAGGCCTACAATAACCTATCTTGGTTTTTAGATATTCAAGTTCGTTTATATTTGGCAACACATTCTTGGTCGATGTCAAAACTCATAGTGTTCCTTAATTTAAATGGACAACATTGTGTATCTTTCAAATCATCGATCATAAAATCAAACCGTCTATTTCAACAGCTCTAAATGGTCAGGTAAACACTAGTGGAAACCTCATTTGGAACATAGATTCGCTTGAACAATGTCGACCACTCTGAGCTGAAGTGTCCCTCAAGGTCCCTTTAGCATGAAATTGGTGATCTTTACAGGATCATATCTCAGAGCTCATGTGAGGTAGCATCAAACCGTCAAGTTCTACATAACCATGTTGCCTAGGCCTACAATAACATGTCTCAATTTTCAAATATTCAAGTTTGTTTATATTTGGCAACACATTCTCGGTCGATGTCAAAACTCACAGTGTTCCTTAGTTGAAATGGACAACATTACATATCTTTCAAACCGTCAGTCATAGCATCGAACCGTCTGTTCCAACAAATCTGAATGGCTGAGTAAATGCTAGTGGAAACCTCATTTGGCACATAGAGTCACTCAAACGCTTCCAACCACTCTGGACTGAAGTGTCCCTCAAGGTCCCTTCAACATTAAATAGACAATCTTTATGGGGTCATATCTCAGAGCTCGTGCGAGGTAGCATCAAACCATCAAGTACTACAAGACCTTGTTGCCTAAGCCTACACTAACCTATCTTGGTTTTTAGAGATTTAATTTTGTTTATATTTTGCAACACATTCTCGGTCGATGTCAAAACTTGAAGTGTTCCTTAGTTGAAATGGACAACATTGTGTATCTTTCAAACCATTGATCGTAAGAACAAACCATCTATTCTAACAAATCTGAATGGCTAGGTAAATGCTAGTGGAAATCTCATTTGGCACACATAGTCGCTCGAATGTTGTTGACACCTCTAGGCCAAAGTGTCCCTCAAGGTTCCTTCAGCATAAAATTGGCAATCTTTACGGGGTCATATCTCAGAGCTCGTGCAAGGTAGCATCAAACTGTCAGGTGCTACAAAACTATGTTGCCTAGGTCTACAATAACCTCTCTCAATTTTTAGAGATTCAAGTTCATTTATATTTGGAAACACATTCTTGGTCAATGTCAAAACTCGAAGTGTTCCTCAGTTGAAATTGACAACATTGTGTATCTTTCAAATCATTGGTTGTAACATCAAACCATCTATTCCAATAGCTCTGAATGGTCGGGTAAACGCTAGTGGTAACCTCATTTGGCACACAAAGAATGTTTTCGACAACTCCGGGCCAAAGTGTCCCTCAAGGTCCCTTCAGCATGAAATCAACAATCTTTATGGGGTCATATCTCAAAGATCATGTGAGGTAGCATCAAACCGTCAGGTGCTACAGAACCCTTTTTCCTAGGCCTACAATAACATGTCTCAGTTTTCAGAGATTCAAGTTTGTTTATATTTGGCAACACATTCTTTGTTGATGTCAAAACTCGATGTGTTCCTTAGTTGAAATGGACAACATTGTGTATCTTTCAAACCATCGGTCGTACCATCGAACCATCTATTCCAACATCTACGAATAGCTAGGTAAATGCTAGTGGAAACCTCATTTGGAACATAGAGTCTCTCAAACACTGTCGACCACTCTGGGTTGAAGTGTCCCTCAAGGTCCCTTTGATCAACATGAAATCAATGATCTTTATAGGGTCATATCTCAGAGCTCGTGCGAGGTAGCATCAAACTATCAAGTGCCACAGGATCTTGTTGCCTAGGCCTATAATAACCTATCTCAGTTTTTAGAGATTCGAGTTCGTTTATATTTGGAAACACATTCTCGGTCGATGTCAAAAATCATAGTGTTCCTTAGTTGAAATGGCCAGGTAAATGCTATTCGAAACCTCGTTTGGCACACAAAGTCACTCGAACGGTGCTGACCACTCCGGGTTGAAGTGTCCCTCAAGGTCCCTTCAGCATGAAATTGGCGATATTTATAGGGTCATATCTCGAAGCTCATGCAAGGTAGCATCAAATCATCAGGTGCTACAAAATAATATTGCCTAGGCCTACAATAACCTATCTCTATTTTTGGAGATTCAAGTTCATTTATATTTGGTAACACATTCTCAGTCGATGTCAAAACTTGAAGTGTTCCTTAGTTGAAATGGACAACATTGCGTATCTTTCAAACCATTGGTCATAGCATCAAACCATCTATTTCAATAGCTTTGAATGGCTGAGTAAATGCTAGTGGCAACCTCATTTGGCACATAGAGTCGCTTGAACATTGTCAACAACTCCGGGCCGAAGTGTCCCTCAAGGTACCTTGAACATGAAATTGGCGATCTTTACGGGGTCATATCTTGGAGATCATGCTAGGTAGAATCTAACCATCAAGTGTTATAGAACCATGTTGCCTATGTCTACAATAACCTGTCTCAGTTTTTAGAGATTCAAGTTCATTTATATTTGGCAACACATTCTCGATCGATGTCAATACTCAATGTGTTCCTCAGTTGAAATGGACAAAATTATGTATCTTTCAAACTGTCGATCATACCATTGAATCATCGATTCTGACATCTTTGAATGATCAAGTAAATGCTAGGGGAAACCTCATTTGGCACACAGAGTCGTTTGAACACCATCGACACCTCCAGGCCAAAGTGTCCCTCAAGGTCCCTTCAGCATGAAACTGGCGATCTTTTCAAGGTCATATCTCGAAGCTCATGCAAGGTAGCATCAAACTGTCAAGTGTTATAGGACCATGTTGCTTAGGCCTACAATAACTTGTCTCAGTTTTCAAAGATTCAAGTTTGTTTATATTTGGAAACACATTATCAGTCGTTGTCAAAATTTGAAGTGTTCCTTAGTTGAAATGGACAACATTGTGTATCTTTCAAACCCTCAGTCGTAGCACCGAACCATTTGTTCAAACATCTCTGAAAGGTTGGGTAAACACTAGTAGCGACCTCATTTGGCACATAAAGTCACTCGAACGCTGCTGACACCTCCGAGTTGAAGTGTCCCTCAAGGTGCCTTCCGCATGAAATCAATGATCTTTACGGGGCCATATCTCGGAGCTCATGCAAGGTAGAATCAAACCATTAGGTGCTACAGAAATGTGTTGCCTAGACCTACAATAACCTATCTCTATTTTCAGATATTCAAGTTCATTTATATTTGGCAACACATTCTTGGTCGATGGAAAAACTTGAAGTGTTCCTCAGTTGAAATGGACAACATTGTGTATCTTTCAAATCGTCAATCGTACCATCAAACTATCTATTCCAACAACTCTAAATGGCCAATTAAATGCTAGTGGCAACCTCATTTGACACACTAAGTCACTCAAACTTTATCAACACCTCCAAGCCAAAGTGTCCCTCAAGGTCCCTTCAACATGAAATTGACAATCTTTATAGGGTCATATCTCAGAGCTCGTGCAAGGTAGAATCAAAACATTAGGTGCTACAGGACCATGTTGCCTAGGCCTACAATAACCTATCTTAGTTTTTAGAGATTCAAGTTTGTTTATATTTGGAAACACATTCTCGGTCAATGTCAAAACTCATAGTGTTCCTAAGTTGAAATGAGCAACATTGCATATCTTTCAAATCGACAGTTGTAGAATTGAACCGTCTATTCCAACAGCTCTGAATGGCCGGGGTAATGCTAGTGGAAACCTTGTTTGGAAAATAGATTCCCTTGAATATTGTTGACCACTTTGGGCCAAAGTGTCCCTCAAGGTCCCTTCAGTATGAAATTGGTGATCTTTACGGGGTCATGTCTTGAAGCTCATGTGAAGTAGCATCAAACTGTTAGGTGCTACAAGACCGTGTTTCCTAGGCCTACAATAACCTATCTCAGTTTTCAAAGATTCAAGTTCATTTATATTTGGAAACACATTCTCGGTTGATGTCAAAACTCGTAGTGTTCCTCAGTTGAAATGAGAAACATTGTGTATCTTTCAAATTGTCTATTCCAATAGCTCTGAATAGCCAGGTAATGCTACTGACAACCTCATTTTGGCACACAGAGTCACTCGAATGCTGCCGACCACTCCGAGTCGAAGTGTCCCTCAAGGTGCAAGCAGGAGGATGAGTGAAAAAATGCATTATATCCTTGTTTTTTAGTTTGTTCATGCAGGGATGTAAGTTGATGTTGTTTGAAGATCATTGAATGAAGATGGCCTTTTGGACCATGTGGTTTGTATGGAAGAACTGGTGCAAGGTACCCTAATGAAGGCATGAGGGTCACTTGGGTGACTAATTAGTTTGAAGAAGATAAAAGACCTATAAGGTCTTTTTAATGTTGCAACATGGATATTAAGCCATTTTATGTAATGATTTGATCCATGAAGGATGGAAAACTTGTAATAATGCACTTGGTGCACATATTGATGTAATGACTAGTTACCAAATGATGGAAAAGCCTAAAATAAGTTTAGTTTGTGTTGTTAGGAGTTCCAATCGATTTGGATCCATTGAGGAGGTTGATATGAGTTTATTTAAGTGCTTGTAGGTCTTCTATTTTAGATGGTACGGACTGGAGGCAAGAGTTGTACGGACTATGTCTTTTTTGAGCAATAAATTTTAGATTTCTTGCAATTTCTCATAGTTTTTGGATGTATCATTGAAATCCATACTTTTGCATGGTTGAGATACATTGTAAACACCTCTTTTGAATCAATTTTATAGTCATTTCATTGATTTGGTTAATTTCCTTTTGATTGGTCTAAAATAGTGTTGGGAATTGTCTTGTTTTAAGATGCAAATGGAATGATCCATCCCCTTTTTGTAATTACTTCCACTTGGGGATGGATTAAATTATTTTATTATAGCATTATAACAATTTGAGTGCAGGAATGAGAAGGAGTTTATAGGTGGGCATTGATTGGAGGAGTTGTTGGGGTTGAGGAGTGACCAAGTGTCATTGAAATGAAGCCATAGGTATAGTAGAGGAGATTCAAGCCATTGGAGGTGGTCATTTTATAATTGAATCCATCTGAGGATGGTATAAAAATGGTGGAACAACTTTCATTTGGTTGGTATGGTTTTGGGAGGTCATACATTGAGAGAGCCCTAGTTTATAGGGGTTTTTAAGATCAATTTGGGGCTTTCATATCCATAAGTGTCATAGAGTCAAATTGATGGAACATTCTTCTAATTAGATCCATTTCATAGGACTTTTGAAGAGGGAAAGGTATGGGAGATTACCCATGATAGGGTTCCTTTGTTAAATGGGTGAATTAGGCCTCTCTAGCAAAATAGAATCAACAACTTTAAAGTAGTTTGTCTCAAAACAAGTTGGATTGAATTTGGGATATGTTTTAAAACTTCCAAAAGGGTATCCAGATCATTGATTATTTTTTTAATTCTTTTGGGAAGATGTGGAGAAAAATGTCATTTTATGGTCCTGGTGAAGGTTACTAGGAGCAGTCCTAGAATGACAATTTGATAGTTTGGAGCCAACCAATGCAAGTGCATTGAGTGAAGCCTAGACAGTGGATCCTTATGAAGGATGTTTGATGTGAGAAGATTGTCTCACTTGTTGCTGATTGTTGTATTTCCATAAGGGTATGGGTTCAGAGTGTCTTACACACCACCTCTGCATCACATTCATATTCTAATAAAGTATAAATCATATAGTAAAAATATACATTGATAAACATACAAGCATAACTATAAGGAATGGAAAATTTACAAAGCATATGACATCCACATAAACATAAATTAGTATACATCAATATACCAAACACATGAATTTCATACCTAAAACATAAAAAAAAAAATTTAGGGCACGAAGCCAAATATATATGTCCAATAATGACATACATCGAATATATCCAATACAGTTAAACTGCCTTCCTCAAAGCCAAATGGATGTATAGTGTATCACTTATATAATATACAATAAATATGTCCACTAATGCCATATAGGCATACAATCTATATCCCTAATCTAGTCCTTTCCTGCCAGGGGAAGAAAACAAATCCTGAGTTGTGTTTGATCATCATGTCAATGGAGATGCAGTGGATGTTGTAGTCTTCCGAGTGTGCTCACTAGTCCTCCTATCTAGACTATTCTGTAGCTCAAGCTGATAAAAAAAATTTAAGCATCAATAACTAATATACATCAAAATTAAATGATGGAGTTGATGAAAAACAACCCACAACTCCCAAGAACACTTGCACGCAAACACCTGTAATAGAAAGATAGAGAAGCAAACAGCTATGGAGGCCTGAACGCATTGATCCATGAGAGAGGAGAAATCCTTGATGTGCAAAAAAAAAAGTTGCAATCAATAATGAAATGTCAGAAAAGGTTACAAAATAAGAGGAGATCAATCCTTATGAAAGGAGATTAGAAACCCTAAAAAGGTAAAACCCTAGGTTGCATAATAATAATTAATAAAGAAATTAATTATTATATGCCTAAAGATTAGCTTAAGTCAAAAGAGGTAATAAGTGACTGAATAATTAAATCAATATGATTTAATTAATCAGTAAACACTTTATTACTCTAAGACCCCCCCTTAAGATAAACTTTGGGAGAAGCTAAAAACCTAGAAAGAACAACTGAAAGCAAATGGTTCCCAGCAACAAAGGCTTGATCAGGTACCCAAGTACAAAAGAGAGTCTCTACAAAGTAGAGAAATAGAGAAAACCGCATGGGAAAAACTCTACTCCAAAAAGAGACAAAGACTAGTCTGAAGGACTGAAGAAGCCTCCAAAACTAGGAATGTTCCAGAAAATAGGAACAAAGATGAACATGTACAACATCATTGAAGCATGAAATTGCAAACTCTATCAACAAGAAAATGATGATCTGAAGATCCTCCATAGAAATATGACTAGGTAGAGAAGACTGTAATCTGCATGAGTGCGCTCAAATAACACTACTCGAATCAGGAGGCAAACAAAGACAAACACCTGAACTCGAAGATACAGATGGCATAAACACCAAAAGCCTAAAGAGCTAATCAATCAAAGCTGGAAGAGTGCATCCAAAAATAGGAAAGAAAAGAGTGTCCATATGGTAAATGATCCATCTCACCAGAATGCATAGGTACCTAGCCACTGCAACTGCCTAGTACATAGGATCAAATACTGAATACATAGCTCACACAATCAAACCAAGGAAGTAGTAGAGCCAATAGTAGAAACCCCCCCATACTACTGACAAGGGAGTAATGATAGGTACACTAAAAAGATCATCCAATATGAACTGCATGATGAAGATGAATCTGAAACATCGAATGTGCAGAGAGAGTACAAACACAAATAAACATACCTGAGGCTAATGTCATTGGAGGAATGCTCACATGACAAAAGAAGATGGAAAACAAAGGAAAACATCAAAACCCCCCTAGAACTTTATAATGGAGTGCGAGTACAAATAGCACGAACATGTGCAAGATCCCATCAAAGCAATAGAATGGCACTTTATCTCACTGTGTGTGCATAAAAGAATGCTACAAAAATGAAGTATACACTACTCAAAGAAGATCAAAGGCCGCTGAAACAAAAGAACAACCTAAGACGAGCCATCCCTCAAAGGGAAGAGATCCCAGGACCTGAAACAACCAAGATATCCACCAGACTACAAAAAAGAAAGAATCTAAATAAAATGAACTTGGAGTAGAATCTGGAAAAATGACTTATAGCACTGAAAATCTCTTTGAACAAGCTTTCCAATGATATATCATTTTCCAAAAATGGAGTCTGGATGTGCAAGATAGAGCTCCCGGAGTGCAGAATTGAAGATCTAGCTTTGACAAAGAAAAATACCATCAGAAAAAATAAAACCAAAAAATATAACCTCCAGATTTGGAAAGAGCTCGAAATCATCTTTTTGACGATATCTCGTTTGCCAAATTTTGACACCGTATGCTCAAGATATGAGCAAAAAACCAATAGCTGCGCTGGAGGGCCCAAAGAAGGTGTTTGCAAGGATCTGAGGATGGGTGACATCAGAAAAAGGACAAAAAACCACATGAAACCATCAGATCTGAGAAAAGCTCAGAAAGAGCTTTTCGGCAATATCTCGTTTGCCAAAAATGGAGCCCGAATGCAAGAGAAACAGATCCCGGAAGGCAGGAGGTCTAAAATGCCAAGAATGCAGAGAACATCTAAGTTTGATAGTAAAAAAGAGCATTAAAATGGAAAAATTACAAAATCATACTAGCAAAATCAAACCGGGCTCGAAACCAGCTTTCCGATGATATATCGCACACCCAATTACGATCCCAGATGCCCAAAATATTTGCAAAAAAGCCCAGGTACCTCCAAAAAGCTCAAAAAATGAACAAAGGTCTACTGACGTCATCAATCTCCAATAGCTCCCACAACTCCCAACCCATAGCTCCCAAGAACACCTATATGCAAACACCTATCATAGAAAGAGAGATAAGCAAACAACTATGGAGGCCTGAATGCATTGATCCACAAGAGAGGAGAAATCCTTGATGTGCAAAAACAAAAGTTGCAATAAGTCTCTACAAAATTGATCAAAATAATAATTAAAATACATACATGAATATCATTATAAAATTCAATACAAACTATTAAAATTAAGTGATCTCTTTCATACCTCAGTCAGTGTTTTAGAACTAGTTACTATTGCAGCTACTCCACGATCCAAAGTATCACGAACAGAAGGAGGAGTCTTTGATGTCAATAACTAAAAATGAAACAACAAAAGTATTATGTAGTCATCAAGATTACATATATTTTTTACAACCCTACTAATGAATAAATGATACCTCTGTGAAGGTTCCACCACGTCCTTCGGTGTGCGGTGTCGATGTCGAAGCTCCAACATTCAACTAGTGCACATGTACATAGAAATTTATAAGACAACCATTCATATAAGAACGTACTGCTGACATGTTAATTATAATGCATTATTACATATATACATGTGGACTCAATGATGACATCACCAATCTAGGTGAAAGAATATGATCACTGTAATGACCACTTTGCCTCTAGATTTTAATCATAATTTGTCTAGTAATTTAGTTATTCATTCATTAATTAAATATAATCAAGTAAATCAAATTAACATGCAAATAAAGATACCTCAAGGAAAGTGGCACGATGCCCTTCGCTATTTGTTGTGAATGTCAATGGTCCACCAGTGAACTAATGCACATGCACAATAAGTTATGATACAATCATTCATATAATTACATAATAATTAAATATATTAATTAAAATGTTGTATCTAATACATGCTTGTGGACTTGACGAAGATGTGTAGAAGAGAATAGGAGGATCATTGCCACTGCCACTGCCACCGACACTCTTGCCCTAAATTTTGATCATAATCAATAGATACTAAATTAATTATTTATTCTTTTATAAATGAAATATGATCAAGGAAATTTAATGAACTTGGAAATATTTACCTGTGTGTTAATGCCAAATGTCATATTTATAAAATCATCAATCATCATTCCATGATCATCTTCCTCTCTCTTGGTAACCAAATGTGCACAAGGATCCACATGACTTACAAATATGCCCCATCAAAGATTGACCATGGTCACCCTCAACTAAAGGAGTGGCACACTGAATGAGAGTCTTCGTCAGAGCACTAATCATGCCTAGTGTGTCCACCTCTACATGTTCCTTCACAACAGAAGGAATACTAACATGATCCACTTGTGTCTTTCCAATAGGAACCCTAGGTGTGCTAGGGTCACTATGTGCCCCCGCTCTATCAAATGATGACCCCCTCCTCTACCCTGAGAATCTAGAAAGTCAAAATAATTTGGCACCTCCTTGAGTACAAACTCGCAATAGATTTTCCTCAAGAAATATATAGGAACCTCATGATTGTTACAGGGAGGGGAATCAAAGACCATCCACCATCTCTCCCAAGATTTTTATAATGTCTTCATTCAAGCACCAATGAATTGGGAACCTCCTTGTTGTAGTTCTAAGAGTATCAATGTCCCCTAGTTTTTTAAAGAGTTTGCAAATGTCATCTTTTGTGATTTTTTTCTTTTTGATGTCCTCATATGATAATTTATTTGCATAATATTATTTTTGTTCTTCTCTTTTATCATGCTATAAATTAAGTTGCCCTCTAACTGAGCCTACATGGGTCAAGATTGATTCCAATGATTTTGCAAGTCTTTCCCTTCTAGGATTTATAGCAATAGAATCTTTTAACCTCCTAATTAAATATTCTAATTCTTTTTTCCCTCTTTCAATTTGGTTGATCAAATTTTCTTGTGTTCCAGGAGGAGGTTTCTTGATTGGTGGAGGTGGTTGAGGTTCATTTTCTTGGTTATTTTCTTCATTCATTTGTTCATGAGGAGAAGATGGAGGGTTTGGTTGAGGTTTTTGTTCAGGGAGATCATTTATTCCTGGCAATTAAAAAAAATCAATTTTAAAATCTTAATTACACATAAAATCTAAGAAAATAAATTTTAACAAAACAAATTACTTCAAAACTGAAATTTCAATACAAATAAGAGGCATGGGCTGTAAAAACACTTACCTCTTCTTCCGGCTTGAACTTGACAACGTCATGGAGCCATTCTTTATCAAAATTGATGGATTGAAAAAGAAAAATGATTTTGCGTATGCACTTGGGAAGCCCTCTTTCACTGCAAACGTAGATTTATGGCAAGAAAAATGGGCTTTTCAAATGCACAAAACACTTTATAGTGTTTTACATAGCGCGTGCACCCTATAGGGCACACTTGCTTTAGTGCGCACGCACTATGGCCATTGGGGGACCAAAAAGGAAAGTGGCACCTTTTTGGTCCCCCATCTTTGTGCATATACCCCATAATAAAACCTCTCTAACAAACATATCACCCAAAAAATCAAAAAATGAATGTCATCTCAATTCCCAAAGGTCCACCTAGATAAAACACTCAAACAATCATAAGTGTAACTTCACACCTTTAGGGAAACCTCTTGAGGTATTATTACAAACAATGGTTCAAGAAAACATGGTTACATTTCCATAAAATAGTCATTTGACAAGTTAAAAACCAAGTCTACATGGTTCAAAGATAATGAATATTATGATTACCATTGGATTAAGGGACATGTCACTAGTAAGTACATGCACCTCAAAAACTATATTTAGAACATCATTGACAAGGGTGATATGATGATTGATCACATCTCAAATGCTTATCTTGGCACACAATTACAAATTTATCAAAATGCATTCCCTAAGAACACTCTATTTACGATTCCTTCCAATGAAAATTTCTAGATCCAACACCAATGAGAATCGGAATTAGAAAATTTATGCTAACAATATAAACTACAATTTCATTGCATTTAATTATGACAACATAGCTGATAGCATCACTCAATTAGAGACGTGTATATATAATTCAGATTAAAATCCAAGACCCCAAATTTGTAGAACCCACTCAAAGAGGGAGAATCATTGTTCCAAGCCCATCTAATTTCTCCCAACCAAATGCATGATACAATATTTTGGAGCACCTTGGAAAGGCCCCTACACAAATTTTCATTATAAGTCTCCTCAAAATATTCCCTATTCATCAGGAGATCCTTACCAAAGCTTTGCAAGATACCTATGTCCCTAATGACATAGATCTAACACAATTCAAGCTCTTGTGTGAGACCTTTCATCTACATTTGGCTTGTCATTTATCTAATCTAACATGTTATTCATTCAACCAAATCATAACTATTCACTCCACATTGAAGTCCTCATCAATAAATATAAGGTAAAGTGGGTATTGTTGGATAATTGTTCTTGCCCTTAATTTATGCACAAGTCAAAGTTTATTAAGCAAGTGGAGTACACTCTAGCTGATCTCAAGAATAAAGTGATCACCATCAAAGCTTGTGATAATGTAGAGGGGAGTTCTAAGGGTATGATTGGGTGTCAACCATGTTAAAAATATATATATGTTCTCCCACAAAGCCAACACTCTCCAACCTAAGGGTATATACATCTTATATATTATAAAGAGTTTTTGAAATGAAGATTTATCTCTAACAAATCTCTTGATGTCTTCTAAAGAAGTGTTATGGGGATATCTTCATGAGCTTTTAGCAGTAGTAAATTAGCCTAATTGAGTCTAATGAGACCATTGTCTTTTATATCCATAGTCATATCCTTGGTATGAGTTTCCAAATCTCAATTATTATTTTGACAACTTCTCCATTATTCTTATGGATGTTCCTGTGATCTCTTCCTACAATAAGATCAATCTCTTCTATAAAAATATCTCACTCAAAAGAATATTAGTGCACAAGGCCCTTTACCCAACACCTAGAACCTAAGGTGATTATCATCTAATCTCAAATATAATAAAGCAAGATATTTGAAAATACTTCATAAAATAATTTCAAAGGAGATCAATATATAAATTTTAGATCTATATAATTATAGAAAGGAAAAATATATATAAAACATTAAAAAAAATATCACAAATATAGGTGTACATGGGAAAAGCCCTTTCAACAGAAAACCTCAAACCCCAAAATAACCCAATGTACTACTTAGTAACATAAACATACATACAATATAGTTACAAATAAATTATTTATAGAAGTATCACTAGTTAGCCTAGATACATAGTAGTCTCAATAACATAACAAAATAATGAGCTAAAATCACTCAAAGATGTAGTATCCAAATGCTTAGTTAGAAAACTACCACCCAAATCCCTAAATGAGTTCATAGGCTAAAAAATATTTATTCCTTCCACCTATCATAAGTGCACCATAATTCACTTAACAACTTAGGCATTCCACTTTGGCTTCATTATCTCCAGTCAAAGATGTGATATGATATGGCATAACACATATAATAAGTTTGTCTACAAGTGTTTAACTCTCACTTACAACTCTTTTAGATATGTCCTATATAATTTTACATTTATAATGCATGAGAGATAAAATTTTGAAGGCTATAATTTTTTATTCAAGAGGTCATTGGATCCCTCATTTTAAATTTTCAAACCTCAATTTTTTTACTCAACTAACATTGTTAAAAGTAATATCGAATGACCCATTTTTTTTTCTCAAAAACAAAGTCTATAGCTCAAAATTTGGGTTTTAAATTTCATATTGTGAAAAAATTACTCTTTATATGGTTAACATTAGGGAAGTTTTTGAGGCACATTTTCTAACTAGAAAATGGTGAAGATCTCATTAATCCACAATCTAGAGGAAGATGGTGATTGATCTCTAATAATCTTTTGATTGTGAGCCAAAAAGTGTGGTCACTTCTATAAACCCTTATATCCAAGAGATCCAATGAATTTGAAGCCTTAGAAGATAGCTTATAGCTTCCTATCCATAGCATGCACACACAAAAATCATGTAGATAAAGATGGTGGCTCTCAAATGAACCTAATAAGCAAGATCCTTGCAAGGTGCACTATAGAATGTAAGATTCAAGTAGATATCAAGAAATGAGAGTGCAAGTATCCAAGATCTCCATGTTGAATGTTAATGCAAAGTAATCTAAAATGAGATGCAAGATATGTAAGATTAAGCTAAGATGACACGCAACAGTGTAAAGAAAGTAAATCTAAGCTACCAAGATAAAAGATTATTATCCATGCTAATTAGACTAGATTAACTAAGCTAAATGCAAGAAAGTAAATAATAGAGCTAAGCTAAATGATAATGAAATATGAGCTAAGTTACAAAGATGCCAAGATAATTTTCAAAAGTACCAAGATTGCAAGAATGAAGAGAGAGTATCCTTTAAAAGAAATTAGAAATGAGCAGATGATCAAGATTAAGAGGCAAAAGAATGAGCAACGGTAGAAATTAAGTCTTGGTTGATCCATGTGCTCATGTCTTTAAGAGACAAAAAGAAAAGACTAAGATTAAGAGGCAAAACAATGAGTGCTTGAGATAAAGAGGGTAAAGCCTTCTTCAAAAGTCAAAAGATTTCATCTCATTGGAAAGGGGAGAAGCTAAGCTCCCGATAAATCATCCATGTCTATGTGTATGTTTCCCGTATGTTTAAATGGTACAAAAGGAAGGAGGAAGGGCTGTCAGGGGTTGGGATATCATGTCAAAAGTTTTGAACCGCGAGGAGTAAGCCGTGTCCCATTAAATCATCAGCACTAACATTTGTTAAGCTGAATCCGCTAACCGTGACTGTGTCGAGTAACTGCAGACCCGGAACCGCTAACAATAACTATGTCTACTAACTGCGGACGCGATTAATCAACTAACTACGTTGACTAACCGTGGACGGGATGGGAGAAGTAACCATGTCGAATAAGTCATCGTAGATGTGACTATGCTAAATTGAATAGTTGGTACACGTCCGCATGCGTAAATATCACGGCCCAAATAACATTTTTTCCCCATTTGGGGTTTTGATTGTCGATAATCTAGAAGATCCAGAAGATTATCAGTGCCATTTGGGGTTTTGATTCTTGATAATCCAGAAGATCCAGAAGATTATCAGCACATCTAAATATCAGGGCCCAAATAACATACTTTCCCCATTTGGGTTTTTGATTCTTGATAATCCAGAAGAGTATCGGCTTGTCTAAATAGTAGGTATGTAGTGTTTTATTTTCCAAGTGTTCTGTGTTTTCAAGTGTGCAATATTTTATTTGTAGTGTTTTATTTGTTTATGTTTTTGGGATTTGAATCAGACAGGGTTTTCGAAACAAACAGCTATGGTATGCAAAAAATTTTGTTATGGGCGCTTATGTTTGGTATTTTTTTTGGTAAACAAATAGGTTTTTGTTTCCGGAGTTGAATACGTAGCTGATAGCCGAAACCCTTGACGATTTGGGGTTTTTATTCTTGATAATCTAGAAGATTATCAACGCGTCTAAATAGCAAGTATGCAGTGTTCTATTTGCCAAGTGTTCTATGTTTTCAAGTGTGCAGTGTTTTATTTGCAGTGTTTTCAAGTATGTAGTGTTTTATTTTCTTATGTATTCAGGATTTGAATCATATAGGGTTTTCGAAACAAATGACTATGGTATGCAAAAAATTTTGTTCTCGGCGCTTACATTTGGTATTTTTTTTGGTAAATAAATAGGTTACTCAACCCGTAGTGGAATAACTAGCTGGCCGTCGAAACCCTTGAGTTGGTACAGAAGAGGTAAATCGAAATCCCTTGCTAGACAATTCTTAGTTTCATGGATGTTTATGTTTTTTGATTGAAATCTACCTTATTTCCAATTAGTGTCGAGTCTAAAATGGTATTTAGCTTTATTTTATTTTATTTCAACATTTCATTTCACTAGGTTAAAAAAAGGTCCTACACACTCGAACAATGGTCATATCAAAAATGCAATGAATTCATATTTTGTTAATATAATGATATGTCTTAGCCACTTGTATAGTGATAACTGGTTTTAAAGTTTACCAAATGAAAATCAGGCCTAGCATTTTAAAAAATTAGCTTTCCTAATTCCATTCGCTCATATTTGATGTTTCTTGCTGCCTTAGCAGCTTTACATTGCCTTGTAGCAGCCACTTTCCTTTGAATTTCTCATTCTTCAACATCCTCATCAATTTCACTTCAGCTACATAGGCTTCCCAAAAAATAGTTTAGTGGCATTATTGCTCTATGCTAAAATAAACCAAGGCTTTCAAAAAATACTCCATCAATAAATGTAGGACCAAAAGCATACCATATAATATGGTTTGATATATCTAACAACATGTTGTAGCTCTCCAAACATGTATAAAAGCAATGTTGAAAAACTAAAAATAGATCAATTTTGGAGGTTTGATTCACTTAGCATCACCAGTAATCTCCACAAGAACATAGTCCATCTTTGAAATGATGGAATCGGTTTGTATCTCTCACAATAATTTCTCTTGAAAAAATCTTGGAGATTAAACACATAATTGCAGCAGGATTAGGTCAATGAGATGTATAATAGTATATTTCCATAAAATAGTTTATAAAGTTAATGATAGTCACTTGAAGGTAATGTTTTATAGCCAGAAAGCCATTACATGTTGACAATTAGCAACGAGGTCCATTGAAAATGAGCCATACACAAACTATTCTAGTATATAAGCATAGAGCCGGTATTGCATATTTATGAACAAAAAATTAGTCATAAATCAGTGATATAGTCAATTCCTTGCACCTTTTTGAAATAGCTTCAATAAAATTAGAGTACTGAATGAAAAGCATGGAGCTCTATCTTGTTCATAGTTGGATTTGCACCTGTTTCAGATGTTGAAATACAACTAATTTGGAATTTGATTGGAGAATCTATGATTAAAGATCACTGAGGAGTTGCTAATTAGATATGTAATATGATTAAATCAGTATTATGTTGTCATTGATGTCAACTAGTTTGACAACACTTATCTTGTAAGTTACTATACCGAGACATCTAAAGAAAGGTGAAAGAGATGAAGAACAGAGAAATCTACATGAGAACGATGTACATGACAGATGAGGATAAGGAATACATTGAGTAACTTGTTGATGAGTCTATGACTTGATGATATTGACTTTATTATGTTGCATTCATCTATGATGAAGTATAGAGCTGAAAGACACAAAGCAGTGTTGTCGGTAAATGAAGCAATTGTAGTATACACCGATCGAGTGTAGTGTATACCGATCGCAGTATTAACCGAGTAGCATTCACTGATGCATTTCTTTGTTAACCGAGCGGAACATAATGAATTAAATGATTAGTTTAGCTGATAAGATTGATGAGCTGGCAAGAGTATAACATCAAGGTAATGGATAATGTTTTTTACACAAATCGATGACTGACGAAATTCAGGAAAGATCTAAAGGATGAGAATCAAACGTGTTATTGACAGAAGTGCCGAGAAAGTTTGAAGAGGAAAAATCTATGAATGTGGTTAAGCGGCAAAATCTGATGGTGGAGAAGAAAATGATTTACTCGTCTATATAAGAGAACATAATTTCTTTACAGAAGAATGTCGAAAGAAGTAGAAGCTGCAGGAATATTGCGTGAACAAGGTTTTCATGCATTCTGATCATACAGGTTAAGTAAGAACCGAGCTACAAAACAATTACCGAGCTACAAAGAGAAATTACTGATGGACAGTAAGTTGATACAATATTGAATCTAAAGTGAAATATTGATTAGAAGGATTTGTATGGACTGAATATTGATCTGTAATCTATAATTGAAGTTGTATTAAGGAAGATCATTTACTGTTACATATTTAACCATTATATACAGTCAAAATCTCTTAACCGAGTGGACTCTGAAAGTCTTATGATGTATCATTCATAAAATGAACATTTTTATCCTGTCAACCCCATAGTGAATGCTGGTTGGACAATAAATTCTAGTCTAAAATCCTCTAACAAGGTCACACCTGATAGTGTGTTTGTAAACTTTTAATAGGGTTGGGTCTTAACTGACCTCACTTCAGAAGAGTGAACAATTTTGGGTTGTTGGTTCTAGGTGGTTTTTCCCTTTACAGGGTTTCCACATTAAATCTCTTGTGTTATGTGTTGATTGTGATATTTGTTTGTTATCATACTTTACATGTTACATGTTAGATTTGATCGGTAATTGTTATAGTATTTGACTGGTAATCGGTAAAAGCACAGACAGTGAAAGTTTTTATTGTTTACTGAGGAGCACAATTTGAAGTTGTTTTGAATTATAATTTTGTTTTGGGACACTAGATAACTAATTCACCCCCCCTCTCAATTATTATAACAATTAGTATCAGAGCTCTGGTTACTTAGAACAAAGTTTTAAGGACTTAAGCATAAAGGTCTCAAGATGTATAAGAGGGAAGTACTGAAACTGAACAAGGAGAACTTCACAGTATGGCAAAGCAGAATGAAGCTGCACATATTTGGAGTTGGGAACTCTGCACTACATCTGATGGAGAATGGCTACATACAACCGCCCACTTGTCCCTTAACTCTTGATCAATTGAAGGCCAAGCATGAACACAATGTTACTATGATGGAACTTGCTGCTACCTGTACTGACGTTGAATTTGAAGATATCAAGACATGCACAACTACCAAAGCAATGTGGGATAAATTAATACAAATATATAGTGGAGATTTGAATGTCAAAAGAGCCCGAGCTGAAAGTCTGAGAGGTAGATTTGATGATATGAGAATGAAAGAAGGTGAGAACATTGTACAATATTCAAATAGACTCAAAGAGGTGGTACATGCTATTAGAGCATCTGATGGAGTAATTGATGATGAAACAGTGATAAGCAAGATTCTCAGAACTTTACTATTAGTTTATGCAATCAGGATTTCTGTAATTCATGAAACAAGAGCTACATCCTATGTGTGTGAAAATTGTACCTAATCTGTAGACACAACACTTCAGTAAAACATTAGAGGTTAGCAAAAATCAAAATCGTGCAATGAATTGAAAGCTAAACTAACCAGGCAATTTACTGCCTTCTAATAGGTGTGAGTATGATGTTCTCAGATTGTTATCGAGATCAGTGACCTTGATGACACCTAAATGAAGGATTTGAATGCAATTGATCTAGATATGAATTGAATGCAATTAATTTATATATTTTTTTATTTTAGATGCAATAATATGAAAAATGATATGATGAAAACTTGATATGAATCTATGCTAATATGGAAATTGATATGCTAAAATGATCTAACAATAATATGCAATATGAAGCTAAAATGAATGTAAAAAAAACAAGATTGATCTCACAACAATGTTGATTCGCAAGAAGCTTTGATTCTTCCAATTTCAATTCTCCAGCGTGATTGTGCAATTCTTGTGGATTTGAGAGATGAATTATGAAGAGCTGAGCCTTGTTTTTATAGAAATCCAAGGCTTTGGAGGTGCATGGAAAAAGCCATAAATCACTCAAATAAACTCAACTTGATTTTTGAGTTATTTTTAAATTAAAATAATTTAATTCACAAAAACATGCAAAAACAGCTTTTTAACTCAAATTAGAAGTTTAGATCAATTTTAAAACTCAAAAATGATGTTGAGTTCCAAAAAGTCAATAACTTGCATTGATTTTCTACTTTGGAGTTTAACTGCTCTTTGATTGTGCACATGGATAATTATGAATTAATAAAAATAAAGTGATTTATTCTCAACTTAACTGATTTTTGAAAAATAAAACAATTGATTTATGGGTTAATCAATTATTTTTCAAACTTTTATTCAAAAACAATATTATTAAAAATTGACAACTTGCTTTAATTAATTAAATAAGAATTTAATCAATTATTCATAGGAATTTTGATTTATTGTCAAAATTAAATAATACGATTTAGGAATAAATAAAATTAACTTCAATTAAATAATTAAGTGGCAAAATTAAATCTAATTAATTAAATATTTAGAATATTCAATTAATCAAATTTTAGGATAAATAAGATTTATCGCCAAATAATCATTAAATTAAAGTTAATTATGATAATTAGGAATATTACTAAGAATATTCCCCGATGCAGAATTTACGATAATCAATTAGGATTCGATGATGTGCAGATGTGCCTTAGGTTATGACTTCTATGTCGATTTCATTCAATTTGAGGATGTAGGAGGTTAATGAACATATAGCCCATTTTTGGGGTATTACATTTTGCCCCTCTTTGAATTACTGTGCGAAGCGCAGTGGTTCAAAGATAGTCTATGTATGATATTGAAACTGATGTTTGAAATTGAGACGAAGATAATAGGTCCTGAATGACCAAAGATAATGTTAACTATAACAACAAATGAACTGATGATTGCGAAAAAAGTGTCAAAACGCCTGATTTTGAACCTTATGATTGTGAAGAAGTGAGTGACCGATTCCAGACTCGATTGTGTTTAGAAGAATCATGTAGGTATCACATCTGAACACTTCAGTTACCAAAGAATCAAAGAAATAACACAATTGAACCGATAGTTGCAAAAACTGATACAATTTACAAGATTAGGAGAATACCAGATTGATATGGATCTCAATGAATCTGATATGCCCCAAGTGATGATTGATTTGCCCCAAGCAATGAGGACTTTTGATGAATCAATAACTAGACGTGGTTGTTATCTTGATTATTGAGGAAAGATATGATATTAATAAAGATATGATTACAAACTTTGAATGATATGCAATACCATGGCCCCTTCGGGATTAAAATTAAAATCTGACAAGAAAAGTCAGCGTTGATAGTTCAAAAGCATGTTAATTGATTTGAAAAGTGGTTATACACGTCCAGGAACATGTTTTGCATCATTTGGAGGTCCTAGAGACCAAGTATACTAGGTTTGACCATGAGTTGACCATAGTTAAAAGTTTGAAATTTTGATAGTTTGATGTTAGATAATCAGGTAAGTTGAATACTAGATTTCTGTGATGATTGAAGGTTGATTATGCAAGTAGTTAATAATATGAATGATTTTTTATTTTGATTTTGATCTCGAAAAAGGATTCTACTTGCTATTTCGTTGGAGGAACCTTCGTGTGGGATTCAACTCCTTTAAGATTGGAAGAGGTGATTGAAGAATCTTTTAAGTGTTCAAGCAATTTGTGAGATCATGCAAAGTGCAAAAATGCAAAGAAACATGCAGGATGATAATGCAACCCTAGGACCTAGGACCTACTCATTGATCATGCGTCGATTTGTTATCATCATTGAACTTTTAGGTAACCAGATAAATCAATACAATGCCCACTAGCCATGAAACCATAGACATATGAATATTGATTTGTAATGCTCAAGAACCAATACAACACCCACTGGTCAAACAACCATGGACATATGAATATTGGTTTTATTTTCATAATGTTAGATTAGATACAAGCACCAAGGCACAAGCGCCAAGATGACCTGAGTATCATGTCCATTTTGATATAGAAATTTGTATAAGCATCAAAACATAAATGTCATGATGACTAGAATATGCCTTGCATTTCAAACACATCAAACAGTTAAAAGATCATTCTAAATCCAGTGTGAATTACCCGTAGTGACCCTTTATCATTCACATCCTTAGGTAAGATCACGTTTCACAGTAGGAGAAAGAACTTACTCAAAAAGATAATAGTGAGATCAAACTTCCTTGAATTTTTTGGGTATCAATGGTCGAGGTACGCATGGCCATCTAATTCGAGATAGAGGCTCTTACAATCGGACACCATTTCAATCCAGAATTTCCAAAGATGTTAGATTTTCACATAAAGGTAGAAGACAAAGAAAAGATTATGCCCCTAGTCATCACTCTCTAAATCCTATAAAGGACACCCTCGAAGAGCTCGAAGGGACACAATATGCAAAAATCTCAATGCAAATCAGTAAGCATACAAGGAGATAAAAGCATGAAAAGCACAGATTGTTTTCAGTTTGTGTTTGATTGTTGTTGTAGATGCAAAATCCTTTCTAGAGATGAGACAGACTTGACTGACTCAAATGAAGCTTCAAAGGACTCTGACTGAATATGATACACCTAAGATATACTAGAGGCCATAGGATATAACATTGATTGCCCCCAAGTGTTAAGCATTGATAAGATACAGACGCTTGAGCTGAGTGGTGTACGAACCGACTTATTGAAAATTGGAAATACAGAAACAAACCGGGAGATATGTACAAACTAAAGAAAAACTGAAAGCTGGGAAAGACCAAGATTGTGCTGATAGATGGAGCATTTTGAAATAAGTGGTGCTCGTTTGCCAGGTTTTCACCATCTTGGCAGAGATTCTATTTTTGCTACCAAGGCGCCTATTTCCAGGTTTTCACCAAGGCACTTTTTCTTTTTCTCATTTTTTTTTTTTTTCATTTTTAAAATTTTTTTTGTACTTTTGATATTTTTTTATTTTTTTGTGAATCATCAAGGCACCTATTGCTAGGTTTTCACCAAGATGTTCATTTTTTTAGGACTTTTTCTGATTTTTATAAAAAAAAAATTAGGACATTTTACCATAGACTAAATGCCTTAGGCGTAGAATTTCTTCAGATGGAGAACGTTGATTGGTTCTCGGAGCTATGCTCCTTCAGTCGTTGAGAGTTGATAAGCACCAGAGCCAAAAGTAGTAGTAATTACAAAGGGACCCGGCCAATTGGATTCAAACTTCCCCTTGCATTCTCGATGGGATTGATTTTTAGGATTTTCTCTCAAGACTAGATCACCAACCTGAAATTCTCTATGTCTGACTTTCTTGTTGTAACCTCTAGACATTCTCTTCTGATATAATCTGAGATGATCATACGCTGCTTGTCTACACTCATCTAGTAGTTCAAGTTCTTGCAACCTAGACACTCTGTAGTCAACATCAGTTGCTAGACCATGCATTCTAATTCTGAGTGATGGGATTTCGACCTCAATAGGCAGTACCACTTCAGACCCATAAACTAAAGTGAAAGGTGTAGCCCCAGTAGGTGTTCTGATACTTGTTCTGATACATGTTCTAATACTGGTACTGATACTTGTTCTGATACTGGTTCTGATACTTGTTCTGATACTTGTTCTGATACTGGTTCTGATACTGGTTCTGACACTTGTTCTGATACTGGTTCTAATACTTGTTTTGATACTTGGTATACTTGATAGCATCTTTTTCCATTGCAAACTCCCAAGCAAGATCATATTGTGCAGTCCCAATGTCTAGCAAGGTGGAGAACAAGAGGGATTAGCAAGTTGGTGGAAGAGATGGAAGACAAGAGAATGAAGGAGAATGAAGGGAAGAAATCCTCAAGGGAAAACTCCTCAAGAATACTCAAGCTAGGGGAAGATTGTCATGTAAAGCACATTTGGACAAGCAATGAAAGGCCAATATAGGATAAGTCACAAAATCATAATGCCAAGAGCAGGAAAGGATGGAGTCCAAAGGAGTAGACATGTCAAGAGGCTTCATAGCATTGTGTTTTACTCTTTCTTTTATTAGATCAAGACCAAAGGGGAAAGGATAGTGAAAGGCTAGAATGAATGGAGGAAAATAGACATGAAGGCTAAACAGGAAGGGAATGAAAGCAAGATGGTCATAAGATAGCTCAAAAAATAGCCAAATGTTTGTGTATAGATCAACATTGTCAAGATCAAATAGAGAAGATAGAATGGATGAAATATGTAGAAGAACTACACATGATGCCTGATTGCCAGGTTTTCATCATGGTATTTAGTCAAGGCACCACAAGAGAGTGGTTTTCACCATAGGATGAATTTATTTCTCTTTATTTTTGCTACCAAGGTGCCTGTTTCCAGGTTTTCACCAAGGCACATTTTCAATTTTTTTTATTTTTTATTTTTTCTTTTTTCTCTTTTTAGAAGAAGGCAAGCTTTTTAGATAATGCTCCTTGAAAGGATAAACCATGATATGCCAAGGATTCAAATGATATGCTCAAAGATGCTGATAGGGAAAGGAAGATGGAAGAGAAAATGGAGGATAAGGTTTTATGTAAAGTGAGTGAGGTTGGAAGATAGGAGGAATAGGCAAATGAGGAAAAAGGATAGAAGGTAGAAGGATAATGAATGGAAAGATTGTGAAAGGGTAGATGGAAAGGAAGGCAAGATCAACATCAACACACACCTTGAAGGGTGGTGAGAGGATGGAGGAAACATGAATGAAGGAATATGTGAAGGAATATGGCGAATGAATAGTAGAGGTTGTGGTTTAGGCGCATGGAATGGAATAATATTTTTGGAGGGAAATGAAGTGAAAGTTTTTGGAAGCTTGAATGTCAATTTCACTTTTTGCTCAACACCAGACTCTTTTAAGAGAGACTTTGTAATCCATATAGTCATAGGCTTTTCATTTCTTTTTGGTAATTTGGAGAGAATATCTTTAATGATGGATTTTGGAATCCATACTTGTCTTGTAGTTTTCATCTTAGATATCTCTTTTGACTTTATGCATACATGTCATTTAGAGGAGACATGGTGATCCTTTTTTGATGGATTCTTGTATTTCTTCTTTTTTTTGTATTGAACATTCAAGTTACTTCCAAAAGACTTGGGACTTGTGGAAGAAGAAGGAGGCTATGACTGGTTTAGATGGGTGGGTGGATAAAAAGGATTCAAGGGTATGCATCTATGTTGATCTTGAGGAAAGATAGGAGATGGAGGGATGTAAGGACCCAAGATGGATGGTGAATTAGGAGAGTTAGGAGGGGAAAGTGAAGGGACATAAGGACCCAAGATGGAAGACAGAAGTGAAGCCCTTAGTAGTGGTGGGGGAGATCCAAAGATGGATGCGGAAGATGCAAAAGGATAATCAATAAGTTCATCAACATTTATATGACAACCAAGGACATCAACATCTTTAGAGTGAGCATTAGGATTTTCAATAGAATCTTGGACATCTTGAATATGAGCACCTTCTTTGATAGGATTGTTCAAAGCTTGCAAAGACTTAGGAAGAGTAGAAAGTGGAAGCGAACATGGAATGGTAGAATAAGAAGATGGAAGACTTTGATCTTGACAAGGATCTTTGGATACCATAAGCTCATAATTTTTCTCTTGATTTTCAATAGGCTTAACATTTGAAGTACCAACACCATTTTTACCAACCTTAATGGAAGTATCATCTTTGGAAAGCGCAAGTGTAGTAAGGTTATTTTGATTGTCAATAAGCTCAATAGTGTAAGTAGTAGCATGATCTTGCTTAGGAGAAGACTTAAGACATGGTTGAATGTATGAAAAAGGGTGTGCAAGATCAAAAGAACCCTGAAGCGGATAAGAGACATCGTGAAAAGGAGTGGATGACATGGAGGGTTCTTGATCTTGATCTTTCTTTATGTTATTTTCTTTATCATTTCTGGAGTCCTCTTGACATGGAGCCACTTTTAAGGACAAGGAAGCATGTTGGGATTGTATGGAAGACTTTGGAAGAGATGGTGGAGGACTAGCTGAAGTAGGAATTATAGCATATGAAGGCTTAGGCTCTTTAGGTTTAGCATTATTGAAAGTATTGGTAGCCAAGTGAAGGTTAGCTTGAGTTTCTTCAAGGGGTAGGCCTTGAGGATAACTATAGGGAATCATATGAAAAGTATCAGGACTTTCGTTGGATGAAGGATTTGTGAAAGATTTGGAAGGCTTGGAAGCTTTAGGAAGTGTATGGTTATTGGAGGAAGTAGGGGATGGAAGGGAACCATCACAAGACAAAGGTTCAACATTGACATGATCTCTCTTGAGAGTGTAATCTTTATTTTTAGCATGAGAGTTCTTAGAGGAGAGATCCTTGTAGTATTGATGCTTCAAGCTAGCACGATGCATTTTATAGTCCTCAGCAGTAGTAGATGGATCATAATCAAGGTATTGTTCACAAAAATCATCATAGTCTTTTTCAAAATCAGAATCATATGGATCACCATCATGATCTATCCAATGTGACATCCCATTTCAAGTAAGCAGGAACACACGACGAGGAGGACTCTTAGGAACAGAGGTGTCATAGGTATCATTATATTGTCCATCATCATAGTCATCATAGTCTCCAAAGATGGATGTGTCACTCTCCATGGAAGAGGTATCATAAGGATTATCACATTGCTCAAATTCTGTCCGGGGGCATGGTGACATGTACAAGTCTTTATGAAATGGAAAAGGGGATAGAGCTTCCATGGAGAACCCTTTAGGTTCCTTCTCTTTCTTAAGATCGTTAAGTTCAACTTGCATATCATGCATCTGTTTCATCATAGCGGTGATTAGAATTTCTTCCTTATGTGTACTGATTCTTTGAGACATGTGTACTGATTCTCAATAGCTACTGCTCTGTTCTTGACATAATGATTTCATCGACAGATTGTAGAAATAGGCTGAAAAAGCTAAATATTTGGCAATTCTGACAACTTTCAAAAATTTCCCAAACGACACTCTGCAGACTCGTACGACAGTGGGTATGCCACGAAACGACAATTGCAAAACTCATACGACAATTGGTAGGTAATGAAATGACAGTTGAAAATATCATATGACAGTTGCAAGTAGGATTTTGACTTTTGAATTTTCTAGCATAAAAACTCATACAACACTGGGTAGTTCACCATACGACAGTTGGGCAGTACTGAAACAACATTTGACAAAAACTCGTATGACTTTTTGACCTTCTGAGATGACTTTTGACTCCAAAAAAGAATTTCACTTCAAATTTTGCAAATTTAGGGTTTTCAGTTTCAGCTTGTTTGCAAATTGTACTGTCCAGATTTGAGGATTGTAACAGATTTGTTCATTTTCAATAACTAGATAGATAAACAAGTACGCAAAACAGTAAGCTAGTGATTTCAAGCATGTCTGAAAATAATGAACAAGGGAAAAAGAAACCTTATGCATGAACAATCAAGTGATTTTATTCATTCTAATCCTCCAAAGTGCTAATTGTGTATGTTCCAAAATATTTTGCAATAACGTACATATACCCTAGAAAATGAAAATTTGGCCTCACTAGGGTTTTTAGTAATGGTTTGACTTTGCAACTTTTATGATCCAAAGGGGTGAACTCCAATCCTGGGGCACCAGGGTTTTGACACAGTCTGAGAACTTAATCTTCAAGAGCTTCTAGGGAGATCTAACAACCCAACAATGAACCACACCTATGAAGATTTCTTCCACAAGGACATTTATATAGCGGCTGTCACTACCACGGTGAAAATGGCTATTACCGCTTGAGGTTCCATCAATGTAGTTTTTCCTGTGAAGGGAATGTCCACTGCGGTTAACCCTCTCTAAAGATGACTCACAGTATTGTACCACAAGGGGACTTGGCTCCAGATCCAAGGTTTTTGATGCCTTTTCACTTTTAACCCAAACAAAGCAGATAAATAAATCCGACACGCTAAGACAAATTTTTACTTCACCAAGGTCTATGATGTCAACTCCATGTGATCTATCAACTTCTTTGGGGAGAGAATGTATCGATCAATAAGAGAAGGTGCACTAACCAATTTTGATTCACCAAAGCTCGTGATGTCAACCCCACGTGATCTATCAACCTCTCTTGGGAGAGAATGTATCGATCAATAAGAGAAGATGCACTAACCAAGTTGAATGTGAAACGCACTAAGTATCCTCCCTACCTACAAGGATTCTATCATCAAGAAGTATTTTGCTAGGAATCCAATCTCTCAAGAATCACGAATAGTGTTCATAGGGCCTAATTACTATGTGAGCACAGATGTATGTTTCCAAAAAGCAAATCTACCAAAAGTACCCAAAAAGAAGAAAGAGAAATACTTAATGCTTAAAGAGAATATGAGATGAGTCTACAAGGTGGAACACTTAACACCTCACACAAGCTGAAAATGAGTCTCCAACTTAGAAAACAAGTGAGTTCCTAAAAGCATAAATGAGTTTCCAAGTGGAACACTTAACGCTTCTGTCCTATTGACCCCTCCCCTTTAATGTGGTGCTAACCTTGCAACCACGGGGTGGAATCAGGGGTCAGCGGATTAGCAAGTCCAATAACCCAAGATAGCAATCAAGATCAATCACAAGTATCTAAGACTACTTAATGAATCCTTAAGGGGTCACAACCTAGTATCAATTATGCAAGTGTGTAGAAAAAGACAAAAGCATGAAAAGATGCACACAAGCCAGACACATAAGAGATTTATTTTAAGTCCAAATCAAAATTTTATTAGATGAAAGAGAATACCTGGGATCCTCGCAATGTGCTTAGTAGATTTTACCTGATTTTTAGCAATTCTTGTTGAGCTTTTCCATGTAAGCAAGTGACGAACTCTCCAACAAGCAAACAAGATATGCAACATATATTCAACTTATGAAAACCATAGGGTTAGCTCTAAAAATCAATTATTATCAGCAATAATAACCATAAATTAACCCAAATGACAACTCATATCATTCATTGAACCATGTAAAAAAAATAAGTGCATACCCATCACAAAACTTTATTTTTTTTGTTGCATTTGACCTAGTCAACAAGATCTGATTTTTTTTTATGATTTTGGCCATAAAAATAGAAATTCAAAATAGAGACCCCTACTAAAAAACAAAGAGCTTTCCAAAAATGTAAAATTTTAGAAAAATCTCTTCATTTGTGCCCTAGAGACCCGTTTTATCAAAATAAACTAGTTTTTGTAAATTGACTATTTGAGCTATTATATTGCATCCAAATTTAAAATACAAAGAATGGATCCCTTGAAGAATTTAAAGAGCTTTCCGAAAATATAAAAATTTCCAAAAAATATGCTGATTTACGTCAGATATTAATTTTTTTTAGAATTTCAAGAAAAAATTATTAAAAATTCAAAATATTTTAGAAAATTCTGAATTTTTTACTATGGCTTTTCTGATATGTTTCCAACCTGCCAAAAAAATTTCAAAGCAAAAATCCAAGCCGTTTGAGAGATAAAATTAAATGTTTGAAACTTTAGGGCTTTAGCTCCAAAAAAAAAATCAAAACCAGCATGTAAAGGTGGGTTGCCCCACGGTGGGTGCCAGAAATGTGTGTGAAAATTGTACCTAATTTGTAGATACAACACTTCAATAAAATATTAGAGGTTAGCAAAAATCAAAATCGTGCAATGAATTGAAAGCTAAACTAACCAGGCGATTTACTGCCTTCTAATAGGTGTGAGTATGATGTTCTCAGATTGTTATCGAGATCAGTGACCTTGATGACACCTAAATGAAGGATTTGAATGCAATTGATCTAGATATGAATTGAATGGAATTAATCTATATTTTTTTTATTTTAGATGCAATAATATGAAAAATGATATGATGAAAACTTGATATGAATCTATGCTAATATGGAAATTGATATGCTAAAATGATCTAACAATAATATGCAATATGAAGCTAAAATGAATGTAAAAAAAACAAGATTGATCTCACAACAATGTTGATTCGCAAGAAGCTTTGATTCTTCCAATTTCAATTCTCCAGCGTGATTATGCAATTCTTGTGGATTTGAGAGATGAATTATGAAGAGTTGAGCCTTGTTTTTATAGAAATCCAAGGCTTTGGAGGTGCATGAAAAAAGCCATAAATCACTCAAATAAACTCAACTTGATTTTTGAGTTATTTTTAAATAAAGATAATTTAATTCACAAAAACATGCAAATCATGCAAAAATAGCTTTTTAACGCAAATTAGAAGTTTAGATCAATTTTAAAACTCAAAAATGATGTTGAGTTCCAAAAAGTCAATAACTTGCATTGATTTTCTGATTTGAAGTTTAACTGCTCTTTGATTGTGCACATGGATAATTATGAATTAATAAGTAAATAAAGTGATTTATTCTCAACTTAACTAATTTTTGAAAAATAAAACAATTGATTTATGGGTTAATCAATTATTTTTTAAACTTTTATTCAAAAACAATATTATTAAAAATTGACAACTTGCTTTAATTAATTAAATAAGAATTTAATCAATTATTCATAGGAATTTTGATTTATTGTTAAAATTAAATAATATGATTTAGCAATAAATAAAATTAACTTGAATTAAATAATTAAGTGACAGAATTAAATCTAATTAATTAAATATTTAGAATATTCAATTAATCAAATTTTAGGATAAATAAGATTTATCGCCAAATAATCATTAAATTAAAGTTAATTATGATAATTAGGAATATTACTAGGAATATTCCCCGATGTAGAATTTAAGATAATCAATTAGGATTCGATGATGTGTAGATGTGCCTTAGGTTAGGACTTCTATGTTGATTTCGTTCGATTTGACGATGTAGGAGGTTAATGAACATATAGCCCATTTTTGAGGTATTACACATCCAACCTTACTCTTGACACTCTGATTGGTAAACTTACAACCTTTGAATTAAACAACTTTGATAATAGTGTTGTTCCTTCTGTTGAATCCGCTTTCATGTCTTCTTTGAAGATTGGAAAGTCTAGCAGGAATAGTAAGAATTGTGATAGTGATGACAATACCAATGATGAACTTGATGAGCTTGAAGCACTTATGGCCAGAAGATTGTCCAAAGGAAAAGGAAGGTATAGAGGTAAGCTACCTTTGGCATGCTTTAATTGTAAAGAAGTCGGTCACATCACTGCTAGATGTCCTTAGAAGAGATGATGATAGATCTAAAGACAAATATGAAGGAAGCTATGGGAGAAGAGTAAACAGAGACTACCGACACAACAACAGAGACAACCGAGATGAAAAAGGCAAAAAGGTATGTTACATAGCCAAAGATATTGAAACTAAATTTGATTCTGATGATGATATAGAAGTTGTATTTGTTTCTATGAAAGATGACTCAAAGGAAGAAGAGAAACATGAAGAGGCAACACTAATCTCTAAAGTAAGTAGAAATGATACATGGATCATAGACAGTGGCTGTACACATCATATGACTGGTGATGTAGAGAAGTTTGATCATCTTGTTGAATATAATGGAGGATCTGTGAGAATGGGAAATGATGCACCTTTTATGGTAAGAGGTAAAGGCTCACTGATGATCAATGATAGATTACAATGTGAAAATACATACTGGGTAGATGGACTGAACTATAATCTATTAAGTGTGGCTCAGCTAAACAATTCAGGCCACCGACTGGCTTTTGAGAGAAAAAAGGTGAAGATCTATGATAATGGAGGAAGACTTGTCAGAACTGGTACACAATCCAGAGGTAATCTATTCTATTTTGATATGGATCAGTCTTCTTATTTGTTAATAAAGGATGAAGATGCTTGGTTGTGGCACAGAAGGTTATGCCATGTGAACTTTGACAACATGATCAAGATTAGTAGAAAGAAAAGAGTTAGAGGATTGCCTAACTTGACAAAACCTG
Organism: Chamaecyparis obtusa; assembly: GCA_027943335.1. NCBI lineage: Eukaryota > Viridiplantae > Streptophyta > Pinopsida > Cupressales > Cupressaceae > Chamaecyparis > Chamaecyparis obtusa. Next base: position 564,057 of record BSBK01004663.1, read on the forward strand.
ATCATGTCATGTGCCATGAATGTCAAAAAGGTAAGATGACTAAGTCCAATTTTAAAAGCAAAGACTATTCAACAAAGAAGATACTTGAGTTGGTTCATACTGATCTATGTGGTCCTATGAGAACTCAGAGCTATTTTGGTGATAGATATTTTATTATTTTTGTTGATGACTATACTAGACTGATGACTGTTATGTTCCTGAAAGAGAAATCTAAAGCTTTCAAAATGTTTAAGTGGTATAAAGCTAAGGTAGAGAAAGAAACCAGAAAGGAAATAAAATGCTTAAGATTTGATAGAGGAGGTGAATTTATCTTTGATGAATTTACTAATTTTTGTAATGAGCATGGAATCAAAAGACAGGTATTTGCATCGAGGACACCTCAGCAAAATGGCATTGCTAAAAGAAGGAACGGGTCTATAATTGACTGTGCTAGAACATTAATGATACAAAAGAATGTTGCTTAGACATATTGGAGGGAAGTTGTCAGCACAGCTATGTATGTTCTTAACCAAGTACAACTAAAGAAGGACTCCAATCGAACACCTTATGAACTATGGTTTGGACACAAACCTACTGTAAGTTATTTCAGAATTTTTGGAAGTAAATGCTTTATTTTGAAAGATGAAAGAAATGGAAAATTTGATTCTAAAGGAGATGAAGGGATATTTCTGGGATATTCCACTACAAGTAAAGCATATAAATGTTTGAATAAGGTTACAAATAAGATAGTTGAAAGTACTAATGTTCATGTTGATGAGTTTGATGATAAGAACATAGAGGAAAGTACAAAGGAACTAGAAGACTACAGTAGATTCACTTACATTGAACATCCAGAGTATCTACCGATGCCACAAACTGTAACAACCGGTCAGTAGGGAAACAATGCAGGACAATAGGCAACACAAACCAAGGAACAAGATGGAGCTACTGAGAAAGGAAATGACCTTGAACAGGATGAGCAAGAAAGGAGAAACTGAGTTTTGGCTAGTTTTGTTAGAAGACATCATCCTGAGACACAAATCATTGGAGACAGACATGCTGGAATGCAAACTAGAAGTAAAACAAGATAAGGTACATGCCTAATTTTTGAATTTGAACCTAAAAATGTGAAAGTTGCATTAGAGAATGAAGAATGGGTTAATGCAATGAAGGAGGAAATAGAGAAAATAGAGAAGAACAAAACCTGGTCCTTAGTACCCCGACCAAAAGATAAGAATGTTATCGGTACTAAGTGGATATACAGGAATAAATTGAATGAAAATGGAGAAGTCACAAGAAATAAAGCTAGATTGGTATGCAAGGGATATGCACAGGAAGAAGGCATTAACTATGGTGAAACATTTGCACCTGTTGCTAGATTAGGAGTTAGAATGCTACTTGCATATGCTACACACAAGAAATTCAAAGTCTATCAAATGGATGTGAAGTCAACATTTTTAAATGGTATACTTGAAGAAGAGGTCTACATTGAACAACCTGAAGGATTTGTTGATCCTGACAATAAAGACATGGTATGTAGATTACATAAAGCTTTATATGGTTTGAAGCAAGCACCAAGAGCATGGTATGAAAGACTGCATACTTACTTGTTAAGTATTGGATTTGTTAGAACAAGTGAAAATAACAATCTGTATGTGAAAGGTGATACTGATGACACTATTATCATTGCTAAAATATTTGTTGATGACATTATTTTTGGAGGATTAGATCTTTTCTGCAAGGCATTTGCTGATGAAATGCAAAAGGAATTTGAAATGTCTATGTTCGGAGAGATTAAGTTGTTTCTTGGACTACAAGTGATTCGGCAGAGTGATGGGATATTCATCACACAATCTAAATACATAAAGTACTGAAGACATTTGGCATGGAAGATGCTAAACCTGTGGAAAAACTGATGGCTACTGGATGCAAATTGACAAAGGAGGATGAAACTACATAAGTAAACTAGACACTTTACTGATCCATGATTGGTAAGTTAATGTACGTAGTTCACAGTAGACCAGATATAGCACATGTTGTGGGTATTTTTGCATGATTTTTTGCTAATCCTAGAGAATCACACATGATAGCTACAAAATGGATCTTAAGATACCTGAAGAAAATAGAGAATTATGGATTATGGTATCCTAAGAAAGGGAAGTTTGAACTGAAATTTTACACCGATGCTGATTGGGCTAGAAATGTGGATGATAGAAAAAGCACCATCAGAGGAGCATTTTTCTTTGGTGAAAGGCTTGTAACCTGGACAAGTAAAAAGAAGGCTTGTATTTCTCAATCTATAGCTAAAGCAGAGTATGTTGCTACTGCTACTAACTGTTCAAACATTGCATATATCAAACAAGTGTTGGAAGGAATGAATGAGGTAATCACTGACCTAGTGATTATATATTGTGACAACACTAGTGCTATTAATATTTCAAAGAATCCTGTGATACACTCTAAGACAAAGCATACATCTATTAAGTATCATTACTTAAGAGAACAAGTGCAAGAGAAGCAAGTGAAGTTAGAATTTGTCACATCTAACGAACAACTTGCAGATATTTTCACAAAGCCTCTACTGAAGGACACATTTGAATACTTGAGGACTGGACTTGGGGTCTGTCCCTTGTCTATCGATCACTAAGGTGATCTAGATGTTGCATCAGCCTATTTTTATCAGAAGATCATTCATGTTGATGCAGCATAGTTCACACTTTGAATCATGTTCAAGGTTGTGATTAAGTTTGAGAACTTGAACCGATTGGAATATCAGTATACAGAGATATAGAGGAAGACATAATTGATTGTTTATTTGTTTCTTTGGCATTTCTGTCACAAGGAGAGATAAATAATATGAAAAGGAACAAGCACCGACAAGAATTATCTAAGGGAGAGACAATATGAATGAGATAGACTATTGAAGATCAGTTACAAAGAACAGAAGCAGGAACAAGAGAAATAGGAGAACTCAAAAGAACACAACTACAGAATGGTCAAGTTGTATTATCTAATGTTGTTTAGTAACGTAGCGATTAAACATATTAATTCTATTCGACTTACAACATTTTGTTCACAAAGTTGTAGAATATATGTTTGGTATGTGTATGGTACATTTCATATTACTTGAGTTGCGATCAATGCCAAAGGGAGAGATTGTTGAACTACAACTAATTTGGAATCTGATTGAAGAATCTGTGATTAAAGATCACTAAGGAGTTGCTGACTAGATATGTAATATGATTAAATTAGTATTATGTTGTCATTGATGTCAACTAGTTTGACAAAACTTATCTTGTAAGTTACTATACCGAGACATCTAAAGAAAGGTGAAAGAGATGAAGAATAGAGAAATATACATGAGAATGATGTACATGACAAATGAGGATAAGGAATACATTGAGTAACTTGTTGACAAGTCTATGACTTGATGATATTGACTTTATTATGTTGCATTCATCTATGATGAAGTATAGAGCTGAAAGACACAAAGCAGTGTTGTCGGTAAATGAAGCAATTCTAGTATACACCGACAGAGTGTAGTGTATATTGATCACATTATTAATCGAGCAGCGTTCACAGACACATTTCTTTGTTAACCAAGTGAAACAAAATGAATTAAATGATTAGTTTAGCCGATCAGATTGATGAGCTGGCAAGAGTATAACATCGAGGTAACGGATAATGTTTGTTACACAAATTGACAGTTGACAAAATTCAAGAAAGATCTAAAGGATGAGAATCAAACGTGTTATTGACAGAAGTGCCGAGAAAGTTTGAAGTGGCAAAATCTATGAATGTGGTTAAGTGGCAAAATCTAATGGTGGAGAAGAAAATGATTTACTCATCTATATAAGAGAATAGAATTTCTTTACAGAAGAATGTCGGAAGAAGTAGAAGCTACATGAATATCACGTGAACAAGGTTTTCATGCATTCTGATCATACTGGTTAAGTAAGAACTGAGCTGCAGAACAATTACCGAGCTATAAAGAGCAATTACCGACGGATAGTAACTTGATACAGTATTGAATCTGAAGTGAAATATTGATTAGAAGGATTTTTATGGACTGAGTATTGATCTGTAATATGCAATTGAACTTGTATTAAGGTAGATCATTTACTGTTACATATTTAACCATTGTATATAGTCAAAATCTCTTAACCGAGTGGACTTTGAAAGTCTTATGATGTATCATTCATAGAATGAACATTGTTATCCTGTCAACCCCATAGTGAATGTTGGTTGGATGATAACTTCTAGTCTAAAATCCTCTAACAAGGTTACACCTGACAGTGTGTTTGTAAACCTTTAACAGGGTTGGGTCTTAACTGACCTCACTTCAGAAGAGTGAACAATTTTGGGTTGCCGGTCCTAGGTGGTTTTTCCCTTTACAGGGTTTCCATGTTAAATCTCTTGTGTTATGTGTTGATTGTGATATTTGTTTGTTATCATACTTTACATGTTACATGTTAGATTTGATCGGTAATTGTTATAGTATTTGATTGGTAATCGGTAAAAGCACAGACATTGAAAGTTTTTATTGTTTACCGAGGAGCACAATTTGAAGAATTTGTTTTGAATTATACATTTTATTTTGGGACACTGGATAATTGATTCACCCCCCCCTCTCAGTTATTCTAACATCAGAAGCATGCAAAGTTCTTTCTACCTCTCCTGTCACACCCACATCAGGCAATATATTCTCAACTTGTTCGACTTTAGCTTCTGAAAATGGAACTTTAGTTCCTTTAGAAACAAGTGCATGTGGAGCAGAGGAATGAATTTTCTCCCCATCCTTGTATGGAGGAACGCTCTTTGCACTTTCCACATCTCTTCCAGCTGTATTCATTATCCCTATGTAAGATGAACCATCATCCTATTTGTCTTTTCTTGTCATCCTAAGCTTTCTCTCACTGTCTACAGCACATACACCATCTACTGAGGCTCCACAAAACTTGGCCTCTCTTTTGAATTTATTGGGTCTAGTATTTTCTCATTCTGGTTTTGGGGAAATGCTTGCTATGTTATCGGATGGATGGAGAACAGAATATGAATTTAATCATATTTTTGGTTTTTATTCATAAAAAATGACTACTATTCTATTCCTTTGTAATGAAAATCCAAAAATAATAAAGATAAAGAACAGAAAGGAAAAAACTTGTGATTCTTCATCCCCCACACATAACTTAATTGCAGTTAGTGTAGTTTTACCTATGGAGATGCAATCCAGATGCCATCAACCTGATCCTGATGGAGAGGTAGCTGAGATACATGGTAAATACTCCACTTTCTCCCTGGAATGAGTGAAGTGAACAACATAGTTATTATAAAGTAGAACATTTTCTATGCTTCCTATCCACCACCCATCTTTGTCATGTGCATCAACTATCTCATGAGATACAAAATGTTGCCTAATCAAATTAGGGGGTACAGGCCTTATGTGATCAATGTCAACCTTCTCCCTCAATTCTGATTTTGCTTCTAAATCCTTAAACTCAATAACGTATTCTGAATCCCTCCTCCTAATTAGGGTTGGAGGGTACCAAACCCCCTTAAAACCTTCCCCAACACTGCGAACTTCCACTGCTTCACCCCTTCTCAGACTACCCATTGTACCTTTCTAACTCTTCTAAAAACCCAACTGACAAAATAGGATGAGAAAAGATCCAACATTCAAGCCAGTTGACAAAATTGATTGAAGTGCTAGCTTTTAAAATATTACAGAAAATCCTAACAAGAGATGATCATCGATATATCTCATTTAAGCTAATGCACTTCATCAAAGGAACTCTTTACAACAATAGCATGCCGACCTGATTATTGCATTATATTGGATTTGGTTATATAAAAGCTATCATGTCATATACATGAAATTAAATCGCACACATCAGAAGAAATGATAATAATCTCTGGCTGAAAATGAGAGGAAAAGAAAATATTTTTTTAAGAAGATTCACAATCATCATACTGGTGTGGGATAACTCAGAAAATCATTTGACTCTTAGAATAATGATGGGTCTGTTATCTTTGCCTGATGATGGGTATTGAGACCAGCGACTATGTATAATTTTACACAGAATAACAATTTTTCCATCTTGAATTTACTAACTATTTATTAATGAGTAGTTAATCCCTCTCTTAAAATGTAATGATTGAACATATCAGTCACCTCACTTGGGTTCGTTAGCCATTACAATATAGGGTGCATGCCTATTGAATCTTATGTGATTACCAAAACATTTTGCATATGCAATAAGTGTTTGATGATAACAGCTTGGGTTTGTAGTTGTAATGGTGAAAAATTCCATATCTATGTCTTTTTCATGTGATTCTAAATGTCAATAAAAATATTTATTTTATTTCTCCTTTTATATATGAATTGGTTTGTCAAGGTACGCCTTTCTTTAGAGGCAATGCAATTATGATAGTTATGGGAATACTTGTTTTGTTTGGGGATAATAGATCATGAATATTATCTCAATTTTTCTAGTTATAATATAAAATTTAATGGGAAGTTTATCCAATTTGTAGATTTTTGATATGTGATTTAAAAAAAATATTTTATTCAAGTAATTCGATTTTTAACTTTGCCATGTGTTGGTATGTCATATGAAAAATTACTTTTGAGACTTTGGTTTTGAAATATTTATTATTATTATTTTGGAATTTAATTTGTTTTAGGATTTTCTGCTTTCACATAAAGAGGAAGAAAAAAAGGACAATATAAAAGAAAAGAAATAAAAGAAATATTTTATTATGATGGAAGTGGTTGATTTCATGTACTCACATATATAACTAGGATTTCTCATAGATAATATTGATCATTTTTTCAAGGCACAAAGCGAGAAGATAAATTTGTGTGAGGAGAGGATACATGACTTAGTATTATATTTGTAAAGATATGGCACAACTTAATAAAACTAAAAATAGATCAGTTTTTGAGGTTTGATTGACTTAGCATCACCACTAATCTCCAGATGAACATAGTCCATGTTTGAAATGATGGAATTAGTTTGCATCTGTCACAATAATTTGTCTTGCAAAAATCTTGCAAACTCACATTGTAAAATGTTGGAGTAAATATTTAACTTCACCTAGGATAGAGTTTATCCTGACTGTGAGTAATTGCAGCTAGTTATTATGTTTACTTAAAATATTAGGAATATTTAATTATTCTCACCTAGGTAGCCAATAATGATGTGTTTACCTTGACTTGATGTACAGAAGCACCACCATTGCATTGTCAATCCTTGACTGATGGCAGTTATCTTCCACCTCTAATTAGTCAAGGCCAACTATGTCTAAATTAGGCTGCCTAATTGGGAGAGATTAGGAGTTAAATCTTACCTCCTAGCCATGTCACCTCCTTGATGATGGATCTTAGAGTTCTATATATTTGTAATTTACACACCTACTGATTTGGAGTGATGGGAGTTAAACGGTAACCTCTTAGCCATTTCACTACTTGATTCATGGATATGACTGATAGTTCTTTGTATTTGTAACTACGCTCCATTATATTGAATATAGAATGGCATTATTCTTTGATCTGGTTTTGTACGTATTCCATTTATCACAAAATGAAAATTTTACATAAAGACTGCCAACCCCAGCATCCTTGCAGATTCTAAAGCCCATATTTCAAAATCTGGAATACATTGAAGACACTGGAGTCACTTAACCACTACATTTGAACACCGATTTCTATTGGATTTTACAAATATTTTATTTATTTTGTTGATCTTCAGCCTCGACAGCAGACCTTGAATCAACACTGCTTCAAGTTTTGCATCCCCGGTTGAAAGGCCAATCACCTAAAAACACAGTTTGACGATAATCTACACTAAATTTTTTGTAGTCTGCACATGTTCTACATCAATAAATGCAATTCCACATCCTCCACAAGCACCAGATAGGCACCACTTGGGAGCTTCATGGCCTTGACATAAAGGATTATCCTCTGAAGACACATTATTTAACCTCTTCACCTCTTCTAGACTAATACTGCATTGTCATCTTTCAAAGTAATAACTTAAGACCATGTCAAAAATCTGGGCTGGTACAAGTACAGACTATAGTCCAAACAATAGGAAACTACAGGCAAGAAGAAGAATAAATGGGAAAAATGTCAGAAATAAAACTAAACAGATTGATCAGTAACTTCCAGAAATTATTATAGTTATACAGTGTACACAAACAACAACTTTATGCTATTGACAAATTTTAGCACTTGAGAGTTAGGTAGGCATGCACATTATTTTGGCTCTTACTGATATTTAAATACCTCCACCCCAACAATGAAGGATAGAGCATCCTGAGGTCATCAAATACATGTTCATTTGATATAGGTCTCTTGAGATCAATATTATTGTAATTTGTGAGAATGAAAGAATATCTTGTCGCAAAATGTGGTCCTTCATTATCCCAAGTTAGGTGGAGTGGACAAATACACACATTAAGCAGAATAAGACAACTGCAGTCGTTACAATCACCTGAAACCTAGTTAGGACTAGGTTGTACGTCACAACTACCCAATGATTCTCAATTTACAACCACTGTCTATTTAATAATTTTTGTGGACAACTATCTGAAGGAACACAAGTTATTGATTTTGTATATATTTTATATGGTGACATTTGAAAACATATTAAGAGTCTAACTGTGATGCCTGAAATTTGCACATTCAATTGTGATCACAAACACTTTGTTGAGACTAGTTAATTGGAATAGAGGTATTTAGATTCAGGCACTGAGTTTCCATCACAAAAAATCAAAATCACATACTGAATTTAGATACATGAAGAAAATAGCATTGTACAAGCTTTAAAAGAAAGGTTAAAGTTTAGAACCACAATCAAATCAATATAGTGAGTGTTAACCAATTTGCATTTAAATATTCAACAACATGATTTGCTATATTATGTGGTTGTTGCAAGGGATCAACTCCATTAGCATCTTCTGAAGTGATGCATCTTTATGTAAACTATCAAGATTTTTGTAGATTTCAGATTTCTACAAAAAAAAATTTAGCTTTATCATTTTCATCCATTGTTTTTATGTAAGCATTGAAAACTATTATGAATTTGTTGTGTATTTCCACATATTCTAATGATCAAATCTTTTTTTGTGTGCTTATAGAACAAGGCCTCTGAATAAGGTAATGCTAAAAAAATTCCAGAGTTGGTTATTAAGAATATTTCTCAATACCCATGGTTTTGTTACAAAGCCATTTCCAATCAGAGAGGAAGTTATCATGGCATGGGGTGGAATAAGCAAGAAAATTTTGGTGGAAGAAGTTGTTGGATTTTTAAAATCAGAGGTTTTTGAATTGGTGAGAGACTAAATTATGACTGAAGGCAACTCCATGATTTCCAATTAAAGTGAACCGAATCTTGTAAATCATGAAAGGTTTGAATGCCTTTTTGAAACAATTGTATTCCCTTAAGGATTTTGATAGTAGCAATAGGAGTATTGTCAAGTGAACCAAGTAATTCTACCATATGGAGGAAAAGGAAAAATTCAAACCATATTGCCTCAAGGATTGATCATACCAAACTAATTTATTTGAAGTAGTCTGTCAAGCTTTTTAGGTTGAGTTGAGCCATGAGTCTTTAAGAAAGGAGAAAGTAAAAGTTTGTCCCCCAATTTGACTGTATCCCATGTGTTGTTCCCAATTGTAGCAGATTGGATTGAATGATGAACTAGATGTTTCCAAGGAGCATCACCATCTGGGGCTCTAATGATCCATTTAGTTGTAAGACAGATGCCTTGGGTGTGAGGGTTGATGATCCCCAATCCTCCTCTATCTTTTGGTTGGATACAATGGGTCCATGAAGTAATGGGTGCACCTTTCTTATTTCCGCACTTAGCCCACAGGAAGCTTCTAATTAAGCAAGTTAACTGGTTATGACATGATTTAGATGGTAATCAACAAGAACAAATATAGACACATGGCTATCGAGGAGTAATTTATTGGTGACTTGAATTCTTCGAGCCATGGAAAGAAATATGTTCTAGTCCAATTTAGGAGTCCAGTATCCCAATATATCTTTGATGGTACCATGTTTCACCTACTTCTAGTCACTTGAGATCCAAGGAGGGTGAGGGTTGGGTCTTGTCATTATAAACTAAATTTTATGCATGGATAATTTAGAACCTAAAATTAAACAATAAAGCTCCAAAACCTCAAGCCTAGTGTTCACTTAATCTGGTGAGTTACAAATGAAAATAATGTTGTCATCAACAAAATGGGAGTTAAGAGTTGTAGCATTTCTTGGAAGCATGATTCTTATAATTGGCCTTTTTTCAAGAGCATGTTGGAGATGATATCTCAATGAATCAGTAGAGAGAACATATAAGAAAGGAGCTAGAGGACAACCTTAGTGGTTGGATTTTTGCAAGGTAAAATAAGGAGAGAGAACACCATTTAGAACCACTGTAGCATTAGCATATGTGAAAAGCATTTTAATTTGATCATAGATTTTTGGATGAAAATCAAGACAACTTAACATTATTAGAATAACAGGCATTCGAATGTGATCGTATGCTTTATAAAAATCTAGTTCAATGATAAGAGAATCTTGAGCTGATTGTTGAGCCCATTCCATAGTGTCCTAGGCTAGCACCAAGTTATCTAAGATAAATCTACCCCCTAAGAAGCTAGTTTTCCCTAGGTGAATAATCAAGTTATCTAAGTTTTTTATGTTAGACTATAAGTCAGATAATCAATTATCTTGATCCTATGGGAGATAGCATCACATTATTTTTTATTTTAATATTTACAAAGAAAATTTATTGGCATCTTCATCCACTTAAAGAAAATATATAATGACAACAAAACATAGAGATGAAAGTCCAGACAATGTAAACCTATCATGCAAGGACAAGCAATAACCACTTGAAGAGCCGACGAACACCACAACCACGTAAAGAATGACTTATAGATAATTCAAGATAAATGGTCACAACCCATTTTTGAACACTACTACCACTATCTATGTTGAACAAACCATGACCTTGGTGAAGAGATCTCTACTTTTTAAATTAAATTGAAAAAATATTGATGTTCCTTGAGACCAAACAATTTATAAAGATCAAAAACTGAATTATACCAAAACCAACAAAACTTTAACCAACAAAGTACAAATAAATGCCACTCATATTTTCTTACCCTAGTTAGTAGAGACACACTAGTTTGTAAGTTTACTGAAATAAATACCGTGGATGAGTTCCTAGCTTTTATGTGATAAAAAAAAGAACAACTTTCATTAGTTATGGAAGGGTAATAGAAATCATGACTTGAACATGCCATCACAATGGGTGGTGATCATATTCTCCATGACCAACTACATGTCAAATTGAAGAATATTGAAACTATTGGAGCTGGTGATTAAGCGTCAATAGATCTTTATTAATGCTTAGACCTCTCTATGTGTTGTCAATACTTGAACACACCACCCAAATTAGTTGACGAAGAGACAACAAGAACACTAGATAGTATATCCTAGAATAGAATAGAAGACTTTTAATGTCAAGAAGACTACATAAAGCCTATAAAATAGATTACACAACCAGGTCCTCACAACACCATTGGAACATTCCCTTCCAAACAAACCATAACCTTTGACCAAAGAAAAGACCCACTCAAAAAGTAAGTAGAATCCCCAATCATGTTAATGGAAAAAATAGACTTTCCCACAAACAAACACAACCACCCATCTTAGTTGGCACAGAGACAACAAGAACATCAGATAGTATATCCTATAATAGATTAGAAGACAAGACTATATAAATCCTATAAAATAGAGTACACAAAAAAGTCCTCACACACCATCTAGAACACTCCCTTCTGAGTAAAATAAATGTATTGGAGAGAGGTCTCTTTTCCTGTCTGAGCTGAGCGATGGTTGAATTCTATATAAAGAATATTCGCACCTATTTCATGGGTTTTTCTCTACCGACCTTTTCAAACATCTTAGGCTATCGGATTGTAAAGTTTAGCTTTGTAATATATGAGTGATCTTTTTTTTGTTATGTTGTTTTACAGTCAGAAATGTGCGCATGTTATATGTTTTGCTTTGATCCCTCATTCTTGCTTCATCTTATATGTTCTGCAAAATGTGCACATGTTTTACATTGTTTTCATCTTATATGTTGTTTTTAGTTGTTTCAATGTGAAAGTCATATTTGCTTCGAACACCTATTAAGGTGTAAAGTAGATTTATGTCTTTGAAACAGGACATTTAGTAGGAGTGGTACATATAAGGGGTTCTTTTTCATATTAATTGTATTTAGAAGCATCCAGCAACGACATTCGTAACTGTTGGATCCCCTTTCTTAAATTATCTCCATTCTAGTTCTTCACTTTCGTCATCAAAGTTTTCAGTTCGGTGCACCGAGGTTGAAAGGATGGCAGCCTTGTCTGCCATTTAACCATGACACGTGTGAGTCCCCCAATTGGGAGGTTGTCATAATGTTTCACAAATTTTCTCTCTTGCCATACCCAAAGGATGGATGCAAACTTTTGTGACCACAACTCTTATTGGATGAGTAATGTTCCATGGTTAATAGTAGTTGTTGTGTGTGAATCATTGGATCCAATGAGGCTGTCCCCATGCATGGCATGGACATCGAGACATATATGTTCTACCATCTTAAAATTGGGCATTGCATGTTATACTGTTATGGTCTGATGAAAGCAATGTTTCGAAGAGAACATGAAAAAGATGAGGCATTGAGAAAAGAAAACATAGTTGAATAAAAATTACAAAGTCTTTTATGTGTGGGTGGACACAAGTAAAATGTGCAATCCGTGGGTATACAAAAGAGAGGGCAGAAAAAATTGTCCCTCTCATAATGTCAGGATTTAAAGGTATAATTTCTAGCACAATGGGATTTGTTGAGCACCATGCATCATGTTTATGTTAAAGAAGGGTGGAATGACATGGAGGGAGGAAAACAATGCCACCCTTATAATCGGATATGTGTTGCAAGGAAAAGAAATGTTAACTAGACTATCCCAGCTAATATGGGTGGTGGCCTTGTCATATTCATATGATTTGTTCTCTTCAATAAGGCCACAAAATGTTTATCTTAGCAAAGCAAGTCTTGGTTTATAGAGATGCAATTTTGTTTTGAATTTGTGATCTTGATAAGTGTAGTGTTATTATTATTTGTAGCGCACCACTGTTTCCTAAAGGATGTATTTTTTTGTGTTATTGTCAGTGTGAAACAAAAGTTGTACTTGTCTATCTTGCTATGGATGGCATTGCTTCTTCACAACTACCGCATTTGTATCCCTGTATAGGAATGGGATAAGGCAGAAGAGGGATGGATTGTACCAATAATATTGTCACGCTGGTTCAAAACTGACTGTATGTATGTGGAATCTGCCATAAAAAATGTCATTGGGCGAAATGTTCTTTATTTCCAGCCCCGCTTCATATTTCCATCTCAGTTGATATCTATATTTCTATCAAACTGCATGGATCTCCTTCAGAGCATTGGGCTATTTCAACATATAGCCTTGGCATTTGTTAAGGAAGTTTATATTGTAGGCAATCCATTGGATGACGCTATAAGGGGTTCTAACCTATATGAGGGAAAAGCTCTGGTAGGAGGAATAGTCCCAAGAGATATGGTTAATGGTGATCCAAGTGTCAAACATGTTCTTCAGGCTTACATGCAATCTGAAATGTTATTTGATGATGAAATTGCTAGGTTTGGAGTACAAAGGCACGGTCAAGGGTTGAATGTCAGGATGATAAAGGAATTGAACAAGAGCTATGGTTCTATTTTATTCCTACTTAAACAAAAACATCACAACGGTGTGATTGGCCTTAAACCATGTGTTTCAAATGAGGATCATAGTTTGGAAGGAATAGAGGAAGTTGGAGAAAATGATGACACAGATGTTCAGTAATAGCTTGCAAATTGCAAAGAATTAAGAATGGCCTGTGTAAGGAAAACCAGGTGTGGAAACAGCTTCCTACGCTAATCTCTATAGGAGAGTATTGTGCAAATTCTTATAAATCCTTACAATTTCAGATTCGTTAACTACTTTAACAAAGATATTGCAACCACATACAATGCATACAGAAAAATAGAGAATGACACAATGATATACCCTGGGGAAAACCTTTCGGTAAAAAACCCCAGCACTCCAAAACCTGCACAATGTATTATCTTCAACACAAATATTACAATACACTTGCAATGCAACTTCTTTCAGGAAATGAGAGACAAAGCCAACAAGACTTAAATTTTTGTTATATCTCTCCCATAGGAGTAGCATCATATATATAGACTCCTCAGGACCCAAAAATGGGCACAACCACCAAGACCCATGCACAAAGCCACATGTACACAGTTGTTACATGCAATCCCAAGAATAGGCATCCATCCCTAGAATAGACTATGATAGCTTGTCATAGAATCTGCCAAAAATAACGATCACAAGAGAAGTGTAAGAGAATCTGTCATACCAACCTATTTTTGGCATATTCTCTTACACACACCAACCACTTCTTCTTGGACGCCCAAATAGGCCCAAGTCATAAGATGCTCTTACACCTATCATAGCACATTCCTTAAATAGTTCTTACGCATCATAGGAATCCGTCATGACCATTTCAGTCATGATCTCCTTACGCACAAGATGCCGACACATCAAGTGGAGTGACACATCAACATGCCAACTAGACATGTACACTCACACTTAATTACATTATTTGCAAAAAATAAATTTACAAAACAAATAATAAGAATAGGAATTATCCAAGGTTGAGACACCTTATTCCTAACATTTTCCCACTTGTCGAACACCTTGTAAGAGCAACAGGAACATAACAGGAACTTTAACCGCTATAGGCCAAAAGGCCCATAGACTCCGAACACCATCTGAACTTCTTAGTGCCCACTGGTTTCATTAATGCATCTGCAACATTCTTCACAGTATCTACCTTCTCCAAATTTACCTTTCCATCTTCCACCATATCTCTCACAAAGTGAAACTGCACATCAATGTGCTTCGTTTTGGCATGGAAAGTTGGATTCTTTGCAAGGAAAATAGTGCTCTGACTGTCACACCAAATAGTAATCTATTCTACATCAACACCAACATCAGAACACAATATTCTAAGCCAAATGGCTTCTTTACAAGCATGAGTAGCAGCCATGTACTCAGCTTCTATAGTGGACAAAGCAACCACAGGTTGTCGCTTACTCATCCAACTGATGGCACCACCAAACATAGTGAACACATAAGCACTGGTGGATCTCCTGCTGTCAATATCACCTACCCAATCTGAATCCACAAACCCATGAATACAAACTGAATGCGAAGATCCAAAAGAGTTACCATGATAACATATGGAGTAATCTGATGTACCCCTCAAATATCTGAATACTCGCTTAACTGCATCCCAATGTACCCGTCCAGGGTTAGCCATAAACTAACTCAGGACTCCCACTACTTGGGCAATGTCTGGTCTAGTACAGACCATAGCGTACATAAGACTACCAACTACACTAGCATAAGGTACTCTACTCATGTCCTCCACCTCACTAGGAGATTTTGGACAATCATCTACAGATAACTTTGTTCCCATAGAAATAGGAACACATAGTGGTCTACAATTTGCCATGCTGAACCTGTCCAACACAGACTTCACATACTTACTCTGACTCAACCAAAGTTTTCTGTTAGACCTGTCTCTACTGATTTCCATACCCAAGATGTACCTAGCTGCCCCAAGATCTTTCATCTCAAACTGTGCTGACAACTAAGATTTAAAATCAGAAATCATACCCTTACCCTTCCCAAACAGCAACATATCATCAACATATAATGCAACAATAAGAAGGCGATCATTTTTAACTCTAAAATAAACACAATGATCTAATTTTGATCTTACAAATCCAATTGACAACACAAAGGCATCAAACTTAAGGTACCACATCCTAGGAGATTGCTTCAAACCATATAGAGATTTCTTTAATCTACAAACTAAGGATTCTTTACCTTTAACAATGTAGTGCTCAGGTTGTGACATATAAATTTCTTCCTCCAAATCACCATGAAGGAAAGTTGTCTTCACATCCATCTGTTCTATCTCTAAATCATATGATGCAGCAAGAGATAACAGAAATCTAATGGATGTCAACTTTGCAACAGGAGAGAATATTTCACCATAATCTATTCCCTCTACCTGTGAATACCCCTTTGCAACCAATCTAGCTTTATACCTTTCAACACTGCCATCTGCACAGAATTTCTTCTTGAACACCCATTTACAGCCAACATATTTTCTCCCTTTAGGCAAAGGTACAAGGTCCCAAGTTTTTTTTTTCTCCAATGAAGCCATCTCATCATCCATAGCCTCAATCCAGGAACCTGCATCTTCCATGCCCAAAGCCTCTTTCACATATCTAGGCTCATCAGTGTTAGTAATCAAAGCAAAGGCACAACTGGAACCTAACATAGAATAACCAAACCTTTCTAGTTGCTTTCTTTCTCTCGTGGATCTCCTCAAGGGCTGTGGTTGAGGTTGTTCTTCTTCTTCTGATGAACTATCAGAGCTGCTAGAGCTCTCCTCATCATTAGGCCCAACATGGTCTCTCTGTTCAGTCTTCTCAGGGGTAGGAGGCAACTAAACAACATCTTTTTCCTTTTCTTTTTCATCTGGTTGTAGCACAATAGGAGAAGATGTTAGCTCTCTGAAAATAACATTTCTACTATATAACACCTTATTAGTCATAGGATCCCAAAGCTTGTATCCTTTCACACCAGCACTATATCCAATGAAAATACATTTAACGGCTTTATTTTCCAACTTAGATCTTTTCTCCTTTGGAACATGTGCATAAGCTTCACAACTAAAAACATGAAGATGTCTAATTGAAGGCTTCTTACCAGACCACACCTCCATGGGTGTCTTACCAACAAGGGCTGATGTAGGAGATCTGTTAACCAGATAGCAAGCAGTGGCCACAGCTTCAACCCAAAACCTTTGTTCTAAACCAACTCCACTAAGCATACTCCTAGCCTTCTCCATCAGTGTCCTATTCATTCTCTCTGCAACTCCATTTTTTTGTGGGGTATAAGGAGTTTTCTTATGCCTCTCGATACCTTGTTCTTTACAGAACTGTTCAAACTCTGCTGAGCAAAACTCACCACCATTGTCAGTTCTCACACACTTAATCTTCTTACTAGTCTGATTCTCTACAAGAGCTTTAAATTCCTTGAACCGACTAAAGACTTGTGTCTTACTTTTAAGGAAATAAATCCATGTCCTTCTACTGTAATCATCTATGAAAGATACAAAAAATATAGACTTGGAGATTGAAGGAACTTTTACAGGACCAAATACATCAGAATGAATAAGATCCAAAACATCAAAAGATTTGTGAGAACTAGAGTAAAACTGAACATGATTTTGTTTACCATAGACATAGTGTTCGTAGAAGTTGAACTCGAGATTGCAATCATTTAACCCCTCAACGAGATTTTTATTTTTTAGGGTTCTGAGACCCTTTTCACCAATGTGGCCAAATCTCATATGCCACAACATTGTCTTTTCTGCAGGAAGCTTACCTTCCAAAGTGTTTGCACTACCATCAGAACCAATAGCCACAGACTTCTTCACTGCTTCTTCAGATGGTGAGGATGAAGAACTATTACATAGAGGAATACATGCATCTAGCTGAAATAAGGTACATCTCCTAGTACCCCTTGCAAGCACTATTGATCCTCTCATCATCTTGCATCCTTCTTTTGAAAAAACAACTTGCACACCTACATCATTCAGCATACTTACAAATAATAGGTTTCGTGCCAAACCCAGAATGTGCATAACTTCGTTGATTCCCTTTACTCATCCATCAAGAAATTTGATAGTGACCCTTCCGCGTCCAACTATCTTTAGGTGAGAATCATCACCCAAGTACACCTTTCCACCATCGAACTCTTCATATTTTGAGAACCAGTTTCGATGAGAGGTCATGTGAAAAGATGCACCCGAGTCAACCAACCACACATCATGAGATGCATGGGATGCCAAAGCTGTGATGAATGCATCGCCATCTTCTTGAGATCTTTCTGAAGCTGAATCTGAACCTTTCTTCTTCTTCTTCGGCTCTTTGCAGTCTTTACAGAAGTGCCCAGATTTATCACAGTTCCAACATTTTGCCTTGGACTTATTGGAAGTCTTTGACTTCCCATGGGATTTGGATCTACCCTTATTGTCAGACTTATTGTCATTTTTCTTCCCTCTTTCAGTGGATCTCCCACGAATAGCAAGGGCTTCTTTTTCTGAAATGGAAGCCTTTCTCGGCATCTCCTCTGATAGCAGCGAAGACACCATATCATCCATTTTGAAGGTGACTAAAGTGCTTTTGAGAGCCATCACAAGATGGTCCCATGAATCCGGTAAAGAACACAAAAGTGTGTAGCAATGATCCTCCTCCTCTAACTTGACACCAGCTGATGTCAACTATGCAGCTAGTAGATTAAATGCATTTAAATGATCCATTAAGGATCCACCTTCCTCCATTCGCAGAGAGTACAACTTCTTCCTCAAGAACAACTTGTTCACCAAAGATTTGGCCTGATACATGGCCGCAAGTCTTTCCCACAAACTATTTGCGGTTTTCTCATCTAGAACATTCAGAAGAACTGCATCTGTTAAACAGAGTCTTATGAGACCCTTAGCTTTACGGTCTTTGATATCCCAATCTGCTTGAGCTATAGTTGCTGGTCTTGTAGCACTTGAAGTCGCTTCCCATAGGTCACGATCTTCCAACATGTCTTCCATCTTGAGTTTCCACAACTCGAAATTAGTGCCATTAAATTTCTCCACCTCCATTCTTCCATATGATGAACTTGCCATATCAATCTGCAAATAAGATTCAGAATGCTCTGCACAAAACTCCCACTCAAACTTGAGATCAGCTCAAAAAACCTTACCCAACAACTAGGATCAAAAGTTGATCAAGTTCTGATACCACTTGTAAGGAAACTCAGGTGTGGAAATAGCTTCCTACGCTAATCTCTATAGGAGAGTATTGTGCAAATTCTTATAAATCCTTACAATTTCAGATTCGTTAACTACTTTAACAAAGATATTGCAACCACATACAATGCATACAGAAAAATAGAGAATGACACAATGATATACCCTGGGGAAAACCTTTCGGTAAAAAACCCCAGCACTCCAAAACCTGCACAATGTATTATCTTCAACACAAAGATTACAATACACTTGCAATGCAACTTCTTTCAGGAAATGAGAGACAAAGCCAACAAGACTTAAATTTCTGTTATATCTCTCCCATAGGAGCAGCATCATATATATAGACTCCTCAGGACCCAAAAATGGGCACAACCACCAAGACCCATGCACAAAGCCACATGTACACAGTTGTTACATGTAATCCCAAGAATAGACGTCCATCCCTAGAATAGACTATGACAGCTTGTCATAGAATCCACCAAAAATAACGGTCACAAGAGAAGTGTAAGAGAATCTATCATACCAACCTATTTTTGGCATATTCTCTTACACACACCAACCACTTCTTCTTGGGCGCCCAAATAGGCCCAAGTCATAAGATGCTCTTACACCGGTCATAGCACATTCCTTAAATAGTTCTTATGCATCATAGGAATTCGGCATGACCGTTTCAGTCATGATCTCCTTACGCACAAGATGCTGACACATCAAGTGGAGTGACACATCAACAATGCAACTAGACATGTACACTCACACTTAATTACATTATTTGCAAAATATACATTTACAAAACAAATAATAAGAATAGGAATTATCCAAAGTTGAGACACCTTATTCCTAACAGCCTGTTGGGTAGGCAAAAAATATTGTTGCGGTCTTGTTTTTATATTTTGGGGTCAATGAGAAGGTGTACGTAGAGGGACAATGTTGTAACCTCCATTATTTTTGGTAGGTTGTGTTTCTAAATTGATAATGTGACAGATATATAAATTGGTTTGTGTGGGGTTTTTGTTCATAATTTATTGGGTTGGTTTCCAGAGGTTTTATCGAAGCAATGCCAGTAGGTAGTTAGCTGGAAGAAGGTTGAAATATATACATTTAATGCAATCTGAAGGGAATCAATTGAACGAAATCAGAGACATGGAAATAGAGCCTAGTTTTTTTTGTTGGCATTATTCTTGAAACATGGGTAATTAATTGTATTTATGCCATACTGGTGATTGCAATATTTAATGGGCATACAGTTTGCCCCAGCTCCTGAAAGGTATAGTCGGTTTGATAGTTGAGATGTTTGAAGTTTGAACAATTTTTTTTTCTACTGTTGTCATAGTATGCATTATTTGTTAACAATTGTTTTCCTGTGTTTGGACATTAATTACCATGGTGGAGGTCACATACAAAACACATTGTGATTTTTCTTTCAAGGGAAAGTATCTTCTGCTGTAATGAAAGGAAGAAGTGTTGTTTATTTGAAAATTACACATAAATAGCCATTGTAATGCCATATAAAGTTTAACAACCTGTATATATAGAAACATAATGGATGTTATTAGTATTTTCTTACCTCTCTGTGACCTAGTTGACTAGAATTGGTTGCAATGTGTAGTTTGACACTTTATTTAGTTGGCATCTCACATTCTACCTTTTGTTGGCTAATATCCCTATTGCCCCTACGGATGTTATAAGCTCTCAAATTTTTATTGGAGGCACTATTTTATTTTCCCATGCAATGGTTTATTTAGCAGGGCTGATTCTTTATGTGTATTATTGTGTTGGGTTGGGAGAGGCCTGTTCGTTCGTGTGGCATATTTATGCATTCCTGTGGCATGCCTCTGTTCGCTTTCATTACAGCTTTTCTTTGTAAGACTGTCCATTTGTCCTTTTCAAATTGCCTGAGAGAAAAGAAAAAATAGGTGGGAATAGCCATAATTTATGAAGTCTGCACAGCCATTTAATTAGATTGCTTGTCGTAGTGATTCCTTATATACATGAAAGATAATGAATAATATTAAATATAGAAGTTGTAAGTTGTTCCATATATACGTCGACAAGGTAGTAAATGTTTGTTTATGTCCGGTAACAAATACAAACCTCCATAACAGGGTAAGTTGTCAAATATGGGTATATATAAAATTTAGCTCGTATTTGAATCAGGGGACCCCCTCATGAATACAATGGTGGATTAGACGAGCAGAACCGTATGTGGCATTATTTCGTACAAATGGTAAATATGTTCACAGTCTGTAAATAAATGCGTAAGCTCTATGTCAGTTAATTAGGCCATTATCCTATTTGTATAGAAGATGTCATTTGTAGAATGAAATAAGAAAAATAAGATAGATGCAAATAAGTAGAAGAAAAGAATGTGGATAATTATATTGTGAACTGAGATCTTTATACTGCATTCTGTATGTTAAGTTGATATGCCATTCGAAGTGGTTTTCTTTGGGAGGTCGAAGGCACAAAATGTATCTGCAACTTGACCAGCCAGTAACAGTCCCATTATTTAATATGGGCAGTCTAGTATGTCGATCCACTTCAAGGACAAATTTAAGGAGATCTTTCATTCATGTGAAGGGATGCAGTCTGCAGCAACTTGGAGGGCTTTCGACGATGCAAAATTTTTGTTGGTAAGAATCGTAAGATAGTATGGTCTTGGGATGTCTATAAATATTATTTTGTGTCACTCCATCGAGGAGTTGACTAGATCACTAACATGTGGAGTCAGCCTTGTTAGGAGACAGTGAGGGATTTCAGAAGGACATCTCCCAGAGTGGCAGGATCTGCCCAATCATCAAGGAAACTGGTAATCATTTGCCATCGTACCAATATCATATAATTAGAATGAGTGTGCCTTAAAAATGCATATATATTTGGTTCATGTTCTTCAACCTTCAAATGACGTGTGTTTTGTTGTCATCGTAACTTTGTTTACTCCAGGGTGATTTGAGCACTGTGCCTGGGGTGGAGGACCCCTTGAACGAAGCAGCTAAATGTGATTCAATTGGTCATGCTGAGAGAGGCACCCTTGAGGTTGAAAGAGGGAGCGCTTATGTCAACAGTGGTAGTGGTGAAGAAAATGAGTAGGATGATAATTATGCTAGTGCTCAGAACTATGATGGTTTGGAGGAGCCCAATATACACAGTGGTCTGGGAGACGGTTTGGATTCTCAGATTGATTGTAAGGTTTGATTTATCTCACAAGTCTTCAAAGGTGATGTAATGTTTAGGAATAGTGTAGTCATCCTTCTTGACCGACGTTATTATTTTTTATCTTGTAAGCTTCGTGGTTGTACAAAATGTCATTTTAATTGTTCTAGCACATTGTCTGCAGGGGGAGGCCGATTACAAAACTGAAAGGTGCAACAATAGATTGGTATATTACTGCATCGTTGGTCCGTGTTCGGTAGATGGAGGTCTCAAATTTTGGGACCTTGCAAGGATGAACATGCATAGGATGCAGATGCATGAACTTGCATTGATTTAAGCACCCAAACGTGGGTGACCTACCTCAGCCAACTGAAAATGGCACTACTCTAGTTATAAGGAACAGGGGTACTACAACGAGGGAGAGAAATGTCGATTACCAAATGAGGATGAGGTCTGCAGCCCAAAGAAAGTGCGTAGAGAAGTGCATATGCCAGTTGTACAAGAAGGCGTCAGTGGAGCTCCTTCTAGCAGCAGGGAAGGTGAAGATTGAAGAAGAAATGCGTCAATATGAGAGTCCATCGGCCAGGCAGAAAAGACTAAGAAAGGTGTTAGCATTGGTGCACAGAAAAGATTACAAGGTATTGGCAAATTGAGGATGAATCAAGACTCTAGTTTCTAATTCTTTTGAAAAATTGTTTGATTTACCGTTATTTTGACTCACATCAAAAAAATGCGCAACTGACAGGGCAGTCCAGGACCATCTAAAATTGTGTGCGAGGACATTGATAGGGATACACCAACTGATGCATCGCCTACCATGCCAATTGCAGCTGCCAATTCTTGTGAGAAGTGATGCCCCATGCAATGGAAGAAGATGGAAATCAGGAGGAAATCTTCCTGGAAGAACGAGGTTTCTGAGATTTGTGACGGGCTTGAGGAGTTCAAAATTGGGTCGTACTCTACTGACAGAAGTTAGAGGGTGGAGCAAAGGAGGAAGAGAAAATTATCTTCTCGTGGTTGTCTTGAGTTGGAGGAGAAGGTAATATGGTATTATAAGTATTCATTTATTATTCCATTTCATTACTCACCTTTGAATTCACAATTACAATCAATGAGTCCCGAATTAATTGCCATGTTAGGCGTGTATGGATAAAGGAAATGGTTTGGTAGAGCAGGGTGGTGAAGCTGAAGAATGCACTATCTTGGCTCTCCCTGTTTATGAAGATCAAGGTACTTATTCTGCTGGGTGGAAACCTGGGAGTTCATACAAGTTGGTGCAAGGAATGCATATAAAAGAAATGTCAGTGGACCGCAATGAGAGGGATGTTGGGGTAAGTCTCATGTGGTGGTTGTACGCAATTTTTTATCTGTGTTATTGTCTTGGTGTTAATGATGTTGACCATTGTGAATGGTGACATAGCCTACGCTGGAGGGCAATGGAGGTGAGGATGGGTGTGCATGTGAATAGGTAAGTGCTGATTCAGTTGAAGAAGCGATATCTATATAATTAGTGTTCTAATGTGTAGGCCCTTTTCTGTAGACACATTTGATATTGTCATCGTCGATAACATGTTTTCTTAAAACATGTTCTTATTTGTTATGTTAGGCCGAGAATGCTAGGGTTAGCACGGACAACCCTCCCATCATCCAGGCCCCAACCAGAGATGTACATTTTATTTTATCGGTCAATGTCTTACAGTAGAAATGAAAGTGGATGTGGACACAACGTAAACTAATTTATTGTCTTGCAGGAGAGCCCCATTCAAGCCGGTTCTGTGCCAGTGAGTCCGTATTATGTTTCAGAGCAAAGAAAAAAGTTGTTGGGAATGTTCTGTCATGAGCTATTGCACGTTTCAAGACCTGCACCATGCAATTCTATCAATAATGTAATAGGCTGTCTTATTTGTAGTTGGCAGTTTCTTTCATAGTGTCATACCAGTCCCTTCACTCGTTATGTACTTACAGGATTGCGGTATACAAGAAAATGTGTGTGGACAAATGAATGTGGGGCATCACATTATTGGTGATTTTGCACGAATGGAGTTGGGGATGGAAACTAATAGTGCCAGTGAAGTTTGGCATGGTGAAGTGGACAATTCCCATAGCCTTTCTGAATTGGTAATAGTAGGATTCTTTAATTTTCTATGCATCTTTAACCATGATTCATATGTCTTTCTAACACACGAGTTTGGTTCACCTGTGTACATTTTCCAAGTGTAGGCACCCACTATCGATGAGAAGTACTCAGAGGAAGCTGGTCACACATATGCAAGCAGAGATCACATCAAGTTGCTAATGAACGGTGTATTGGTTGGCAAAGGCATTATTGCAGGTGTGGGCATGAATATGAAATGCCACAACAAATGACTATCGTCGGGCACTGTGAAAGTCCAGATCATAGAGGTCATTGACCTCCATGCTAGGTTGCCCTTTCCCCACTCTTTTTTAGAATCTTTATGTGACTCCCTTCAATCTTTCAAGGTGTGGAACATTTTAGACCCCGGTCATCCTTTACTTGTGATGCAGTAGGAGGTATTATTCCTTTCAATTTTTTTCATGTTTGATTATAAATTTTGTTTAAGTGTATGGTAATATTCTCGTCGACATTGTTTTGGAGCTTGCACTCATCAAAATTTTTCTGCGTAACTCCAAGAGAAAGTGGGTGACGCCTTGACAGTGGACATAGAGTCTAGTGATCTCTTGGGTCCTCCTATTAAAAGAAATAGTGTGAGGATTTGACACCTTGGTATAACCCCTCCAACGATGCACAAGGACCCGAAGAAGCAGAGTAGATTCTATGTAGGATTCACTTGCGCAAAATAGAAAACGTAGGAGGAAATGAGGAGGGGTCTGAATTGAGTCATTACCATAATGAGTGCCACAATAGGGTTACTTACATTTCTTAGATTGAGTTTAGTTAATTTGCTGATGTATGCTTTAATGGGATCTGTGATGAGTTCAATTCACAGACAGATTCCCTTGCGTTACTTAATTATTCTCCATTAAATGCTCATTTGTGTGGGGACCCTTGGACAATTGATAATGTACGCCATTATATTTGCATTGTGTGTGGTGCGCATACAAGGCATTTCGGTTTGTGGTACATTGTTATCATGTTACTAATGAATTCTTTTACTGTGTTGCATATTTGAATGATGAGTCATTATATTACCATTCTGTATAATAGTAATTTTAATGAAATTATTGGTAATCTGTGAATAGTATGATGCACTGCCAAAGGCTTCTATTTGTAATGTAGAATATTTACCTTTACTAGTATCAACTTAAAACCCGATTCACATTTTTCTCTGTTAGTGGCATTATTTGCAGTATAGTACTATCAAGAGGTGCATATATATGTAGGGCACTATAAGGTGAATTTTATTCATGCATTCATGTGCATTCCTTTGTTTGGGTCCCAATTTTACATTTTGTTGTTATGATATTTGATATGTCTTTCTTCTAACCATTTGGGTTATATGTTTTTCTATTAAGATAACAGATTCTGTGCTTACGAAAACTAAATTGCCTAATTACTATTGCAAGTGAAGGGCATCAAAATGCTATTACTAAACCAGGCTAATGACAATTGTTTTTGTTTGTCACTTAATGAGGTTTCAAATCCATTCTCAACATTTTCTGTTACATCCTTGTTAGGACTATACTATGTTAATGGGTGTCATTGTACATGATCCATGTAGTAAACTTCTGTATTTAATCATTATATGTAGATGCTCCCCCTCTGCATCTCAAAAATAAGTTTTAATGATTCTTTTTTTGTTGATTTTGTTGTAGATCAAGAAGAACACACTACAGAGTAGCTTTTTGGTGGCCTGACAGTGGAGGTATAGTATAAAGTACCTATATGCCCTCATGTGCTCATTCCTTATTTATGGAATTTGACAGTATGGCATATTTTGCGAGTCCCAATAAAGTTCAATCCTCATTAACCAACTATAATTACACTGTTCGGAAGCGGGGATGGGAAAATGGAAAGATTCTCCCACACAGCTAAAGGAGGGTGGGGAAAAATGTACCAAGCATAACCCTGTCAATACATGTTTAGGAAATTCACAGTCTGTTATCCCGGGAAAGTGTGCAATGTTGACCAACTCCTCCGGTTAGAGGGAAGGACCTTCTTCAATGGAAGCACCATTGTTAGTAGTAACAGATGCTACTGGTGTGGCCAAGAGTGGGAAAAATGCAGCCACATATGATTCCCTGAGGACTGATATGTCGAAGAGTTCAGTATGAAAATTGACTAAAAGTCATATTTTGCTTCAGTGCAATCATATTACTATGATATCACAGAAGTTGGAGGCTATTGAAGCAGAGAGAAAATGTCTTTTGTTGCAAAACTCAGAATCGCGAAAGAAAATCAGTGACTTGGAGAGGTTGTTTCTAGAGTTGAGGGAGAAGAATGTGAAGCAGGAGCAGGAATTGCTTGAACAATAGTTGATTAGTAC
Organism: Chamaecyparis obtusa; assembly: GCA_027943335.1. Taxonomy (NCBI): domain Eukaryota; kingdom Viridiplantae; phylum Streptophyta; class Pinopsida; order Cupressales; family Cupressaceae; genus Chamaecyparis; species Chamaecyparis obtusa. The sequence goes on from BSBK01004663.1 coordinate 590,665, forward strand.
TAGTGTGGAGGCAGCCCTTGCTACTAACAAGAAGATGTTATCTGACTCAACTAATAAGTACGATGTGATGCTAGGTGTTTGGAGACATCACACAGATGTCTGGAAGGTGAAATTCATGGAGGCAGCTAGATATCCTCCTAATAGTCTCTAAGAACCCGTTCCATTCCTATCAAATCACCATGGATGTGGACGCCTGTCAAAATGGGGATAGTTCTATCTATGTAATACAACATGTTCATGATAGGGTGCATGCTATTCATTTTACTGACAAGGCCTAGTTGTCCCCACTTGTACTAAGCAATGCAATAGCAAGTGATGGAAAATACGTAGACTTTGAAATTTATGTATATGTAAATAAGGGATAGCTTGGCTAATTATAGTCATCATTTGTCTTCCCTGAACACTAATTCATAATACATAAAATAGATAATATTGTTAATGAAATATTTTCACCTCTTGCTGTGTCTTTTATGTCCATGGATTGCACATGCAATTTTCAATTGTATTCTTTGGCGATTGGTTCTTTTAATGGGACGCAGCAGGCACACACTTCTCTCTATGCTACATGCATTTTTTCATGTTTTAACTTGAAAGAATTGCATTGGCTTTGTTAGTGATGAAAAATATGTCGACTTCAAATTTTACATATACGTAAATAAGGGACACCATGGCTTAATTACAGTCATCATATCTCTTCTCTCAACAATGATGTTGTATACATAAAATTGACAATTATTGTTAGTGATCAATTTGCACCTCCCACCACGTCTTTTATGTCCATGCATTGCATGTTTACTTTTCAACTGTATTCTTTGCTGATTTATCTTAAACTTAAAAAAGGTTTAAATAAAATTAACCAATTTGGAACATTTGTTTGTAATCTTCTCAGTAACCATATGCTATGAAGTTGGTCATAGTTACCTAACCTTATTCACAAGGACAAATCATGTCTACATAGCCATCATGTTTTTAAGATCACCGGCTGAGTTGTAGTCACACGTCGTGTAGGATTAAATATAAGACGGATGAAATGTTAAGTGCGCAGGAGCGCAGAGGGAAAATATTTTTGATGCCATCTAAAAACCTAAATGAATGCACCGTCGTGCACATTTCAAATGTCTGAAAACACAACAGACTTTTACGAATGTCAGTGACTTTTACATTTACAGCAATGCGGACATGTCAAAAACATAGAACACTTGTCACAGCGCACATGCGCACTTACATTAGGGCATTAAAATGTAATCACGCAACCTCTATCCATCGATATGTGCAAGTGGGACCAAACAAATAACAGTTACATATGATGCCATCTATGGTCCCGAATGAATGCACCCCAGTGTAGATTTGAAAATCTGAAAACACAGCAGACTTTTACGAATGCCAGCGATAGTTACATTTTCAGTAATGCGGACATGTCGAAAACATAGAACACTTGTCACGGTACACATGCACACTTACATTAGGGCATTATGAATGTAATCGTGCAACCTCTATCCATTGATACATGGAAGCGAGACCAAATAAATAACGGTTACATATGACGCCATCTATGCTCCCGAATGAATGCATCACCATGGAGATTTGAAATATTTGAATACACAGTAGATTTTTATGAATGTCAGGGACAATTACATTTACAATAATGTGGACATGTCAAAACCACAAAACACTTGTCATGGTGCACATACCACTTACATTAGGTCATTATAAATGTAATCGTGCAACCTCTATCCAGCGATACGCGCAAGCGAGACCAAACAAATAATGGTTACATATGACACCATATATGCTCCCAAATGAATGCACCCTCATGCAGATTTGAAAATGCTGAAAACACAGTAGATTTTTACGAATGTTAGTGACAAAACAATGTCAATAACAGTTACATTTACAGTAATGCAGACATGTCGAAACCATAGAACACTTGTCATGGCGCACATGTGCACTTACATTAGGGCATTATAAATGTAATCATGCAACCTGTATCCATCGATACATGCAAGTGGGACCAAACAAAGAAAATAATGGTTACATATGATGCCATATATGCTCCCAAATGAATGCACCACCTTGAAGATTTTAAAAAACTAAAAACACAACAGATTTTTACGAATGTTAGCGATAGGACAATGTCTATGACAATTACATTTATAGTAATGTGGACATGTCAAAAACATAGAACACTTGTCACAATGCACATGTGCACTTACATTAGGGCATTATAGTTTCCTATCACTGATAGGACTGGACGTGTTATGGGAAAGTTCACATGAAATGAAAAAATGAAAACACCGCGGGAAAAGGATGATGAAATTAATTTAACTTCAGATGCCTAGTGCCTTTACTAGTCCATTCCCTTTAATTCAACTCATGTTGAAGTTAATATTCAAATACTTACTTCACGGCTAAGTAAGGACTAGCGTTAAGTAGTACAGTTGGGGCGTTTGAAAGCAGTCTTTTTGTTTTGCTAAAAAATGGGAGACAAAAAAGTTAGAGCATTTTTGGGTAAGACCTGGATGGTAAATGTAGAACAATTTTAGATTCAAACATGTACAAAAACTGAGAAGCCCACAAGAGGGGGAACATGTGTGTTGTATGTAAATAAATTTTGTTAAAAAAAGCATTTATATTTATTTCTATTTGTCTTATTTTTTTTGTGATACAGTATGTCCTTACAGTATTTTGTCTTAATAGTTTTTAAAATATGCTTTATTTATGTGACATTACTATAGAATTATTGTTTTATCAATTAATGGATTTTGATTTTGATTATGTTGGGTTGTAGATTCAATAGGAGCACCAAAAAATGTAGTTTTAGGTTTGGGTGTCCATGGAAATAGTAAACCAATCTGTTCGTCAATGTGTAGGGTATGGCTGCTCATTCAATGACCATGCAAAAACACACAATGAAATGGAAAAATGGTCAAAACCATATAGCGGTTTCCATATTCACTCATTCATAGAAAAAACAAAAGTGATTGGGATGGCGAAAATAGAGATTAGCGGAGCCATGTGCACTTACCCTTTCGTCCATCTTATATTTAATTGCAGTTGCACGATATAAAACCTACGTTTGTTGTTTGACAAATATATGACCATCCATTACAGTACAGACTCCAACATAGGTAAGTACCAAAAATAGTTTGTCCATGGACAAAAAAAAAACCTAGTCTGTGCATGAATGTGTAGGGTATGGCTGCTCCTTCAATGGGCATGCAAAAACACACAACGAAATGGAAAAATGTTTGAAAATACATAATGGTTTCCATATTTAGTCAGGCATAGAATAAACAAAAGTGATTGGAATGGTGAAAATAGAGATTAGCGCACAGCCCTGTGCACTAACCCTAAACCCTAAACCCTTTCGTGCACTAAATCTTCTTGGGATAAGCTAATTTACACTGATGGTGAAACTGGTGGATGTTTTCAATGGTGTTGTTAGATAAAGATGCAGTGATGATTGAAAACTATTAGATAAAGATGCAGAGATGATGGAAATCTCTGGTACATTCACAAATCTCTTACCCGAGAAAGGACAGTAATGTTACGCTGATAGAAGATATAAGGTATCGACAGCCCACAACAATATGTGTCAGTGACCAATTAAAAAGGAAGGTGGTTGTCGTTGCTCATAGACACAATATTTCCTGTTAAAGCGTATAATGTTTTCTACCGCACGCAACAAATGCCAAGAAATGCCATAAATGGTCCTTATAAAAATGAGAAAGAAAAAATACATACAGGATTTGGCAATGTTAGATTATGGTTTGAGGAAGCCTAATTATATTTGTTTATCGTTGTTATGAATTGTTAATTTTGAAAATAGTCATCCAAAGGACAAGATCATTTGTAAGTCCTATTCAATCAGTATTATCAGTTGTAAGCATTTAATATTTTGAATTAATATAGCATACCAGTTCCTTTATCAACAAATAAGTGATCTGTGATACTAATATTACCTTAACTGTCAATACAGCTTTACATTTACTACTATTTTACACTTGAATTGATGGTGATATATTTTAGAGGATGTGCTAGGTGTCATTATTTTTTTGAAAACATTCATCGAAAGGACAGGATCCTTTGTAAGTCCTATTCAATCAGTATTATTTATAGTAAGCGTTTAATATTTTGAATTAATACAGCATACCAGTTCCTTTATCAACCAATAATTTATATGTTATACTAACCTTACCTTAACTGTCAATACAACTTTACATTTACTATTGTTTTACACTTGAATTGAAGGTGACATATTTTAGAGGATGTGCTAGCTGCCGTTATTTTTGTGTTTGAATATTTATATATCTAAGTTATATAGATGCATTTTACAGATTATTGAAAAATTTATTTAAATGTTATGGACAAGGAATAAAGTAAGGAATGCCATAAAGTAAGCCATGCTTATATATTTTGTTTTTGTACATTACAAACATATTACTAAGAATTTTGTGCTTCGGTTTTGCAGGAGACTGCTATTGCTAAGATGGAGAACACCATAATAGAACGTCTCTATCAGCTGCCCAATGAGTTGCAATGTCAAATTCTTTTTGCCACGACAATAGATTCGTGGTGGTTCGGCTAGGCTATTGAATATTCTGTCCATTCTCTACACCCTCATAGTGTAGAGATCACCATGGACGTAATGTCATTTTACTGCAATGCTCTTGAGAGTGATGGCCAGACAGCCTTGATCAACAATATCATGAGACTGTGGCCATCGGGGAGCAGAATAATAGTTATGGACTGTACGTACGAGGTCACATCATGGGGGACGCAGCTAGTAGATGTAGTTCATGAATAGGCCATCGAATTTGCAACTCGAGGCATTCCAGTGTCAAGAGTGGTGTTGGATTATAGCACACTATTTAGGCCAAGTCACAGGGCACCTAGATGACGATGCCATTGAACGGGAACCACAATCAGGGTTGTTTGTAGGTTGCCTGAGTGACTTAAAAAATTAAATGTACTTGTTATTTTTACACATGCCCATACATTTTCCATACATTTTGGTGACCTTCATGTGTGACATATACTATTAACCTACTTTCCTATTTGATACCTTTTGATGCTTGTTACAAATTTTGTTTTTTCATGATAGATGTAATTTGTTTTCAATATTGGATATGTTGGATTAGTTTGGAGATTATAAATGTATGCTTCTAACATAAATTAAAAGTATATTTATGGATGACATTTCAGACTTACAGATTTGGAATATAGCTATAAATCATATTCTGATATTTGGAGTGGTTTTATCAATTTTAGGAAACCAGTGCCATAGGTCTATTATAGACAATTCCTTTGAAAGGCTTAAAAGAACACTTGAAAACTTGGTCAATGGTCGTTAGGGTCTTATTACAGCATCAAATAACACCAAAAACATATTTGCAATGCAAAAACCATTAGAAGGTATAATTACATTCTATATGATCCATAGGTGCTTGTGCACTAGCTTTTGAACTTGTTTGGCTGTTTAAAACTTCTAATTTCAACAAAAAATGTGTTAGCTTTCTAACATGTTAACTTCGGTGATATGTTATTAGAATTTCGTAAGTTGTGTTTACTTCTGTAAAGACATTTATGTCTAAATTCATATATACTATTTAAGATTTAAATATATTTGATAGTTGAAACACATAATAAGTCAACAATTAGTACATTGCAAATATATATTACATAGAAATAGATGATCGAAATATATATTTTCAACATCCATTTTCTAACTACGATATAAACCTTGCTAGTTATAATAGTGATAGTTGAAAGCATCATATATATATATATATATATATATATATATATATATATATATATATATATATATATATATATATATATATATATATATATATATATATATATATATAATGTTTGATGAATAAAATCTAAAAAATATGAAAAATTAGTTGATATGTGCACAATTTTTATAGGTATATATTGTAATACCCCAAAAATGGGCTATAAGTTCATTAATCTTCTATATCAACAATTCGAATGAAATCGACATCAAAGTCCTAACCTAAGGCACATCTAAACATCATCGAATCCTAATTGATTATCTTAAATTCTGCATCAGGGAATATTCCTAGCAATATTCCTAATTATCTTAATTATCTTTAATTTAATGATTATTTGGCGATAAATCACATTTATCCTAAGTTTGATTAATTGAATATTTTCATATTTAATTAATTAGATTTAATATCTTGCCACTTAATTGTGTAATTAAATTTAATTCTATCTATTATTAATTGTATTATTTAATTTTGACAATAAATCCAATATCCTATGAATAATTGATTAAATTCTTATTTAATTGATTAAAGCAAGTTGTCATTATTTAATAATATAGTTTTTAATAAAAGTTTGATAAAATAGTTAATTAACCCATAAATTAATTATTTTATTTCAAAAATCAGTTAAGTTGAGAATAAATCACTTTATTTATTTATTAAATCATAATTATCCATGTGCACATTCAAGGACCAGTTAAACTCAAATTAGAAAATCAATGCAAGTTGTTAGCTTTTTGAAACTCAACATCTTTTTGAGTTTTAAAGTTGATCTAAACTTCTAATTCGAGTTGAACTGTGCTTTTGCATGATTTTTGTGACTTAATTATCTATTATTTAAAAATAACTCAAAAATCAACCTGAGTTATTTGAGTGATTTATGGCTTTCTTCCATGCACCTCCAAAGCCCTGGATTTCTATAAAACCAAGGCTCAGCTCTTCATAATTCATCTCTCAAAATCCAATAATTTGCACAATCATGCTGGAGAATTAGAATTGAGAAAATCAAAGCTCTTGCGAATCGACACCTTTGTGAGATCAATCTTGTTTTGCATTCATTTAGATTCATATTTCATATCATTGTTAGATAGATTTCATATCAGTTTTCATAGCATAGATTCATATCAGTTTTTCATTATCATTGCATAGAAAATCCAAAAAAATAGATTAATTGCATTCATATTTCATATCAGTTTTGCATTCAAATCCTTCATTTAGGTGTCGTCTAGGTCACTGATCTCAATAACAGTCTGAGAACATTGATCTCGCACCTACTAGAAGGTAGTAAATCGCTTGGTTAAATTAGATTTCAATTTTGCACGATTTTGATTTTTGCTAACCTCTAATATTTTACTGAAGTGTTGTGTCTACAGATCAGGTACAAAATTCACACACACATATATAATACAATTATATTCTAAGAAGGGTTAATTGGTAGAGAAAATACAAGGATCCTTGAAGAACTTAGCTCATGAACATAAATATAAATACATACACACAAGTCTCTGATAGACTTAGAAATTCACAGATTTGACACGAAGGAGAGGTAAAGACCTAAGATTTATATTAAGTATAACCTTTGATCTTTTGTATACAATATACGTTGAATTGCAAGCTGGGAAATAATAGTATCAACATGTGCTTCTTCTCTATTACTTGACAAGAAATGATACAAAATATTACAATCCTCGAGTGAGGGTTAGGGTTTTAAAATTTTCTATATTCTCAACACCTCGGACTCTCAATGCCTGATATGATCATGGAAAATCCTTTTATATACAAGGAAATGCAACAAGCTCTCGATAATATTAGGGTTCACAAAACTTTACCCTAAAACTTTACAACAACCCTACTAGGTTTACAATAAATACCTCGATCAAATGTCAACTTGAGGATTGTATTGGTACCTCCACCTATTAAATACATCTTTAGTTGGGAACACAAATTTGAGAATTTTAGCCTTTCTGCTGGAGAATTGTTCCCAGTTGTTCTCCATCTGAGTGATCTCGCACTGAATAAAGTCAAACTTGGACTTGGCAGATATTAATGTTTGAATAGTGTGTATGAAGAACAAAGTATTTTCTAAAGTTAAAATTCTATTCATCCTAGTAGAAAAATCATCATCCATCTGTCCTCTCCATTTGACTAACTCCTTAAGCTCACCATTTTTCTTGAAAACTCCTGGAATTAGGTCACAGCAAGGGAGGGTCAATTATTTCTTTAGTAGATTGGATTTCCTTTCAAAATCATCCAAAATTATACTATATTCTACAAGCCTCTTTACACATTGATGCACTGGCTTGATTAATGGATCAGGATCAACTTGGCCCTTAGATAGGCAATGAAATAATCTCACAATTGGGGATCTTTCAACCCACTTATTCAAAATTGGACCCAACTCCTCTTTATGTTTACTCAAAGATGTGAGCAATATTTTCAGTCTCCTAGCATGATCAAACAAAATTGTAGGATTCAGATTAGTAGCAAACTGCATCAAAGCTTCTGTAACTTTCTCCTCATATTTCTGGTCCAAGAGGCATTTAGCCTTCATGTGTTCATCTCTTTGTTTATTCAGCTCTGCCCTACTTTTCCTCAAATTATTTATCTCCTCAAGCAACTATTGCCTTTCCCAACTGATCCTTGCATCTATGTTTGCTTCCGGGAGAGGAGATGGTGGGAATTCAATAATAGGAGTAGAAGAAGAGGCCACTATAGGCTTATCAGTCACCATCAACTGAGGTGATCTATGATCTTTTGGTCCTGATAATTATGCAATCAGCTTGTCCTTCTAGATCAATTCTATCTTCAAATCATTGTAAGATTTAAGGATAGTCTCAAATTTTATCCTTAACTCCTCTTTTTCTTGTGCATCCTTTTCTTCTACCTTTACATTGAATCTAGCTATTTCCAAAATAATGTTTGAGGCTTCCACACTTGAAGTCTCACCAACCCTTTGTACTACCAAGTTTCCATCATATTCTGAAGAGAGAACTTCTCTTTTTCCTCTATTCTCCTTCCTCTTAAGGGACCACATCACCAAAGCTCCATGGTCATCAGAGAAAGCCACACCCCTGGTGGCCTACTCTATCTATTCTGCAGTAGATAGGGTCTTCACTTTACTTTTTTTGATTGAGTCAAAAAAATTGCATCGCCAATATCCCACTCAGGGAGAATTAACACTCTTGCAGTATGGATCATGGCTCTTCCTTCCTCTGGGGTTATCTTCTCAAATTCCTTCATCATTTCCCCCTTTGTCTCATTCTCAATTTTAGTCATATCCCTATCTGGGAAATCTTCTTTCCTTTTCTAACAAATTTCCTTATACTGATTTATTTTCATCCTCCACAAGAATTGAAGAAATACCCTAGTCTTCACAAACTTATCATCTGAAATAAAAGAGTCACTGGCCTGCTTCAAAATTGGGTCCATTTTTTTACCCTCAAACTCTACCACTGTGAGATCCATCTCTATTCCTTTGGGTGCCTCTAGCATTCCCTCCTGTATATCATCATTAGACACAAAAATATTTCCCTCGTTACTTAATTGCACAAGTTGCTAAGCAACTCCATGTTCATCCAATTCTAAGGGGGATTGGGAAGGAGAGTATATATCCTACTTTGGTTGAGACTCCTCCTATTTTTGCCTCTTTGAGGAAGGCTCCTCTACTATTTGGTCACTCATAGGTCTCTTCCCCCTAGAAGTAGATGGGAGACTCTCATCTTTATTTTGAGTTGGGAGGACACTATACCCTCTCCTCGACTGAATTATATAAGTTCCCCTTGGGGTCAACTTTGTGTAACCTGGCTGACTCAAAATCCTCCTAGCTCTCTCAGGATCTATTCTACTTACTACAGCCCTCTTTTCATTTGCTGCTTGCATAATTCCCTCAAAAATTTTCATGAGGGCATCCACCTTCTTTTCCCATGGTTTAAAAGCCTTTAGTGGGTCGTAATCCTTATCAAAGTTTCTTATAAAATCTAAAATCTTCTTGTAGATTACCCATTTTTCTTTCTTGATTTCTTGAGCCTAAAGATCATAATCATTTTTAATTACATCCTCAGGGAAGTTAAATGGGTCTTCCATAAGAGCACACCTTATCTTTTCTCTGAACACTTCGGAAATGAATCCCTCATTGTCGACACATCTTGCCATAGTTGTAGCCATTCTATAGGGTTGGAGAACTTGATTCAAGTGTACCCATCCCTTCTTGACAATGATATACTAATGGGCTATTGTAATATCTAGGAACAAAGTTCCCCTTCCCTACATTCTTAGGGTTGTCTCCTACAGATCACCAATCTGCCTCAAAATCTCTGCATACCCTATTTTCAATGGAACCTGGTAAGGCAATATGTAGGGTGCTTTTTTACAACCATATACTTTGAAAATAGTAGAAACTGGATATAAATTATATCACCAAAGTTATGCATGATGGTGATATCTTTGCAATATTCATTAGGCCTAATTAGCCTTAGCAACTCCCCTGGAATTCTAGGATTCTCAACAAATAATAATGTTCTAAGCCTTGAAGAAAAATTTCTATCAAATACAAGGAAACTAGCATCAGTCCTATCCCATGACAAATCTATAGTCCATAACTAGACTAGCAATGTTTCTCCATTCTTCTCTTTGACAATATCCATTGTCTTGCTGAAAAACTCCTCACCCTTGTACAAAAGCATATGCATCAGCATAGAATACCATCCAAAAGGCCTATTTATCTTCATTTTTTTCATTCCCATTAATCCTTCATGGATAAGATCTGCAAGGTAAGGGGAAAAATAAAAAATTAATGCTAGTTGTGGGTGTAAAGACTGTACTATCATGAAGATGTAAGGAATTGGCATCTGAGTAGCCTCATCCTCTCCAAAAATCAAAGCCAAAGACTTGTATACACCCCATGATCTTAAACTAAATAGGTCCAACCTGATAGGCTCAGGTGTACTTGGGCTAACCATACACATGGATCCAATTTCGCCAAAGAAATCTCTTAAAGGCCCTGACCTTAGATAGTCCCTCTATGCCTAATAAATCTCATTGAATTCCCCAAAGTCAATCTTTTCCAATCCAATAGAAGGGTCATTTAACGAGAAGACATCTCTGATCTCTTGTTCTGTAATACTTATCAAATCATTTCTATTTATATCCTTGACAGATCTGCTAACAGGGTCATAACATTTAGCAATTTGTATTAGAAGGTCTACATCCATGAAAACCCCAAGCACAATCAATTTTCCTATGTCAAACTGCCAAATATTACTAAGAGGAGCACATGAATTTCTCTGAGCGTATGCAGCCCTAAATAAAACTAGACCATTGTAATCCTTTCCCACCTTGGCATCTGTCATCCATAACCCCCTATCATATAGTCCCTCATTTACAAAGTCTCCAGGGTTTTTCAGGACCATTTCTTTCATTCTAGATGGCCCATTCTCTGAATGTGGGAGCAACTGCATTAAATCCTCAAAAAAACCCCTATCCTTATACTATGTTTTTCCTGAGAGTTGTCTTATGGGCGACATCTTAAATAGGGTTCAAAGAAACGTATGAATACCAAAACAAAAACTACTCGTATACCACAAGATAGTAATAACAGAGAAAAATTAAACACTTAGATTTGCTTCTTATAAAAAATTGTGTACTTTCAAGATCAAACTGGCCTACTAGACGCCTGAGATTATTCACTGTTGACACTCACAAAGGAAACCAATTCCCTCGTAGAGGAACTTGAAAGAGAAGCATTGTCTTTAACAATCAAATCAGACTATGTAATCGTTGGCAACCCATCGCAGCTCACCGACATGAAACTCATTAAGTCCACCATTACTGAAAACTGGCAGCTTCAACGTTCATAGGACACGAAACAACAACCATCACAAAATAAAAGTTGAACTTGAAGCGTTCATTTTCCTTCTTTCTGGTGCATTGGACAGCTCACAAAAAATCATCGTCATAACCATTTAACATTGGCTGGACCCTTTAACACATAGTTTGTGTAGCGGGAATTATGAAATATGAGCGTTTGGTTGACCCAAAATTTGATAATCCAATTTTTCATTTTCGGATTATAGTTTGGACCATTTGGTTGACCTGGAATATGAGCGAGAAGATGTATTTCCTCCGTTTGGTTCCACTTTTTGAAACCAGAATTGGAATTTGACTATGATTTTTATTTTATTGTTTGAACTATTGTAATATTTTTTTTTATTATATTTTATTTTTATTAGTTCATTTTATGATTTATTTTTTTATTTTATTTAATTTTATAGAGAAAAGCATAAATATTTATTTTTTATTTTATTAAATTTAATATAGAAAATCATAAATATAAATCAAATTATTTTTTTAAAGTTAATATTTAATTTTGTTTAATTTTATATTCAAAATCATAACTGAGTCATAAACAACAAAAAAGTTCATGATTTTATCAAAATATGTCCAACGTATCTACTTTAAATTATAAAAAACTTAATGTATCTACAATAGTTGTCTGTTAACCACATTTACGCATATGTTCCCAACAAAGTAGTGCGCAAACTACAGAAAGAATACATTGCAGAAACATGATTTTTGCTTTCACCATTGAAGCAAATTTGGCCGCACTAGCTGCCTCTCAAGCCTTGCACTCATTCCCTACAGCAGGTATAGATGTAGATGGGGTAGACATAAATTTGGGTATAGTTGTAGATGGAGTAGACGTACATTTGGGTTCATCAACCCACCGGAAGAATTCACATTCACTATTTCCCTGCAATACCAAATCTACATCAGTTCTTCCTAAATTGATTAGTTGTCACATTATTTTTAAACATAAAACTATAATTACATATCTAGACCTTTTTCTTTTTTGGGCAAGCCCAAAATTGATGCCCGAGATTTCTTGGGGCATCTTGGTGTCTGTGACGTCCTCAATATGCATTGCCCAACACCACATTGACACATAGGCACATTGACCTAAGTCATTGACGCTATAACAATCCATGGTTGATTAAAGAGACTCTCTATTTGAAACTGAAAGGATCTAATAACACATCTATACTCATACATAGAAGATGAGGAAGAACAAAATCCAACAATGAAATGGTGGTGTGAAGACACACCATGCAAAGTTCCCATAATAAATGTAATACACCAAGGAGTAACATTAGAAATATAGATTGTAAGTTGAAATCATGAACAACATATGAGTGGTGAAGAAGTAATGAGAGTTCATTAAAATACAGTTCATAACATTTTAGAAACTCCACATAATCAAATCTACTCTAACAATCCATTATTGATTAAAGAGACTTTCTATTTGAAACTGAAATGATCTAATAACACATCTATACTCGTAATAATAAATGTAATACACCAAGGAGTAACATCAAAAATATGTGTAGTCATCAAAAATATAGATTGTAAGTTGAAATCATGAACAACATATGTGTACTCAAAGAGCTATCAACATGTATATAAGATGGCAACCATAAAAGTAGGTGTTCGAGCAATGTACAAAATTTGTACAAGCTGGAATACTATTTTAAAAAACTACTCCAGCTTGTAGATTTTGTGAATTGCTACAACAACAAACCATGTATTCTAATCTCATCAGATTCTCCGAGCTACCACTATCATAAACTAAGCCCAATGCATATATAGTCTTCTTAGGCATAATTGACAAACCAGACTTTAAATTACAATTATGAGTTAAGTTTTCTCTATACACTAGTTTAAGTAGAAGGGCTTGGGCACATTATAGTCATAGAAGCATAGTGGAGAGAAATTCATGCTCAAGAATACCACTTATCATCATTGTTGAGCAACTGAATCAGTGTCTTGTATTGTTCATTCTGTTGCACACTGAATCAGTATATAGTACAACTATATGAACATAGTAGACCATATATAATTACAATACTAATTCAGTGTGCAACAGAATGAACACTAGAAGACACTGATTCAGTTGCTCAAGATAGAATGAACAATACAGGACACTGAATCAGTATTGTAATTATATATGGTCTACTATGTTCATATAGTTGTACTATATGCTGATTCAATTTACAACTGTATGAACATAGTAGACCATATATACTTACAATATTGATTCAGTGTGCAACATAATCAACACTACAAGACACTGATTTAGTTGCTCAAGACAGAATGAATAGTACAAGACACTAAATCAGTATTGGACATGATAGTCTACAATCACCATGGGATTAGTGTTCTAAGAAACCCAGGTGTATTTTGAGGAGTGAAAGGCTCCCATTATAGTTGTAGAACTGCAACTGGCTGGGCATACATGTATGCAAAATGAAGATTCATGGACAAGGCACTATGATTTTTGACAAAATGCCTGAAAGAAATGTGATCTTATAAAGCCAAGCTCTACAGTTTTTTTTGCATTTTACCTACCTCTATAACAATGGGAACTCTGGAAAAGGGCATGGAAAGTTGTCAACAAATAAATGAAAGGAGCTTTACTAAAAGTTGTGATTGCAAATTTGCAGCTACCAAGAAGATGTGTTCAAAATATAGAAGCATGGAAAAGTCATAAAAAATATACCTATATGCTGCAGCTTTCTAGTTATCTTCAGTTGAAACTACTATAAGTAATTTGAAAGAAGAAAAGTACAAGATGGTTGTCATCTGGCAAAATAATCCTAAGATATTTGAGTGGCTACTATCAATTTTCAATCCCACTCACACACTCCTATTTCTGAACAAAAGTTTATGTTTTTCATAGTATAGTATTTTAGAGGTTTCATGAAGGAAACCTTGCAGGATAAGTAGGAAGCCGAAGATCCCTACCTACAATAAGTCATAACCATTGCTTATTAGGATGCTAAAGTTCAAAGGATGGCTACATAGAACTTTTCTAGTAGAGGATAGGCATTGGCTATGGGAGGCCAGATGATCCTGCAAACCCAAAGACTACATGTACATCGCCCCCACCCCATCCCTAATTTTTAAAAATATTACAAACATCCTCGGGATTTTCAAAATTCTGCAAGGCACATTTGTAGCCATAGGGGATGGTAGCTGTCTCCAACAACCTAGACACTTTTTTTGCACCTTTTTAAAAATAAACACAATTTTGAGTTAAAAAGGGATGGGTGGGCTCACAAGGACCCCCACACCCTTTGAACTATACCTAAACCTACAAACAATCCCCAAACCAACTAACCCTTTGAACTATAGCTAAACCTTGCAGCTGTATTTTAAATTCTTAACAAAAAGATACAATGAGAAGCAATGTGAGTAGTGAGAGGAAGAGATTGAAGTTGAAATGTAACAAAGAACTAGAATTCATACAAGTAATGCTAACAAGGTCTACAAGTTCAACTAACCCATTTGAATGCCCATTCTGAACTGCTCAAAACCTATTCAAAGGGCCTATTTAACACCCAAAAACCTCTTACAGTTTGCAACACACAGAGACAAATAACTTAAAAAATTTAGGGGGGAGTAGAATATGGCTATGTTACTTGTGCAAGAGTTTATTCTCATCTTTCATGCGTAAGTGGACTAGGGGTAAAAGGTTGTGAGTCTAAACTTTAGCTACAAAGGCTGAGGTAGCTAGGTTGCATATGGAGGGAGTGGCAAGAAAGAAGGGAATTCCATTGGAAAGCATGCAGTCGATTATGTCATTGCTTATGGAAACCATAGATGTTGACATTCAAAGGGGAGACAGTTCTAATCCAACAAAGGGAAAGAAAATAACTACTACTATTGCAGGGTTGTTTAATACACAATCATGAGAAGTGGTTGACTCTTCCATTGTTCTTTTATGATCATGCCATACCATTTCATGTGGCATGTTCTCCCTATTTTGAAAAACTGATCAAAGATGCACTACGTGTTGGTATCTCATTTCTCCCATATGGAGAACATAAGCTAAGCACCACCTTCCTTGATAGGGAAAATTCTAAGGTGACTGTGTTGATAGAATAAATGAGACAAACTTGGGTAAGGGATGGTTGCTCCATACAAAATGAGATAAACTTGGGTATGGGATGGTTGCTTCGTCATCCTGATATCATGTCAGCCACTTGAAAAGGTGGAATTGGTATTTGGGAGCCAAATTCCACTTTTGAAACTCCCATTTTATAAAATCTCGTCAAGTCCATGATGAAGTCACTCTATCAAGAGATTTGAAACCATGATTGACTCTAATGTGACTCCTTGTAAGGATAACATATGCATTGGGCTTAGTTTAAGAAAGGCTAATATAGAGACAACTTAACTCATAATTGTAATGTAAGTCTGGTTTAATTGAATTTAGAATGAAGTCTATCCAGCCTAAGGAGACTATATATGCATTGGGCTTAGTTTATGAGCTCATCTAAAGGCATAGGTACATTCATAATCATGAAATAACAGTAAAAACAATATCATCATGGCTGAAATAGCATGAAATAATAGTAAAAACAATATCACAATTATGAGCTCATCTTCATCATGTGTTACTCCTTGGTGTATTCCATTTATAATCATCAAATAACAGTAAAAACAATATCATCATGGTGGAAAAAGCAAAAAAATATCACAATGCATGAAAGAATAGTAAAAACAATATCATCATGGCTGAAATAGCATTATCGCTATAATTGATCTTCATCATGTGTTACTCCTTGGTGTATTCCATTTATAATCATGAAGTACTAGTAAAAACAATATCATCATGGCTCAAATAGCAAAAAAAAAATCGTAATGCATGAAATAATAGTAAAAATAATATCATCATGGCTGAAATAGCATTATCGCTATAATTGATCTTCATCATGTGTTAATCCTTGGTGTATTCCATTTATAATCATGAAGTACCAGTAAAAACAATATCACCATGGCTCAAATAGTAGAAAAAAAATTGTAGTGCATGAAATAACAATATAAACAATATCATCATGGCTGAAATAGCATGAAATAATAGTAAAAACAATATCCTCATGGCTGAAATAGCAGAAAAATATACTAGAGCATATATAGTGCAGAAGCTGATAAACAAAAACAATGTATGGTGTTGATAAGACAAGTATCTTGGCTAACCTTGCCAACTTAAAAATTATCTTAGCTAGCCTTACCAATGTTTAAGTAACAATACTTTAAAATGAAAAAAAAAGTAGCTAGAGGTTTGCAAACTTCATGGCAATATACTGCACCCTCTCATCTTGACTCATTTTCAAGAACCCTCTGGCTCTTTCTTTTTCATCCATGAACGTGTCATATGCTTTTAGCATAGTTGGTTGACTCAAATCAGGGATGCCTTTGAGAGCCTCATAGACACTATCTAAGACAGGATCTGGTTCAGGATTGACTAGTTTGATTAGAAGAGGCACACAGAAGTCCTCTTCTATTCTTTTCATAGTTTCACAAAGCACATCCAACAAACCAGCCATGGATGGCTTCTTCCTCTTTCCCCTCCTTGCTGATGATGTTGAAGCATTTGGATGACCACTTGCACTTGATTGATTGGAATGATATAAATCATCATCCAAATCAGGTGTAGTGTTAAGAGGTGTACTCATATGGACATCCTCATCACAATCCACGTAGGCGGGCCCATCCATATTGACCCCTTCTTCTATCTCTTGTGCAATAGTAGCTACAGTACCTTCAGCTATGTCATTACCTAGAATGATGGCTAGGTCATTGTAGTACTGGAAGGGTTGTCTCTTGTACACTTTGGCACTTTTGAATTCTTTTCTCTACATGTTGTCATGATGAATGAATTAGATCTTTGTCTTGGATCTAACTTAATAAGAAGGAAATACTGCTAAGACCAACATATTCAAAATAGCATGTTACCTTTAGAAGCTCCTCCCACACCATGTCATCAGCGTCCACAGATTGAGTAGCTTCATTCCATGCAAACCCACTCATATTCTTCAACTCTCTCATGACTCTAAAACCTTTCTTCCATACTTTAAGCTTATTTTTGAAATTTTCCTTTGACAAATTAAGGTTCATCTCAGCATTGAACTTCATCTAAATGGTTGTCCAAGCTTCTTTTCTGAAGCCCCCTTCGCATTTCCTTCCTAGGTGAACTTGTTCATGGAGCAAGTTTAGGAACTTTCATTCCATCTCTCTTGTCCACATAACCTTCTTGGAGGAAGAAGTTGAGTGGCCTTGAACCTCATTGTCCATGCTCATCATGAGATCTATGAAGGACTCCACCTACACCACCTATTATATGAAATCATTAGCTACATGCAAATGAGAATGGATATTAAAGAAATAGTCATACAACAGAGGCATATAATCCAAAATATTGCATTTATGCATGATATCCATCAATATGTAATATATTTCTTTATTATCCATTCTCATTTTCATGTAGCTAAGTATGCATGTATATATGGTCTACTATGTTCACACAGTCTACTATGGTCTACTATGGTCTACTATGTTCACACAGTTTACTATGGTCTACTATGTTCATTCAGTATTGACACTATAGAATTACAATACTGATTAAGTGTCTTGTAGTGTTCATTCTATCTTGAGCAACTGAATCAATGTCTTCTAGTGTTCATTTTGTTGCACACTGAATTAGTATTGTAATTATATATGGTCTACTATGTTCATACAGTTGTACTATATATGCTCTAGTACATCTTCCACATGAAAAGGTGGAATTGGAATTTGAGGGCCAAATTACCATTCTCTCAATCCCCATTTAGAAAAAAAAGTGTCAAACAAGATACACACATGAATGTTAATCAAAGGGAAATCATACACATGCTTCATTTCTTTCAAATAATATTGTATATGTAAACTATGAGAACACATGTTTTGAGCATCAGCATTACAACAATATGATTTATATTTCATAATGCAACAAGTCTTACAAATTCAAGAGGCATAGACAATAACCAGTTAGGAATGAAAGCACATTAAAGAACAAAGAAAGGTCTTGTAAAACTATAGCTATTCTCTACATCTGTAGTCTTTTCACATCCTACTTGCTATATCATCTCTAAACTTCCCCCAATCATCCCTATCACGCTGACTCAACCCATATGTCTCAAGTATTGGTACAGTGATCCCATCATGATTGTCATCCTCTTCACTAACCACTTCGGGTGGAACACCATCCTCTATAGTAATGAAGTTGTGCAGAATGCAACAAGCCAAAACAATACATGCTTGTGTCATGATTGGATAAGATGTTGCATGCCTTAGGATAGGAAAACACTGCTTCAAAATGCCAAATGTACGCTCTATTGCATTTCTAAGAGAGGAGTGTCAGTGGTTAAACAACTCTTGTGGGCTATTTATAGGGTTTTCTCTTGAAAACTCCTGCAGGTGGTAATGTGTACATTGGTAAGGTGCAAGAAATCCTGGTACATTTGGATATCCAACATCGACTAAATAATATTTTCCTACAAAATAACATATATTGTTAGACCATGAAAGATTGACACCATCAAACATTTATCAATTTCTTTAGTAAAAATATGGTGTGAAATGGCATACCAGTGGGAACTACAAGTGGATTAGTTGTACTAAGAGCTGAAGCTAGAACACGGTTCTCTGCAGCAGACCCTTCCCAACCAGCAAGAATGTATTGAAACTTATAATCAAAAGAAGAGGCATCCATAACATTTTGTGACAAGTTCCCTTTTCTATCCTGATATTTAGCCTATAAGTTGACATCGACATTGACTGGTATATGGGTTCCATCGATTGCTCCAACACAATCCTATAGAAAGAAAAATTGTAGTCAAGAAAGATGCAGTAATAAGATTATCACCAAGCAAAGAAATTTGTAGCACTAGGGGGTTTACCTTGAAGTAAGGATTGAAACGGTCCTTCCCACTAATTTGAGGAGGAGTGTTTGGCCCAAGTGGTATGAGATAATCTGCATGGAGTGCTAAGACAGCCGTCAAGGCCTTGTGGAAGTATTGGCTTACTGTCTCTCCGGAGTGACCAAAGTTGTGGGCTATCTTACGATTCCTCAGATTGTGGCCAAGGGTGTGGAGGAACATGAATAATTGTTCTTCTAACATTATGTTGATCGTATCTGATAGGCTTCCTTTTTGCCTTACAAGATTGGCTAGCCGAAAGAAGGTTGCTACACTCATGTGAATTTGGTCATGACAATGAACCTCACTCAAATGAATAATGTGTTTATAAAAACCACTTCCATCACTTGTTTTGTCATGATTTGTTTGCCTTCCTTGAAGCAGAGACACTACTTTCGCTACTCCAATGACAGCAAGAACAAGTGCGTGAATACGAGCTTTTCTAACCTTCCTACAAATGAGTGCTTGTACGTCTGGATTGTTGATATGATCCATCCCTGAAAAGTACAGGGTGAAGAAGGTTTCATATGCAAAATTGACAGTCATAGGCAGGAAGAGGACAATCCAAGAAATGTATGTACTTATTGACACAACTGTTTGTAAATGTCTTCCTAGCTGGTTATTATCTATAGGTGTTCAATTTGTTAGCATTGTTGCATTAGGAAAGAAATCCGAATGAGGGAAAAACATAGAAGATATTTTTTGTAAAACATGATTAATAATATTATTATATACATGTATATGTGCATATATATGGTTCTTATATATGCACATATACATTTATATAAGTATGTAATATTATTAATGATGTTTTACAAAAAGATCATTGAAATGAACTTTAGATTACAGAGAATATAGTTTCATGGCCAGCCTTGATTAATTGCATTATGTATATAATTTAGATGGATGTAGATTAATTGAATCACATTTTCATGGCACCAATTGATGCATTATGCCAATATGCCAATATAGGTAGCTGCTAAAACTAGTAAATAGCCAACCCACTTTAGTTCAAGCTTCCAAATCAGCTTTATGCTTAGGATTGGGATGCACAAGCTTGACCATTTTGGACTGATAAATTATATTCTAAGAAATGTTGCAAATATATGTCCTGAATGATGTTCCAAAAGGATTTATAAATAAGGCTTTACCATTCATGGTATGATTGAGGATTAATAAGGAATAAGGAATAGATGTGTTTATCCTAGTCTTGAGAGACTTTCAAGGCCCAAGTATTTGATGACAGAGTGGTGACACACATCTTCCATCCAACTTGGAGGAAAATGAGAGCACAAGGTTGATTCACTTGACACTTGAGCACAATCATCAATAGAAAACTCAAAAAATGAACAAAATAGGTGCATTGCATACTAGTTGCTACAGAAAAGGAGGACATGGCAATAGAGCTTTAAGGGACAACATTGATAGTACATCTAAGCATACATAGCAGGGTTCTAATTGATATCAGCATGATGTAAAGATAGACATAGGTTGAATGAAAATACTAATTCCCAAGAATCATGGTGTCAAAATAGAGAGGAGCTAATGATATAATGGCAAAAGCAGTTACCAGTGTTAATCAGATAAACAAGCATCAGTTGAGAGGCCAAAAATAGTAACAGGTAAAGCAAAGGCATTGTGTCCACAAGGTACAGTCAAGACACAATAGACACATTCACTATTATAATCATTCAGGAAGATAATCAAAGAATGATAATCTCAATCCACAGAGCATTTATATATCATTACAATGATTGTAGACAAAGAAGCATGTAATGTTTAAGATGCAAGTTGAAGCAAGCACCTACAGTACAACATGCTATAACGCTACAAGAGCATATTTATCAAAGGAGCTATGACATGGAAACAGTCATTGAATAATCTTGAATAGTAAATGGATATGTAGTGTTTTGTTTTAAGGTCACTATCATCAAGTCATCCATATTTAGTGCAAAAGTACAACGTTACCATGTAATAATGTACAGATATAAAAAATGGTCAAAATTAAAGATCAGTTATAGAAATATGTTGGGCATTGTTCAGAGAAATCATTGTTAAAGGATGGTACAACATAGAATTTAGAGTAGGATTCCTTCCATGGTGATGAGACAAATACACTAAGGATTATTCATGATAGAAATGAAAGGTCATTATACCATCAATTTCGGTAAGACATTCAATAAAAACACCAGGAAAAGAAAGCCATTATGTTTACAATGCATTAAATGGTACAAAGGTTTAGCCTGCTTAAAAAACTTAAAAATTATAGCCATAAAATGAGTCTCAGCACGTCTAAATATATAAGAAAAGAGTGTAAGGTGGTTAAGCTTTCACAAAGTCCTCATGGCAAGGGACATGCAAGATACCCAATATTGTATGGCATCAAAATAAAGCAATTTGAAAGTGAAATTCAAAACAAAGAGGTTTCTTGTCTCTATATACAGAAATAAATAAAACCCTCAAAGTTTTATTCAAAGGGATGAAAAGAGACAAAATTTCCAGAAATAGACAGAACAACATGGATCTATCAAAACCCTCATTATAATTGTTCTGGGTGTTTTGAATATTGTTTCAATCTGCAATATACAGGAAATGAAGAGGCGCGACCACCAAGATACACAACAAAGAAACCCTCTCATGGCATGATTGCAAAGGCATGAAAATACAATATAAAACTCATGAACTTGAAACTCCCAAAAACATTGAAGATTCTTCAGAAAACAATGGCCATAGAATAGTAGGGGTGAGCGTCCGTAAAATGATTGAAGATTTGAGAGGGGATGGAGTTAGAAGACATGTTTCCAAAACAAGCGAGATACAAGTTGGGAAGGGGGAGTTAGCAGAGTCAAATAATCTTCGAATGAAAACTAAAAATCCTAGATACATACTAGATTAAAGAAGAATGCAAGCACTTCGTCATGAAATGGCTTGGCTTCCCTATGTAGAATGCCTTCAAAAAATGAAATGCCTTGGCTTCGCTGTGCAGAATGCCCTCAAAATGAAACAAATGCAGTATGCACTCAAAACCAAAGCAGGATGCCCTCAAAACAATGCAGATGCAAATGCAGGATGCCCTCAAAACTGAATGTGGATGCCAAAACAATGCAGACGCAAAAATAAAATTTTTGTGCCAAAATGAGCATTTACATCTTCCACTTCTATTTCTCTGTTGCACTCCCAAACTGAGGATTTGACAAAATGGGAACAAACAAATGTCAATTCCTGTCTAATTCCTGCTAACCAAACAATGAGAACAAATCAAATCTCATCAAATTATCCATGTGGCGTGCACAAACTCATAACTAAAAATGGGAAAACTGAAAATGGGCCCACCTCAACAAGTGTCAAATTGTCATCATTCCACAAGTCATAAAATCTGACAACCGAGAGCCTTGAGATAAAGTGACAGCCACAAGATTAAAGTGAATCATACGATTAGATAATAAACGCGAAAGACCAAAGTTTGAGGGAAATTTATTAAAAAGTAACCCACTTAAAACCTAACCATAAAACACATGGAGCAGACAAAATTTCAAAGGTTTATAATGGCACATGTCTTATTTGTACCTTGAGTGAATGAAAAAGTAACGTTCAATCATAACAAGGCTTATATCAATTTAGTTTTTACATCCTCTTTTCTCCTTCCTAGGTATAAGGGTTTATTAATTTTCTGAAACATGAGGACCCAAAATTTTTGTAGTACTAACATGGTCCTTGAGGAAAAATGAAAACAAGAAAGGCCAAAAAATTGCAAGAGGTGATCTTACAGGCAACCTTCTAGTAAAAAGGGTTGGTGAGACCTAAATTGTTGAGGCATCGACCATGACCTTGGAAACAGCCAAGCTCAGCATGAAGGTGGCAGAGAGAGAAGCCAGGGAAAAGGAAGAGCTCACAGTAAAGTTAGAGATAGTGTTGAAAGCCTATGGAGAGATGAAAAAGGAGATTAGTGAAAAGGATAAGTTGGTAGCAAACTTGAGAAAGAGTTGTTAGTACTTAAAATTGCAGATGATCAAAACTCAATCAAAAAACTATGATTTATAACTCTAGCAGTCCCAATAGATGCATCATCAATAATCAATACTAAGGTATTAAGGATTTTCAATCCTTCTTCTCTTTGAGCTTAACGCTTCAGGTAGCTATTACCTTTCTAGATTGAATTCTTGAAATATCACAACTATGATCTGTATTATTGATATAGATCTAATCATATCACTCATACAGTTTAAAGTAAATCATTTTAATTTGATTAATGGTGAAAACAACTCCAAAATAAGCATGGACTAGTGCATAATCCTAGGGCATCAGAGTCAATGAATGAACATCTATAGAAAATCTCTCAGATCAAACACACCCAAACCCCAGATAAGATGTCTTGCAAATTACCTTATTATGCATAAATCATATCATCTAATTCATGTATGAACACAAAAATCTCAGAGACCTCACTCAAGATGTATCCCTCGCTTGAAAGGAACTCAAATTTCAACCCCACTATCTACCTTGTAGAAAGATATGTCTAAAATGCCTTGCAAATTTAAACATATAGAGAAATCAAAACCATACATGAAGACAATAAGAAATATACATGGAAATTTAGTATATTTTATTGATAAGCCTCCAGTTTCAATACATTCAAAGAAAAATGGATTCTTGAGAATCAAAGCCTAAATCTATAAACTCCTATGACAATACGTATTTCACCACCCTTAGGTGTGAGAGAGAAACAACTATATATAGAGAGACCACCTTTGGATCCTTGAGAAAAGGATGCAACAAGCTATGGGTGGCTCTAATAGTGACTTGAACTAGAATAAAAAAGTTTTAAAGCATATAACAGAAACAGGGAAAATGGCGCCAATGTTGTTTCTTCTTGGAGTTTGAACTTCCACTTTGAGCTGCACCTTTGTCTACAGGTATTCAGATGAAACTGCTAAAGTTTTTTGTATGAATGATGACCGCCTAATCGGCTAACTTACATCATCCCCTATATGATCAGTTGATCTTCCTATGTTCATAGATCAAGTGCACTGCTGGAACTCATTCATCATCCAAGTCATCCAGGTCATCTATTGCAGGCCTACTTATTTTAGGCTTTGTCATGTTGTCCCATGTAGTAACCTGATCTTTTGTTGGCCATGGGAATTGTTGACTGCTTTGTAATTTCTTCTTTTATCTTTCTCATCTTACATCAACAATTTATTTTACATCCATGGTGAACTTGCTGATGTCCATTTCTACCCTAATAGCTTCATCCAAAACTATGTTAAAATGATCTAGATCAACATCATTTTTATCTTTAAGAAAAGCCTCTTTCTTAGGTAGTAAGAGATCAAAACATGACCTCCATGTATCCAAGTTCTTGATTTCTCCCTCCTCTTTTCTGATTCAAGGAATGAATCTATTGAAATCAGGTCCAAATATTTCCATTATTGCCTCCACCTGATTTTCCTTGCCCTTGAAGAAAGAGGAAACAATACCAATCTTTGCAATTTCAATTCCCACTTGTAATACTACATCTGGGATGTCACTCCTTAGAGACTGTACTGCTACTAGTCTCTCAAACAATGACTCCCTTATGGACCAAGTTGTATGATAGGTACTTGAAATAGAAACAAAATTGTTTACCTCACTTTGTAAACCAGACAATTTATTATATGTAGTATAAACTGCCTCTGCCATATCCTTCAAGACTTCTATCCTATGCTCCAAGATTTTCAACAGGGACTGCACAATACTCTCAGTCTTTTCCTTGTTCATCCTTTCTTCTATAGCAGCAACTTCTTCTTCAGTTACACCTTGTACCTCTGGTAGTGTGGGCTATTCTAGTGGTGTAGGGGCAACTTTAGGCATGTTGAAAATTTGCAATTGCAATTCCTTTACACACTTTTCTAGCTCTTTTCCCTTCATTATAAAAATCTCTCTATCTTTCACTAATGCACTGTAATCATTGAAAAGTTTTTGATGCCTCTCTGATAATTGTTTGGTTTTATCTTCATTTAATCTGGCAAATTGAGTCAGCACCTGTGAGATCTCAAGATCTCGAGTATTGTGTATTGACCATATCATCTTATCACCATCCATCTTCTCTTCGATGTTCAATAGGGAAGGCTTTTGATCTTTTGGATATAGGCTCCACATAGCCAATGCCTTATTTTTAGGGTTGTACCCAAACCCTCTTATCAAATCCCCTACTTGGGTTTCTAAAGTTAGACTTATGTTATCCTACTTTTTGATTTGGTCAATTATAAAAGATGAGGCCAAATCCCACCCAGGTACAAGTAGCATATTACTGGCTTTTACTAATCGCCTGGCTTCTTCTGGGGTTATGGTTTTAGATTCAGGATCATAATCCCTCAAGGCTTGGATGGCTTCATTAAGTATCTGGCCATCTTCTTTGGTCTGAACATTTGAAGCTACCTAATGTTTTTTGTGCCATAAAAGGAAGTCCTTGAATTCATTTGACTTGATGAAATTTTCATCCTTCATTTGACTTGATCATAAGCCTGTATGCAATCCTTAATTTGTATAACGAGATTCCCAAGATCACTTTGTAATTACCAGAACTTGAACATTTGATTGACAAGTTTTCAACCTAGGATACAGTAGACTGTATTATGCCAAGTTTTTTTATAGAATACCAAGTATGACTTGTTTAGCTAATTTTCAGATGGTTTTCATTTTAAAGCATTACGTATACATACAGATGATATAGCAAATTGAAAAAAAAATCCAAAGTTCATATCTCTCCTTCATGTTCTCTTTCTTTTACATTGCATGGATTATCTTCTGTATGTGTTGATAGAATGGTTGAGATGCATGGTGCCATGTCTTGTTGGCTAGAGGGACAACCTGAGGAGAAGTTCAATGTAGAGAAAGGTTACTCTTCAGTTACTCTTCTTCTGATTATGAAGAGTACTTTGATTCCCTAGGATTTGGCACTGCTCTTAGCTCCATCTGCATTTTTCACCATCAACAATTGAAATAATCAATTCATTTTAAGTTGTATTCTATGTTTTGAGTGTATATTGTCTATGCCAAAGGCATGGATAACTGTTGTAATGTTTTAAAGAAGGAGATCTGAAATGTAAAGCCGCCTGGGTTTGAAACTCGAAGTGAAGAAGGATTTTTAACCTTAATACTTTAGTGTTTAAATTTTGTTAGATGCATCTGTTGGGAGTGTTAGATTTATAAATTAGATGTTTCTAATACCTATTTATCATCTACAAGTTTGAGCATTAACAAACTGCACATTGTACCTTGCAGATGATGTATCAAAAATGCCTTATAGATATGGCACATAAAGAAATCCAAATTCACACATGAAGACAACAAAACATATAAAAGGAATTTCAGTATATTTTGAGTAATAAATCTTTTGTATCAGTACATCCAGAGACAAAAATTCTTAAAACTCAAAACACATATGCAAGAACTCTTTTTATAATAAGTAATTCCCCACCTCTTACATACTAGATTTCCACTCGGCTTGACAAATACCATACAAAACATATCAATAAATTGTTGCAACTGATCATTATGTATTCGGTGATCTTATATTGCCAAATAGTCAGCAATATAATTCATTCACCTAACTTAGCACGTCACCATATCCACTATAGTCTCCATAATCTTCGCAACTGCTCATATACCTTGATATACTGATTCTCTGTCAATGCATACCTTCCAAACACTGTATCTTACTTATCAGATCACGAAAACTCTTGCGCTCTTAACTAAAGCAAATAAATATCCCAATATACATTAAGTTATCTTTGCAAGCCATAATACATCATATATCTTCATCACTGACGAAAACTATAGCACTATACCCTATTATCCTGATTATGGACTTAGTCATTTTCATGATTGTGACTCCAGTAGAAAACTTCTCATCATGTGATCAGTCCAGCATAACTGTTTCCATGAATGACAACTCTCAAGTGATCCCTACCACCCCAAAATATCACTTGCAAACAATCTCTCCCATTGGCATCGATGGAAACACTTACAAAAATGAGTAAGTGTCACAATACAAGTCTCTTCTATTCATGGTCTTCCTCATTTTTCAGTCTTCCTCCCCCATTGACATCAATGGAAAAGGTACATTCAAAATTTCAAAAAATTTAAGAACAAAAAGATTTATTGCTTGCTCACGTGTTTTAATACATCTTCGAAAGAGTTTTCCAAACTCTTCACTTCCTTAGCCCATGACTTTATTAGTAGCTCACTCACATCTATCAATCCATTCAGTGCATATGATGTTGTCTCCGCTACCTCCAGCCCAGTAGGTGTAGACACAGTCATTGATCCTTCAAACTTTTCCATCTCTGATAGATATATCTCAAGCATTCTAAGCTTAGGGGTCAATTGGCTTCTCAATAAACCAAATCTGCCTACAACTCTCCCTTTCTCCATTTCCAGTACACTTATCTTGTCCAATAGCCTAGATGTCTCATTATCCATTTCGCCCATAATTAGTGAAGATGATTCATAACTATCCATCAGACGATCAAGAGTAGTCCTATCATTGGCTAATATCTCCTCAATGTTCTTTACATGCCTACAAGGACTTATGCAATAGCTATAAATCTTCCTGCCTTGTGCTACACAACTCTTAGCCTTAATAGTAGTAGCCTTTAGAAGGTCCAAGTCCAATGAAATGGACTGACATACTTGTCTCATCTTCTTCTCCAAAAAGTTCTTCTCTGCCATATCTTATGCACTCTTTAGCAACGAGTCCAAATGACTATCAAAGCTATCCAATACCATACGAAGGTTCTTAGATTCATCATTTTCTTGAAATATAATTGGTGAGGGAAGTAGCTTGTTCACTGTTTCTATAGCCCTAGTCATTACCTTTACTCTTTTGTCACCTTTCTGAACTGCTCTTTCTTTAGCCTTAGCAAAGGCCACGAAGGATAGCCTCATCAGCTCATCCTCATCCATACTATCCACATCTAAACTTACCGGTTTGGCCATACTTGCCAACATTGAAGAGGTGTCCAATCTAACATCAGCAACTTTCTCTATTTTGATCCTTTCTTGCTTGTTTTCTTCAAGCATTATAGATTTATTCTCTATATTATCTTCATGTTTTTCTTCTATTTTCTCTTCCTCTGCCTGCTCCTATTCTTCAACTTCCATCACACTACCCAAATAATCTAGAAATGGATCATTAACATCATGTGAAGTGTCAAGGGTCATAGGCACACCAAAAACAAATAAAACTAGTTACATCTTGGCCTGTACACTTTCATCGACTGCCTTGGAACTTTCTCCCAATCCTAGAGATGCAGGCTTCATAACCTTGGGAGGTGATGTCTTCTTTGGCATATCAACCATTAGGATTTGGTCTAATGCCTTTTGAGTCTCCTCAATCACTTCATTATACTTTCTAGCCATGATTTTGACTAGTCTGGCCTTTGTCCTCAGAAGGGGTTTCAATGCATTTAAAAGTCTCTCTCTTTCCTGTATTGAGACAACTGGTAAGGTGTCCTTGATAGCCTTACTCCTTATGTTTTCATCCTCTGATTTTGCCAACTATTTTTTGATCCGTAATTTTTTGTAAAGCTCCATAGGGATGCTTCATTCAATTTCCAACAGATTCTTCTGAAAAGCTAGTAGATACTCAATGATAGTATCTTCAATGCCTGCTTGATCCTCAGAACTGTATCTATCATAGTACCTATCCACTGAGTTTACCTTTCCATCTTTTAAAACTCTCATCTGCAAAAATGTAAGGTCAGGCTTCCACAAGGTTTGTGGATCCTTCTGCGCTTCTTTCTCTTCAACTTTTTCAACTACCATGTCCTCTTTCTTCTTCCTTTTCACTTCTACCCCTTTTTCTCTACAACTTCCCTGCTTGTTAGATCTTCTATATCTCCTAGGCAAGCTCACGGGCACAACTTCTTGTGCTGCCTCCTCTTGAGTAACTAACAAATCAATAATTTCAATGGTAGGACTTACTATTTTATCTACCTCTGTAGGAATACATGCATCATTACCAATGCTAGAAGATGCATCCATCTTTGTTCTTAAACATATCAACTGCTCCTTAGAGATTCCCACCTTTGCAGTAATATCTTCCACAATCTTGTTTATTTTTCTTTTTCTTCTAACCTTTTCATGTTCTTCTTTTACCTTTTCTGATTTCTCTCTATATGTTCCCCATCTTTGTTCTGCAGGGTCTACCTCTGCTGCCAACACATGTTCTACATGCATAGTTAATATTTCTGCACTGACTTCATATCCCATAGGATAACACCATTTCTTTCTTGGTACTACTGCCTCAAAGAAAACACAATCAGTTTCAACCATGAAATAGATAGTGTCTTCATATTTCTAAACTAGACTCTCAGGTATCATATACCTTTCCTTCATCTACCTCTGAAGTATCTTGATCCATGCAAATAGTTCCCCATCAACCTAATTTTTGTCTTGTCTCCTGTAACTCTCTGAAATCTGAATCCCAGTAGGTACATCTACTTTCCATGCACAGGAGTGCATGCCAGGGAATTTGTGAATGATATGTATATACATATGAACTAACAAAGACCCGAACCTAAATGCTTTAGATTTTTTTTTCTTTATCGCTTTCACATTGTCTACGAACTGCTGTGCAAGAACTTCACATAGGTTATACTTCTTGTTTTCCTTGACCATTTGATAGGCCATCATAACAACTCTAGCAAAAACTAAATTAGGTATGCTGCTATAAAACAACTTGTATCCCAACAACATAGCTACCAACCTAACATCTGGCTGATAGATGTCATTAACTGTCATCGCTCTCTTATTCCACTTGGAATACGTTAGGGCTTCTGCTTGTTTCCTTAAGTTATTTTATGAAACTGGTAGGGCTCCTTCATTGTCTAGGCCTATTATCTCATGTATCATCTGTGCACATATTTTTACTGGATGATCTCCAATCCAAAGAAACTGATCATGTACTCTGCTAAGAATAATCTTAACCATTCTACTCTCGCAAATTCCATGAGTTGGGTAAGCTTCATGATAGATTGATCCTGTAGGTGTTTAAACTCATCTATCATTAATCCATTTGCTTCTATCATTGTGCCCAATTCACTATAGATGTTTACATCCTGATGATTTCATATTTGCAATGAATGTATGCCCTAATATCTTCTACATGTAATACCCCGACGGGGGTTTGTGAAAATGCTCCCTCTGAATCATCCTCACAAGACTTAAATGGATGTTTCTTGAACTTATACCTGTGTCTATCAACAACATCATAAACTATTGGTGCATCCATAACTTTTCACTCAATATAAATCTAAATACCTTTAATGCACTGAATTCTGGGACTTTGCTTTACGTGAGCACGCAATCAGTATGGAAGATGAGTGATATCCTTCACAACTCTGCTCTCCTTAAATGTTGATCAACAAAAACTATAGAAATGATAGGAAATGATATCTACTTAGTCCTTTTAGCCATTGCAAGTTGAGTAAGTGCATTAAAGACTAGTAGATCAACTTTGCATGTCATCCCATCAACACAAAATTCATGAACACGGTAGATGAACCTCCAAGTGCTATGGTCTCAGCTACAGACTCCTCATTGTCTGTACACATCATAACCAAGCTCGCATGAGCTTACTCCACATATATAGGGGCTTGATATATTCTGTTCCCCGCATCCAATGCTCCCCATAAGGGCGCTCGGCCTTCTAGGTCGATGTCTCAGGGTTAATCTCTTGTGAAGAGACAGTACCATCTACTGTCTCTCCCTTAACCAGTGTCTTGTTGAAATCTTTCACATTACTTACTTTTCCATCTTCACTCTTTGACTGCTTCTTGAAATGATCATTGAATTAATTGGAGTACTCAGTAAAACTTTTACCAGTATCACCAAAGTTCTTCTTTATAAGTATAGGAGGTGGTCCTCTTCGTATAGGAAGGTCACCGAGACTTTCTCAATAGGAAATTCAGGCAAATGATAGCAAGGATACAACAATTCGTATAGTATTGACCAATTCCAGTGATTTCCCATGAGACGGTAATTCACACTACAAATTTCTTCACCCGGGCTCTACAAATTATCTATCTTTGTGCTTTTAGAATTGAAACAATCGAAAAGATATATTGCGCACAAAAATCATTAACTCTTGACAATTCAATCTGCACGATCGGGCCATAACTTATCTGACAATTCGAACGGTTTGAACTCAACAGGCGAATTTCCTTTCCCACCAGATTTGGATAAGTTTGAATGAGGACCATCGATCTTTGCTTACGAAACATTTGACGGTTTTCTTTCATGTTGAGTGTTCGATGCATCAACAACTATCGCAATGGCGTGATGGTTAATGATCCTGCATATTTACTTTGCGGCATTGTACCGACCATTTGATTAGCGAGGAAGATAATCACTTAAATAAAGTGACAAACCCTTAGGAAAATGACACGGGGACTTACGAGGAAAAATGACACGGGGACTTTGGACTTAGGAAAAATGACTTAGTTGGATTTAGATTTATCTTTTTTCTTAAATTTATATTTTGATCATTATTAATTTAATATTTAAATTTAAATTTAAATATGGAGAGAAAACCCGCCATATTGTTTTAGATTTAGATTATTTAATTTGTTCATTTGCAATGGTGAAAAATATTTTTTCTTCCTTATTAGTACTTGCCGATAGGCTAAGCAAGAACTATTGCATCGATTTTTGAGTTTTTAGTGTTAACTAGTCATTAAATAAAACTGTTTAGACCAATTAGAATTTTTTAGATTCTGTATTTTGTAATAAATTTCATATTTTGTAAAGTTAGATGCAATATTTGTAACTTTAATTTATAGAAATCATTTTTCTATCATTTGATTGGCTAAATCACTTAAAGTCTTATTACAGGAGTGAACCAATTAAAATTTACCATGTTTGTTATTTATTGTACACTTTATATTTAATATAATGAAAATGCATTGCTCCTTCCAAATTGCATAGTTTTCGGCTTTGACACAATTTTTGTTTCTATCTTTAATTAGGATTTTCATTAATCTTTTTCTTTTTTATATTATTTGTATATTAAAATTTTTAAATTTTAAATTATATTACATGAGTTTATTTTAGTATATAACTCACTTTTTCTAATGTAAATAAAAATATTGTAAATATATGATATAATATAATATATATTTATTCTCATTTATATATTTTTTTAAAATATTTTAAAATTTATTATATGTAAATTATGCATTAATAAATATTTAGGTAAACCAATGTGTGATATATTTTCCCTTACAAAATATTATAATTTAAACTAAACATAGTAAATAAATATTTTATTTTATAATTAATTGGAAATGTTAAATAAAAATAATATATATTTCTATTACATAATCTTCTAAGATAAATTATTATATATTATTATTATTATATATATTATAATATAAATAAAAATAATAATATTGTATTTATAATTATTATACATTCTAAATATATTATATTATAATTATAATTTATGTATAATATAATAATACAATATTATATATACAATAATATTAATCATATGTAATAAAAAATATATATCAATACAACAAAATTAGCACTATTTCTATTAATTATAAGGGGAAAACGGTTACAAAATTTCAAAATAGGGCCTTAAAGTCAATTCGGGGGAGAGGACTATACCACACTCATCCCCATTATCATTAATACAATTTAGAAGTGTTTATCGAGAGTGCATATACAAGCATGTTTACATAAAGCATGAAATCAAAAGCATTATAGGCCATCTTTATTTATCCAGGACAGCCAACCATTGCTCCCATCAAACCATTTCAGATAGTTATCTCCCTTTAGCACTCGACATTCTAGATCAGCAAGAATACTAATAGGAGGAACATCAGTGCATCTTTTAGTAGGGATCATCATAGAGACCAGCTTCAGATCAATGGGTTTCTTATCCACAATGAAACCATACACAATATCCCTTTTTGAAATGACAATGTCACTGTCTCTAAGAAGCTAAAGGAATCTATCTTCGTCGATCTTCATC
This sequence comes from Chamaecyparis obtusa, assembly GCA_027943335.1. NCBI lineage: Eukaryota > Viridiplantae > Streptophyta > Pinopsida > Cupressales > Cupressaceae > Chamaecyparis > Chamaecyparis obtusa. The sequence continues at coordinate 624,279 of BSBK01004663.1, forward strand.
ACTGCAGTGACCTGCAATAACACATTACGAAAAATGAGTCTCCTCAAAGACTCAGTAAGGCATCTACTAACATCATTGAATACATCATTGTTCCTAGCCTTCCAGATATTCCATAATATATAAAAAGAAGTACAGGACCAAAGAATACAGCTATCATCCTCTCGAGCAAAAGATCCAGTGACAATAGACCAGAGATTAGTCTCTACACTCTAGCAAATTCCAAATTTCTTTTGCAAAAAAACACTCAAAGAAAATGTGTGGTACTGTGTCTGGTTTCCTGCATATTTTGCACTGATTGTATTCCCTGTCAGGTCTCTTAACGGGGAATCTTTGTAACAGCAGCCTCCAAATAAAACACAACTTTTGGCTCGGCTGGTGAATGCCACAAAGATGCAAGAGCCTTTGTCGAAGCCTCCAATGAATATTGCACTTTCCAAACCTTATTAATATGAAGGATGATATCCCAAGTTTCCGTGAGCAATTTGTAAATTGCTTTAGATTATGTTTCAGCAAGAGCCACCCCATCCCTCCATCTAATAACCTGGCCGATATCCATTGGTCCACTGCAAAGTCTTGGCAGGGTAAGGACACTAACTGCCTCTCTAAGAATGGAGTAAGTTCTCCATTGAGATTGAGGGAGGTCAAACCTAGAAGCAAGATCATACCAACTGATAAGGGAACCTCCTTAGGTGATATCCATAAGAGACTTAATGCCCTTAGCATGCCAAGCCTTGGCAGAGCACCCGTGGATAAGAGCCAAAGGTTTGTCATTGTATCTCAAGTTCCACCATACTGACAACTCACCATTGATCAGAAAATGGTCATTCACCACCAACAGGGGGGAGAGGTAAGGTTTACACAGATTCCAAGCTCTCCAAATTGATTTGAACATAGCAGACCCCTTGACTGAAACTTCAAACCTTCCTGTGAGCAAGTCCATAAGCCCCAAACCCTTCCATGAAGAACACTTCTTAGGATGTCTCCTACAAATATTACTCCTAATGAACACCTTCCAAGGCTTGTTCCCAATAGTAGACTTGGCTAGCCATTTGACTGCAAGTGAAATCCCCTAAGTACGTGGGTCTTTCAATCCAAGTCCCCCCATTTCCTTGGGAGTAGAGCACCACCTCCAGTTGACAGCATGTGCCTTTTTTCCTCCTTTTCCATCTGACCATAGGAACTCTCTGATATATTTTTGAATTAGGTTGAATTGTGCTTGAGTGAGAAACCATGATGAGGCGTAGTAAATAGTATATGAGGATAGAATTTTTTGGCATACCTGGAATCTCCCTGCCAGTGATAAATAGTTTCTCTCCCATTTCTTAAGTTTCTTCTGAATCTTGTCCACAATCCAATTCCACATATCTGTCAAATTAGGTTCAACTGAAAAGGGTATCCCAAGATACCTAACAATGTGCCCCGACCCTCCCCATTCCATACCAAATCAGGAACACCATGGAGGCTTAGCCTCATGCCAACCAAGCAAACATGACTTTTGAAGAGACACTTTGCTCCCTGAAACCAGGCAAAAAAAGTCTAATTTTCTCATGAGGCAGTCCAAGTTGACATCATCCAAGACAATCAATATGGTTGTGTCATCAGCAAATTGCACATTGGAAACTTCTTCTCCATCTGGAAGAGCAATACCCCTTACCTTGGTAGAAATGGAAGAATCTCTAAGTAAATAGAATAAAGCATCTGCTGCTAGCACAAAAAGGGTAGGGGCAAGGGGGCAACCTTGCCTAATTGACCTCGAAATCTCAAAAGCCTCGAACCTAACTCCATTGACCTCCACCATCGCCCTGGCACCATTCAACAAGGTACTTACCATATTGCAGAAACTCTGAGGGAAGCCTAGACACTCTAGCATGGTGTAGATGAACCCCCATTCTATCCTATCATAAGCTTTCTCATAATCTAGAACAACCATGCATGCTTCCTGGTTAGACACTTTGGCCCACTCCATAGTTTCCCAGCAAGTGACTAGGTTCTCCAAGATATACCTACTCTTTACAAACCCTGTTTGAGATGGATTAACCACATTAGGAAGAATGTATGTCAGCCTATTGGCTAATACCTTAGCCATGATCTTGTAGGAGATGTTCAATAAAGTGATTGGCCTCCAATTTTTAATAAGAGATCTGTCCCCTTCTTTTGGAATGAGCTTTATAAGTCCTCTATTAATAATATTCCCCAAGGTAGAGTTACTACATGCTTCTTTGTATAAGTCACACAGAGGCCCCACAATCCAATCCACATTAGTCTTATAAAATTAGCACTATTGTTATATTTACAAATAAAATTAAAATTAAGGTTTAAATTAATTATCATTTGATATCAATAATTGTTTATATAATTATAATTTTAAAAATTATTTATTATTACAATTATCGTTAAATAAAAAATTATAATTATATATTATATAATTAATGAAAATATCTTATATCATGTGTGTACAATCATATGATCAACTGAAACCCTAATCATAATAGTAAACCAAATTAAACCATAACCTTCAAACTATTTGAACATTTAACCAAATTGAGCCTTAATGATTAACTACTTTATACCTTGTCACTTGATAAATTAAGCCCTAAACTTAACCCTATCCAGTATACTAAACCAAAATGGGCTATAACCCTAATTTTAAATCTACCTAGATCCTAACTTATATAAAATCCAAAATAAAAATGACCCTTCAAATGTACAACACTCAACTTAACCCTAATCCTAATACAATTAAACTATAACCCAAACTGTATCTCTAATTGAACTCTAATTATAACCCTACATGTACAATAGCCTAAATGTAACTGTAACTATTAGTAATCTTGACCATATTACTAACTGTAATGCTAGCCCTAACCTCTTACCCTAATCTTTACCTTTAATGTGAGAGGTGCAAGTCCAAAATTAATAGTACTCCTAAGGTTAAAATTAAAACCTAATTGTAACCATAACCCTCTCGATTACCATAAGTAAAATGGTAAACATGACACTTATAGTAACCCTTAATATGATACTAATCCTAATTGTAAACATAGAATCTTATCCCTAATCATAACCCTAATCCTAACTACTATGTTATCGTTAACATTATAATTACTCATATACGGTAACCGTTCAAGTTAGTTGTTACCATGTCCCTACCATTTACAATACGTTAAATGCTAACGTTAAATAAGATACTAAAGATAATTATCATGTTAAACTATAAACAACATCCAAAAATGTATTACCTAGATCCCATCACTAACTACGCCCATAATCTTACTCTCACAAAAACCCTAATGCTAACCCTATACCCAAACCTACATATGATTTAACCGTGACTATAAACCATACATCATAACTTTGTGCATAACCTTAAATTGGCCCTATTTGTCATACTAACCTTAACCAATCTTTTAACCCTAATACTAATCCAAACTCAACACTCTGCATTCCATCATTAACCCAGATTAAGCCTCACCATATTAGTAACCCTAACCCTAACCCCATACCCTAATCTTAATGTTACACTAAATATGATACTAATCCTAACTATAAACCTAACATTATATCCCTAACCACATCCTTAATCTCACCCTATCCCTAACCCTAACCCTAACTGTAACTCTTACCTGAACCCTAACTCATAAGGTAAAATTTCCTACTAACCCTAACTCTCACCCTCTCCCTAGACCTAACCCTAACCTTAACTATAACTCTTAATCGAACCCTAACTCATAAGGTAAAATATCCTACTAACCCTAGCTCTCACCCTATCCCTAACCCTAATCCTAACTGTAACTATTACCTGAACCCTAATGATGACATAAAATGTCCTACTAACCCTAACTCTCACCCTATCCCTAACCCTAACCTTAACTATAACTCTTACTCAAATGCTAACTCATAAGGTAAAATATCCTATTAATCCTAACTCTCACCCTATCCTTAACCCTAACCCTAACTATAACTCTTACTCAAACCGTAACTCATAAGGTAAAATATCTTGCTAACCCTAACTGTAAGTCTTATCCGAACCCTAACTCATAATGTAAAATGTTCTACTAACCCTAAATCTCACCCTATCCCTAATCCTAACCCTTAGTATAAATCATACCCAAACCCTAATTATAGTTTAGCTAAAATGTCCTACTAACCCTAACTCTCACCCTATCCCTAACCCTAACCCTAACTGTAACTCTTATTTCAAATTATTTTAATAATTTATAATTTATTTATAATATTTAACTATATATAGACTATTTTTTTAATTTTACAACATTAAACCTAATTGCCGCCCCAATAATTTGATTTGATTTAATTGTTCTGCCATATACATAAACATTAGAAATCATAAATGTCTATTATGTTGCGCTGCGACTGCTACTAGCTTATATATATTTATATATATAATACACCGAGAGTAATCCTTCTCGAGGTGCCTATTTTCTTTAAATTGCAAGCTGCAATAGGCAACTCGAGAAGGATTACTCTCAGCATATTATATATATAAATATATATAAGCTAGTTTTAAATCTACCTAGATCCTAACTTATATAAAATCCAAAATAAAAATGACCCTTCAAATACAACACTCAACTTAACCCTAATCCTAATACAATTAAACTATAACCCAAACTGTAGCTCTAATTGAACTCTAATTATAACCCTAAGTATAATCATACATTATCCATATTCAAACCCTTACCATAATATGTCCCATATGGTTTAATTAGGTCCTAATTGGTATAATTGAGTCTAATTAGGTCCTAATATGTCCTATATTATCTAATTAGGTCATAACTAGGTCTAATTAGGTCCTAATTAGTTGTAAGTGAGTCTAATTGACTCTAATTGGTCCTAATTGGTCTCATTGGGTCTAATACCATCCTAATTGATCTAGAATTAAGTATAATAAGGTCCTAATTGGTGTAATAGAGTCTAATTAGGTCTTATTTGTTCTAATTGGTCTAATTACGTCCTAATTGGTCTAATTGAGTCTAATTAGTATAATTAGGTCTAATTATGTCCTAATTATAGTTGTATTTGAGTTTATGGTTATGTTTGAAAAAGGGAGCTATTATTAGAGTTCAGTTAACATCTTTGGGGAACATAAATACATGCTCTCTAATTATAAACAACTGTCTCCTCATTTCATTTGTACGAAGCCCTTTTTTTTTAGAAAGCAACCAACCAAATATAAGGGTGATATTTTTATTTTATATTTAATAATTTTTTATATATAGTTATAATTTTAGTTTTGTATTTAGTTTTATGTTTAGATTTAGTTTTAGTTTTACATTTAGATTTAGTTTTAGTTCAATGAGTTAGATTTAGATTTATATGTTGAAAGGGGTTACCGAGACTTCCTAGGGGTCCTAGTACGCCTTATCATGCGTTAGGACCCCTAGAAAGCCCCCATGACCCCTTTTGAAACATTAGCATGATCGAGTATGTCTGAAGGGGTCCTACGACCCCTTTGAACACACTTGAGGGTACTAATGTGTCAAAAGGGGTCATGGGGATTTCCTAGGGGTCCTAACACATGATAAGGCATACTAGGACCCCTAGGAAGTCCCCATGACCCCTTTTGACACATTAGAATGCTCAAGTGTGTCCTAAGGGGTGGACCCCTAGAAAGTCCCCATGACCCCTTTTGACATATTAGAACTCTCAAGTGTGGCATAAGGAGTCATACGACCCCTTGGGACACACTTGAGTGTTGAAATGTGTCAAAAGGGATCATGAAGACTTCCTAGGGGTCCTAACATGTGATAAGGAATACTAGAACCCCTAGGAAGACCCCATGACCCCTTAGGACACACTTTTGAGTTCTAATGTGTCAAAAGGGGTCATGGGGTCTTCCTAGGGGTCCTAGTATGCCTTATCACACGTTAGGACCCCTAGGAAGTCTTCATGACCCCTTTTTATACATTGGAATGCTCAAGTGTGTCTGAAGGCATCATAGGACCCCTTAGGACACACTTGAGCATTCCAATGTGTCCACAGGGGTCACGGGGACTTCTTAGGGGTCCTAACACATGATAAGGCATACTAGGACCTGTAGGAAGTCCTCATGACCCTGTTTGACACATTTGAATGCTCAAGTGTGTCTGAAGGTGTCGTAGGACCCCTTAGGACAAACTTGAGAATTCTAATGTGTCAAAAGGATTCATGGGGACTTCCTAGGGGTCCTAACACGTGATAAGGCCTATTAGGACCCCTAGGAAGTCTCCATGACCCCTTTTGACACATTTGAATGCTCAAGTGTGTCTGAAGGGTCTGTAGGACCCCTTATGACACACTTGAGCATTCCAATGTGTCAAAAGGGGTCACGGGAACTTCCTAGGGGTCCTAACATGCCATAAGGCCTATTAGGACCCCTAGGAAGTCCCCATGACCCCTTGTAACACATTGGAATGCTCAAGTGTGTCCAAAGGCATTGCAGGACCCCTTAGGACACACTTGAGCATTCCAATGTGTCAAAATATATCACGGGGACTTCCTAGGGGTCCTAACGCACGATAAGGCCTATTAGGACCCCTAGGAAGTCCCCATGACCCCTTTTGACACATTTGAGTGCTCAAGTGTGTCCAAAGGGGCCATAGGACCCCTTAGGACACACTTGAGCATTCCAATGTGTCAAAAGGGGTCACGGGGACTTCCTAGGGGTCCTAACTCGTGATAAGGCCTACTAGGACCCCTAGAAAGTCCCCATGACCCCTTTTGACACATTAGAATGCTCAAGTGTGTCCAAAGTCATCTTAGGACCCCTTAGGACACACTTGAGCATTCTAATGTGTCAAAATGGGTCATGGGGACTTCCTAGGGGTCCTAACACGTGATAAAGCGTACTAAGACCCCTAGGAAGTCTTCATGACCCCTTTTGATACATTGGAATGCTCAAGTGTGTCTGAAGGGGCCATATGACCCCTTAAGACACACTTGAGCCTTATCATATGACCCCTTGGGACACACTTGAGTGTTGAAATGTGTCAAAAGGGGTCATTGGTACTTCCTAGGAGTCCTAACACATGATAAGGCATACTACGACATCTAGGAAGTCCCCATGACCCCTTTTGACACATGAGAATACTCAAGTGTGTCCTAAGGGATTATACGACCCCTTGGGACACACTTGAGTGTTCAAATGTGTCAAAAGAGGTCATGGGGACTTTCTAGGGGTCCTAGTACACCTTATCACATGTTAGGACCCCTAGGAAGTCCCCATGACCCCTTTCGACACATTATAACTCTCAAGTGTGTCCTAATGGGTCATACAACCCCTTGGGACATGCTTGAGTGTTGAAATGTGTCAAAAGGGGTAATCAAAACTTCGCAGGGGTCCTAACATGTGATAATTGGGTCTAATACCTTCCTAATTGGTCTACAATTAAGTCTAATGAGGTCATAATTGGTATTATTGGTCTAATTAGGTCCTAATAGGTCCTATATTGTCTATGTAGGTCCTAATTGGGTCTAAGTAGGTCCTAATTAGTTGTAAATGTGTCTAACCGAGTCTAATTGGTCCTAATTGGTCTAATTGGGTCTAATACCATCCTAATTGGCCTAGAATTAAGTCTAAGTAGGTCCTAAATGGTAGAATTGAGTCTAATTAGGTCCTAATAGGTCCTATATTGTCTAATAAGGTCATAACTGGGACTAATTAGGTCCTAATTAGTTGTAAATGAGTCTAATTGACTCTAATTGGTCCTAATTGGTCTAACTGGGTCTAATACCTTCCTAATTGGTCTACAATTAAGTCTAATGAGGTCGTAATTGGTATTATTGTGTCTAATTAGATCCTAATAGGTCCTATATTATCTATTTAGGTCCTAATTGGGTCTAAGTAGGTCCTAATTAGTTGTAAATGTGTCTAACTGAGTCTAATTAGTCCTAATTGGTCCTAATTGGTCTAATTGGGTCTAATACCATCCTAATTGCCCTAGAATTAAGTCTAATTAGGTCCTAAATGGTATAATTGAGTCTAATTAGGTCCTAATTGGTCCTATATTGTCTAATTGGTCTAATTAGGTCCTAATTGGTCTAATTGACTCTAATTAGTGTAATTAGGTCTAATTAGGTCCTAATTATAGTTGTATTTGAGTTAATGGTTATGTTTGAAAATGGGAGCTATGATTAGAGTTCAGTTAATATCGTTGGGGAACATAAAGACATGCTCTCTAATTATAAACAAGTGTCTCCTCATTACATTTGTACGAAGCCCTTTTCAATAGAAAGCAACCAACCAAATATAAGGGTGGTATTTTTATTTTATATTTAATAATTTTTTATATATAGTTATAATTTTAGTTTTATATTTAGATTTAGATTTAGATTTCGTTTTAGTTTTACATTTACATTTAGTTTTAGTTTTAGTTAGAGTTAGATTTATATTTCTGTTAGATTTAGATTTTGATCATTATTTTATTTAATATTTAGTTTTAATATTTAGATTTAAATTTAAATATCCAGGGCAATGCCATCATATTGGTTTTTATTTAGATTATTTAGATTATTGATTTATAATAGTTTAAAATGATGAAATATATTTCTTCTTCCTTAATTAAAATTGGAAAATCTTTAAGATTTACTTTGAATACTTTAAGATTTAGATTTAGTTTAACTTTTAAAGTTAGATTTAGATTTAGATTTATCTTTCTCTTGGATTTAGATTTTGATCATTATTTTATTTAATATTTAGATTTAGATCTAAATATTATTTATATCTATTTGTTCTCTTCACATTCAATTAACGGTTTTATGATGTTTCTATTATTTCATTAATTAACATAATATGATTAGTATAAACAGGCGAAAATATATCTTTATCATTGTGCAAACAATATTGTTTTCTAGAGATATACTTCAAATTAAAATATGTGATAAATTTTTGAATTAATGACCTATAATGAAGAAAGAAAAAATTAACAATGGGTCTCTTGAAATATGACCCTAAACCAAATTGATACTTTACTCCAACACTAAAACAAATTAAGCACTACCCTTTTAAATAAAATGCAATCCTAACCCTAACCCTAACCCAAACCCAAACCATATCCCTAGGTTTAATGGTTAACCTTAATCCAAACCCTAACCCTAATACTAACCATGTTGTAAATGCTAACCCTAATGATAATCCTAATTGTAAGCCCTAATCTCAACCGCAACCAAATTCCTAACCTTAACCACAATACTAACCATGACATAGACCCTTACCATGACAATAATAATAATTCTAAGCCCTAATCCCAACCCTAATACCGAATTATATAGTTAATTACTTATAGTTGATTAAATTTAGGCATATAATAAATGGACCCTACTAAACTAAAACCCTGATAATAATAAACTTACATAATGCTTCACACAGCGCACTTGCGCACTTACATATAGGGCATTATAAATGTAATCGTGCAACCTCTATCAATCAATACACACAAGTGGGACCAAACAAATAATGGTTACCTATTATGCAAAGATGATGGACAACACTAGTGCATTCGCAAATCTGACCACCAAAGGAGAGATGTTGATTTTTCTAATAACTGGGACCGACTTCACATAAAACACTTGATGTTTTTGACCGTGGACTTGCGCACTTACTATCTTCTACATGGATGTGTGGACCTTTTTATTGCAACGCTCTTTAGAGTGATGACCAAACTTGGTTTATTTACATCTATTATGACAATGTGGCCATCGAGCAATGGGCGAATCGTTATGGACTGTACATATTAGGTGACTTCCTGGGGCACACAAGTGGTAGATGCAGTTCTAGAGCTCATGATAGAGTATGCAAATCGAGGTATTCCAGCATCCAAATTTGTGTTAGACTACAGCACACTATTCAGGCTGACCCATAGTGCGCCAAGACAATGACGCCATTGAATGGGGAGCACAGTCAGGGGTGCTTGAGCAGGTTGCCCGATTGACACATAAATTTAAGCTTACTTGTTTTTACGTATGCCCATTCATATTGGGGACCTTCATTTGTGTTGTATACTATTAAGCTACTTTCCTCTTTCATACCTTTTGATGCTTCTTTAAAATTTCATTTTTCATGATAGATGTAAATTATATTCAATTTTGGGTACGCTGGTTTAGATTGGAGCTTACAAATGTATGCTTCTAATAGATATTAAAAGTATTTTTATTGATGACATTTCTAACTAATGCCAAAAACATATTTGCAATGTAAAAACCATTACAAGGTATAATTACATTCCACATGTTCATATGATGTAACTACGATATAAACTTTGGTAGCTATAATACTGATAGTTGAAAACATCTGCTATATTTATCTTTATGGTTCATGAAGAAAAATCTTAAAAATATATGAATTAAAACTAGTTGATATGTGCACAATTTTTTTTAGACATCTATATGATAGAATTACATCTTAACAAGGATTAATTGGTTTCAGAAGAGCAGTGTACTTTCACAAGGAAAGGCATAGGGTAATGCTAGAGAGTTTTGTTTTCGATGTTCAGAAGTGCATTTTCCTATGAATTAGTCGCCTCATACTTTTTGAATGTCCTCAATGGTGTTGGCTATCCTCCCGACAAAAATGCACTAGAGGACATATTATTTTTTTCTAGATTTACGAAAACATGGTCATTTGTTTTTGAAATTTTTTGGTTGTATTTGATTCAAAATATCGAGATCACGTCCTCAATCAATATCAGTAAGTATTTAGTAGTAAGGAGGACTATTGTAGAAGTGGATAGATGTGCAGGTCACTTCCAAGTTATTTGAAGTAGTGAAGGAGATCAAGTTAAGATATTGGGATAGACATAAGGGATGATTTTGACGGCATGCATGAGAGACTCATGATCAATCTCATGAACTTGGGCTATGTTGCAGTCAATCCATGTTTCATCAAGAAAGATCTTCGATAATGATGCAGAGAGTTCTATTTATATTCCTCTGTTCTTCTATTTTTTCACAACACAATGGCAAATCACTTGGGCATAACATTTCGGTGTAGCAAGGTGGAATTGTTGCAGGAAACACCGGAGGAGCAATTATAGAGGATTTTTAGCAAAGCAAAGCAGAAGGAGCATGTGACTGTGGTGTCAATCCTGGTGGGTGACTTCTGGTCTAGTGGTCATGTCCATGATGGCATACTGGTGGCAGAGTTGTTCCAACCGATCATACAAATTTTTGGGCACCCTCTGCATGGTAGGAGACTGGCCCGTAGAATCCTGGCGGATGAAATATACCTAGAGGTGGCGGAGGCAATGGACAACTTCGATACCCAACTAACAAGAAATGGTTTGTTGGGTTTCTTTGCATTGGAAGGTGAAGGAAAAAATAAATTGATGAAGAAGGCGTGGTCTACCTTCAAAGTAGGTGTTATGTAGTATGATGAGGCAAAGTTTGGAGCCGTTCTCCAAGAAAATGATAAGCTCTTTCCAGAGGAGATAGGAGCAAGAGGGAATAATGTACTTATTCCACTAATCACTGTTGGTTGTAATCTGTAGGTTCTCCCTCATTTGTAATCTTTATTTTTGAGGAATACAAAAGGGTACTGCCCCCTAGGCAGAGCGGGACCTGACATAACTTACTAAAAAAATAAAAAAGGATTAATTGGTAGAATTAAAATTTAGTAAACAAACATGGAATAAAGGAAAAAAAAATAAAAATTGAAATTGAACTAAAATGTATTGTCCAAATTTTAACTTATGCACCATAGTATTGTATGAAATGAGGTTCATTTAACAAAGGAATTTAACAAATGCATACATTATGTGATTTGGATTCTTAGCCAGGGGTCTATCTATCATCTTAACACTGATTATATACGAAAATTTAAACCATGATATACATGTAAACCTAGCCATTATATTAACCATTATCTTAACCCCAAACCCTAACCCCACCAGTAATACTAATTGTATATTTGTATTCTAATAGTATTTTTATTTTTATAGTACTTGCAATCTAACTATTGTAAATTTTACGAACAAAGAAGGAACTCACAGAAAACACACAAAAGAAAGAAAGAACTAAAAATTGCTCAATTTTTAACTTATGCAGCATATTGTTCTACCCAACAAAGTGACTCATTCAATAAATGCATAGATGAGGTGGATATGGCTCTAAAAAGGGGTTTATCTGTCATGTTAATAGTAGTTGTAATAGCAAGCACGATAGGAACATCACATTACAACTTACCCTAACAATAATACTAACATCCACTCCACTCCTAATCAGAACTCTAACCAAAATGGTAATCGTAGCGATACTTCTCTCTACCTAACCCTAACCATATTCAATATATTAAACCATGATTACTAATAAAAATGGAAAACCCTTACTCCCATCCTAATAGTGTTCATAATACTATAAAATATAATAACCTAATTAATAAATCCTAACAAAAATCCTAATCAAAACTCTAAATCCTAACTCTAATCATAATCCTTACCTTCAACTCAATCCTATTCATAAAGATAATAGTAAATTAATGATCTAAACTCATCTCCCAGAGTGAAATCATAATCCTTACAATGATCCTAATCATAATCACAACACAAAATCCTAAATTGGAGGAATATAATATTAAATCTAAGCTTAATCCAAACAGTAAATCCTAAAACCCAATGTAAGCCATTTTATTTTCTTGAAATTTAGTGCACAAGTTTTAGATTATTACCTTTTCCAATTCGTCCAAAATCGTAAAAGCTAACCCCTCATCATAAATGTTGAACCATAATCTAAATCCCAATCGTAAATGGTAAGATCTAATCCTAAATCATAACCCTAATAGTAATCATGATGTAAAGTCATACCCTAACCTTCAACTAAATTAAATCCAAATCCTAAATCAAATTGAACCCCAAACCTAGAGAAAACCATATTGAACCAAATGGTTCCTAAAAATGTTATGAGTTTATGCTTTGAGATACACGAATAGTATGGGGTCAATATCCTAATGCATAAAAAGAATTGAGGAACCAACTTTAGGAATTCAATATCCTAATTGTCTCCTAATTGGGTCTTAATGGGTGTAATTAGCTCGTAATTGGTCCTAATTGGTCCTAATAGGTCTAATTGGGTCTAATTGGGTCCTAATAGGTCCTAATTGGTTTAGAATTAAGTCTAATTGGTCCTAATTGGTCTAATTAGGTCCTATTATGTACTAATTGGTCTAATTAGGTCCTAATTGGATCTAATTAGGTCCCAATTGGGTCTAATTAGGTCCTAATTAGTTGTAAATGACTCTATTTGAGTCTAATTGGTCATAATTGGTCCTAATTGGTCTAATTGGGTCTAATACCTTCCTAATTGGTCTACAATTAATTATAATTAGGTCCTAATTGGTATAATTAAGTCTAATTAGGTCCTATTTGGTCTAATTGGTCTAATTAGGTCCTAATTGAGTCTAATAGGGTCTAATTAGGTCATAATTAGTTGTAATTGACTCTAATTGGTCATAATAGGTCCTAATTGGTCTAATTGGGTCTAATACCATCCTAATTGGTCTAGAATTAAGTGTAATCAGGTCCTAATTAGTATAATTGAGTCTAATTAGGCCCTAATTGGTATAACTAGTCTAATTAAGTCTACTTAAGTCCTAATTGGTCTAATTGAGTCTAATTAGGTCTAATTACATCCTAATTCTAGTTGAATTTGAGTATATGGTTACATTTGAAATAGGGAGCTACGATTACAGTTCAATTAACATATTTGGGGAAAATGAAGACATGCTCTCTGATTATAAAGGAGTGTCACCTCATTTCATTTGTAGGAAACCCTTTTCAATAGAAAGCAACCAAACAAATATCAAGGTCATATTTTTTTTTCATATTTAATAAATTTGTAAATATATAGTTTTATTTTTTCTTTTACTATAACCTTAACTATAGCTATAATTGAACTCTAATTCTAACCCTAAGTATAATCATACATTATCCATATTCAAACCCTTACCATAATCAATACCTAGGTATACTTAGCTTCAACCCTAAACCTACAAAATCCATAGCCCCAACCATAATACCCTAAGCCTGACAAAACCCTAACCCTAACCATAATACCCCGACCCTAAAAAATACTAACCCTAGACACAATACCCTAACCTAAAATTGACCATACCATAGATCCTAAATGCCAAACCCTAATCCTAAATGGTCAAGCCTCATCATATTTATGCTAAACCCTATACTTGAATACGGACCCCTAAATGCTAAATTATAATCGTAACATGAACCCTAAATATAACCATAACTCTAAACATGTCATGCATATAAACCTTTATCTTAACTAGGTAACCCTAACATTAACCAACATGTAAACCATAACCGTAATGATAATTGTAATCATAACCCTAATCAAAACCAAAACCATAACCAAAAGAATAAGCAACATCTAAACCCTCACTATTGCCACTTCACTTTTCAAAACATAAAATTATGCTTTTTCCTCACAAAATTGAAGTTGCATATGTGATCCTGAAGTTAAGAAAATTTTGCTGCAAAAAACCCAGCAAAATCTTGCAAAGTTACCGACAGTTCACTACAATCTAGCAAGCCCTAATTGAATAGAACCAGTCCTGCTGAACCTATTGGTTGCTGAAATTGACCTGGAATTGGAAAACATGAATTGGTGAATTGGTACAGGCCAATTCTAATTTTAGTCCAAAATGAGCATTCTGCCAATCCTCCTCAGAACCTGGAATTAGAATTGAGGCATGGAATTTGAATTGGGGATTTAATTTCGAGAAGGGAAACCAATTCCTATTTTCCAATTCTAAGTTAATTCCAGCAACCAAACTTTTATTTTCAATGGAACCCTAGGTTTTCCTTTATTATTAAGGTTTCTATTTGATCATTACTTTTTGCAAATAGGCAATGAAGAAAGTGTTAAGGCATATAGACTTATGGATCTCGAGACTCATGAGATATTCATAGAGAGGAATGTTCACTTTGACGAAATTTCACCTAGCTTATCCTCTACTCCTCTCGATACTTCATACATTATGGAAACTAATAGTGACAATATTGGTACTGATTCAGATGGTTCATCTTCCTCAACACCTACATGCAAGATTACACCTTTTCTTGGTAAACTTAAGGTTGAGGATACTCCTTCATCATCTCCCACTAGACCTCATTGGGTTTGACAGACACTTGATTTAGTAGGTTCACTTGTGGGGATCCTTCAAACAGTCGCAGGACAAGGTCATAACATCAACACATTCCATATGCATACATTGCTACAGTGATAGGTCCATATGATTCAACACAACAGGGTACACCTTGTCTTCCAGTTACAGCTTCAGGGGATGACTATGTTGGGTGTATTTTAGGTTTTCTGAAGTCTTTGCCTTTGGTTTTGTTTCAATGTCCCGGCCTATGAAGTGTATGGTTTATGGTTTAGGTTTGTCCTAAAACTATGTAATAATGTTGAGAAGAAACCCTTGCCTTTGACACTTTTTAATTTGAAATGGTTATTTCCTTGGTTGGCTTTGAGTGTACCCTAATCATTATGTTTCCACGTTACCTTTTTTTTGGCCACTTAAAGTCGTATGTGTGCACATGGTTATTTCCCTCTAGGTGTTCACTGAATCGCTTAACACTGTCTCAAGTCTCTTTTTCATTCAGTGAACTAGCGAATGTTGTCAGCCCTTGCCTTTTTTTTTTAATGTTGTCACTAAGTCTCTAAGTCTGGGCTACAATTAAGTTCTCATCTAACGATCCAGCAACTATGTGGTCTCCTCTTCACTTAATAACTGGTGGTTTCATGTTAACCATCAGCGACTTGGTGCAACAGTTATCTCTAGTTCTCTGAATCGGGTGGCTATGATCAAGATTCTTCAACAAACTAGAAAACGTCATTGATTATCTCTTCATCCGGCGGTTGTGTTTTAATCTCGCAAAGACTAGGTCCTACTCAAAATCATTTGGCAATCTAGCAACTGAGTCATGTTTTCATACCCTCTAAGTGTGGCGGCTTTTCACAATGAACTTTGGTGAAGGTTTTAGTTTTCATTTCTCGCTTAATCTCAAGAAAAGGTGGCGATGCCCTAAGCTATTTAGCAATTAAGAGAATAAAGTGTTAGCGGGATCTCAAAGTTAATTAGGGAGGCTCTAAATGATTTAGTGACTTGGTGAATGAAGGGAAAGTCAAGTGTGTTTTCAATGGTTGTTGATTCTTGTAATAAAAAGGTGATGGTCAAAGTCTTTGGGCGATTCAGCGGCAGCCACAGATTGTGTTGGAGATCAACGGTTGGCTCTTAATCTCAGTTTGAAACCCATGGTTGGGAAAGCATTTAGGGACTTAGAGGATAGGTTTTTTCACTAGATCTTGCAACCAACATGTAATTAAGTTTTCCTTTCAGAAAATAAGTGAAGGCCTTGGTCGCTAGATCTCAGAATAAGTCAATGGGTTAACCAAAGCATTAAGAGATTGGAAGATAACGGTAGTTGTTGATTCTCTAGATGTTGACTATGGTCAAATGCTCAGGTAATATTTTCTCTGTTCACGGGTTCTCTGAATGAAAGATGAGTTAAGGAGTAGAGCTTGAGAATAATAAGTGAAGTCTTCGGTCACCCATTCTCTAAATAGAAGTATGGTTAACATAACAATTCATAGAATCCGAGACTCAATGGTCACATGTTCGCTGGATTGTCAAGGGTTAAAGTAAAGGTCAGAAGGAAAACATGAACTATTGATTGCCTCAGACATCAATGATTGTCATGAAATCTCGAAGTAAAGTTGTGAGTTATGAATTCCTTCTGAGATTAAGCGAATAGTCTTGTCCCGTGATCTCCAGATTCAACCTTGGGTTAGTATTACTTTTAGAGATCATGAGTTCCTTTGTTCGCGTGGTCGCTAAATTTTGCCTGGTTGAGTTTTCGTACCATCAATGTTATAAGCAGTTGCGATGTGGAAAAAGTACTATGCCAAGCTAGAAAAAGTAGAAAGCCATCCAATCAGGTTTTAACGAGGGTTTACATCAGTAATTAAGGGTTTTAATGCAAAAAATCCATGATCATTTCTCTCGCGCCCTATTTTTTATTTTTTAAATCATCCTGTCAACATCCATGCCATGGCTAGCTCTGATTTAAAGGTTGGTAATGTGCAGAATTGAATGCAGAAGTGAATTAGGCTAGATTTACTATGATTTGGCAATCACATACATGCAATTTGAAGTATATAGATAGGACAACATTACTTTTTGTTCTCAAAGTTATTCTAGAGATAGTTGAGATCGTTGTTGATGTAGTAGAGAGTGAGTAGTGCAAAAGTTATAGAATTAAGAGGTTCATGTTCTGTCAAGATGAGTCATCCTAGGGCAAGTGGAGCATCATCCAATGGGTCTATAAAAGAACAGAGTGGAGAGGATAAAGGAAAGCCAAATTACTCAGAGGAGTTCATCAAGCTGCTTCCTGGTTCAAATCAAAACAAGAGGGCCATCGACACGGTATTTGAGGATCTCATGGATAAATGTAGGGACCCTATTACTCCTGCAAGTTCTGGTTTTTCCTTGTTCTCATATTTTTACAATAATAGGAGTAGACCTATACCTGTTTGCAATGCTTGGGTGTTGAGAATGGAAAAGTTAATTGTGCCTGATGTGTTTTTAGATGTTGATTTAATCATTGAGATGGCTAGGTTGTATGACCCCATTTCTAGATACATTAGGTGTGAAGACCAGTCTATGTTTATCTCTTTAGATAGGGGGTCTTTCATGAGAACCTTCAATTTGTATTCCTCCTCTTCCACTGAAATTGACTTAAAGAAGGAAAGCGAAAAGTATGCTAGTAATGTAGGGTCAGTAAAGAGCCAAATAGTTAGGCATATTCCCAAGCATGATAAATATATAGCCCCTCTCCCCCCAGGTATGAATGCCCCTTATTCTTTTGCATCCCTCAATCATTATATGAAACTCTTGTGTCATGGGTTGTGTAGGGTTCTGGGAATAGATGGGGATGATGAGAAATTGCCTGCTGATCTTTTAATGATAATCCTAGACATTCAAAATTCTCACACCAACACTGATTATGATTATATCCAGTATATAATTGACATGATGCATGAAGGGTTTATGTCTATCAAGGAGAAGAAAAGGCCTATTAGGTTCATGCATTACTCCCTTCTTATGCATTTGATTCTATACCACCATGTTACTAATTTTGATGCAAGGGTATTGAAGATTAAGACCCATTTTAAGGGCACTCCCAACCTAGTACAGTATTGGTTGAGGGTCTGGAATATCACATCCAATGAGTGTGACTTCTCCATTTTTTAGAATTACTTTGTCCATCCAATGCTTGAAATGTTAGGCACAAATGTTGTGAGGTTGCCAACTAGGGTGTTGAGGGTTTTAAGACCATTGCAATATGATGACAATTGGCCAGGAAACCACAATTGGGGAGATTTCTACCTGGGGGAAAATTCCACAATTATCAGAGTATATGGGTGCCCTTAGCCCCCACACCTGCTTCCAAGATATGTACCTCCTAGGATAGCCATGATGGAGTTTATTTGACAATTAATATGGACTGACAAAGAGCGCCTAGGGCCTCATAGGAAAGGTACTTTCACACACAGGCAATTCAGGGTTGATAGCTTTTTGATTGGAAAAAGGGCAATGGATCAAGTCAGTGGTTGGCTCAATCATTTCAAGATGACTGTGAGTACCTACCAGTATGTTGATTCTAAGGGTTTCATTAGAATAGCTAGGATGACTTTGATTCCTAGCATTGGAACAATTAGAGAGCATGAGGACCTTCATGAGGAGGATGTAATAAGAAATGTGTTGGACTTTGATGAAAAAAAGAGAAGATGGACTAAGTATTTTGATTTACTAGACTTGGAGACTCAATTGAAGAATGTTGGAATTCCTTTTGGAGGTTTTTTCCCTAAACTCTCATACTTGCAAAGAATGGAAAAAATGATAGAAATGCATGGTCCCCTGTCTAGCTAGTTGGAAGGGCTAATTGAGGGGAAGTTGGAGGTGTCAAGGAACTATTCCACCTCTGAAAATGAAGAATTCATCAATGAATCATAGGAAGGTAGCGGTCCACTTCTAGCAGGGGAAGGACCAATTATTGACCTAACCCAAGAATCAACAAAGGTGGAGGCTATCTCAGAGCCACCATTGAAAAAATAGAGAATTGAGATTGGTGAACATTCTGAGAAGAAGAAACAAAAGAAGGTTTTGGACAGTGCTTCAGTCCTTGTGCCTGGTAAGAGGGCCTATCACCATCAATTGAGAAAGGCTATCAAGGAAGGAAAGAAGATGGTGACACAAGAAACAGGGGACTTGGCCTTATTGTTGGGATAGGATGAAAGAGAATTATACCAAGAAGAATTCCTCAGTGATGACCAGTTTCTCCAAAGCAAAGAATTCAAAGATTTCCTTATCTGGAGGAAATAGGAGGAAGTGAAGAGGTCCTTTCTTGAAGGTATGGAACCAAGTGAAGAGACTCTTAGGGATCTTACATCATATGATCCTAGTCTTGAGAGGATCACTATGGAGGAAGCAAGAGAAATGGTTAAAACAAGTGCCATGCTTTTGACTCCCGGATGAGATTTGACTTCTACCTTTATCATTGACCAAATTAGAAAACAACCAGAGGGAAGCTTGTCTTATGAAGTACATATTGATGACATGATTAGAGGGAGTGGTTATGACCCTAAGTCACAAGCTGTTGCACTTTGGTCTTTGGCCCCAAGAACTCAGAAACCATCTCTAGTAAGCATTGAAGAAAAAATTGAAGGTAACAAGATTGTCTGGACCATCCAAAATACCACTGATCTAGAGGTGTCGAAGGCAGTAACCCATTTGGCTCACCTCAATGAAGCTAAAACTATTCAATTGTTTGAGAGGTATAATAAGTTGTTTGAGAACTCAATGAGGGTTGCAAAGGATAGGGATTTAAAACTTATGTTGTTCAAGAAAATGGAAGGTGAATTGGAGGAATTAAGGGCAAAACTTGATGAAGCAGTTAAAACAGTGCCTCCCCTACCTTTGCAAATTGAGGCCCCTCCTCAGCCTGAGGCTGAGGTCCCTGACCATCCAATGGAAGATCTAAAGAAAATCAAACTAGAAGCAGCCCTGGAAACTATGACTGGTGTTGTGCAACATAGGCAGAACAAGATAAAAGAAAAGATGGAATCAGTCCATCAGTCAGTTATCATGTTGCATAAGACAAATGATAAAGTGAATGAGTCATTGGCTACTTTGGAGCCACTTCACAACATTTTCTCCAGGAGGAGTTTGTTATTTGATAAACTTGATGGTTTGCAAGAACATAGGCCTGATATCCCCGAGGTGGTAACTGAGGTTTATGAAAAGATTGGGTTGGTTATTTCTGTTTCAAAGTTTTTCAAAGGGAAGTCCAATCAAGTGAGGGCCAAATTGACTATTTTTTATAAAGATTACAGTATGTTTTTACCTTCTATTTTTGCAAGTGATGGAAGTGTAGTTAGTTTGGATGAATGGAAGACATCAATGGATCAGTTGGTGATTAGGCAAGAGGCTCTCCTCAATGGTGATAATGTTTTAGATATGGATGGGTGCAATGGAATAATTGGTAGTTTGTTCAAAGTTGAAGGTGATTGCACACAATTTGTTGCAGAGGTTAAGGCTATAATTGATTCAAAGTGGGACCTACATATCAAAACATTACAGGAGCTGCAGGGTTACAATTGGCCATTTGATGATGATGTGACAGCTTGGGGCAAAATGGCAAAGCACAAGAAGAAGAAGCCAGCTGTCCAAGAGCTAGAGGTAGAGGAAGAGGAGTAGAACACACATGGCACCTGATCCAGAATTCAAGGGAGAGCATGTTTCAAACATAGGATGATGTAAGTTAGCCTGTAATGGTGGTCATCATTCATGCTACAAATCAAAGTAACTACTCTGAAATATCTCTCTAGACGAAGGTGCCACCTGTGAAGATGTTAATGGTTGTTAACTACTTTCTGTTACTATGATCACTATCTTTAGTTTGTACTTTTTATCTTTAGTGCAAGTCATTTTCCTAGCCATCCAAAGCTTGTTGCATCCTTTCAAGGATTCCAAGATGGTTAGAGGTATATATAGCAAGTTTTTCTCCTTTGTAGAGGGTGGTTGAAGTTTTTTGTAAAGAAGAATAAATATAGCTCCCGACTTTCTTTGATGTTTTGCTAAAATTGTAATGGATACAGCTCAAAATTAATACAAATATACTAAAGTTTCATTTCCATTTCTGGTTGTCTTTGTGTATGGATGCTTTGAATTTCTTATGCATTAATTAGTAAGGCTAGTTTAATGCATTGTTCACAAGGTGAATATAGGGGCTGAACTCAAGTTTCTCTCAAGGAGAGAATAAAACCTTTAGAGAGGTCCCTAGGATTTGAAAGTCAATACATTAATCTAACAACAGGGTTCGGAATTGGGAGAATGAATTGTTAGGCGATTTATTTGAATTTTAGTATCTTTATGTTAATAGGATTCTGTAGATGTTCAATTTTGACTCTAACCCAATGGATAGGGCACTGGTTTAATTTGATTTGCATTTGTTCACCATCATTTGATCAAGAAATTATATCCATTTACTTTTATTTGTATGTCGTGAGCTGTATTGGTTATGTCAAGTACATAGATCAATTTTATTATGCTTTGTAGAAGCATTTGAAGGGTAAACCCGCCTAAGTTTTATACTCAAAGTGAAGAAGGCTCAAAGTCTTAGTACCTTAGCATTTAAATTTTGCTAGATGTAGCTGTTGGGAATGCATGAGTCACAACTTCAATAAATTTCTGAATATTTCAACCATTTTCATATTTAAGTGCTAATAGACTACTTGATAGATATTGCAGGTTTGTTTGAGGAGTCCTACAGTGTCAAATAATCAACTAAACAAAATGATATGTTGGAATGACAATGCAGTATTTGTTGATATAGCGTCGATGACTTCGGTCAATGTGCCTATGTGTCAATGTGGTGTTGGCCCTTGCGTGTTGAAGACGTCACACACAACAAGTAATCTTGGGTGTCAATTTTGGGATTGCCCAAATAGGAAAAAGGTCTGGATATGTATTTATATTTTATGTTAAAAAATAATGTGACAACTAATCATTTTAGGAAGAACTGATGTAGATTTGGTATTGCAGGGAAATAGTGGATGTCAATACTTTCGGTAGGTCAATGAAACCACATTTACATCTACCCCATCTACATCTATACCTAATGTAATAAATCATTGCAACTTGTGCAAGGCTCGAGAGGTAGCTAGTGTCGCCGAGATTGCTTCAATGATGAAAGCAGAAATCATGTTTCTATGATGCCTTCTTTGTGTAGTTTGTGCACTATTGGACCATATGCGTAAATGTGGTTAACAGATGGCTATTATAGATACTAATTTTTTTTTAGAATTTGAAGTAGATACATTGGACATATTTTGATAAACTCATGAAATTTTTGTTGTTTGTGACTTCATTATGATTTTGAATATAAAATTAAACAAAATTTAAAATTAACCTTATTTAAAAAATGAAAAAATTAAAACATTTTAAATTTATTTATTTTTTATAATTTTCTATATTAAATTTTTTTTTTTTTTTTAAAAAAAATTGTTATATTAAAATAATTAAAAGAAAAAAGAAAAAATCATACTCAAATTCTAATTCCGGTTTCAAAATGTGGAACCAAACGGAGGAAATGCATCTTCTCACTCATATTCTGGGTCAACCAAATAGTACAAACTATAATCTAGAAATGAAAAACCAAATTATCAAATCCATGATTTGACCATTTCCAACATTTGATTAAATCCAACATTTCCTAATTCCCGCAACCAAACGGGAAGAACCATTTGGTTGCTGGAATTGACCTGGAATTGGAAAACATGAATTGGTAAATTGGTATAGGCCAATTCTAATTTTAGTCCAAAATGAGCATTCTGCCAATCCTCCTCAGAACCTAGAATTAGAATTGAGGCATGTGCCAAATTATAACACCACGCGGGGTCATGTTAGTAACACTTCTTCAGTCACTTAAACCTGGCCCCTTTTTAATTTTTCCTAAGTCTAAGCCCGGTGATTTTACTAAATAATCTGAAGTCTCTACCACCTTATCTCTTAATATTTTGGCACTATAGCCCACTTGGAATCTGGAAACTAAATCTAACAGTGGTCGCTTGTTCGCATAGAATCTTTTGAAGCCATGCGATCATGCGACAACCGTCAATCTTATTTATTCATTGGCATTTATAGCAGGTGGGACCACTGCCAAATGTATCCCACATGGACTTCTCTGATTGGTTATATTTTGTTGACTTGGAAATCGTTGACGAGGCTAACACTTAAGAAGGAAAACTTTATGTCCACCTACCGGATATTGCAACATGGCAACTCCTCGTTAGTTAAGAAGAATGGGCCCAGCCTTAGGAGAATCTGCACGCCTGACAATTTGCAAAAGATCCAACGGTAGTCACATGTTTGCATAGAATCTTTTGAGTCAATGTGATGATGCGACAACTGTAGATTTAACTTTATTCCCAGGCATAAGAGAAAGGTGGGTTTGTTGCAAGGTGTATACACGTTGCCGCTGCGGATTGGTCCAAGGTGTGTGATGATGTGGAAGATGTCAGTAATACTGGTGCTCAATAAGGAAAAGTTATAGGTCCTCTATGCTAGGTAATGCAAATGTGGACTTTCCTAAATGGTCAAGGCAAAGGGTGGGGCCAGAATATTTAAAGAATAAATGGCAAGTGGAAAATCTAACGGTGGTTGCATGTTCGCATATAATCTTTTGAACCTATGCGATCATGTGACAGCCGTAGATTTAGTATTAAGGGCGTGATGGCCTACTTCATGTCTAGTCATAAAGGTGAAATCAAAATGACCGTCGGATGCAGCATTTGGTGAAGGTGAAGAGTCCAAGGTACAAAGTGGGGCCTGGGTGACGTGTATAAAGATTTTCATTGATGCAGATTGATCCAACAGTTGTCACATGTTCGCATAGGTTTATTTCAGGCCTTGCAATCATGCGACAGCCGTTAGATGTTTTTTAAAAGAAGATGAATGGCCCAAATTCAAACTTAATACAGAAAGGTGTGAAATTGGGAAATTCATTTTTCTCGTTCGACGACGATGACAGGTCGATTAGTCAGAAAATTAATTGTGAAATCATGCGGAGTAAATTGCTAGAATGATTACTTTTGATTGATAATATTTCAAAGATCTATGCCTTTTTTTGAAAAAAAAATTTCTTTAGATCTGCAAAAATGCAGAGGTTTTTCCTGAAATTTGTTGGTTTTTTTTATCAAGAATCTATAGATGAAGAAGAACAGATCTTGAATTTTTGATAAAAATCTGCTACATTTTTTGATTCCCAAAAACTGTACAGTGGTGCATTCCTTCGGGAGGATAGCCACGTTTTAGAAAATCACAAGAAGATAAAAGTTTGCCAAGAGTTGGGGGAGAACTTTGCAGAGAGTGATTGTCATTTCTGAGAATTTTCAAGAGAAGGTTGGTGAATTTTTGCATTTTCTATTCCTGTTAGAAAGAAAATCATTACAATTCTGCAGTATTTCATTTGCGTCAACTGTATAGAATCAATACCCTAAAAATGTCACGTAGAAAGGAATTGTCTGGCGAGATCGATTATAGTCAAAGGGGTTTGCATGAGGATTTGTTACAATTATTTCCCAATTCGACAACTGAACTAGTAAAGGTGAAACAACTAATGCCAAAAGAACCTAGGCTAAAGATTGAGGATGGTTTATATAATACATGAAAGTACATTAGGGATGCTAAGATTGGTACACTTAATGCAACTGGCATCTCTGATCTCACTGGTCTGACACTATTCACAGTAGGGTTCAACCAAAGAAATGCCCCTATTCCTACCAGTAATATATGGCAGTTCGACCTAGGGAAACTTGTGGTGCATGGTATTTTCTTAGATGCAGACCTAATGGCTCAAGTTGCAAAGAATTATGACCCTATTACTAGGGAGATTAGGGATGGCAGAGGACAATTGTTGATGAAGATTTCAGCTGATGAAATTAGGACATTTTTTAGGTTAAGTGAACCCTCAAATTACCTGGAACAAATTAATTTTGAAAAATTGAGAGAAGTGTACAATGCACAAAGGAATTATCTCAGAAATGGTCCTTTAACAGAATTTTGTACTAAAGTTGGAAAGATGGTTGTCATAGGGCCAAGCACATAGGAGTATTTCAAAATAGATTATTTTGATGTGAGAGCAAGAGGTGCATACTAGGCATTATGTCAAGTTTTAGGGGAAGATGCTAACGAGAGAATGCCAGTACATTTGATGTGCGTGATGGTCCAAATTTTGCATTCATACCTGTCAGTTACTTTTGATTATGCCCTTTTCATTACTGAATTGATTCGTAATGGATTAATTGGTATCCAAAAGAGAATAGTTGACAAGCCTTTTTGCTAGTATTCTTTTATGATGTACATGTTCTTGTTTAAAAAAGCTAGCTATTTTGAGGAGGAAATGGATTTGGAAAAACAGAGGGATGGTGAGGACATGCCAGTACAGTTGTGGAACCTCAGCATGACATGGGATAGGAAGGATAGCAGTTTTATACAATTTGATAAATGTTTTGCTGCTAGATTGAGGAAATTGTTTGTTCCTGACAACTGTAGAATCCCAACTGCCTTAGCTAAATTGATTAGGCCATAGCAGTTCGCCAGCCACCTCAACATAGTTCATAATTGGGGTGATGTTATTTTCTATCCTTATTCTACTATTATTAGGTTATATGGTTTTAAAGGGGCTCCTTTTATATTACCATATCAAGTTCCTCTTAAGATTGGTATAGTTGAATTCTTTAGACAGCTAGGAGATATTGAGAAAAATGTTCTCGTAGGGAAACAAAGGGGATGTATGTTCCAAAACATTACATTTTCCCACCAATTTATAATTACAAAATGTGGATGGGTTCATATGGGAAAATTCCTAGAACCATATCATATGGCTACCACAGTTGTCAGGACAGTAGACCCAGAGGGGTCTTATAATGAGATGTTCAAGAAGAAAGTCAGGTGTTTAGCCATAAACCATATTTTCAATTTTCCAAAAGACATTATCAGGAATGTCCCAAGATTGCATGATCAAGAAGTAAGGAAAGAAAAGTGATTGGCATATAAGAAGATATTGGATTTTGTCAGACAATTTGACCCAAGGTATGACCCCCTAAATAGTATAAATCCTATGGGTAAGAAAATAGATACTCTTATGGATAATTTTGAAGAGATCTATCAGACCTTAAATGAGAAAAAGGAGAAGGTCATGAGTGAAAATCTAGGAAAAGCTCAAACACTATTGAGCCAGATAACATTCACAAAGAGGCTACCTCTAGGCAAGTATGTGGTACAAAAGAAGACTAGTTATAATGTGGTAATCCCATAGTGTGACAGAAAGAAACAAATAAAGAAAAAGGAGGATATCCCTTCCACATCACAGCAGGTGAAGAAGCACAAGGAGTTTGTGGATGTTGCAGACACACCTCAAGATAAATTAATTAAGAATGTTCCTGACTTCTCACCTCCTACAAAGAAAAAAAAATTAGAAGAGAGGCCCCAGGATGCAGAAGAGGAATACTCTCCTTCCCAATCACCTCTAGTTATCATGGATGATCAGGCGAGTATAGAGCAGGCACAACAAATGGGTTCTCAAGGTCAAATTTGTATGACCTATGAAGAACTTAATGAAGGAGTGCCAGAGCAACCAAGAGAGCCTAAGTTAGGCTTAACAAAAGAACAGATGGCAGGTACAGAGGTGGACCCTATAATCAAACAAGCTTATGATGAATTCCTCGCTGATGATGACTTTGTTAAAACTAGGGATTTTACGCAATTTTTTTGGAGATTGAATATGAATAAATTTGAGGAAACATGTGAAAAAGGACATAAGGAAAATCTAGATAAAGATCTTAAGATCATTGAAGTAGAGGTTAGAAAAGAGATGATAGAAAATTTTGAGAAAACTAATCCAAAATAGGGGAGAGAACTAGTAAAAAATGCAGGAGTACTTATCCTCCCAAAATGGGATATAGCAGATGTAGTAGTCCTTGATGCAGTGAGGAAACAAACTACTCCTATGCACAAGACCAAAGAAGAGGCAGAACAGACCATAAAAGGAGTTGCTTTCAATAATGACCATCAAGCCTTGGTCATGTGGTCTTTGAAAAGGGAAGAAAAGAATAAAGGAAAGAAAATTACTAGAAGTGATCTCACTAGTGGCCTCATAGTAAAAAGGGTTGTTGACACTTCCATGATTGAAGCATCAGGAATGGTGGTAGCCACAGACCAACTTGCAGAGAAAGTAGCAGAGAAGGAAGCCAAGGAAAAGGAAGAGCTTGCAGAACGGTTTGAGATAATGTTGAAAGCCTATGGGGAATTAAAATAGGGGATGTTTGAAAGGGACAAATTGATTGTAGATTTGAAGAAAAGGTTGGGAGAAGAGGGTCCATTTCAAGTTTCAGGACAATTGCAAATTTCCTCTTCCCCTACTGGGCCTTCTTCTTCAAGTCCTATAGTTCAATATCCCATATCCCCTCTCCTTCCTTCTATAAGTAATGAACAGATAGAACATAGAGAAAAGCAGAGGTATGAGAAAAGAATAAGAGGTATTATTCTACATTTTGCTGCTAATATAAAACCAAAATAGGTTTATAAGAATGCTAAGCAATTGGCTAGCATTTTCGTTTCTTTTAAGGAAGAAGCAGACACTGTAGGAAAAATTATGGATAATTGGATTCCTAGGGAGAATATGTTAAAGTCATTATTTCATTCAATTAAAGAGCAGGGCATTGTAAATGTTAAACTAACAGACACCTATAAATTTGTTAAGAACCTTTTTCATTTTGAAGCAACTAGGGAGGGGTTGAAGAAGAAGCCAGAACTCCTAAGAGTTAGATATTTCCAAAATGATGTCCAACTAATCCCTGGCCTTGTCAGAGCAGATGAGATTATAAGGGATAGGGAACAATGGTTAGAACAGATTAATAATGGAGTGTTATCTAAAATTGATGTTGTTTTAGGAACAAAGGATAATACCCCTTTTGTACAAATAATTGAGGTACTACAAGACATCAGGATACACTTCATAAAGGTAATGGCTAAAGTTAACCAAGTGGTTTCTGGTTGGGATAAAATCCTACCAAAGAGGGATGAGATTCTGGCTTTTGAATGGCCAAGTGAAGACACTTTTATAGCTTGGGAAGCAGCATATCTTGTGGAGAGTGAGAAAGAAGGAGAAACATCTGAAGAAGAAGCAACAGGTGGTGGGGCCCCAAGCTCCTAAAAAATTGTTGCAAATAGTGCTAGAAGCATCAAACAATTGAAAGATACACGGATGAAACACCTAGCAGATGCTGAACTGACCTTCAGACTTGTTGCAAAATTTTGGAGCTCACCTTTGCAAATTTTTGGTAAAATTGTAACAAGGTGTTATATTTGCCTTTTTTGTCTCATATGACAAACTCTTTTGTCTCTTATAGAAAAGATCTGAAGCTTGTATGCAATCCTTGTATCTATAAAAGGATTACCAAGATCATTATAGGAGGACCGAGACTTGACCATATTTTGTGACAAGTTTTAAGTCTATAATATGGTAGACTGTATTAGACATATTTTTGTACGAAAGCAATATTGCTGGTTCGAATTAAATATAGACAGTTTGCATTTTAAAGCATTTTGTATACATGATATTGATATAGCATTTGAATAAAATCCAAAGTTCAAAGCTCTCCTGTGTGTATTTCTCTTGGAGTTATGAATTATTGAAATTCGTTGCATAGATTTTCTATGTGTGTATGTTTGTGTTCTTCAACTCTGATTTAGGATCAGATTATATAAGCTTTAGAAATAGCATAAATTATTTAAAGTTTTACATAAGGATATGAGTAAGCAATATGAATGTAGGTTTCCTTTGATAAAATGATGTTGATCTAGATCATTTCAACAAATTTTTGGATGAAGCTATTAGGGCATAAATGGACATCAGCAAGTTCACCACAAATGTAAAAAAAAATTGTTAATGCAAGATGGGAAAGACAAAAGAAGCAATTGCAGAGCATTCAACAATTTCCATGGCCAATAGAAGATCAAGTTACTACATGGGACAACATGAGAAAGCTTGAGATAAGTAGGCCTGCAACAGATGACCTGGATGACTTCGATGATGAATGAGTTCCAGCAGTGCACCTGATCTATGAGCACACGATGAGTAACTAATCATACAGGGGATGATGTAAGTTAGCCAGTTAGGCATTCATCATTCATACAACAAACTTCAGCAGTGGCATATGAATACCTGTAGACAAAGGTGCAATTTAAAGTGGAAGTTCAAACTCCAAGAAGCAACTAGATTGGCAACATTTTCCCTATTTCTGTTATATGCTTTAAAACTTTTGTATTCTAGTGCAAAGTCACTATCAGAGCCACCCGTACCTTGTTGCATCCTTTTCTCAGGGATCCCAAGGTGGTCTCTCTATATATAGTTGTTTCTATCTCACACCAAAGGGTGGTGAAATAGTTATTGTCATACGATTTGATATATTTAGTCTTTTGATTCTCAAGGAATCCATTTTCTTTGAATGTACCGACACTGGAGATTTATCAATAAAATATACAAAATTTCCATGTATATTTCTTATTGTCTTCATGTATGGTTTTGATTTCTCTATATGTTTATTGGAAGAAACCAAGCTCCATACAAAATACACTAAAGACTGAAAAACAAAGGACTTAATCAAAAACGGATTGAGAAGAACACGCTTTTATATTCCAAATTATGTTGAAAATTTCATACGGATCAAAAATGTTGTCATTTTTTATTCACATTTACGAAAATGTAGAATGTATTAGGTATTTTTGAATTTCCAAAAATCCACTGTGATTACCATTTGTTCAATTTCACTCTATCAAAAATGTTGTCGTATTTTATTCACATTTGCAAAAACCTAGCCCTAACTGTAGCCCCAACCTTCATGTAAAACCATAAGTAGATAGCCCCAATTGAAAACCTAACCCTAAACAAAATCATTATCTGGAAACCCTTTAACCCTTTAACCTAATCCCAAAAAAATTTTAAAAAATAGTGCCTTTTCGCATATCTGAAAAAATAAACGTAGTGCATTTTCATCGGGAGCTTAGCCGCTGCCCTTTGTATTCGGCCGCGTGTACACTTATAAGTAAGTCAATAAGTGGGTCCCTTGCAGACCATCTTGAATGACATCAATGGCCCCCAAGCTATCACCTTTACACAATTAAGGTAGAGGTGCACAAATAGTTCAAAAATGATGGTCCAATAAGATTGAACAGGCCATCAAATTTCTTGCATTGTTGAACCATCAAACAGCTTAATACATGTTGCCTTGCCGCCCACCACGATTTATGCATTTCCTTTCCTAGGTTTCAAATTCAATTCATAACAGCTCATTGGCTTGCCTAACCATGCAGCTATGGTTGACGTCTAGTTTGGGACATTGCATCTAAATTGTCTGGCGAAGGTGTTATTCTATGCTCTTAAATGGTAATTTTCTACACTTTATCCATTCCCATTTGTATTCCATTTATGGCTTTTCCTCCTGCAAATTATGCAAATCACTCTGCGTTGTCGACTTCTATGAAAAAATTGAATGAATATTTCAAGTGCATAGTTCTCTATTACTGAATTCTTCAGAGGCCATGTATCTTAACATATTATGATTGTGAGCTTAGGGTAAGCAATTTAGCTATCAATTCAAAGCCCTAACCTTCCTATCAACCCTGCCGAAGAATTGTGATCATGAAGTGGAAGGAAGGACCTTGT
Organism: Chamaecyparis obtusa; assembly: GCA_027943335.1. Classification (NCBI taxonomy): domain Eukaryota; kingdom Viridiplantae; phylum Streptophyta; class Pinopsida; order Cupressales; family Cupressaceae; genus Chamaecyparis; species Chamaecyparis obtusa. The sequence continues at coordinate 655,070 of BSBK01004663.1, forward strand.
GATCAGAATTTGTATCTTGATGAGATAACAAGACAGTTACGAGGGTCACATGGAATCCAAAAAAGAGCAACCTGTAATACTCACCCCAAAGATTTTTTAATTGACACCCATGAAGGATACAGAGACCCTTTTCTAGCACCTGGCGTGATAGGTTTTTCCTTGTGGAGAAGAAATTAAAATAAGAGAAAAGAGGCAAAACCTGTCAAGAACATATGGGATTCCAATTTAGCTAGAAACATTGTCCCAAATGTTTTTGTTACTGCAGACTTGATACATGAGATTGCAAATAGGTACGTCCCTAACACCAAATAGGTACTGACCCATGATAACAAGGAAATTATGAAGATAACGAGAGAAAGTATAAAGGAGACATACATGCTAGATACAAACAAGGACTGGTGGCCACTTGATACAAATATGATGGGCCGTGATTTTGAAAAGTTACATAATTTGTATAGAAGCAAGATTCCTCTTCACAGGCCAAAGCACTTGACTAGGGCAGAGAAGGCATTGAGTCACAAAGACAAGCCTCTATATCATGTAGATTTGTTTTCTCCATACATGAAAGATACATACTACGCTTTATGTCAGTGGCGTCATGAGGATGCAACATTTAATATCCCCAATTTGATGTTGGTCATGTGCTTGGATATGCAAGGAAATCAAGCCCACGGATGTTTTGACTATGTGAGAACATTAGCAGATGACATCCATAAGGCCTTCATTAGTATAAAGTAGGGGAAGAGTAGTAAGTTCAGGTTCTACTCCATCTTAATGCACATGATTCTGTGGAGCGGACTCAAGATTTGGGATCCAAAACTCAGAGTCGAAGCCAGTGTTGATGGGGAGATGGCACTAGTCCAAGAGTGGACTTACATTTGGAAAAAGGATGATAGTACATCATCCTATATTTTGTTTGAGAATCATTTTGTCAGGCCTCTGATGACTTATTTGAAAGGGAGTGTCCCATGGGGGCTGTCTGATAGAGTGAAGCAATTCCTCAGACCAAAGGATTTAAACCTAAAGACGGGAATCAATCACAATTGGGGATCATGGTTTTACTACAAGGACCATACAGTGATCAAATTTTTTGGAAGTCAAGTAGCGCCCAAGGCACTACCAATCACAGTCACTAATAGAATTGCATTCTATGAAGTAACGAGGTAGCTTGAATCTGCAGAAAGATATGCTCTAAGAGCAACAAACAGAAAGAGGTTATTTCTTCCCTGCCCAGGTGGTCATAAAAGGTCTTTTGCACTTCCTATCAAGAAAGGGATTTGAGGTGATACCTAGCAAAATGAAAGAATATAACATGATTGATGAGAATTACAGATTTTATGACCCAGAGGAATTCATAAAGGCAATATACCCAGGATCCAACACTCACCAAGATGACAAGATAGAAGATTGGATACATAATTGTACAAACTATGATGATGTACTCAGGAAAAGGGAGAGGTAGTACAAGATACAACATTCAGAGCACCAGAGGTAGAGAGAAGGTAACTATCAACCTGACTATAAATTGGCTTGTAATGTTGAGACAAAAATGAATATGCTTGTAACCTTGTACATTGATGTTGATAGCATGCCATTGCCCCATGAAATCAACAGTGAGGATGAAGAGTGGAGGCCCACCCAAATGGAATTAGACTCTGGCTCTTCACCTACTTGCATTGGATCCCCGATTGGGCCTGCATCCGAACCTTCCACTCCATCTAATTCAACTGCACCCATGGAGGGTACTTCATCACCACACCCAGGGCCATCTCCTGCTGCGCAGAAGCATTTCTCCAATCTACCACTTTGAACATTGGCTCCTAATCAAAAAATCTCATACACTCCATATGAGGCATTTCAGACACCAACTCATCCACTTCCACCTCCTACACGCTTCGACATTGTAAAAGAAATTGAACTGGAGCCACCATCCAATGAAAGAACACTTCCTGCTTTCAAGTTAGGTGGGGGGTTGACTGAAGATATACAAATGGAGGCATGCAGAGAGTTAATTGGTGATGATAAATTCATAAAAAGGAGTTCAAACACTTTGTTCTCCAACAAGAGGCCATCAACCTAGTTGCTAGCAGGGGACTAAATTTTCAATCATTGAGTGAAGAGGACCAGTCAAAAGTAAAGGATGAGGTACTGAAAAGGGTAGAAGAATTGATGGCAAAGATCACTCTGGAATAGGGGAGAGAAATTATAGCACAAAGTGGTATTCTTCTTTTGGAAGGTTGTGATATTTCATCTGCCATTGCATTTGATAGCCTCATGAGGAGGCATGATCTTGATCTGTCTAACCTCTCGCCAGATGAAGAACAGAGCCTCGTATTTGGTTCTGCATTTGATGATGACCTTGATGTACTTGCTATTTGGTCATTGTATCCCAATACCAATAAGCCATCCATGATTTCATTTCAGGATAAATATTATGGACAGTTTCTTATGAGAAATTCTCCTAAATTTTTGAGTGTACAAGCAACTAGTTTAGTTGTTAATGTGGAAAAGATGTCAGACGCAGTTGCATCTAGGGAAGAGGATAGGATTGCAGCATTGGAGGCTGCAAATAAGAGGCTTTGAGAGAAACTGTGGGCAGTGTGTGGACATCCTAATGAGGGGATTCATCATGAGGAGGTTGATAAATTGAAGACTACAATTGCAACATTAAATGTTGAGAACCGGAGATTGCAAGCCAATTTAAAAAAGACCATTATAGCTACTTAGACTAGTGATGCCAGTAACAATACACTATGCACTCTCATTCACTACAAGACAGACATCCTTACAAATAATGCACAAGAAACATGGAATGTTTTTGTAGAGTTTGTCAACTTTCAGAATAAACATCTACAGTGCCAGTGCTTTTTGGCATGCTCACTGTCAAAGTTGAACAAGTTGATAAGAGGCTTTAAATTCTACTCATCAAAGTTTCCACCTTGTGTTCTTTCGGATCTTGTGGTTGATTTTGAGTGGAAGTTCGCTATTTTATCAGAACAGTTCTCCAAGCATCAGCTATACACCCACATGATGACGAGAGAACTTATAGATTTTTATAGTCTAATTGATTGTGGGATGCCCTCCATTTATGCCAACCACAAAGAGGGAGACAAGGCAACAAAAAATCTCAAGACATTCTTTGCTTGGCAGGCTGAAATTCATAGAATGTGAGATACTGCCCTTCTATTGTCACGACCCAATGAATATAGAACAATGAATGTATTTGATAATCAAATTGAGGACTTGGTTAGAATCCAACACGGATGGGTTAGACTCAGCAAGGCAAAGACAAAAATCTATGATACAGAGTATATCTTCCATCTCAGATCGATGCACGATTTGAAAGATCGAGGGCTAATCAATGAAACAACACATCTAGAGGATCATTTCAATATCCAATTTGAAACGGCCTCCACATTGATGGAAAAAAGGTATGGTGAGTTTATCGAGTGGGCTGAAACATTTTGGGAGTCCCATTCAAACAATGTGAAAGCTATTAAAGATGCTGAAAGAATTGGATGCAGGATTCGAGAGAAATTGAAACAATATGAGAGCATATAGCCAGGTACCGATAAAGACGTGTAGGAGGCAAGACTACATAAACATAAACATAAAGAATTCATCAAATCTCTCAAATTAGAGATGCATGAGTTCAACTGTCTTTCAGATGGGTGCTTGCCCAACCTTTACATAGAGATTGGAGACATGAGAGGTGTGGCCGAGTGGGTGGATGAGTGCAGGACAATGGTGGACAAGGACTTCAAACAGGCAAAGAATTTTGATCTCATGCTTCAAAAGATCCACTATCTCATGGATAAGTTCATTACCATTGAAATGGCTATAAGGGAAAGCATCAGTCATGCTGTGACATACAAATCTAATGAATATATGCAACATTTATCTGTGGTCGAATCATGGGTTCGCAGGGCCTAATATTTATAATGTTTTGATTTTGAAAGTTTTGTTAAAGGTATTAATTACTTTGCAATGACATTAGAAAAACACAATAGCCTTTCTCGGAAGGTTCATATACAAAGCATATGTGTAAATGTGAAATAGAGGATGAATCGATTGCAATGAGTATAATGTAGGTTCTCTATACTTCATACTGTCATTGACATAGGTTTTCTTATGATAAGATTTTGTGTAAGATTTCATTTGAGGAAGGTTAAGAGTATTTCTGTGGTTTTGCATGGCAAGTCCTTATGCACGTAAATGGACTTACATCAATTGTGTATTCACATAATTACAGCAATTAAAATTCTTGTTATAACTTATGTATTTCGGTCTATCACATAAGGGTTGAACTCAACTAAGTAAATTTTGATATTAACCTTTCCTTTTCCTTCTTTGTTTTCTTTGGTTTATGTTGTCTGTGGTCCTGCGCCATGCTTTTCCCTACTCGGTGATGTTATCTTTCATCACATTATGGTTTTAGAGCATTCATTTTTGGATTGTTTGTGGCCTATTAATTCTTATTAGCTCTTCAAATGAGCCCCGCTAGTTTGAAGATTATAAATCTTCTTGATGTGATTTGATGGCTTGTTGGATAGGCTAAATTGTTTATTTCATGAACATTTCGTATGTATTTGTTTATGACTCTTAATATTCATATTTGTGGGGCTTTGGCGACATATATCTATTTATATTTATAGAATAAAGTTGTGTGACCAAGCCAATTACTCTTAATATGGACTGTGCATGTGCAGTACAAGAAAATCTATGGTTTTGTAGTATACATTCTATCAAACTATTTATGGACAGAGTCACGGTATGTATGAGTTGTGAGTTGTGTGAATAATATTTGTATTTCTAAATATATTTTGAACCAAATACATATTTAGACATACATAGAGCATACCCCTCACACATACTAATGTGTCCATATATTACTTTGCTTTTTCTCTGTTCATTCGAAGTGATGGCTAATTAAATTATTACATCTTGAATTCTGTTCATAACTAGGAAGGATTTATGTCGATGATGATTTTTTGGTAAATACTAATGTGTACCCATGATGGACGATGCTTGATTAAATATAAGTTTTATTAGGATAAGGCAGCCGAAGATGACGAACACAAAGTGGACACTTGTGATAAGGAAATGATAATTGTATGTCATATGATTTGGATAGTTTCTAGTGTAACAACCTACATAAACTAGACTGTTGTGTCAAAATTGTTATATACCGTACTGTAACGGCATAAATGACCTGTCCTGCATATGAAAATGACAGGATATGTATTGTCCTTTGTAGACTATATGATTTATTTCCAAAATTGTGGCAAGGAACCTGAAGCTTCTGTACCTAAGTTTTCCGCATGTACAGTACCAGAAAATATTTGTAATTATATGGACTGCACTTGTCCCGGGTGTTAGGCCATTTTCCTATCAATGCAAAAATCCAATGAAAATGGACTTTTCCCTGCAAAGTTTTGTGAAGTTGTCCCGCCTTGCTGCAACTTGTTTTGTCTTGCGCCCAAAATCCGCAAAGTTTCATGGCTTGCGCCCTTAGCCCCATGTTGTTCAATGTGCCACCAGGCTCCAGTCCTGATCGCATGTGAAAAATCACAAAAACCAAGGAGATATTCAAGTTTTCAAGGTCTGCAGAAATAGATTACTTCATGTTGGGTGGTGTCAAAATTGTCCAAGTATAAAAACCCTTAATGTTTTCTATTTCTTGATGCCTTGTCAGTTTAAAAGAGAAAACCCTCAATGTTTTTGGCCTTGTGCTCCTTCACATCTCTGCCCTCATGTCAGGTTTTCTTATGTGTGCTACTGTGACCGAGTGGGGCCTAGTTCTTCATGGTGTTCACTCGCTTGATCTCCAGTTTCCTAGGCGGTTAAGTTTTTCATTCAGTGATTAGGCGACCGTGTGTTCGCGGGGTCTCTTGATTCTGGCGGTTAAGTGCTTTTTATTCACCAACCTAGCATTTTCTTCAGTTGCGTGTTCATGCAACCCTAGCAGTTAGTTCCTTAGCCTTCAACAATTTGGCGAGCGGTTAAGGTTTCTTCTGGCTTTTTGGTCATTCGGTAGGGTAAAGTTTGATAGGATCTAATGGTTGTCACTTGATCATAAGGAATATTCTTTCCCTTTGTGATCATGCGACTGCCCTCCAATTTAGGGCTGATGTCACGGTGGGTCCATTGTCATGCGTTGCAAACGTGCTTGCTCCTAATTGGTCGGTGTGGCGATGACTTGGTAGATTGTCAGTGGGGCCAGTGTTTTCAGTGTTTGGGAAAGTTTAAAGTTTGGCTATGATCTGTGGTTGTCGCATTTCTATGAAATGAAGTTGCATGACGTTTATTCTTTGTGGTTATGCGACAACCGTCTAATGGTGTGGTAAGTAAAGCGGTGGGTCTGAGGTGCCGGTCATGCTGAGGTGCTTGATTTTTATTGGTTCCTGAGGTGGTGATGTGGCTGTGGACTGTTTGTTCCTTTTTGTGGGCTTGTTGACCATTCTGTCAAATTTTACGGACCACCTGATCTGTCGGGAAACATAATATCAATGGTCATATTTTGTAGTTGACCAGTTAGCCGTTGCAGCTAAATTTAAAATATTTCCCAGGGTTGGCTTACCAGTGTTTTTACAGTGAGTCCTATGCGTCAGATGGGTTGCTCAGAATTGGTTTCTCGAGGACAGTAGCAGTTGCGAAGATGATGAAGAAGATCTCTACGGTCATCCTATTCTAATCTTGCTTCCTAGGGTGCCATGCTGATTTGAATGCAGTTGGTTGTTGCTTTTCTCATGCGGCTAGGGTTTGGAATGTATCAGAGATCTCCATGTTGTGTACATGCGATGTTTTTCAAGTGGATCCTGGCATTCAAGTTTGTTTCTTCTGCAATAAGAAGTCAATAATTTGTGATCATAGTTAGCCTATTAATGAAATCGATATAATTGCACATCAGATTTGATCTGATTCTTCCCAAGTTTCTAGGCTTTTTTGCATTCTGTCATTCCTTGTTCAAATTGGTCATTGTAGACCTAATTTTGTGCTCTAAATGATCTGTACCTTGTTGCAGTCCTTGTTCCTATAAAAGGATTTTCATGATCATTTAGAATGGTTCCAGTTTCCTTTCCAGATCTGGCTCCCGGTTCCAACATTTTGGTTCTGTTCCAAGGGTTCCTTCCCCTGGTCCCATGAATGTTCTTTCCTGTAATATATTTTCTTCTTCTCTGCATATAGGGTGTTCCCTCTTTCCTTTCTGGCTATGAGATTATAATATAAGTTGTAACAGTTTGTCTTATGTATGAGATTTCAACATATTTGTACTGCTATTAGATTGTCTCCATTTGAATTTTAAGCTTATTGATTAGAGCATCAAGGGTGTTTTAGTCTTTCTATTTGCATTTCCAAAGTGTCTACAATAGAGTTCTTTTCACAGAAGCAACTAAGTTTAGGACTGGTTTTCAGATGTGTATGAGCTAGGGTATCAAGGGTATCTCATGCTTGTCTTTCAGTGGATGCTGATTAATGTATTGCTTGATTCCTAGGTCTCTTCTAAGGGGAGGGTTAAAATCCTTTGAATAGGTGATAGGATGTTTGGGTACATAGGTGGATTATTGAAGTGTGATCTGATCAGTGGTGAATGTGTTGTCTTCTTGTTTCATAGCTCTGTTGCAGTGATGTATTTGATTCTGCTACCCATTGGATAAGGCATTGGTCTATGAGAGATTTGGGGTATTTCAGGGGTCCATTCAACCCAACATAAAACTCATTCAAATGAAATAGTTTTCCTTTCATGTTGGTAGTAGGTAGTGTGTGCACAGATGTGTGATCACACTTCTATGAGTCTTTGTATGCGAGAGTGCTCAACAGTGAGTTCTCACAAGATGACCCATAGCTCTCTATCTGAGAAGAGCATGGTTTGAATGTGGCCCTCAGATCAGCCTATTTTACCCATGCAAATACAACTCAGAATGAGAGATTCGAGTTGATCTAAATGAAACTATTCTAAATGATTTGCAATGCAAACTAAGCTAAACTAATTTATTGAAAATGAAATTAAGCTATATGTAATGGATTTAAACTAAAATGATTTGCAATTAATCTAAAATGTGAATGTGCAAGTTGAAATGCTAAATGATTACAAGCTATGAAATTCTGCAGCATAAGTTCGATATCAAAATTCGGGATGATTGAATGAGCATGAGAGGTCTCCTTTTATAGGAAAAGTTGGATTCGAATGTGAAAGTATAAGCAATGTGGGATAAATGAAAAAAGAGGAAACAATCATCATTTTTAGAAGGTTTGTAATAAAATGGAATTACATTTTATTTTCTTTTATTTTTATTCAATTTGTTTCCTTTTTCATCACAGGAGATCTTTTGAGAGAATATTTCATTTATTTAATTTTAAAGAATAATATCTCTTTTAATTAAATAAGGTAATATTATATAATTTAGAAATGAATATTAATTCAATAAAATAAAACCATTTAATTAAAAGAGGATTTTAATTAAATAACATTATTTCATTCAAAGAATATTAATTTCAATTAAATAATATTATTTTATTTATTTAAAAGGGATATATTTCTTTTAATTAAAAATTGATGGGATATTCAAACTTTAGGGAAAATTGAAATATTTATGATTTGATCAATAAATTTGATTTGAATGTATGACAAATATTGATTCAGGAATTGATATTGATAGATTAAATAAATGGGGCCCAAAGTCTAGGCGACCATTTTATGGTGCATACAGGTAGTAGGAGGTTCATTCTATGCAAGTAGGACTATTGCATAAGGTTATGGTTTCATCGGGGTACGGGATACATATAGGGGTCTGAAAGCTATTCCACAATAATATATCTGTAGGCCTTTTGTTCATCGAGAAGAGTCATGAGTGTGCACATAAGGTAGTACTAGCCTGAGTGATGTGGAGCTCAAAGAAGAAGGAGGATGTCTTCGGTCCTCATCAATTGGCACTTTTTCAAGTCAGACTTTGGAGCAGTTACTAACCAGTTTGTCATCATAGTGTAAACTTGACAGTGGGGGAAAAAGTGGGAACCAACACCGGGCAACACTGGAGGTATTTGTAACTCCGTTCTTTCGTACTAGTGCTTGTAAAGAATGGAGTTTGTACTTTTCAATTTATAAAAATAAAATAAAATTTATGGCTCTCGCCTCTTAGTTTATGAAAATAAATTATTTTCCTTGCTTTAGATTTTGTTCCTGTTAGTGAGACTCTGCAAGGACCCTGATATGTGCAAACCAAATTTCTTGGATAATAAGAACATAAATACAATACTGATGAATTTTGACAATAACCTGTTCATCTTATATTTCAAAAATATATAAAATAAGATATTTGTTAAGTCTACTTTTTATGTTTAAAACATGAGTGTAATACTTATACATTCGAGCTCAATGCTTTTTATGTCAAAAATATGAGTGCAAAACTTCTATGTGTTTTATGATATCTTTACATCAAAATATACACATCCTCATATTGTCCTTTCCTATCCATTGTTGCTATCAACATAAATAAACATGCTACCTATTTCTCAATTTCTTGTAACGATCAGTTTTATTTAAGCACAACACATGAAGCAACGTATTTCATTTATAAAAAACTAAGTATAAAACCCTTGCAGAATATCTTACGTATTCAAGTCCAACTACCAAAAATTATCCTTTTACAATAGCACCAATGAGAAGTGGTGGGAGAATGGGTGACTGCTACAACACATTACGTAATCAAGCATGAGTACAAAACATTGTCTATTACCACTGGCAAAAACATAAAGCGCTGATAGAATGGGGGAGCAAGTATGGGGTACGCAATCATTTGTCCACAGACAACTGAAACATTAACATGGGACTGCCTGAGCTCCATATAAAATGCACTAAAATCTTAGAAAATACAAAAACACAATTACATAAATGCCCAAAGCACACTGCTTTTTTGGCAGAGTCATTTTTCGGTTTAAAATACACATGATGAAAATCATCAATATGAAACATGTATATGTTCGTGAAAATTCATTCTGATAAAATCAGCTTTCTGGGCTTGGCCGTCGCAAAGCGATCCTTTGGAATCTCAAAGGCAGACTCTGACTTCGCCATGTCCTAAACCCTTCTGTGTAGTCCAAGACAATTAGATTACCTAAGAAAACCGCACATACAATAGAGATGAAATCGTTGTGCAACAGGAGTTGGCCCTCTCACCTGCTGGCATTCTCTACCATGCTACATAAGATTGCAACCCTTGGAAAATGTCCCAGCCAGTGAATCATCATAGACCAAATTTGACTTGTTTCATCCACCATAGCCGGTCGGTCAACTAGATATGAGAGATCAAATCTCCATGCATTTATTGCACTTGAAAAATGATGGTTTCCCCTGCCATGTAGAAAAATAGCCATCTCCACCCCCCTCCAGGTAGAGTCCACTTCAATGAAATGCAACATGATCATCTCGCGAATCTCGACAGGCAGTTCAATAAATGTGTGAACTACTGGAAACATTCTAACATGAAACACCATAAACCTGCATATTACAACAGTCAACATCATTTAAGGATGTGCATTGCGAAAAAACAAATAATTGAAATGATCAACAAAAACATACATATGTTTATAAACTATAAACAGCTTTAAAGGTATTATGGATGGAAGACAATACCTCCTATGTCGTGCTTCTGTTAATGTGTTCATCTCTAACCAATACAAGTGAGAAATAGCTGAATGGAAGAGTTTCTGCACTTGCCAAAAACTAACAAGTATGTTACAAAAATCATGTTAATTTCCAATAGATATATAAAAAATGTACCATAGAAAAGGTCATCAAAAACTGATAATTCAATGTGAAGACAACAAATACAGAGAAATAATATATTTGTACTGTGATCCCTTAAATCCTGGACTTTCTCAACTTTTTTCATAATATTGGTTCTAAGTTAATTGTATTAGGATTAGGGTTAAGTTAATTGTTAGATTTCAAGGGTCATTTTATTTGGATTTAATATAAGTAAGGATTTAGCTAGGTTTAAAATCAGGGTTCTATATATTGAGCTTGTGAAAAGCTAGATAGTTACACCAATAATTATTTTCTTATTTTTCTTGTTTCCAGTGAAACCTGTGTACCACATGGGTCATTACCAATTAAAAATCTTGGCAAAGAACATGTGAACACAATCTTCTGCATGTGAACTAATTAGCACCGCCATGGGAAACTTCACCACCACTAGCACCATCATAAGACAATCTTCGTCGATGATTCCTCGAGGCAGCTGCTAGTGCTGGTTGCAAAACATAAGAAACAATTGTTGATTAAGTTTGGAGACTGCTAATAAAAATGAATAGAAAAATAAAAAGATCCAATGCTGTCAAGTGTCAACCATTTCCAAAGAACATTTTTTTCAAAAAATTAAGTGCTCACCAATGATTGTTGGAGTAGACAAAGCATGCCCACCGTGTTCTGCAAAATGTAAGGGATCCTTCTTAGACCTCCCCCTCTTGGTGCCACCGGTGGGAAACACAAATGACTATGAAGGATAGACTTCATTCAATTGGTCATGGTTAGAACCACATGTGGGTTGTCACCTCTGAGGGATGGGAACCCTACTAGCACTAAACCATGGACGCATCCGAACTGTGCTCATTGCAGATGGATCTGTGTTGGGAGTCAGGCTGAATGGCATGGCCCCGGACTAGTCTAGATCAATAAGAAAATGGCCTACGCATTCTGAGAATGCTTTCTCTTGGTCATTTGTCTGTGGCTTCATTTTCATCACTGACTTCAACAACCCGATCAATTCATTCCACTGATCCATTGTCTGGACAGACGATTGAACATCAACTTCCATTTCAGGGCAGTCTGAACTACATGCGCCCTGTCATGCATACTCCATGCCCATATGAGGTGGAGAACTATCCATCTCTAATGTCACAAAATCATTCTTCATGTGGATATCAACTGCATTCACAAATTCATTTTATAGGCAATTGATGAATGCACAAATACATACCAAAATTACATCATTCAAATAAAGAGTAAATGGCTACAAAACATACACTTGCCGGTAACGCATCCTGCAGTCATGGCTGAAACCTTCAACATGTGCTTGCATGTATTTTCCTACATGGCCCAAGGACAATCACACACATAACCATGATCACCACAAGGTCTAACCAAATAAAAAGTACATGACGTCTAGCTTCTCACAAAGTAGAATCCTGGTCTACTTTCATCGAGAAAGCAATCATCATCAGGAATTGCCTTTGACTTCTCTATACTTTTTTCCAAACTTTGCACCCTGTAGTTCCTAATGAAACTAGCATCTTGTAACTTCTCCTTTTTCCTGTAGAATGGTTCCATCTTGTAAATGAGGGTGAATTATAGATGATCCATCTGATGTGTACATTTCTTTTGACGATCGCAAAGGTACCGCATCTTCAACGTGCAATGGTACGATTCTATGGTGGCATTTGTGTCCTGATTTGCATGTGGGAAGACTCTAGAGCTTTTTTCCCACATTATTGTGTGTACAACACGTGACTAGCTTTAAAGGAAATGCACTATAATGAACAGGACAATTATTGCAAAATACAAAAATGGTTGCACAAAAAGACAAAGATCTCTTACCTATACGATTGTCCCCTTGACACCATGTCCTAGACAAATAGTCTAGAAATTGTGGCTGATCAAAAAACTCAACAAAAAACTCATATAATAACCTACAAGTGATTTCCTCACTCTCACCCATTGCCATCATTATCGTGCCAAGGCATTGAAACATTGCCTTCGCTCGATCTTTCGATGCATACTTCTTCACATTCTTCAGCCATGCCCGACGCACGTGCCAAGTGCATAGAATGATGTGACATTGAAAAGATGCCCTGGTGCACATGAATAGGAGCATGACTGGGGTCAGTATTCAAAAACTAGGTAAACATTCTTCCATATGGAGTTGAAATGCCAGTAGAAATGGCCGGTCAAACAAAGAGATAAAGAACTTACTAAATGGCATGTATCTCAGCGTTGGCATCATCAGTCAAGAAAGCATTCACCATCCACCCATTTCTAGCCTCCTTTCCTCATCTACAAATAATGGATAGCCACCCTTCGATGTCCTCGATCATGTTACGGGAGGACATGATCCATGCAACAGGAACTCCAGATTGTTGCTTGTCAAACACAAGTAGCGAGTACAGCTGATACTGCACGTGGTAAACACAACAACGATGACTGCAATATTTTAATGACATCTAATGAATAGGAAATACTTTTCACTACTCACTCCAAGCATGATTGTAGATGTCTCACCCCGTATTTGTTGGTGGAAAATGTCAAATCTATGGAGATTATAGAATTGTGTGAGTGTCGAACCATCATATCAAGCATCCATGGGGTTTGTATACCCATAATGAAAGGTGTCCCATCATTCTATGGCTACTGCCAATAGAATAAATTATTCTGATCCAATTATTTCCATTTAAGGATACTAGTGGGGTCATGAACATGTCTTTGGGCTCGACTAGACTTCACTCTTCTCCATGCATTCATTACATCTTTCCGCGTCAGGAAGGTATCTCTCCTCTACAACATACCCAAAAAATATGGATCGGTCAGATGTCTGTCCATGACAGCATCCACACTGACATCCATTGCCAGTAGGTCCTCTATGTAAGCCTTGCATTCCGTAGAAAGGTGAGGTGAAACCTCAGAACGTGGCTTGTTGCTCAGATCATTTACACCATGACAATCTATACCATTTGCATCTACGTGAAAATTTTAGTGAAACTCAAAATAGCCACATCCGGTCTACCAAACATAACCTTAATGTTAAAGTGGCACTAAAAACCCCTTTTCTTTGTAAAGTGATGGACGCGTTTCTCTGGCTGTGCATTGTTCATCTTATCATCTAGCCCAAATGAACACCAATAACTGCACATAAAGAGAGTCCTACTGTAAACATTAAATGAATTACAACAATTTGTGATCACGATTATAATGATGATTGTTTCTACTCATGCAGAATATATCTTTGTTGTGTTTTCTCTGTACTCTTCATGTCTGTGCTCTATGTGCTTCACATGAACAAATGCACATTCCATGCCTTCCCTCTTTGACTCCCCTGTGACAAAACCCTCAATTCTATTTACTAGAATTGTCGCACACAAGTCCGTCACCTCATCATCTTCCACACCAATTGGACTCCAATCAATTTCATTAGATGAGAAAGGATGCACATCACTGCCTCCATCTTGCACTTCAAGTTGCGCAAGCAGGTGCCACTTGCATTTTTTCCCCATCACTGCAAAGTGCTAATAAAAACTATGAAAAAAAAAAATCTGTGGTTCATTGACAACATAAAGGGGTTGTCAAAAAACATAACAAACGTGTCTAAGCTCCTTACAGAATGCAACGTTGACAAAATTTCAAAAAAAATGAAAACAAAAACCATTTCCAGTAAATTTACACCAACACTGTGTTTTCGCAAATCGGATCAAAAAAAGTTTATCATCTTTTTATTGTCTTTGGTGCATTTTCTATGGACATTAGCCACCGCTTGCGCGATTCAACTTAAGATGCACAATTTTTTTTAGTGTGCAAATACGTGTTTGAAAACTTCAACTATTTTCTATATTGTACGTCGCAATTACCTCGATGTAAGCTTTGCGGCCACTCCTGATGGGCAATGTTACACACATGATTTCTATAGGGATAAAATTTGATGTGGGAGCACCCACAATAAATAATGCTTCATCAAAGTCCTAGGAACTTTGAGATTAGGTTACATCTATCATTTAGGCATCTACACCAAATTGTAAGACCTAGTTCCAGGATTGCCACAAGTATAAGCCCTTGGTCAACTATGGTCAAAGATGGTCAAAGGGCCTAAAACCTTATGATTTTTCTATTTTTTTGATTTAATGGTTTGGATCCATGTTGGATCATTACATTTAGGTTTGGACCAAGTTTGGTCACCTAGCATAAAAAGTAGCAAAATGTTGCAACAAAAGTTGTAAAGTTGCCGACCAACTTTGACAACTTTTGCCAAAGATTGTAATTAACTTCCCAACAACTACATAGTTTTAAAATTGGTATTTAACCACTGGGAAAGACCTTCATAAGCCCTGACAGGTGGGTGGAAGGTAATATGATGTAATTTGGCATTCGAAATCAATATAAAATATAACTATTTTCTTGCAATTCCGAGTATCAAAAAATTCGTACGGACGTGTACAGAGGACTGAGCATGAAAGGCTGACATTTTTGGTTGCACCAGAGTTTTGGTTTCACTAGTTCTTGATCACATGTTCTATTCCCCTCAAAGTTGAAATTTATTCAAGTTTGATTCCTGGTTTTCCGGATTAAGCGCCCTGAACCAGGGTTCCACAAAAATTATGGGTAATTTCCAATTCCACCATGGGAATTTGATGGCCCTTGGTGGAATTCATGTTTTTGATATTTTCTTTAAAAATTTTCAAGCGCAGGTCCTCAACTTGCACGGAAGTGGGTTTCTATTGATGCCCTACCTGTACATACCGATGTGTGCACCTTCTGAATTGTGACACCAGTCCACACAATTTGCTTCTAGAGAATCACCAAGCCCTATGACTTGGTATTTCATAGTCTCAGATATATCCTCACATGATCCAAGCATTGGATTTGGATTTGGGTGTACGGAAGAGGTACCTGTAGTGCAAACCATAGGCTAATTAGGCCTAGTTGCAAGGTGAAATCACCATTCCATTGTATCTTTCATTCACAA
This sequence comes from Chamaecyparis obtusa, assembly GCA_027943335.1. Classification (NCBI taxonomy): domain Eukaryota; kingdom Viridiplantae; phylum Streptophyta; class Pinopsida; order Cupressales; family Cupressaceae; genus Chamaecyparis; species Chamaecyparis obtusa. The sequence continues at coordinate 670,798 of BSBK01004663.1, forward strand.
TCAAGTCTTGCGCTCTTAGCATATTTTGCTAAGCCCAAAAGGGTACCCGAATATATGATTAGTTAGAAAGGTTGTGTGGAATAGTGTGTTCGCAGTCATCATTTATGCTTCTGAAAGGCTACAAGTTCTATAACTCAAACAGTAAGACTAAGATGCCCAAATTGATGTCTCTGTGGCATATGATTTATTGCGCTCTTGTGTCAGGAACCTAAATAGACCAATCAATGTGTATGGTCACCCCTAGTTCTTATTGTAACAATTGAGGAAAATTTGTGCATAATAACCTAAGTGTCTGGTTGTCGGCTACTGATTAGTTGGACTTGGAAGACTTAATAGGACTCAGTGATTGAGTACTCTTGTAGATTAGGTTGTGATAACCTAGGATCAAGTCATTTCCTACACTTTTGATAAGTGTGACAGGCACTTACTATTGGCGAACTTTCTTTTAACTTCTACCCGGAACCTTTTTAAGAATTTTGAGGACTACTTTTGGTGCTTGTTGGCACTTCTGGCTATCCGCTTTGCATCAAAATTACTTATACTATACTGGTGCATAAAGTGTTATGTGCTTTCACTATCAACATTACCTGGGTTATCACTCTAACATTTGGCATTTTGGGCCCATCCCCATGGGCAATGTTATGCTCGTAACTTCTATCAGTGTAACTTTATTTTTTCTTGTGCCTCTACATAAGCTGTTGTGTGTTTTTGACATCAGCATAACTCAGGGCATCGGAGTAAGCATTTCACCCCAAACCGATGGGAAATGCTATAGCGATAGGTTCTATCAATGTCAATTGTTTTGTTTTCACTATCAACATAAGTCAGCTCTTAACTGTAAGATTTTTGACCCCTCACGATGACCAATTTTATACCGATAAATGATAACTTCTATCAGTATAACTTCCTTTTGCTATACCACTGAATAAAGTGTTCTAGGTTATTCCCATTTGTCATGCAGATGAAAAACATGCTGACATTGCGTAATTTGCATAATTTGGCCTCTTCGCTGCTACAAATTACGGACACAAATTACACCCTCTTTTCTCTACTATGAGTCCCACTTACCTACGTTGCTGAATATTTAAGGTTTAATCAGCGGTAATATTTGTCAACGTCAAACATTGCTTTTCAATCACGCTTGTGCGATTAAATATATTTTATGAAGTTTAAGGTTTAATTGGCGGTAATATTTCTGCCATATTTGTCAACATGGACAAAAGGGTAAGTACGCAAGTGTGGGCTATTCTCTATTTTAGCTATTCGAATCACTTTTTCATCGGTGAGACACATTACAACCATTCCAATGGGCATTATTACCACGATAGCCAGAGCTAACATTGTTCTTGTTTTGCAAATGGAAAATCCAATACTGTTTGTAAAATCGGTGAAAAGTTGGGTGATCAGTTCATTACTTTCGGCCCCTTCCAATGACCAATGGTCTGCTGATACGAGAAATTATCGCTTTCACTACTTACCTATGTTGGCGTACAAATGTTGGTTTTCAATCGCGCAATAGCAATTAAATATAACATGGACGAAAGCTGAAGTGCACAGGGCTGTGCACTATTCTCTGTTTTAACCATTCCAATCACTTTTGTTTTTTCTGTGCATGACTACATATGGAAACTACTGAGTAATTTCGAACATTTTGGCACTTCATTGTGTGTTTTTGCATGGTCATTCAAGGAGTAGCCATACCCTACACATTCACGGCCAGACTAGATTTTTTTTCCATGGACACCCAATGCCTATAACTACAATATTTTTGGTGCTCCTCATGAATCTACAACCCAACCCAATCAAAACCCAAATCCATTAAAAGTTAAAATAATAATTCTATAGTAATGTGACATGAATACATGCTAATGTTCAAAACCCAAAACAAATCATATTTTTTAAACTATTCGGACAAACTACCGTAACGACGTACTGTAACTCCAAAAAAATTCACACAAATACAAATAAATATAAATGCTACTTAAAAAATTTATATGTACAACACACCTGTTGTGGGCTTCTCTTCTATTTTAAAAATTCAGCCACAAATAAAACATATTAATTAATGGTACATTGAAGGTCTTTAAATACTATGACGTAACACATGCCATACAAATGTGTGCTATGTGAATCCATAAGTAGTAGTAGAAATGCATAAGGACATTTGAATTTCAATTTAATTATTTGAATTTTAGGTTCATTCTTGTACATTACACGTTTGATCAAGGTCAATCTTGAGCCACTCAAACATTAACTCTATGGTAAAATGATAATTTACGTTTAAACAAAATCTATTAACTATTAAAATAATAATTCTATAGTAATGTCACATGAATACATGCTAATGTTCAAAACCCAAAACAAATCATATTTTTTAAACTATTCAGACAAACTACTGTAAGGACATACTGTAACTCCCAAAAAACAACACAAATACAAATAAATATAAATGTTGCTTAAAAAATTTATATGTACAACATACCTGTTGTGGGCTTCTCTTCTATTTTATAAATTCACCAAAAAATACACAATCTTTTCTGTCTCCTACTGAAGCCCTCTTTAGAGAAAACGCAGAGAGCTTTTCCCCTTCCAAACGGACAAACTACTACCAATTTCACATAAAAACGGAAGGTGCTTTTCCCCTTTGAAATAGACAAACTACTATTAACTTAATAGAAATCGCAGAGTCCTTTCAATCAGACAAACCACTATTAACTTGATAGAAAACGTCGAGATCTTTCGAAAGGATGAAGCAGTATTAACTTGACAAAAAACCCTGAGATCTTTCAAAAGGATGAAGCACTATTAACTTGACAGAAAACACAGAGATCTTTCCAAAGGATGAACCACTATTAACTTGACAAAAAACCCAGGGATCTTTCGAAAGGATGAACGACTATTAAGTTGGGAGTAAGTAATCCTATTAACAATCGTAACTTACTTAAAAGTGAAGTAATCTATAAATTATAAGGAAAACTTCCCCAGGACTTCATTTACTAACTACATTAAATGCAAATGAAGATGTAGGATAGTGAGTTGGTGGCAATTAATTCCCTCATCCTTTTCCCGTGGAAATTTGGCTAAAACTATTATGTGTTTTCCTTTCTAGGTGTGCATGAGGGATTATAGAAAATGTTATGTGTTTTCGATTACAAGTGCGCAAGTGTGCAATCGCGTAAGTGTGCAATCACGTAAGTGCGCAATCGCGTAAGTGCGATGTCGATAAAATAAATCATCTACTTTTTGTGTTGTCGGTAAAGGAATTGGGACATGCGTCAAACAAGCGTCAACCCGTGAAGGTTGAAAGGGATTCAGTAAGTACTTCTAGGGATAACACCATAATGCCACATGTCCGCGGTTGTGAATGGGGACCACCTAGCAATACCTTGACTGTTAAATCATTTTTGATCTCGCAGTTGGCGCTATCCCTTAATCTTCAAGATGAATGTCTATTATCTTCATGGGATCGTGTCTCATTGCCATGTGTTTTCCTTTCTACGTGTGCATGAGTGATTATAGAAAATGTTATGTGTTTTCGATTACAAGGGCACAAGTGTGCAATCGCGTAAGTGCGATGTCGATAAAATAAATCATCTACTTTCTATGTTGCCGGCAAAGGAATTGGGACATGCATCAAATAGGCATCATCCCGCCAAGGTTGAAAGCACTTCATTAAGTACTTCAAATGATAACGCCATAATGCCACCTATCCGCGGTTGTGTATGGGGACCACCTAGCAATATCTTGACTGTTAAATCATTTTTGATCTCGCGGTTGGTGCTATCCCTTAATCTTCAAGATGAATGTATATTATCTTAACGGGATCGCACCTCATTGCCACATGTTTTCCTTTCTATGTGCGCATGCACAATTATAGAAAATGTTATGTGTTTTCATTTAGAAGTGCGCAAGTGTGATCTTGATAAAATAAATCGTCTACTTTCTATGTTGTCGATAAAGGAATCAGGACACCCGTCAAACAGGTGTCATCCCGCAAATGTTGAAAGAGCTTCAGTAAGCATTTCAAATGATAACGCCATAAGGCCACCTATCCACGGTTGTCTATGGGGACCACCTAGCAATATCTCGATGCTCACGGTTGCAGCTATCCCTTAATCCTCAAGGTGAACTTCTATTATCTTAACGGGATCGTGCCTCATTGCCACCTATCCACGGTAGCATCTGTTAAGGTGAAGGTTAAGGCTATTTGGCTGTTTAATGTCACACAGGCCCGGTTACTAACCACTGTAACATGCGATTGCATCCATAAAAAATGAATATCTCTACATCGATCGTCAGATTTCTGAATGCAGCAGTGTTTTCCATACCATCATCTCTGTAGAATATGTAACCGTTATTTGTTTTGTCCTGCTTTAGTGAATCGATTGATATAGCTTGCGCAATTACATTTATGATGCCCTAATATTAGTGCGCAAGTGCGTTGTCCCAAGTGTTCTGTGTTTTTGACATGTCCGCATAACTTTAAATGTAATTGTCACTGACATTGTCCTGTCACCGTTACCAGACGCACTAACCCCTAACATTTTATGCCACACCTAACTGTCTGTTGCATGTCCTTTCTTCACAGTCTCCTTCGCATGGTTATTGTCTTGGTGAGTTTCAAGTGAAAGGAATCGGGACATGCATCAAATAGGTGTGATCCCGTGAATGTTGAAAGAGCTTCAGTAAGTACTTAAGGGATAACGCCATAATGCCACTTGTCCATGGTTGTCAATGTCAATGGGGACCACATAACATCTGTTAAGCCACCCGGTGAAGGTTATTTGGGTGGTTAATCAAACGGTGGACCGATTGCAGTGATAGGCCAAGTACCTTACATGAAAATTTCTCATTTATATCTTCACCGTTAGATCATTTTTGAACTCACAATTGGTGCTATCCCTTAATCGTCAAAGTGCACATCTTTTCTCTCAACAGGATCGTGCTTGATTGCCACCTGTCAACTATTCTCAGTGGGACCACATAGCATCTGTTAAAGCAGGGGACCTCTATTAAGCCGCCCGATGAAGGTTGTTTGACCAGTGTTTTCCATGCCATTATATCTGCAGATTAGGTAACCGTTAGGTGTTTTCCATGCCTTTATATCTGCAGAATAGGTAGCTATAAATGTAACTATCACTGACATTGTCCTATCACCATTACCAGATGCAGTAACCACTAACATTTTACGCCACACCTAACTATTTGTTTCATGTCCTTTCTTCGCAGTCTCCTTCGTACGATTACTGTCTACTTATGCAGTTAGATTTTTCAGTGCATTGGACTGAACGGTTTAATTTTTTTCTGGTCTAATTCACCTTTCACGTACTTTACTACACATCTCATCATCAGTCGAAAGAAAGAACCTGTTTCCTTTCTTTTCGGGGATCCCATGCTCTCGTTCATGCCTTTTTATGTGGTTTTATGTATGTCACAATGTCAAATTTTTGTACGATGGTGCATTCTTTCGGGAGGATAGCCGCATCCATTGGAAAGTGCACTTTAAGTGGAGGGATTTTCTTTTTCTCTTTATTTTTTAAAAGTTATTTTCATGTGCACTTAAGATAAAGGGGTCTTTTATTATTTAATTAAAAGGGAGCATGTTATTTTAATTAAATAAACATAGAAGAAACTGGTCAAACTTTAGGATATAATCAAATAAATGATTAATTAATTAAGCAGATTTGATTTGATGCAAAGAAATTGTCTAATATTTTAATTTAATTTTTCATAAAGAGGGCTTATAGTTTACTAGACCAAAATTGGGTGATTACAATAATGCCTTTTTTACTAACATATACTTTCATATACGCTTATTCACAAAATAAAAAAACCATGGTAATTAAATTCAAAGTGCTAAGCTAACCCACTCAAATATCCATACATACACCTGCACACAGGTACAACAAAAATAAAAACCATATATAAAGATAACCTCATGTATAAAAAATATCATATTGATAATTAAATTTTATAATCATGACTCAATTACAATTCTGTTATCCCAATAATGATGCGTACACATTAAATCTATATACTATTCATTATTTAATTAAAAACCACATCTACTATGCATAAGTCACTTGAAATCAACATCCTAGAAACATTATCAAATTTGAATTCCAATAATCAACATACTAGCCAAAGCTAAAACCAACATCTAATCAATGATATCTTGATTAATAATTAACTACATGAACTCAACAACAAACTATCCATCATCATAAGCAAAACTCATAAGCATCATAAAGCATCTATAAGCATCAAACATAACATCAAACTAACAACTAAAATAGTCACCTAAGGAATATGTTGTAAACCAAAATAAGTGTCAACAATCTCTAAATATGTACACGCATGATATGGATCATCTATAAGTGTGCCTTACAAGGTATTTCTAAAGTAAGTAGAAAACGTAGTTTGTACTTGAATGTAGATAATTTATGTGAGCAATATGTTCATTGAAGAGATACATTGGGCTTCATTAACTAATGCAAAGGTGAGGCAATATATAAATATTTAGGGATGAAGCCGCAATAGAAGTTGACAAGACCAAGAAACATTCACAACTATGATTGTAAGAGTCGGCCATTTGAGAAGAACTTCAACCTTTGTAGCATCTACTTGAATACCATGATCATTTATGATAAACTCAATATACGAAAAGGATGTTCAACCAAAATGGATAGGTTTGCATATAACTTTTTTGTTTGAAGTATACTAAAAACATGTTCCAAGAATTGAACATGTACCTTCCAATTGTTACAAATAAATAAGTTTCACTTAAAATAGTGATTAGAAACTTGTTAAGAAATTATATAAATACACCATTCATTAATTGCATGAAAGTAATCAATGTATTTGTGAGGTCAAAATTTATCACTAACCACTCAAAATGATCAATCTTCATCTTTAACATTGTCTACCAAATTAAACTTGATGATATCTAATTTCAATATCAGTTTTAAGTAAGTATTAGTTCCTTATGATTGATCTAGTAGGTGATTGATTCTTTATAGCATATTAATTTTTTATTGTGATTGATGATTAAGTATGATTCAATCTCAATGTTAATTTTCTAAGAGATTTTTTTATACTCAAGTAAAGACAAAGAAATCTATACGAAATTTCTAAAAAGTATTATATAAGATAGTGTAAACTCTCTGGTTGCTGGATTAAATAATGCTTGAATTGTCAAATTTTGGAAGTTTTAAATCCGGAAAATGGTTTTTGGAATATGGCTGGAACTATTTGGTTCACCTGGAATTCATAATGAGAAGATGGAAAATGTTGTTTGCACATGAATTTTAAAATATTATAAATTTTGCTTTACCCCCAACTCCCATTTAAGTGGAATTGGAATTGATTTTCCAATTCCACCTTTTTCAATGGAAGATTCAAATGCTAGTTTTGGGGGTAAATGGGAATAAGAAAATCCCTATTCTAGTTTCATGTTTTGAACACAAACATCAAAAATGTCAATTCCAGAATTTGACAATCCCAATTCCAGTCTAATTCTAGCAAACAAACAGACCCTAAATCTGCATATAACCCATTAGAATGTTGTCTCAACCTTCTACCTATCACGATACCCACTACTCTTTTAATAACCTGCACTGATTACTTAGAAAAAACTTTTCCTCATTGATGATCCCTTAAAAAAATATTACAAAAACTTATATATTACCTTATCTATCAAGTGAAGACAAGAGAACTAGCAACAAGCAACATAATTTGAATTTTAAAAATGGAAGGCGTCTATTCCTTAAGAACAAAGGTACTTAACTATTCAAAAAGGGTAGAAGTGCAAGAACAATACTACCTATCTTCATTCCATCAAACCACATTTCCAAGATAAAAGGGCATCCCAAATCCGTACAAATCCATAGCCTTTCCTCCTTAACTGCTTCCATGTTATACAAAAATTTACATCATTTCATATTTACAAATTTTCAAATGTGCATCCTTAGGTCTCGATAGACAACTACAATTATTGAAAATAGTAAATCATTTCTTATTCACAAAATACCCATGTAATGCAAGTCCTGAAGCTATTATAATCCTTGCAATTTACAGGTAGAGATTCTACAAAGTAGTTGCAAGGGAGTTTACAAATCACATTGATATAATACTTCAAATGTCTGAATTTATGGAGAAAAATACTGATTTATGATTTCATATGTACAAAATTGTATATTATGTCATATTTACAAAATGTCTAATTAACGGTATATAATGCAAGTTTTGAAACTAACTATCATCCCTCAAACTTACAAGCAAGAGTTTATACAATGTAAAGTTTAGAAAATGTTCAATTAACAGTATATAATGCAAGTTCTGAAACAATTTTTTGAAACCTACAAACAGAAGTTTTTACAATTAAGTTTTAGCCCATATATCCATTTACAAGATGTCATCTTGATTGTATATTTACAAACTATCCAAATAACAGTATATAATGCAAGTTCTGAAACAATTTTTTGAAACCTACAAACAGAAGTTTTTACAATTAAGTTTTAGCCCATATATCCATTTACAAGATGTCATCTTGATTGTATATTTACAAACTATCCAAATAACAGTATATAATGCAAGTTCTGAAACAATTTTTTGAAACCTACAAACAGAAGTTTTTACAATTAAGTTTTAGCCCATATATCCATTTACAAGATGTCATCTTGATTGTATATTTACAAACTATCCAAATAACAGTATATAATGCAAGTTCTGAAACTAATCATCCCTAAAACTTAGAGACAGGAGCTTTTACAATATTAAATTTACAAAATGTCCAATTAAAAATTAAAATTATATACTATACAATGCAAGTTCTGAAACGATTCCATGAAACCTGCCAGCATGAGCTTTTGCAATTCACTTTGACCCAAATACCCATTTACAAGATATCATTTTGACTTCACATGTACAAATTATATATTATGCCAAATTTACGAAATGTCCAATTAATAGTATATGTTACTGCTACCATAATTTCCCTGTGCATGCAAATTTGGCTGAAAATCTCCCTAGGCCTCTGTTTTGCCCCTACCAAGCGTCCCTAAAATTTTCATGGGCTCATGTTTTGTTTTCTAGCCTCTGCAATTATTTCAAGCCCCTGGTCTGCAGGTTTAAAAATTCATAAACTAGCCGTTATAGGCCAAAACCCTTGAAAACCCTGGGGCCTTGTTCTATTTCCTTGTTACTTTATCGGCAACTTAAATGACTAAAGGGGAATGTGTGTATTAAGTTTCCTCCGGTTCGCCAATTCTCTTATTCTTTCCGGCGGTCACCTTTTCTTCCTGCGAACTGGCGGTTCCTTATTCTCCTGGTCGCGAAATTAAATGGCAGTGCCCTAAGTTATTCAACGACTCCATGATTTTCCCTCAGTCGGGCATTCGCTTAATAGAACCCTGGGTTCATGCTTGATTCGGTGAATTAGCGAACTCCCTTTGTTCGCATATTCGTTCAACTTAACCATAGTTCATCGAAGTATTTTGCGAATGAAATTGCCTTGTTCGTTGATTCACCAGGTCAAAGTGGGGTTAGTTCTATAGGCAGTGGTGAGTTTCTGCATTGGACGGATGTCTTACGATCAGAAGGAATATTCCAAGGTCACGAGGAGATGAGACTGGCTGTAGATTTGGTATCAGGGTTAAGTCTTCAGTCAGCGGTTACTTTTCCTATTCGGTGATTCAGCGAATGCAGTGGTTCACATAGTCTCTTAATTCTAACGGTTAAGACCATAACAGTCAATGATTCGGTGGGCAGTTAGCTTCCCTTCAGTCACGCAATCATTAAATCTTTCGGCGGTCTTAGATAATCGAGGGCCCCAGTTAGCAACATCTACGGTCGGCGTGTGTTCTCATAGGTTTTTGTCAGAGCATCAGATCATGCGCCGACCGTCGATCTTGATTTGTCGTCAAAGCTTCATTCGGTGGGTCCTTTCTTTCTAATGTGCTCGCATCCGATTGGTCCACATAGTGATGAACTAGAACATGTCACTGGGTCCTGATCCTTTCCGAAGGTTAAAGTACAGCAGGATCTTGTGGTTGTCGCTATGCCGCTGGGATAAGATGCACACTTTTTAAGTCAACGGTTTAGCGACAACCATCCGATGTTCTTTCTACAGATCGTGGGTCCATCTGTTAGGTATGCTGACTTGCTCAAATATAATTGGTCCGTGTGGTGCTGACAAAGATTTCTAGTGGGTCTGGTGTCTTAGAGGGGGTTTCGGTTAAAAGAGATCTATGACAGGCGTCTGAGCATAAGGAATATTCTGGGGCTTTGAGACCTTGCACCTGTCGTTAGATTGGGATCTTATCTTTCGTGGGTCTATGTCAGAGGGATTTGCTGAGGTGTGTGCCTATGAAGCGGCCGGAGTGAATGAAAGATTGCTAAGTGGCAAGTCTGGGCCCAGGTTTGATAGAGTATTTGGCAGTCCCGATGAGTTTCACATGTTCGCTCATTCGCGAAATGATTTGGCGGTGCTCCAAACAACTTAGCGATTCAACGAACGCTTTGTTCGCTGAATCTCTAAATAAATTGGCAAAGGTGGAAAGGATTCTGCCACTTAAAGGAAGTCTTCAGTCACGTAGTTGCTGAATGACTTAAAGGAGAGAGGCTCGAGGTGGGTCCAAATATGCTGACGTGCAGAAAAGCTCGATTCTCATTGGTCCAAACATGTCGTGATGGATTTTTTGATTGTTTAAGGGTTTTATAAACTATTTTCGAGTTAATCTGAGCCGCTTGTTTGTCAAGAAGGAAGAAATATTGACGGACACGTTTTAAAATGACCGGCTAGCCGTTGGTTTTCAAAATTTAAATATGTCTAAGAGGTTTTTGCCAGAATCTGATTTGGAGACCATGGGCAGCGAGGTAGCTCAAGGAATTTATGCCTCTAGGACACTTGCAGTTAAGGGGAGATGATGAGACAAGTCTAGGCGGCCGTCTTGGGTCAGTTCTTGTCCCAAAAAAGTACCAACCAGTGCATTCATGGCAAGACTTTTGTGCAGGAATGGAGATAAATCCAGGTTGCTTGTCCACGAGTCGATGCAGTACAAGAATGGACACTTAATGATGATATCTGATCGGTTGAGATATTTGCAAGAGATACATTTATGATCAGAAATGACAGTCTTAGGGTTTGGTTATTTTATGTAAAATCTTGTAACCCTAGTTAGGTTTTGACTTTTGCCTGCGTGCAAGAGTATGTATATATTGTTTTGGAGCTTTTAGTGCTCAAGAGTTGGACAATTTGTAGAAGAAAATTCATCTTTTTCTTAAAGGCCATCTGTGGTATCATTTCTACCCTCTGGCTTATACAGTTTTATTTCTCCCATCGATAATACAAATATTGCAAAGGTATTTTGTGACAATCCTTCATGTCCCTATGCTTCCTTGTTTGGATTATCTCTTATTAGATCAAAGTATATGCATGTTTTCAGTGATTATTTTAGGGTTCCTGATCCCTCTTGTTTTTTGCAATTTTGTGTGTTACTATGTTTGATCTGATTTAGATGTTCTTGTGGGTATACCTCAGCCCCCTTAATAGTCTTGTCTCAATCCTACACCGAGTTGTAAAAGTGAATGTCTGTTTCCAGGTCATAAGTTGTGCCTTATTCTCAGGCCCTCTTATGAAATATTTATGCAAGCCTATTCAGTAAGTTGTGACCTACTAGACCTGAACTTTTCATTGATTTCATTCCTACATACTGAGATCCAAACCCTAGTTTCAGTGTATCACCTAGTAGGTAGTTTGCTTTCAAGTCATTTCCCTTACAAGCGCTCCTTCTATCCCTTTCCCTCAAGAGTTTACTTCCATGTCTAGAAAAAAATTAGGGTGATTATCCAAGAGGAACTAGCCTAGGACCTGGAGGTTTCATCTCAGTTAGCAAAGGTCCCACAACCTAGAGATGATTCCCATGTTATACTGAGTTATCAAGACTACGAGAGCTTGAGACAAGGGTGCAAACTCAGTGTATAACAATTCTGGGACGCCCGATGGGACAGTAAAAGATTAAGTTCATTGTTTGAAAGTTATGCTATCTCTGATATGCAGATTGCATAAAATAGGCTTTTAGAAGTCATTCTACCAAGTATATCTGGCGACTCCACTAATTTCAAGGATCCAGGCTAATTTGTTTAAAGTTTTATGAGAAATATTGAGACTAGGAGCTCAAAGCCTACCCAATTTTTAGAGTTGCCCTCAAGAAGAAGTCATAAAGGCAGGTCAACTCAAAGAACATCTCCTACAAGAAGAGTTCAATCAACACCTCCTGATACCTCACAAAGGATACCTTTTCCCTTTCATTCCAGAAGAAGAGGCAGATCTCTAACCAGAGATCTAGAAGAAGATTCCAATCAAGCAGCAAATACAACTCATATAGTTGTCAATCTCCAGATTCCAACTCCTACAATGGCAAGACAGTTTTCTTTTGCACCATTCAACCAAGGCAGCCCATTGGCCTTTGCTCAACATCATGATGTGCCTTTGGTGGCACTTAAGAGTATACCTGATTTCACAGGTGAAGGGCAGATGATTTCTTTTGAACACATTAGAGATGTGACCACCATATGCAGCATACACAACATTACTCAAGAAGATGTGGCCACAAAGTTATTAGCAGCCTCTCTAAAAGGTAAGGCTCTAGAATGGTTTAGAACTCTAACTGTTGGTTCTATTACTTCTTGGGATGAGTTAGGGGATGCATTAAGCAAACATTTTGAGGATAAATTAGATAATTTGTCTCTAGTTGAGCAATTAACAACTATTAAGAGAGACCCTCAAGAGCAAATGACAGATTACAATAGTAGATTCCTTAAAACATGGAATAGAATCCCAGTCTCAATGAGACCATCAGTTGACCACGCCTTCCTATACTATTTACAAAGTCTAAATGGTCAAATTTATGTCATGATCCAGTCTATGGGTGGTACCACTTTACCCCAGGCTTTTGACATAGCTGTCAAGGCTGAAAATTGTTTGATTCAAGCAGGCATGATTGCTAGAAGGCCTCCAATGCCCATTTTTCCTAGCCTTCAACCCATTGCACCTGCCCAAGTACCCCCATTTACCCCTATTCCCACCATATTGGCATCCCAAGCTAGTACTAGTGGCCAAGAGTTAACAACAAGCTTCTCTCAAGAGCTACAAGAGATAAAGAATAGTCAGCAAAGCAGTCAGCAAGAAATGACTAACTTGTTGCAGACCTTGACTAAGGAGGTCACAAATCTAAAGAAGCAAGGTCAAGGAATCAGACCACCATTTCAGACACAAGGCCAAGGTCCTAATTAGCAATATCAAAATCAAGGACAGCCCTATCAACAGAATAGGCCACCATACCAAGGAGGCTATCAAGGACAAAGACAAAGTTTTAATCAGAGACCATTCCAACCATATAACCTTGCACCTCTAAACTCTGTAAACCCAGTGAGGGATGTGGTTCCTAGTCAAAATAATATGGCTATGGATAATGAATGGTGTTTTCCTTGTAATCAGCCTCATAGTCAGGCTACATGTTCAAATGGATGGATGAACCAGGCTCTAATGGTTCAAAATGCCTCACAAGCTCAATCAGAGGTTTCATCCAGTGGGTCAATCCCTCAACAAGAATCACAAGAGAATGAGACTGCTCTCTTTAATTGGGAGCAACCAGACTTCAATGGAGTCAATGATGAGGTTTCTTTTGTTGCCTTTACAAGAGCAAAGAGAAGATCTCAAGACATGGAGAGAGCAGATTCCAATGCTAAAGCTACTACGTCTACAGAGCCACTACAGCAAGTTGCTCCCATCACACCTAAGGAGACTCTTGTCATTGCAAGCAAAGAAGGCCAGCATTCCAAAGAGGTAGAGCCCATCATGCCAAAGGCACAAATAAGAGTACACACTGTGACACCATTTAATATTGTAGACAACATGAAGAAGGTGAATGTCACCATGTCCATGTGGGACTCTTTGGCTCTTCTAGGACAGCTTGAAATTTTGAAGAAGGCCATGACAGAGGTAACAAATCCTCAACCTGCAAAAGAAGCTACAAATCCAGTGATGGTTAACACCGATCAAGAAAAAGAGGCTCCAAGTAGCAACTCCAAGGCTAATGCCACACAAGGTAGGAACTCAAATCCACCTCCCTTTTATGTATCTCTAATTATTGGAAAATCTTTAGTACATAATTGTATGGTAGATAGTGGAGCTACTAGCACTGTAATGCCCAAGAAAGTAGCAGACCAGTTAGGACTAAAATATGAGCCCTTCCAAAAGAAGGTTACCCAACTTGATGGATCCTCAGTCAATACTATAGGTGTGGCCAAGGATACTAGTCTAATCCTTCATGCTAGTCCTAATTTTTCCATCCTCCTTGATATATATATCATAGATCTCCCTGCATTATTTGCTATATGTCTTTCAAGGGAGTTTACAGCTAAGATAGGAGGTTATCTGTCTTCTGATTGGTCTCACATGTTATTTCATACAAGGTATGGGACCAAGGTCACCATTAAATTAGAACCATTAGCAGCACACCATATAGATCCATATGTATCCAACACCATCAATGTGAACTGCCCCATATTTGATAGCAGTGACTTCCAAACCATTAATGAAGCAAGCACCAAGATAGAGAGTATCCCTGATATCCTTCTAGATGAAAGAGCTTCAGAGGCCCAAGAAAATCTTATTTGGGATTTTGGTTTGGGAAGTTATTTAATACAAGAAAGTGATACTATAGAGCCAAGCCTTCTCAAAGAAAGTACTAATTCAGAAAATCAGAGCAATCAGGTTTGAGAAATATTTTTTGATGGAGCTAGAAGTAGACATGGCTCTGGTGGTGGTGCTATGCTAGTGTCCCCAAAAGGAGAAAGGTATTATACTTCATTTAGATTCAGTTTCTCCTGCACTAGCAATACTGCAGAGTATGAAAGTCTAGTCAATGGACTAGAATGGGCTAGAAAAAGAGGGCTTAAGGCCTTAAAAGTTTATGGTGACAGTGAGTTAGTTTTCAGCCAAGTAAGAGGGGTAAGTGCAACCAAAAATGACACCATGAAAGCATACAAACATAGAGTTTGGGATGCAATTGAAGATTTCCATGCTTTCAATATTGTTGCCATCCCTAGAAAGTTAAATCAAAATGCAGATAGGTTAGCTGTTGTTGGATCCAAGTATGACATCCCAAATAGCATTTCAAAAGAAATAGATCAACAACATATCAAAGTGATTGTCAGACCCTCTATTCCTGATAATGATGTCAATTGGTAAGTGTTTGACAATGATGAACAAATTCTACAGTTCTTGTTTGAAGATTTTTTTCAGAACACAATCAAGATAGGCTATCACAAAACTATGGTGATCAAGTGATACAACTCAAATCCAATAAGATGCCTAGAGGTCTTGTCACCTTAGAAACTATCTTCAACAAGGATGATGAAGTTAAGAAAAAAAAAGCTGGCCTAGTAGTCCAACAAGAACATTGTGTTGAACTAGAGTTGGAACCAGGTAAGAGCTTACAATTTGGAAAAGTGAACACTGAATTGGAAAAGCAAGCATACACTCAGTTATTCAAAGAATTCAGTAATATTTTTGCATGGCAATATGAGGATCTCAAAGGTTTTGATCCTTCCCTTGCTCAGCACACTATTGAATTAGAACCTAACGCCAAACTAGTAAAGTAGAAGCAAAGGCCTATTAATCCTAAGCTTGAGCCACTTATGCATAAAGAAGTGCTCAAATTGATAGAAAGTGGTATCATCTACCCCATTAAGCATACTAGTTGGGTTTCCAACCTTGTTCCTGTTAGGAAGAAGAATGGGGAACTGAGGTTATGTGTTGACTTCATGGATCTTAACAGGGCCTCATTAAAGGACTGCCATCCACTACCCTCTATGGAACAAATCTTACAATGTGTCTCTGGATCTGAGAGATTTTCATTATTGGATGGCTATTCAGGATACAGTCAGATCCTGGTAAATGAAGAGGATCAATATAAGACTTCATTTACAACCAAGTGGGGAACCATGGCTGATCAAAAGATGCCCTTTGGTTTGTCAAATGCAGGTGCCACATTTCAAAAGGCAATGGATATGGCCTTTAAGAGCCTAATGTACAAGTTTGTGTTGGTCTACTTGGATGACATAACTGTCTATTCAAAACATGCAGTAGATCATATCAAACATTTGAGAAAGATTTTTGAAAGGTGTAGAGAATTTGGGATATCCCTTAATCCCAAGAAATGTGTGTTTGCAGTTCATGAAGGAAAATTATTGGGATATGTAGTATCCAAAGAAGGAATTATAGTGGATCCTGACAGAATTGCAGCTATCTTAGAGCTACCCTTACCACATCACAAGAAAAGTCTCCAATCTTTCATAGGAAAGATTAACTTTGTTAGGAGGTTCTTGCCTAACATTGTAGATTTACTCAAGCCTTTGACAGCCATGTTAAAGAAGAGTTCAGCTTTTAGTTGGACCAAAGAAGGGAAAGTCAATTTCCAGGCCATTAAAGAGGCCCTAACAAAAGCTCCTGCCCTCTTAAACCCAAATTTCAATAAGGATTTCATCGTTAATGCTTATGGAGGTCATGATTCCATATCTGCAATGTTGACTCGAGAAAATTCAGATGGATTGGAGTAGCCTATTGCTTTCTTTAGCAAAGGTTTGGAAGAGTATGAACATAGATACTCTTTTGTAGAAAAACATGTGCTTGTTGTGGTAAAGAGCCTTAAAAAGTTCAGATATCTATTGACCCATAGCAAGGTACATTTAAAAGTTACTCATCCAAGTGTCAAAGAGTTTTTTCTTTCCAAGGACCTTAATGAGAAAAGAGCTGGTTGGATCACCAAGGTGATGGAATATGACATTGATATTCAAACTACCAAGCTGGTTAGAGGAAGAGGTCTTTGTGAACATTTGGTAGGGGATGAAAGTTCAAAGAAGTCAGAGCAAATGGATGCATCTCTAGTGGTGCATTCTACAAAAGAACAATTCAAGGCAGCAAGCTGGTTGCCTAATATGATCAATTACTTGAAGATAGGACAATGTCCTGCAGGTTTGGATTCGGCAAAAAGAAGGTATTATAGGTTACAATCTAATCCTTTTGTGTTGATTGATGATGTTCTTTTCATAAAGGATCACAATGGTGTCCTTTTGAGATGCATAGATTTAGAAAAGGTAGCAGACATCCTATTTGAATTTCATGATGGACCTTCTAGAGGTCACTTTTCTCCTAGGACTACTGCTTTTAAGATCATGAGGGCTGGATACTATTGGCCATCTATCTTTAAGGATAGTCATGATTATGTGAGAAAATGCATCAAGTGTGCCATGTTTGCAGGAAAAGAAAGGCTTGTAGCCTTGCCCCTACAACCAATCAGAATAGATCATTCCTTCATGAAGTGGGGTATAGATTTCATAGGAATGATTAACCCTCCATCTAGTGCAAGGCATAAATGGATAATTACTACAACTGATTATTTCACTAGATGGACAGAAGCAATTGCATTGAAAGAGGCCAATGAGAGTATTGTCCTAAGCTTTTATGATGATTTAATTCATAGGTTTGGCACTCCTGATTCCATCATCTCAGATAATGCCTTAGCATTCACAGGCCTCAAAGTCTCAGAGTGGGCAGTTAAGAATGGCATCTATCTGAATACTAGTTCAAATTATTACCCTCAAGGCAATGGCTTAACAGAATCAACCAATAAGAATCTAATCAGGATAATCAAGAAGACTCTTCAAGACAATCAGAGAGATTGGCATACAAAGCTCAAATCTGCCTTGTGGTTAGATAGAATTACCCCAAAGAAAATCATTGGTAATTCTCCTTACATGTTAGTGTATGGCAAAGAAGCTAGGTTGTCCATTTCAACTAAATTGTCAGCTCTAGACTTAGCTACTCAATATGCCATGTTTGATGAAGAGGATCCCTTACAAATCAGATATGCTCAATTGATGGAATTAGAAGAACATAGAGGAAATTCAATGCAAGACATGGAATTCCATCAGATACAAACAAATAAGAACTTTGACAAAAGGGCCAGGATCAGAAATTTCAAAGTTGGAGACATAGTCCTCAAGTGGGATGAGTTCAGGTCTAGACCTGGCAGGCACACGAAGTTCAATTCATTTTGGAGTGGACCATTTGTGATCACAGAATGCAAGGGCTCCAATGCTTTTCAACTATCAAATATGGAGGGAGTCCCCTTACCTATTTCAGTCAATGGTTTCCACTTGAAGCCTTGTTTTGAGGTTAATCCCTCTCTGTAAACTTTTGTAAATACTTTCCTGATTTCTAGTTTAATTTCCTGCTTTTCAAGAAGTGCTCTGAGCACAGTTCCAGTTCTGCCTCTCTAAGAGAATTTTGAGTTTTGTGTTCAGAATGACCCCATGCCCAATGGATTGTCAAGGTCACTGGTTTTCCATGTCTAGTGGGCTGACATCCAGCAGAAATTGCCAAAATGTTACCATAATTTCCCTGTGCATGCAAATTTGGCTGAAAATCTCCCCAAGCCTCTCTTTTGCCCCTGCCAAGCGTCCCTAAAATTTTCATGGGCTCACGTTTTGTTTCCTAGCCTCTGCAATTATTTCAAGCCCCTGGTCTGCAGGTTTAAAAATTCATAAACTAGCCGTTATAGGCCAAAACCCTTGAAAACCCTGGGGCCTCGTTCTATTTCCTTGTTACTTTATCGGCAACTTAAGTGACTAAAGGGGCATGTGCGTATTAAGTTTCCTCTGGTTCGCCAGTTCTCTTATTCTTTCTGACAGTCACCTTTTCTTCCTGTGAACTGGGAGTTCCTTATTCTCCTGGTTGCAAAATTAAATGGCGGTGCCCTAAGTTATTCAGCGACTCCACGATTTGCCCTCAGTCAGGCATTCGCTTAATGGAACCTTGGGTTAATGCTTGATTTGGCGAATTAGAGAACTCCCTTTGTTCACGTATTCGTTCAACTTAACCACAGTTCATCAAAGTATTTCACGAATGAAATTGCCTTGTTCGTTGATTCGCCATGTCAAAATGGGGTTAGTTCTGCAGGCAGTGGTGAGTTTCTGCATCGGACGATCATCTTACGATCAGAAGGAATATTCCAGGGTCACGAGGAGATGAGACTGGCCGTAGATTTGGTATCAGAGTTAAGTCTTTAGTCGACGGTTACTTTTCCTATTTGGCGATTCAGCGAATGCAGTGGTTTGCATAGTCTCTTAATTCTGGCGGTTAAGACCATAACAGTCAGCGATTCAGCAGGCGGTTAGCTTCTCTTCAGTTGTGCAATCATTAAATCTTTTGGCGGTCTCAGATAACCGAGGGTCCCAGTTAGCAAGATCTATGGCCGGCATGTGTTCTCATAGGTTTGTGTCAAAGCATCAGATCATGCGCTGACCGTCGATCTTGATTTGTCGTCAAAGCTTCATTCAGTGGGTCCTTTCTTTTTGACGTGCTCGCATTCGATTGGTCCACATAGTGATGAACTGGAACATGTCAGTGGATCCTGATCCTTTTAGAAGGTTAAAGTATAGCAGGATCTTGTGGTTGTCGCTATGCCGCTAGGATAAGATGCACACTTTTTAAGTCAGTGGTTTAGCGACAACCGTCCGATGTTCTTTCTGCAGATCATGGGTCCGTCTATCAGGTATGCTGACTTGCTCAAATATAATTGGTCTGCATGGTGCTGACAAATATTTCCAGTGGGTCTGGTGTGTTAGAGGGGGTTTTGGTTAAAAGAGATCTACAGCGGGCGTGTGAGCGTAAGGAATATTTTGGGGCTTTGAGATCTTGCGCCCGCCGTTAGATTGGGATCTTATCTTTCATGGGTCCGTGTCAGAGGGATTTGTCGAGGTGTGTACCTACAAAGCAGCTGGAGCAAATGAAAGATTGCCAAGTGGCAAGTCTAGGCCCAGGTTTGATAGAGTATTTGGCAGTCCCGATGAGTTTCACATGTTCGCTCATTCGCGAAATGATTTGGCGGTGCTCCAAACAACTTAGCGATTCAGCGAATGCTTTGTTTGTTGAATCTCTAAATAAATTGGCAGAGGTGGAAAGGATTCTGCCACTTAAAGGAAGTCTTCAGTCGCGTAGTCATTGAATGACTTAAAGGAGAGAGGCTCGAGGTGGGTCCAAATATGCTGACATGTAGAAAAGCTCGATTCTCATTGGTCCAAACATGTCGTGATGGATTTTTTGACCGTTCAAGGGTTTTATAAACTGTTGTCGGGTTAATCTAAGCCGCTCATTTTCCGGGAAGGAAGAAATATTGACGGACATGTTTTAAAATGACCGGCTAGCCGTTGGTTTTCAAAATTTAAATATGTCTAAGAGGTTTTTGCCAGAATCTGATTTGCAGACCGCGGGCGGTGAGGTAGCTCAAAGAATTTATGCCTCTAGGACACTTGCAGTTAAGGGGAGATGATGAGAGAGGTATGGGCGGCCGTCTTGGGTCAGTTCTTGTCCTGAAAAAGTACCAACCAGTGCATTCATGGCAAGACTTTTGTGTGGGAAAGCAGATAAATCCAAGTTGCTTGTCTGCGAGTTGATGCAGTACAGGAATGGACACTTAATGATGATATCTGATCGGTTGAGATATTTGCAAGAGATACATTTATGATCAGAAATGACAGTCTTAGGGTTTGGTTATTTATGTAAAATCTTGTAACCCTAGTTAGGTTTTGACTCTTGCCTGCGTGCAAGAGTATGTATATATTGTTTTGGAGCCTTTAGTGCTCAAGAGTTGGACAATTTGTAGAAGAAAATTCATCATTTTCTTAAAGTCCATCTGTGGTATCATTTCTACCCTCTGGCTTATACAGTTATATTTCTCCCATTGATAATACAAATATTGCAAAGGTATTTTGTGACAATCCTTCATGTCCCTATGCTTCCTTGTTTGGATTATCTCTTATTGGATCAAAGTATATGCATGTTTTCAGTGATTATTTTAGGGTTCCTGATCCCTCTTGCTTTTTGCAATTTTGTGTGTTACTGTGTTTGATCTTATTTAGATGTTCTTGTGGGTATACCTCAGCCCCCTTAACAGTCTTGTCTCAATCCTACACCGAGTTGTAAAAGTGAATGTCTGTTTCCAGGTCATAAGTTGTGCCTTATTCTCAGGCCCTCTTATGAAATATTTATGCAAGTCTATTCAGTAAGTTGTGACCTACTAGACCTGAACTTTTCATTGATTTCATTCCTACATACTGAGATCCAAACCCTAGTTTCGGTGTATCACCTAGTAGGTAGTTTGCTTTTAAGTCATTTCCCTTACAAGCACTCCTTCTATCCCTTTCCCTCAAGAGTTTACTTCCATGTCTAGAAGCAAATTAGGGTGATTATCCAAGAGGAACCAGCCTAGAACCTGGAGGTTTCATCTCAGATAGCAAAGGTCCCACAACCTGGAGATGATTCTCATGTTATACTGAGTTATCAAGACTACGAGAGCTTGAAACAAGGGTGCAAACTCAGTGTATAACAGTTACTAGCTCTAAAACTAATTGTCATCGTTAAGACCTACTGACATGATCTTTTATAATGCACTTTAACCCAAATACCAATTTAATTGTCTATTATGTCATATTTACAAAATGCCCGATTAACACTATATAATACAAGTTCTGAAACTAATCATTATCCTAGAAATCTACAACAGGAGCTTTTAGCACTTTGAGACAAGATATCTTCTTGATTTCAAATGTACAATAATTGTACATCATTTCATATTTATAAATATTCAATTAACAGTATATAATGTAAGTTCATCACCCCTGAACTTTTACAATGTACTTTGACCCAAACATCCATTTACAAGATATCATCTTGATTTCATTTGTACAAAATTGTAAATCATTTCATATTTTACAGAATACCCATTTAACAGTATATGATGCAAATTCTAAATCTAATCATCATCCCTACAATACACTTTGACCCAAATACCCATTTACAAGATATCATTCTAATTTCATATGTCCAATTTATACATCATGTCATATTTACAAAATGTACAATTAACAGTACATAATGCAAATTCTGAAACTAACCATCATCTCTAAAACCTACAAGTATGAGATTTTACAATACAGTTTGACCCAAATATCCATTTACAAGATATCTTGATTTCACATGTACCAAATTGTACATCATTTCATATTTTTACAAAACATCCCATCAACAGTATCTAATGCAAGTTCTGAATCCAATGAAAACTACAAACAAGAACTTTTACAATGCACTCTGACCCAAATAAGCTTTTACACTCTCACCCAAATATTCATTGACAAGATATCATCCTGATTTCATATATCCAAATGTTATATTTACAAAATGTTCAATTTACACTTCTGAAACTAATCAGAATCCCTAAATTCTACAGGCATGTGCGCTTTGAACCAAATACCCATTTACAAGATTTCATGCTGATTTCCTATATATAAATTATACACCATATCATATTTACAAAATGCTCAGTACATAATGCAAGCTCTGAAACCTACAGACGTGAGCTTTTACAATGCACCCTGACTTCATTTGTACAAGATATACAACATGCCAAATTTACAAAATGTCCAATTAACACTATATACCAAGTTCTGAAACTAATCACCATCCCTGATACCCACAGACAATAGTTTTTACAAAGCACTTTCACTCACTCCAACAAATACCTTTCCGAATTTAAGAATCCAAAAACCCATTTACAAGATTCATACCAATTGTGGACACCCTCAGACCATAACATACTCAAAGTCTCCACAAAGGATGGAGCTTTGGTATTGCCCTTACTGCACTCCAACATTTTCCACAGAGCTGCAATCACAAAATACCTCTGTTTTCCCAAACTTTCTCCTCTCTCTCTGAGCGCCTTCAGCAGTTCAAACTGTTTTCCCAGACTTCCTCCTCTGTTTCTCAGTACCTTCAGCAGTTCAACCAGACACTGCCCAACAGAAACAAAGATCTGCTTCTTTATATTCCCCCTTTTTGTTGGGAATCTGTACACCAAATTCCTCTGCAACTCCCCACTTTCTAGGAGTGCATTATTTTCCCTAATTGAAGCACCTGCGATCTTCCCCATTTACACACTTCTTAGTCTGAGTACTCAGAGCAGAACAACTCAGAGTACAGAGAAAACAATGGCGGCTTACCAGTTACCAACACAATTTTGGATTAAATAAATCTATCAGACTTCAGACTCACGGAAACCCACATATATATTCATAAAAATTTTGCCACAATTGGGGCAAATGAGTCGTGCAGATCTATCTAAGCTTTTAAAAGTAGATTCTATGAACCTTCTTGTTACCTTGCACGTGGTTTCTGAAAGCTTGATGAGCTAAGCAGTTATGTAAGGTCATGACAGACGCCATGATGTTTGAATGATGCGCTCATACTCCCTCCACCGGATTTCTCAGTAGACTTGCAGGGTGAATAGTGTTGTGAAAATGGTTTCCAACTTCTCTTCTAGAGCTACATGGTATTGTTGTTTTATGCGAGGTAAGGGGAGAGATTCAAAAGAAGGTTAAGCAATGAATGGACATGAATTGCTACAAATATCTTATTTTACAAATATTAATTTATATTGAATATTAATATTTTGATATATAAATGATTGTTTGAAATTGTTTTTAGCATAGATTGTGTATCGGTTTTTGCATCAACGTTTCAGATCATATTTTATGAACTATCATCAGGATTCTGATTCAGTTGGATAGATTAGTTAACTACTATTTGCAGATTGAGTATTAGTAAAAAGTTTTTGAGGGTACTGATTCATCCCTCCCCTCTCAATGCCTTATCTTTCCATTCCAACAGTTCTATATAATTTTACCTTTATAATGCATGAGAGCTCAACTTTTGAAGGTTGTAATTTTGATTCAAGAGGTCATTGGAACCCTCTTTTTAAATTTTCAGACCTCAATTTTTTTTACTCAACTAACATTGTTAAAAGTAATATTAAATGACCTAAAAAAATTTCTCAAAATTTGGGTTTTATATTTCATATTGTGAAAAATTTACTCTTTACATGGTTAACATTAGGGAAGTTTTTGAGGCACGTTTTCTAACTAGAAAATGGTGAAGATCTCATTAATCTGCAATCTAGAGGAAGATGGTGATTGTTCCCTAACAATCCTATAATGCCCTTTTTACTAACATATACTTTCATATACACTTATTCACAAAATAAAATAACCATGGTAATTAAATTCAAATATCCATACAAATATCCACTCAAATATCCATACATACACATGCACATAGGTACAACAAAAATAAACACCATATCTAAAGACAACCTCATGTATAAAAAAATATCATATTGATAATTAAATTTCATAATCATGACTCAATTACAATCGTGTTATCCCAATAATGATATGTACACATTAAATCTATATACTATTCATAATTTAATTAAAAACCACATCTACTATGCATAAGTCACATGAAATCAACATCCTAAACATTATCAAATTTAAATTCCAATAATCATCATATTAGCCGAAGCTAAAACCAACATCTAATCAATGATATTTTGATTAATAAGTAATTAATTAGTTACATCAACTCAACAACAAACTATCCATCATAAGCAAAACTCATAAGCATCATAAAGCATCTATAAATATCAAATATAACATCAAATTAACATCTAAAATAGTCACCTAAGGAATATGTCGTAAACCAAAATAAGTGTCAACAATCTCTAAATATGTACAAGCATGATATGGATCATTTATCAAGTGTGCTTTACAAGGCATTGCTAAAGTAAGTAGAAAACGTAGTTTGTACTTGAATGTAGATAATTTATGTGAGCAATATGTTCATTGAAGAGCTACATTGGGCTTCATTAACTAATGCAAAGGTGAGGCAATATATAAATATATAGGGATGAAGCCGCAATAGAAGTTAACAAGACCAAGAAACATTCACAACTATGATTGTAAGAGTCGGCCATTTGAGAAGAACTTCAACCTTTGTAGCATCTACTTGAATACCATGATCATTTATGATAAACTCAATATACAAAAAGGATGTTCAACCAAAATGAATAAGTTTATATATAATTTTTTATTTTAAGTACATTTAGAATATTTCAAGAATTGAACATGTACCTTCCAAGTGTTACATATTAGGATAAAAACACAATAAGTTGTCACCTTTTTACAAAGGAAGAGGCTAACAAAATCAAAGTTGTTCAACTTCAATAGTATAAAAATGACATTTATGTTTGGAATTTGAAGATGATGTAAACTAATTAAATGTGATAAAATGGATGAATTTTATGATTAAGATTTTTAATATTTTTTTTGAATAAGAATTAATATATTTTTTTAATTTTTAAAGACGATTTTTTAGCTGCTGAAAAATGCTGAAAATTAGGGGTCTAGTTCTAAATAAACACATTTTCTCCTAATTTCAAAATATGTCATAGATAACATATATATCTAGTGCATAAAAAAATAAAAATTAATTTGTGACCTATATTTTCTCTTTTATAACAATTCAAATTCTAAATCACTGAAATCGACAGTTTTCATCTCACAACATATTTTTCATAACAAATCTATCTCAATCAAAAAAAGAAATATATATTCTTGAAGAGGACTCTCTCCTCTAGTGCACCATGTGTTTTTAAAATTTATTTAATATAATTTACTATTTTTTTCTTTCTTCAAATTAACATCTCCTTGACTGTTAAAATACCTACTTGTAATATTTTTTAATTAAAATAAACTATATCTAATTAAAACACTATAAAATCTATATGAGGATATTTTTTACTCTAATCTCTACAAAAGGGTATTTTTTAATTTTCAAAAAAAATTCATTAAAAATATTAAGAGTTATTGAAACACCACTTTTCTGAAATAATTTTGTTTTTATGGTAATTGGACCCAAAGTGGTATAAAACATGCATTTAATAGATATTTCCAATTGGAAAAGTTAAAGAACTTATCTAACTTTGCTATAATGAATCTAGCTAGACCATATGTTTGACCAAAATTAATTTTTATTTAGAAATACTAAAATTCAACTGTGCTGATAAGTTAGCCTAAAAGGTGACACTTGATTGTGCTTTTACTCATTAATAAGTTTCAATTAAATTAATGATTAGAAACTTGTTAAGAAATTATATAAATACACCATTTATTAATTGCATGAAAGTAATCAATGTATTTGTGAGGTCGGATTCTATCACTAACCACTCAAAATGATCAATCTTCATCTTTAACGTTGTCTACCAAATTAAACTTGACGATATCTAATGATGATATCTAATTTAAATATCAATTTTAAGTATTAGTTCCTTATGATTGATCTAGTAGGTGATTGATTCTTTATAGCATATTAATTTTTTATTGTGATTGATGATTAAATATGATTCAATCTGAATTTTAATTTTCTAAGAGCTTTTGTTACACTCAAGCAAAGACAAAGAAATCTATACAAATTTTCTAAAAAGTATTATATAAGATAGTGTAGATTAAATAATGATGGAATTGTCAAATTAACAACAACAACAATAGCAATAATAATAATTATGTTCCTAAATATTTCAATCAAGGGTCCAACAATCACAATGATAAATCGAAATCATGGAATAAAAGTAACAATAAAAATCTTGTGAATGATGGGGTTGTGGAGCCACACAATTTGAAGTCTACCCCTTTTATTCTACCATATGGAGCGAATTCTTCAAACAATGTCAACCAAGCAAATAAAGCCCCATATAATTCCAATAATTATAACAGCAATAATTCAAATACTTCCAACAATAAGACTTGGGATAAATCAAAATCAAATTCCAGTTATAATAAAATAAAATTCACTCCCTTGGGTGAACCTTTGGAGAATGTACTAAAAACTTTGTTGGCTAATCAAGTTATCACACTACCAGATATATCAAATTATGAACCCGAAGTCAAACCTCATTGGTGGAATGCATCTCATCATTGTGAATATCATCAAAAAAGAGGTCATCCAACCAATGAGTGTATGAAATTGAAGCACTTAGTACAAGATTTGATTAATAACAAGTACAAGATTTGATTAATAACAACATCATCCAAGTTGAAGGACCTCGAAACAATGAGGATCACATGGCCTATAAGAACCCCTTTTTGAATCATGAAAAGGGGGAGTCATCCAATACAAATCAAAACCATAAAAAGGGTAATGATAAAGTGAATTTTGCCCACACTTATGACAACACAATAAATACCATAAGTCAAGGAGATCAAAGCATAAATGTTGTTGTAATAAAAGGTAAATCAAGAGAAGCATCAGCAAATGTGGTCACTAGGGGGCAAGCATAAAAAATTATCATATCTAATAATGCTCCAAAAGTGGTGATACCAAACCAAGCTTCCACGTCATCATCGAAACAATATAACTTGGTTGATCAATTGCAAAAGACGCCCACTCAAATTTCTATTCTTGAGCTACTCAAACTATCACCAATCCATAAGGACATTTTGGAAAAAGCCTTGTTGGAAACAAATGTGCCTCTAAATTTGGAGGTAGATAAGTTCCAAAACATGGTGGGGCATTTAATTGCACCTCATTGCCTATCATTCTCCGAGCAAGATGATATGTCTCTTAATCATCCTCAAAATCTTCCCTTACACATAGAAGTGTTGATCCATAAGCATAGGGTGAAAAGAGTCCTTATAGATGGAGGTGCTGGCTTAAATATTTGTACCCTTAGCTTGGTAAAAGCCTTAGGATTTTTTGAGGAGGCTATTGACCCTAAGAAAAAGATAACCATAAAAGCCTACGATGATGAAGAAAGAGCATTGAGAGGAGTCATAGTGTTGCCCATAAGAGTTGGTCCTATACAAAAAGAAACCATATGCCAAGTATTGGACCTCAAATTGACTTATAACATTTTATTAGGAAGGCCATGGATCCATGAAATGCAGGCTGTTCCTTCAACCTACCATTAATGCCTAAAATTCCCATATCAAGGGCAAGAAATAATGGTAAGTGGAGACCTCAATCCCTTCCAATATTGTAATAATGTCAAACCTATAAATGACTCATTGGTTCCACACAATGCTAAAGGGTCTATACCCAATCAAATGGAACAAGGCAAAAGTTCTAAAGACATCCCTTTGGTGAAAGGAAAAGAGAAGATGGAAGAAGAAATTGTTGTTCAAGAAACTCCAAAACTCATTAACCAATCTACATCGACTAAAGGAAAAGAGAAGGTTAATGAGAATAACATTTTTAGTGAAGAAGAAAAAGAAGAATCTACCAAGGCTATCACAAGATATCTTAAAGAAACCCAAGAAGCAAAAGAAGACTCCATTAAAGATGTTCAAAGATATACCAAAGAAGCTCATTATCAAAAGATGGACAAAATGATGCAAAACTTTGATAAGCAATGCAAGATTAAGCAACAAGGAGTAGGGGAATACTCCTTATCTATGATGGACTTACCCTTATCACCAAAGTCCTTTGGAAAACCTCCAAATCTACCTCATAAGTATAATGATAACTTTGTAAGAGCAAGTACATCATCCGCCATGAATGAAGAAGACAATGAAATTTTGAATTGGCTATATAAAGATGAAGAATCAAGTGCCCACATTAAACATATTCAAAATCCAATCATTCCCACACATCAATATGAGAAGGGATTTGCAATCATGCAAAAGATGGGTTATGAAGGTCAAGGACCTTTAGGCACAAGAAATGAAGGGCTAATTGAACCCCTAGAATCTACATGGCGAGATTCCAAGCAGAAGACAGGTTTAGGATATCTTGAAGAAGGATACACACAAAAACATTATCCCAAATTATATAATCAAATACTACAATTAGAATCTCATAGTGATGAGGGTTCTAATGAATGGGAATGGGAGACTCTATCTAATGGGTCATGTCAAGATAAGGGTTATTCACACCTATACCTCTAATAAACATAAAAGACTAATGGTAGAATCAACTCCAAATCAAGCATCTAGTTCTAGCCAAGTGATTCAAAATGACGTGCCAAGCATAGAAATCGAAATAAATCAATGGGTAGGGGAATCATTTGTTCCTTCATGGAGACCTACTATGGAAGAGTCAAACGCTAGGTTTAATCCACACGATTTTTATCCAACAGAAACCATAGTGGAGTCTAGTGAGGAGGATTTTGATCCTTCTTCTTTAGAACATTTAGAGGAAGCCCATGTCCGAGATCTTCAAGATACAATGTATGAACCTTCCAACAATGAGATAAACACTTTAAGTCCAATTGAGACAAACCCCAGTGTTGACCCATTAACTCTCATTTGGCTGGACCTAATCGAATGGGATGCCATGGAACCCGATACCTTGCCAACTTTCTTGAATGACAACACGCTGTCCCAATACCTCAATGCGGTTGAACCTTCTTTTACCAAGGACTATCAAGAAGAAATGATCAAAGGGAGCATCCAAACTCTTAATCCGAGAAAAAATGAAAAAAAAAAAAAAAATAGAAAAGGAAAAGAATCGAGTGTTGAAAACCACTTTGTGGCAACATTAGATCAAGAAAAAAATAAAGAAATAAAGGATGTTTCCAAAGGTGAAAACCCAAATGAGGCACCTATGGGAGGGAGTTTGGATGTTCTACCAGATCACTATGAAGAAAGGTCTCCAATTCTAATTGAGCCAACAAAAAAGATAAACATGGAACATAAACAAAGCCAAAGTTCATTCACTTAGCATCATCCCTATCCAGCGAAGAAAGAACAGAATTCATTAAGTTCTTTAAGGAAAAGAAAGTTAACTTCACATGGTCTTATGATGATATGCTGGGGTTAGACCCAAATTTGATAATGCATCACCTCAATATAAAGGAAGGAGCTAAACCAGTCAAGCAAAAACTAAGGAAAATGCATCCTCATATAGCCTTACTTGTCAAAGTGGAATTAGAGAAGCTATTAAAGGTGGGGTTTATAAGAGCCATTGATTACACACAATGGATTTCCAATATAGTGCCAATATCTAAAGCGGATAAGTCCATCAGAATCTGCACAGATTTTAGGGATTTAAACTTGGCATGTCCTAAAGATGACTTTCCACTTCCTAGCATTGATGCTATTGTAGACCTCACAGTGGGACACTCCATGTTTTCACTCATGGATGGATTTAGTGGCTATAATCAGATCAAAATAGCACTTGAAGATCAAGACAAAACTGCTTTTACATGTGCATGGGGCACATTTTGTTAGAATGTCATGCCTTTTGGTTTAAAAAATGCCAGAGCAACTTATCAAAGAGCAATGACTACAATATTCCATGATATGATGCATAAATTCATGGAGGAATATGTGGACGACATACTAGCCAAGTCACATTCAAGAAAAGAACATCTTCCCATCTTGGCAAAAATCTTTGAAAGGTTAGAGGAATTCAAAGTAAGACTTAACCCAAAGAAATGTGCTTCTGGAGTTCAATCTGGCAAACTTCTAGGTTGCATTGTATCAGCAAAAGGAATAGAGGTGGACCCAGCAAAAGTGAAGGCCATAATGGAAATGGAAGCACCCAAAATTGTTAGTCAGATGAGGTTTTTACAAGGAAGGATACAATCCATTAGAAGGTTTATCTCTCAATTGGCGAAAAAATGCCACAATTTCAATCAAGTCTTGCATAAAGATACAATCTTCAAATGGGATACCAAGTGTAAAGAGGATTTCAACCTATTAAAGAAGTACCTCATGAATCCACCAATATTGATGCCACCTATTAGAGGAAAGCCTTTAATCTTGTATATTTCAGCCACAAAAAATTCATTGGGGGCACTTCTAGCACAAGAAGATGAAAATGGAAAAGAAAAAGCAATCTACTACATTAGTAGAACCTTAGTCAAATATGAGCTGAATTATACCTTCATGGAAAGGGCATGCTTGGCTATAGTTTTTGCTTCACAAAAATTATGCCATTATATGCTAGCCAACAAGATAAGGCTCATCGCCAAGATTGACCCTTTGAAGTATTTACTAAGCAAAACAACATTAAATGGAAGATTAGCAAAGTGGGTGATGATCCTAAGTGAATTTGATATAGAGTATGTTGACAAAAAATCAATTAAAGGACAAGTCATTGTAGACCAATTAGCAGAAGCACCCCTTCACAATGATCATCCTATACAAGTTGAATTCCTGGATTCAGAGATTGTGAATGTGGAGGCAAAAACATGGCAACTTTATTTTGATGGCTCCTGCACTCATCATGGCTCAGGAGCAGGCATACTCCTCATTACGCCTCAAGGCTCCACCATCCCTAAGTCATACAAATTACTATTTCCATGTACAAATAATATAGAAGAATATGAAGCCTTGGTTATAGGAATCTAGTTGGCATTAGAGTGGAAAGTGACAGAATTAAAAGTATATGGGGACTCACAATTGGTCATAAATCAAGTCAATGAAGAGTATCAGACCAAAGATGATAAATTGGTACCTTACAAAACAATGGTGGATAATCTCAAGAAGTATTTCATTATCATCACATTTGAACAAGTGCCAAGAGAAAAGAACAAAGCAGTAGATGCTATGGCAACTTTGGCTTCACTTTTATAGATACCTGATCAAACTGCTAGATACGAGTTCTTGGTAGAAGAAGTCACTCAACCCGCGTATGATCCAACCCATCCTTACACCATTTGCCTACTTACTACAACCAAAGCATGCTGGTATGGACCAATTTACACCTATTTGAAAGACCAAACCCTTCCTATTAACCTAACAAGAAACCAAAAGAAAAGCTTCATTCGACAAGCCTCCAAATACACTATAATTTTTGAAAAATTGTATCGAAGAAGTCTTGACGGAATGCTCCTTAGGTGTTTAGAAGAGGAAGAATCAAACTTAGCCTTACGAGAAATTCATGAAGGAATTTGTGGATCACACTCAAATGGATTATCTTTAGCTAAGAAACTTCTTAGGATAGGATATTTTTGGCCTACCATGGAAAAAGATTCTTGTAACTTTGCAAAGACTTGTAAGAAATGTCAATTTCACAAAAATTTGATACATGCGCCAGCGCAAGAACTTCATCCAATGACCACACCTTGGCCATTCTACCAGTGGGGTCTAGATCTAATAGGAATGATACATCCTCCATCTTCAAATCCACAGAATACTTTACTAAGTGGGTGGAAGTTGTACCCCTATCAACTTCAATAGGCAAACAGATATCCTTGTTTATCCTTAATCACATAATTTGTAGATATGGCGTACCTCATGCCATCATAACGGATAATGCAAGGCATTTCAAGAACAAAGATATAACAAAATTGTGTACCAAATTCCACATGATACATCATTCATCTTCAATATATTATTCTCAAGGTAATGGACAAGCCGAAGCAACAAATAAAAACATATTGAAAATATTGAAGAGAACGATGGATAATTTTGGTAGAGATTGGCACATCAAGATAAACCCGACTTTATGGGCATATAGAACAAGCATAAGGATGCCAACAGGGGCTACACCCTTCTCCTTAGTCTTTGGAACAGAAGTAGTTTTGCCTTTGGAGGTAGAACTTCCATCTTTAAGGATATCTATGCAGGGTTTGATAAATGAAGAGGACTATAGGGTCGCTAAACTACAAGAACTAGAACTCTTGGATGAAAAGCAAAAAGAAGCCTTTAACCATTTAAAAGTATACCAGAATAGAATGTCAAGATCTTACAATAAACACATCAAGCCAAGGACATTCCAAATAGGGGATCTAATGTTGAGAGAAAATCCCAAGAACCAAGAAGAAAGGGAGAAGAAAGGAAAATGGGAAGCCAACTAGTTAGGACCATTTCTCATTGTTGAAGATTTTGGGACAAGCACATACAAGCTATCAGATTGCGATGGTGAAGAATTACAAGAACCTATAAATAGCATACATCTTAAGAGGTTCTATACATAAGGTAGATGAAAGAGTATAAAGAGTATCATATGGAAAGCATCATATTTATTGTACATAGTTCAAAAGAGATCTAAAAAACATCAAAAACATTGGAAAAGTTGAAAATATCAAAAACATTTGAAAAGGCACAAAAGATCAAAAATAGTGGAAAATTGAGCATGAAGAAAGGAAAAACATTCAAATATGATCCTCAAAAAGATGTTGTCTTGGTGAGAACC
This sequence comes from Chamaecyparis obtusa, assembly GCA_027943335.1. Taxonomy (NCBI): domain Eukaryota; kingdom Viridiplantae; phylum Streptophyta; class Pinopsida; order Cupressales; family Cupressaceae; genus Chamaecyparis; species Chamaecyparis obtusa. The sequence continues at coordinate 703,895 of BSBK01004663.1, forward strand.
TAGTAAATAGGTGCCTTGATAATATGAAAAGAAAAAAATTGAAAAAAAAAAAGAAAAATACAAAAAAATTGAAAAAGAAGAAAAGTGCCTTGGTGAAAACCTAGCAAATAGGCACCTTGGTAGCAAAAAAAAGAGAAAAGCTTTAAAAATAGAAAAAGAGATTGATCCATTCAATTGGTGAAAACCTGGTAAATAGGCGCCATTGAAAGTCCAAGTCAGTTGCATACTTAGCAGGTCACCTTGTAAATATTGCATTCACCAGCATTTGTATATATCATAATAAACCCCCACAGTTGCATTTGCAAATACCTTAAGATTTTGGTCACCTAATCGAAAATTGTCCTAAGTCCCACAAATGAAATCAATATCAAACTGGGGGCAATCTACTCAAAAGGAGAAAGGATTCATCAACAAGCTTTATTCAATCAGAAAATCAATTCATCACACTCGAAAGAGGAACACTTATTCAAATCTACATACCAATCCAACTTGAGCCTAAAAGGGAGAATTTGATCCAAGAACTTCAAATGACTTTATCTTTATTAGGATTAAAACTATGAAATGGATGAAACTACACTTGAATTATGGATTTGAAAAATAGGGCAAAATTTTTTCTAAGGGTTGACTTAATTGATGAAATCATTCTTTCTAGCGAGTCGATGAAAGTTTTAGACTAGACAAGCTATGATGAAGGAATGATATTTTTCTTGATTTCTGACTAACTGTATTAAAATCAAAGTTTTAAAACATGTAATTTGTCTAAGGACGTGATCATCAAAGAATCATCAAGGACTTGTACATAAGATAAAACAGTGATTTCTGCTTGTTTACGCAAACAGATACCTTGACTATTTTGATCTTCAATATCATAATATCAAAATTCACTTGCAACATAGAATTCAAAAAAATCGGTATTTGTACTCTCATGATTGGCTTCAATTAGTGATAGTCGTACTGAAGAGACCAATGGGAAAGCAAATAAAAAGGCAAAAAGTATTCATATCATCATGGTTGAACTAGTGATGGTTGTACTCAAAGATGGGATTCCAAAACGCTCAATGATGATTATAAGCTCCAAAATTTTGAATAATGACAGTTAGTTGCATTCATCTTAGATTAAGTGCATTGTATATATTGTTTTTCTTCTCACTGAGCTTAAATTGTAAGAGGGGAAATTAAATCAAAAAGGGGGTGTATGCAAATCAAACAATCAAACGATCATAAAACCAATTATATAGGATCGAGGGTGTTGGAATTCAAAAACAAAGTCCATTGCATTAGGTTACTTGCATTAATTATACCATTATCATTAAGTCTTGTATTAATTTAGGACTATTAGGATCATGCATTATTAAGTTCATCATTATCATTAAAAGGCATACATTTAAAAGTTCCTTAGTAGTAGTAAACAATTGCATCCATTTAAGAAAATTACATTGCATCAGTTAGAAATCATTCCATCTAGTAAAGTCATCTCGCATTATACCTATCTCACTCATTATAGGATCATTCATACATATATCATTGAAAGACCATCATGGCATCACATTTGCATATCAAAGGAAAAGCATTCAAAATATTCATTATCCATCTAATATTTATTCACAACATAAAATAAACATCATAGCATCCATATATTCTATGTCATACATAAGACAATCATTTACTCATCTTTAGGACATATGCATACATGAGAAAGTTATATTCTGCAAAAAAGTCACATAAATCATATAGAACCATATAGCTGCATATCAAAAAACTGAAAAGAAATCCAACACATAATGACATCCTATATAGTCAAATCAAGCAAAGTACGCATCAAAATCCATGGTATCACTGTCATAAATGAACATCAAATCAAAGTCTATAACATGATCATCAAATGAAGTATCTAGCGATCATCAAATATCAAAGCATCAACATAAAAATTGATTAAAAAAATGATACAAATCCAATGTCTCGATCATGATAACAGAAGGAAAGCTCAGGAATATATAAACACTCAAGCAGGAGAATTGCCATCATCATTGGCATTCTGAGGACCAGGTGCACTATCTGGTGGACGGCTCGAACTAGCCTGAACCCCATGCTGACTCATAGTGGCCATAAAAGCCTACATCATAGAACTCATTTGTGACACCTGTTGCTGAATCGAAGATATTTGAGTCTGCAGAGAAGCAACATCTGATGCTGACGCTGGAGGAAAATCATGAGCTACTGAAGACTATGGAAGTGGAGTATAGGAAGAGGAAATAGATGAAGAAGGATCACCTAACACAGGAACAAACTGAGAAGAAGAAGGAAGTGACGAAGAGGAAGGCATGGAAGCAGAAACACCTATCTGAACTGTCGAAGCAGCAGGAGGAACAATAAGAGGAACAGTGGGAGGAGTAGCAGGAGGGCCCTACACCTGATCAAGTAACACCTGTGCAACCTCTGCGTCAATCACTCTCTGTACTCTAGAATGAGGCCTCTGAATAGCACCCCTAGCTACCTGGTGCAAAAGTCTATCTCTACCATGATCTCCCAGGATAGGAGCAGTAGCTAACACTGGCATCCGTACCTGACTTGCTCTAGCTCTGTGACGACCTCGTCATCCACGTCGACCCCTGATCCTGCCCTGCTCTCCATCATCATCATCATCATCAGCTCCATCATCCCCATCAGATAACTCCTCAATACTCAGAATCCTCTCAGCAAGATCAATGAATCTCGGAAAAGGATACCTGTGTATCCAAGCACCATACTCATCTGTAATGCTAGCATCCATAACCTGTGACCTAGGATTCCAAGGAGGATACCCCAGATCCTGAATCTCTCGAACAGCTGTGCCATAATCAACGCAGGGGCCCCATAATGACCTCTCTGCCTGCACACAAGCATACATCGCTACACCTTGTGGCATATCTTGAATACGGCCATATTGACGGAACACGGGACGGAAGAAGAATCTCTCAATTACGAAAGTAGAATGACCAATCATCCAACGAGGATAGAACATATATGAAAGCTCACCATCATCCTCGGGCCACGCCTTGCATCCAAGATAAGGTCGCCAAATAATAGTGTCCATGTCATCTATCCGACGGTGCCAATAATCAAGCTTACCCAAGTGGGTTTGCCTGATAATACCACTGTACATCCATGCAAATGGCCAACCAACCGGACAATCCTGGGCAGTCAAAGGATGTGTCATTGGAAGGTGCTCCCAAGTCCACAACTGTAATAGAATGGCTCCATCAGTTAAAGTAGTGGAACGTCTATACATGATAGTGTGCAGCTCGTGATATAACTGTGCTAATAAACAGGAACCCCAATCGAAATGACGAGGCTCTGCCATCAAATCCTCTAGGATAGGACCCCACCCGATAGCAAAACCATGTCCATGCCGGTCTGGAAGTAAGAAACCACCAATCAATGTACCAAGGACAGCAGGCAAAACAGGGAATGACATAAACTGAGCCCACTGAATGTGCTGATCACCAATAGACTGATCCCCAAATACTCGGTGACATGTTGATCCATCATACACAGTGTCATAGTAAACCAGCTCTCCTCGAGTCAGCAACCGAAGAAGATGGTACACATCCTTAGGGGTAATGGTCATCTCACCCATAGGAAGATGGAATGTGTTATGGTCTGAGTGCCAACGCTCAGCCATAGCAATAATAAGGCCTCGATTCACTCAGAATCGAGGAAGATATAGAAGGAACGACAAACCACACCGAGCAATATGTCGTTGGTCAGCAGCACTCAAAGCAAGAATCATGTCCCAAGATAATGGATAAGAACCGCGAATCCGCAATGAACCGAGATCCGCCTACAAAAACACAAGCAAGTTCAAACATATTAGAAAGGAAGTAAGAAATTATTAAGATCATTCTAAGTCAATCAAACATTCTCCAATACCTATCAAACCCACAAACAAATTTCATGTTTCTACTCAGATAGAATATGAATTTTTATCCTCACCCATCATCAGGATTTCAATTGATGACGAATATCTTAACTATAACTAAATCCTAACTGACCTCTCACAACTTGTTACACAAATCTCAAACAAACACAGAAGGACATATCAATCTAACAAACGATCCACGACATCGACACATTGCAAACTTGGTCAAAAATTACAAAAATTGAAATTTGGCAGAGTAAAAGCGTTGTTTTATGACGTAAAAGTGGCAAACACTGAAAGCGCTACTTAAAAAGGTAAAAGTGCACATGTATATGGCCAAAGCGGCAAAAAATTTAAAAGCGCCCAAAGGCACCTCGAAAGCGCTGCTTAAAGAGGTAAAAGCACGAAAATTAAGCAAAAGCGCTGGTTTAAAAAGTGAAAGTGCTAAACCTAGGCGAAAGCGCGCAAAAAAGTGGTAAAAGCACGAAAAGGATTAAGTTTAACACATAAAAGCACCCAATCGAAATGCAGAAGTGCTATTTAAAAATGCGGAAGTGCACAAACAGAGGTGAAAGCACCATTAAAATTTGCAAAAGCGCTCATTCATGAAAGAAAATGAAAAAAGGGCTATCTACCAGGAGAAAATTGAAAAAAATTAAAACACGTGCGTAAATGGAAAAAAGGGAAAGGTACGAGTACTCACTGGAGGTCCTGAGCCAGGCAATCGATGATAGCACCGACATCTCTCGAACCGATGCTCGCGGATAGGGACAAACATCGTAGCACGTGATAAAGACAAAAGAGAGCAAAAGTCAAAAGGTGAATAGTAAAATGAATAGTAAAAAGGGATTTTGACCTCTATATATAGGTTTTTGACCTCAAAGGATGTAATTGACCTACTCAAGCATTGTTATCATCAGAATCATTGACACAGGGGCATTTGAAAGTAAACACATTAAATTAGTGATATTGGAAATTCAAATAAAATTCATCACAAGAATTAAAATGATATAAAAAAAATGAATCAACAACATCATCACGAACCAATCAGAGGTCAAATCAAATGTGAATTTTATTTCATTTCCGAGGGGGCATACCAATGGATATTGAATCAACATCATCGAAAATCAAAAGACCGATCAACGGATCAAGGCAAAAGCTTGTATCAGAAAATTTTTTCGTCATCAAACGAATGGGGCATTGCATCAAGATCAATCATCATAACAGGTATCATATCAAATTAGTTATCAAACATCGCATCAAGGACCATTATCAAAATGACCATCATATCAGGATTTTTCATCAAATCAAACACCATATCAAGAGAGTTTCATATCAATCATATCTACATCAATCTCATATCAAAAATCAAGATCAACCATCAAAAGACATCAAACGACATCAGAGATCGATCATCGTTGAATCAGGACTTATCAAATCAAGCAAATCAGAGTATTCTTTGAATTGACATGCTTCGCACATCAACTCAAAGAGGGGCATTTGTAATCACCTAAAAGTGGACAAAGATAATTTAACGACAAATCAAAGCAAATCAAGGACAATAATTGAATCAATTGAATCACAATGCATAATTAGCCAATCAAAACAAAAATCAAATCCTAAATCAAGACCAATCAAAATTGAGAGCATTTTAATCAAGTGCAATCAAATCAAAGTACAATTAAATCAATTAATTGTATAGTCTTGAATTAAATTAAATTCAACCCATTCAAGGGGTACATGGCTAAACAAATTCATTTAAATCAATTAATAAATCTCAATTACTCTCAACAACCCAAAAGGAGAGGAAAATCACTCAACCAATGAAAATAAAGGAAAGACACTCGCATGGATCAAGTCAAATTGAATCTCAATCACTCAAAGTGAAAAAGAATCTTATCCATCCATTTTGTCTACTTGTCCCAAGCTTTGAGAACACAAACTTTGCATTGTCTTCAAAGGGTGGAACCAAAGACTTAACCCCAACTCAACCATGATCAAAGGCAACTACACCCCCTCACCTTGGGAAATCTATAAAAGGAAACCATAATTCATCATCCACACATCTGAGAATTGCATTGAACCTCTTGCAATTTGAGCTTAGAAAGGCATTTCGAGAAGCATTTTAGCATTTCTTTTGATCTAATTGTTAGCATAGCATTGTTATCTTTATCATTCTCATTCTAGAACTGTCATTAGTGAGAGCTTGCTGAGAGCTTCTTCATTATTCATTCTAGTTAGAGAGCCATAGGATGCTCAATTAGTCTTTATTTTGCTAAATAGTTGATCTATTTGCCTTGTGGTTGTATTTAGTTTCTATTTTCATTTATTGACTAACCTTAGTTCTATGAAGGCACTTTCCTTAGTGTACACTAGTATTTGACAATTCTGGAAGTTTTAAATCCGGAAAATGCTTTTTGGAATATGGTTGGAACCATTTGGTTCATGTGGAATTTATAACGAGAAATGGAAAATGTTGTTTGCATATGAATTTTAAAATATTATAAATTTTGCTTGACCCCCAATTTCTATTTAAGTGGAATTGGAATTGATTTTTCAATTCCACCTATTTAGATGGAAGATTCAAATGCTGGTTTTTGGGGTAAATAGGAATTAGCAAATCCCTATTCTAGTTTCAGGTTTTGAACACAAACATCGAAAATGTCAATTCCAGAATTTCACAATCCCAATTCCAATCTAATTCTAACAAACAAACGAACCCTAAATCTGCATATAACCCATTAGAATGTTGTCTCAACCACCTACCTATCACAATACCCACTGCTCTTTTAATAACCTGCACTGATTACTTAGAAAAAAACTTTTCCTCGTTGATGAGCTCTTAAAAAATATTAAGAAAACTTATATATTACCTAATCTATCAATTGAAGACAAGAGAACTAGCAACAAGCAACATAATTTGAATTTTAAAAATGAAAGGCATCTATTCCTTAAGAACAAAGGTACTTAACTATTCAAAAAGGGTAGAAGTGTAAGAACAATACTACCTATCTTCATTCCATCAAACCACATTGCCAAGATAAAAGGGCATCCCAAATCTATACAAATCCATAGCCTTTCCTCCTTAACTGGTTCCATGTTATACAAAAATTTACATCATTTCATATTTACAAATTTGCAAATGTGCATCCTTAGGTCTCGATAGACAACTACAATTATTGAAAATAGTACATCATTTCGTATTCACAAAATACCCATGTAATGCAAGTCCTGAAGCTATTATCATCCTTGCAATTTACAGGCAGGAGATTCTATTAAGTAGTTGCAGGGGAGTTTACAAATCACATTGATATAATACTTCAAATGTCTGAATTTATGGAGACAAATACTGATTTATGATTTCATATGTACAAAATTGTATATTATGTCATATTTACAAAATGTTCAATTAATAGTATATAATGCAAGTTCATCTTTCAAACTTACAAGAGCTTATACAATGTAAAGTTTAGAAAATGTTCAATTAACAGTATATAATGTAAGTTCTGAAACAATTTTTTGAAACCTACAAACAGAAGTTTTTACAATTAAGTTTTGGCATATATATCTATTTACAAGATGTCATCTTGATTGTATATTTACAAACTATCCAAATAACAGTATATAATGCAAGTTCTGAAACTAATCATCTCTGAAACTTAGAGACAGGAGCTTTTACAATATTAAATTTACAAAATGTCCAATTAAAATTATATACTATACAATGCAAGTTCTGAAACGATTCCATGAAACCTGCCAGCATGAGCTTTTTACAATTCACTTTGACCCAAATACCTATTTACAAGATATCATTTTGACTTCACATGAACAAATTATATATCATGCCAAATTTACAAAATGCTCAATTAATAGTATATGTTACTAGCTCTAAAACTAATCGTCATTGTTAAGACCTGCTGACATGATCTTTTACAATGCACTTTAACCCAAATACCAATTTAATTGTCCATTATGTCATATTTACAAAATGTCCTATTAACACTATATAATACAAGTTCTGAAACTAAACATTATCCCAGAAACCTACAACAGGAGCTTTTAGCACTTTGAGACAAGATATCATCTTGATTTCATATGTTTAATAATTGTACATCATTTCATATTTATCAATATTCAATTAACAGTATATAATGTAAGTTCTAAATCTAATCATCACCCCTGAACTTTTACAATGTACTTTGACCCAAACATCCATTTACAAGATATCATCTTTTTTTCATTTGTACAAAATTGTAAATCATTTCATATTTTACAGAATACCCAATTAACAGTATATGATGCAAATTCTAAATCTAATCATCATCCCTAACAATACACTTTGACCCAAATACCCATTTACAAGATATCATTCTAATTTCATATGTACAATTTATACATCATGTCATATTTACAAAATGTACAATTAACAGTACATAATGCAAATTCTGAAACTAACCATCATCTCTGAAACCTACAGGTATGAGATTTTACAATACAGTTTGACCAAATATCCATTTACAAGATATCTTGATTTCACATATACCAAATTGTACATCATTTCATATTTTTACAAAACATCCAATCAACAGTATATAATGCAAGTTCTGAATCCAATGAAAGCTACAAACAAGAACTTTTACAATGCACTCTGACCCAAATATTCATTGACAAGATATCATCCTGATTTCATATGTCCAAATTATACATCATGTTATATTTACAAAATATTCAATTTACAGTTCTGAAACTAATCAGAATCCCTAAAATCTACAGGCATGTGCGCTTTGAACCAAATACCCATTTACAAGATTTCATGCTGATTTCCTATATATATAAATTATACACCATATCATATTTACAAAATGCTCAGTACATAATGCAAGCTCTGAAACATACAGACATGAGCTTTTACAGTGTACCCTGACTTCATTTGTACAAGTTATACAGCATGCCAAATTTACAAATTGTCCAATTAACACTATATACCAAGTTCTGAAACTAATCATCATCCCTGATACCCACAGACAACAGTTTTTACAAAGCACCTTCACTCACTCCAACAAATACCTTTCCGAATTTAAGAATCCAAGAACCCATTTACAAGATTCATACCAGTTGTGGACACCCTCAGACCATAACATACTCAAAGTCTCCACAAATGATGGAGCTTTGGTATTGCCCTTTCTGGACTCGAACATTTTCCACAGAGCTGCAATCACAAAATACCTCTGTTTTCCCAAACTTCCTCCTCTCTTTCTGAGCGCCTTCAGCAGTTCAAATTGTTTTCCCAGACTTCCTCCTCTGTTTCTCAGTACCTTCAGCAGTTCAACCAGACACTGCCCAACAGAAACAAAGATCTGCTTCTTTATATTCCCCCTTTTTGTTGGGAATCTGTACACCAAATTCCTCTGCAACTCCCCACTTTCTAGGAGTGCATTATTTTCCCTAATTGAAGCACCTTCGATCTTCCCCATTTACACACTTCTTAGTCTGAGTACTCAGAGCAGAACAACTCAGAGTACAGAGAAAACAATGGCGGCTTACCAGTTACCACCACAATTTTGGATTGAATAAATCTATCAGACTTCAGACCCACGGAAACCCACATATATATTCATAAAAAAATTGCCAGAATTGAGGCAAATGAGTCGTGCAGATCTAACTAAGCTTTTAAAAGTAGGTTCTAAGAACCTTCTTGTTACCCTACACGTAGTTTCTGAAAGTTTTATGAGCTGAGCGATTATGTAAGGTAATGACAAACGCCATGATGTTTGAATGATCCGCTCATATTCCCTCCACCGGATTTCTCAGTAGACATGCAGGGTGAATAGTGTTGTGAAAATGGTTTCCAACTTCTCTTCTAGAGCTTCACGGTATTGTTTTGTTTTATGCGAGGTATGGGGAGAGATTCAATGAATGGACATAAATTGCTACAAATATCTTATTTTATAAATATTAATTCATATTGAATATTAATATTTTGATATATAAATGATTGTTTGAAATTGTTTCTAGCATAGATTGTGTATTAGTTTTTGCATCAACGTTTTAGATCATATTCTATGAATCGTCATCACGATTCTTCTAGCACTTTTTTCATCTTGAGAATAGATCATAGAGTATGATCTAGAATGTTGATGCAAAAATTTAGACACAAGTTAAGCCGTAAACAATTTCAAACAATTCATGGATTGTGGAAAACTAGTGCATTTGATGTAAATGATGGTTAAATTCAAAGTGAAAGAATATAATTTTCTCGTTAACACATTTACTTCATTACATTCTACCCTATTGTTATCATTGAAAAATGTTTCTGGAAATTAGTTAACATGTAAACTATTTTAAATTTAAAAGAGTTGTGATTTATAATTATAATTAAAATTCAATAAAATTGAATGTGATATATGGATTTTATTGATGATAGAAAATATAATATGGGTTTTTTCTTGTGATAGATGATTTCATTTTTAAATCACTAATAAACATATATTTATAGTTTTTTTAGTAAGGGTTAAATAGGTTTGAAAGGATCCTGAAACCCTATTTAATAAATGCTACCATCAACAAACCATCACCAAATAATCAAAACACAGACAGCCTACCCACAACAAAAAGGACTAAACAACAAGCAAGAAAAGAACTAATTCAGGCTCTTCAGTGCCTCGACTTCTTCAACTTCAAGTTGAGAGATGTTCGTGGAGATGTTTTGCATATCCTTCAGGTCCTAATTTGATTATTCAACTACTCCCTTGAGGTGAGCTCTTATATGGGTGTTGGGTCCTTTTTCACGTCCTAAAAAATTTATCTGTCTTTGTCTAAAGCTTCTAGATCAACAAATTGCATTTTAGCTTCTCACATTTTCTTGAACCTCTCAATCATAACCTTTATACTATTTGCACTACTCTTAATGACCTTATAGTTGAAGTTGACTAAGGGAATCTGATTATCATTAATATTCTTGTAGTTATTTTTTAGGCGTCAAAATTTGCTATTTCATAGTCTTCTTTCATATGTTCAATGTCTTTGCCCACCTTTTGAAGCTAGGCCACAATATTTTTACCTTCCTTCTCAATCCATGAGTCCCTCTGAGGTTGAAAGTTTTTCAAAATTATTTTTCAAAGCTCGGATTTGAATGTTCATTTTATTCAACTCATGGAAGAAGAACTTCTACATTATGAATTATCCATCATTGCATTCCTTGCCTCACCTAGCAATTCATTAGGGCTTTCTTTTTCCAAATTTAGCAACAATAAATATTTCTCCAACTCACGAGGAAGAGACAATATGCCTTCTCCATCGATATATGAAAGAGAGTCAATCGACTTCCTCTTACTGTTTTGATCACTTTCTCCAGAGATAGAGTAAACAAGGGAATTTTTCCTTTTCTTAGCTTCTTTCTTCTTCCAAGCTCGCTTTCCTTTTTCCTCTTGATAGACATAAGTAATCATAGATTTGGTTTTCCATCTTCCCTCCTCGGAATAGGGATTGTCAAAGTGCTCTTCCTCTAAATTGGAGTTCTCATTATCCAAGTTTTCAATAACATGGAGGACCTTAGCTTCCCCTTTGACAAATTAAAGTGTTCTATTATCAATAGAATTAACCCTTCATGCAAGATAGAGATTTTTGGGTTCTTTTTGTGATCTTTATGTAGATCTCTATAGTTTTGTTGACCATTAGTGTTTCACACTTAGTCATATATCTAGGCAATGATGGTCGGTCATCACTGTGACCGAGTCATTTTGTAAAGGCCGAGTTTTGTATTGTATACTTACCAAGCAGTAGTACTGCCGAGTTAAGTCATGGTCACTATGTTTGTAATATGCCGAGAGTATAGTTATTACCGAGTTACATATATCAATGATTACCAAGTGACAGAGAAGTTCAACCGATGCCGAGTACAGTTAATGTCGAGTGCCAGGAATAACTTTTGCCGAGTTAGCAAGAATTGACATACAAGTTTGGAATGGCACAATGATCGAGGTAAACTATTTTTGGTGATAATAATGTTTTGTATTTTGTCTATTGAGGTAATTATGCAAGTAATTACGCATCCATATTATTATCATTGATCCCTATGTAAAACCTAGAGCCAATCAGAAAATTGTATAGTTTAGGCGGCAATAAAAATAAATCTGAACCGTAGATCTTGAAATGGTAAAACATTTTTGTTATTATATAAGGGCAAGATCTAGATCAGAGAAAAGTGTGTGTGTGAATCAGAGGGATGGGATTGAATTAGTATGAGAAGATGATCAAAGAAGTATATTCAGAATAGCGAAGTATTCAGATAGAGTTCAGTGACCGAGCTAAGCAGTGAAAGGACAGAATCAAGAAAGATCAGATAGAAGAGATCAAAATATAAAGTAAAGAGGAGATCTGTAATCTATATACTAGTGCAAACTGAATGATCAGGTACTGGGACATTTTAACTAGTGTATCAGGGTAAATCTCTTAACCGAGTAGTCTTAGCAGACTTTTTGTAAATCTCTTTACCGAGTGCTTACTTTATTGTAAGTTGATAAATCCTTTAACGAGGTAGACTATACAAGTCTTTTAGCTTTTAATAGAGTAGACCTTTCATAGGGTAGATCATGATTTGATCACATTTTGTAAGCCTTAATAGGCAAAACTTATTACTGTAGTAGTGAAGATTTGTGGGTGTCATCCCCACCCCAGTTTTACCTTTCAAGGGTTTCTGGGTTACCAAAATCATGGTGTTATGAGTGATTTCATGTATGTTGTTTTATATGTTTTGTTTCTTACAATGATTAAGTTTTGTTTTATCATGCATAAAGTTTTATCAAATCAAAAGGATAAAAAGTAGGTAATATTTGATTCACCCCCCCTCTCAGTATTACTTTCCCACTTATACTTCCAACACTTTAATACCCAACCCCAATAAAGACAAGAGATTGAAAGGAAAAGGAATTCTAAGTTTATGTCTAAAATGATTCAAAAGATAAAAATGATGCTCGTAAACAACAAAGTAACATCCATCCATAGTAAAGTACTAAATTATTACCTATAAAAATGATGTCCACAAAGGCTTGATGGACTTCATTTTTAACTACCATTATTTTTCTTTATTAGAGATTTTCCCTCTTTTCCTTTGGTGAGATTATTGTAATAATTTGCCTAAGGCAACAACCCAAGATCTAGAGCCCAATGAGTAGCATAAACAAGAGAGAGAAGATGGACAAGAATAAATTGTATTCTCATCAATAAAATCAAGCCAAAAGATAAAAGATGAATACAATGAAAATATGTTTTCTTATATAGGCAAGGCAATAGGAGTGCATAATAAAGAAGAAAATAGCTTATCACCCATACAAGTTGGAAGCACTTGTCCACCAAAGATGGATCATCCTCCATTGTGCAATGAAGTATGTGCAACATGTAGACACCAAAAATTGTCCTAACAATTACCCTTATCCTAACCAATTAAATAGATATTTATTATTTATTTAATAATTAGTCTTATTCTACCTTTAGTTAAATAAATCCATATTTGTTTAATTACAATCCTCTTCATCCCCTATCTTTGATTAAATAAATTTATATTTATTTAATTTCAACCTATTTCATATTCCTAAAGTTTAATTAATTCCTTAATTAATTAAACTAACCTTGCATGTTTTTCCTCATCCCACTTGCATCTTAATCCTTTAGTTAATTAAGGAAATGACCTTATTTACTTAATTAATCCCCTTTTAATCCCATTTGGAATTAAATATTATATTTAATTCTATTTGAGCACATGGCTCCTAACTTTAACCATCACCTAACCTCACTTCCCTAACCTAACCCATCCTTCTAACCCAAGTCAACCCACTTTCCCACTATTTAATCTTAACCTCCCACCTAAACTTATCCTAATCATTTGCACAACATTAATCCAAAGATTAAGAAATCCTAACCCAAACCCAAGTTGCATGTGACTCGTACATTTCTTACACACCCTTACACACTTGTCTCCCACTTATCATTGACGTGTCACTTTCTCAAGTTGCTCACACATGTGTGAACAACCTTGGTTCTTTCATCCTCTTACATCTCTTAACATTTTCCATTGAGCCATCACTTCCTCAAGTTGCTCACACATGTGTGAGAAACCTTGTTTCTCTCATCCTCTTACATCTTTTGACCTTTTTCATTGAGCCATCACTTTCTCAAGTTGCTCACATATAACTTTCAAAGGTTGTTCACACATGTGTGAGCATCTTTCCCCCTTTGAATGGTCAAAACCCTAATTACATGGCATCTACTTGGCCTCCACCTCATGGACACATCATCAATCCTAAGAAATCCTAGCCCTGAACATTCATATTTTAGTCCTAACCATCCATTTCCTTCAAAATTATATAAAAGGAGAGCCCTCTCCTCATTTTCCATAAGCCATCTTCCACACATTGTTATGTTGCAAGTTTTGTGAGCAACCACATACCTACCTTGCAATAATATCAAATACTTATTCATTTTGGGGAGGTTTGCATTTATGTTGAGTAGATTAAACTAGTTTCTTAGTTTATCTCTTCATGTTTATATGCTTACTTCCATATTTTTTGAGGTTTGCATAATAATGTAGGAATATGAGTTAGTTGCTTGAGTTTATTCCTTTTATTACATTTTTTATGCTATACATTTTTGGCCCACCCAGTGGAACCCACTTAGCGAGTTCATACTAATCCTCTAATGTGTGTTTTTTAGTATTTTTGTGAGTTTTTAAGCTTGTAGGTGAAGGAACACTTGGAGGTCAACTTCTATGAAAGGTTCAAAATCATGACAACAACCTTACGATCGTGTTTGGGGAAACTGAGAGCTCTTAGCTCCTTGTCATATGGGTGACCAAGGGCACTACTAAAAATCTCATCCCCCTCTATCTAGGTTGTGGTCACGTGTGACCCAAGGGCTTAACTTAGCCCCTTTTCACCTTGCAATCCATAAAATAACACTTTTATAAAAATGAGCATAACTTTCACATATGAGCACCGTTGAGGATGATTTAAAAAGTTTTAGAAAGATGGTTTTGAGATCTATCCAAACCTTTAAGCCAATTTATCAAATTCCACATATAAAATCAGGTCCACTCATTCAAATTCAGCCCTTCTTTTGAACTCAAACACTCATAACTTGGGCATTAAAAATTGTATTTTAGAAAAACAATAAATTAAAATTCATTAGAATAATGTAAGGAATCTGATTTTGTAATTAAAATTAACCTTCACATTTGGGTTTGGAATTAAAAAGAACAAGTGTCCTTTAAACCCCAAGGCCATGTACATATTCTCTCCTCTCATACCTTTGGGTGACCTTGAGTGCACAAGAAATACATGTTCTTGTTTTCTTTTGTTTTAGGAGCCCTGTTTGAGGATTTTATCACCTCAAGGGATGACCTCAACTCCCGTGTTTTGGCAGAGTATAAATAGTTGGAGGTGAATCCAAAGACACCTCTCTTGGAAGTAGAATCTTGTCACTCTTGGCTAAGCCCCAAAGAACTTTATACCTTTGGGAAGTGAAGGTGGAGATTTGGATTACCGTCTCCTCTCAACTGTGGCATTATTCTCTTTCATTTATGGATTTGGGCCTCACGTAGCTTGTGTATATCGAGGACATCCCCTAGTTGAGCTTGTAAATCCTAGTTGAAGCCTGAATAGGATTGTTAGTGTATTTGATGTGCTTGAATATTTAAAACCCTCCCCATTTCCAGCCAAAAGGGGACTTTCAAAAACCCATAAACATCATAAACTTCAAAATTCAAAAAAAATAAAACATAAACTTTCTAAAATCCAAAAACATCATAAAATTCAAAATCCAAAAAATATATAAAGTTTAAAAACTCAAAAACATTACAAAACTCAAAAACTCAAAAAAAAAAAATCAAAACATTTCAACAACAACAAAAACAAGTCTTGTTTTAAGTCCACTTAGTCAAGCTTTCCACATCATCTCCACATCACTTCTTCAATATATCAACTTCATCATCTTCTTCATACTTCTTATCCTAATCACCTTCTTAATCATTCTAAATCATCCCTCCAATTGTAATCTCCCCTCACCATCCTATTCATTTCTCTATTCTAATCATCCTATTCATCAACTCCTAATCATCCATAACATCCTTAGTCATCTTCTTAATCCAATTCAATTATCCAAATCATTCTTCTACATCCTTAATCATTCCTCCGTATCCTAATCATCCTTCCTCTTCATCTCTTAATCATCTTAATTATCTTCCTTCTTAATCATTCCCATCATCCTAATCACTTCTTCCATGTCCTTCCTATTCTATTCTAATCATCCTAATCACTTCTTCCAATTCCTTCCTATTCTATTCTAATCATCCTAATCACTTCTTCCAAGTCATTCATATTATTATTAATCATCTTAATCACTTCTTCTAAATCTTCTCGATAACTTCTTCTAATGTATCTTTATCATTCTTCTTAATCATTATAATCATTCTTCTAATCTTATTTGAACCTAATCCAAATCATTTCATCTTATTCCTAATCATTAAATCAAGGTCCTCATCTACATCTTGGTCATCCTTCATAATTTAAATCCACTTTCTTGATCCAATTTCATCATTCATTTTCCTCCAAATCTAATCACATCATTATCTTTCTAATCCAATCCACTTGTCAACTTCATTCCAATCAAATCCTAATTCAATCCATTTATCCTCTTCATCTAAATCAATCACCCCTTTATCCATTCAATTTTCATCTAATATCCCTCATTTATCTTCTAAATTTATTTCATTCTTAATTCCAATATATATCCACATCATCTTCTAATTTAAATTTTCATAAAATATTCCACTATTGGCTCAGGAACATCATCATAATCTTTGGACTTCAATCACCATCTAAATCAAATCAATTCAATAAAACTTGACGCCATGCCCTCACATCCCAAATTCAAATCAAATCAAATCAATCAAATAAAATAAATTCAACCAAATCCTTGAGGCCCTTCCCTCTCAATCAATCAAATCAAATCATTGAGGCCATTCCCTCTTAAATCAAAACAAAAGTCCAAACTTTCTCCAACTCCTAAGTTCATATTTTATCCATCCTCAAATATTTCACTTCATTCATTCTTAATTCAAATATTCATCCATATCATCTTCAAATACAAATCCAAAACTCCTCATCTAAAACTTCATGGATAGAGATTGGATTCTACAAATGGTTAAGGAAATTCAAATGCAATATCACACCATACCTCTAATCCAACAAACCTATCAATCACAATCATCCAACTCCCACTTACCAAGCCAAGCCCATGTCCCCATCCATTCCACCTCAACATGCCATATCCAACCTCAATACATCTGACATTTATCATCCTTCCTCTACCTTTGACAAGGGAAATCCATCTCATTCTTTAGCCCCATGTGGTTCCTTTCAAAACTCATATCATGCCTCCAATATTCCTCAACTTTCCCAAGAGATTGAATAACTTGAAAATCTTGTCCTTAGCTTACAAAATGGGGGTCAAAAGAGAAATTTTCTCTTTGAAGAAATATGTCCTCCCACATTTATCCAAAGCCATAATCTTCATCCCACATCTAACCCCACTCCTCCACCTAATCTTCAACCTTTACATAACCCTAATCTTCCAAAACCAACATCATCCCCATATTCCAAGAAGATTTCCTTTAGTTGGACCAAGATACTATAAAATGAGTCTAAATCCCCAACTTTAAACAAAGCTTCCCACTCATCCAAAGTCATTCACCCACCATCATTTCCTTCAAATCAAGACATGCCTAAATCTTCTAAGTCTCGTGAGTCCCTCATCCCTCCATCTACTCGAGTTGAAGCTTCCACCTCCTTCATTACATTACCTTCACAAGTCTACACATGTCAAGACCTTGTCCCAAAGCATGCTACCACAGACTCCTTGATACTCCTAAGAGTTAATTTTATTTTTGTTAGTTATGAGGAAGTCATATTATTTGTCAAATTCATTGGTAATGAAGAAAAGACAAGTTGGTAAAGTAGAGAAATCTATTCGGTAAAGGAAATAAGGAACATGGAATTTTGGTAAAGGAAAATCAAGTATAGGAACTGAGAAAGGCAGAACCAAGCACCAAACTAAGAAGAGAAGACAGCTACTGAGTAAGAATAAAACATGTTACCAAGCATAGAAGGCTGACACAAGGAGAATCTTTAAGTACATTGAATCTGGACATGGAATAGAAAATGGTTTACTAATCTCAAGGAGATTGTATGACAGAACATTGGAGATTGAAACATGATGATTACACATGATTACAAAGTGAGATCTACTAATGAAAATAAACTATGGAATGTGCATTGGAGGAGTAACCAATTCTATCACCGCTTGAAGAGATGATTCTAAAACCCCTAGCAATGCTTCTAAAATTGTATATAAATAGATTAGAGTGTGACGATCATAATGCATGCGTGAATGGTAAGAATGTGAAGGGATATTGCATGTATGGACATAGATTACTAAGAATGTGATGAGCAAAGAAGCAACTGAGTATAAAGTAGTGAAGAATGGATAGAGATTATGATTTAGAAGTGAATCTATCAAGTATTGAATTGTTATTGTGAAAGGTGCACAGTATGAGTTAATAAGTTAGTGATTATAAAGAGTCTGATTAGTATATGTTTGATGCAAGTTTGAAAGACATATTTTGTGTAACTTATTAAAGAGTAATCAAAATTTTAAAGTCTCTTAACTAAGCAAATCCTAGAAGATCTTATTTTGTAAACCCTTTAACCAGGTGTAGTTCTTATATTAGAATTGTAAAATCCTTTCACAAGGTAGACTTAATAGTCTAAAGACTCTTAATCAGGTTAATACTCTTAACATGGTAAGCTATTAGAAATAGATAAACATCGTATCTCTAACTAGGAAAACTTTATTCTACAATAGTGAAGTCTTGTGGGTGTGATCCCGACCACATTTTTTATCCTCTAACAAGGATTTCTACGATACCAAATATTTATTTTATGAATTATCTATTATATCTTTTATATGTTTTATGAGATGCATGCAAAATTCATGGATTCATTAAATTCTTAAGAAGGAATGATCAATTAGTTTAAAAGTGTTTTACAGTACTGATTAACCCCTCCCCTCCTAGTACTTACCTTTGCATACTTAGTCCAACACTCCTCTCCTCCTCTAGATCTAAGCATTCCTCCATCTCAAGATCCACTTATCCCTCTTAATCCACCTCATGATCCAATTCCTCATCAAGATCAATGCATCCCTTTTATCTCATCCATTAATGACTCACTTCCATCTCATGAACCCATCCCCTCCACCCCATCCAATGATCTGCTTCTATCTTGAGCCTTAATATCCACCTACCTTCCACTTTATGAAGATATTCCTTATATCCAATCCAATAATTCTCCTCCATGTCAATATCAAATCACTCCATCTCATGATTCCATTCCTTTCACCCCATTCCATGATAGCCATCCATCTCAAAATCTAATCATCCCTTCCACTCCACCACATAATCCTCCTAGAAGTCAAGATCAAACTACCCCTTTATCTCCATGTCATGATGCTAGTCCATCTCAAGATCCTATTATCCCCCCTAATCCACCTCATGGTCTTAATCCTCCACAAGATCCCATCCATGAACCCCATAAACATGGACTCACATCTTGTGTTGAAAATAACATGTATCCCATTGAAGAAATATTATCTAAAGGTGTTGGTAAACCTTCCACGCCTTCCAAATTCAAAATCTCTCTATCTAAACTTAAATGTTCCCATCGCCCATCTTCCACATCCATTTTGGGCCCTTATGTCCAAAACTTCATTCCCTCCTCATATTCAAACTCTATTTTGGGCCTTTATTGTTACTCCTAAAGAGCATTAATGGATCTCATTAGTATCATTCAGTCATATAGTCGGTAAAGGAGACAAGACATGATAGTCGATCAATACGCAAAGCCTATACACTGAGAAGAACACAAGGAAGATCACTAAGTTAATCAGACACAGCTTTCACTGATCACTCTTACCTAGCATAGTATTCACCGAACATTCATATGAACCAAGCGATGAATGCAGTATACACTGAGTAAATTAAAAAATGACATGGTAGTTTGGAATGGCACAAACTACAAGGAAAATGGTTTACACCAATTAAGAAAATGGTTTACCAAGATTGAGAAAAAATTTAATATGGATGTAATCATTAAAATGTTTATGATTCCTATGTAATGTTTTTCTAGGTTTTTCATTTCTACCATAGATCTTAGGTTTTCTAAGATAGAGGTTAAACCATAATTAGGTCAAGATTAGTTTGATACAAATTTGTAAGGATGTCATTTTGACATGTATCACACATGTAGTAGCCACCATAGAGGAAGAAATCTGAAGATTAGAAATGGTTATGATTGACAAGCATTGAAGGAACATTTTGTTTATCAGGAACAGAAGGCTACCAAGAAGTATTCATTGAGGAGATCAATCACATTAAGGTAATAACAGATACGTACATGATAGATTTGAATCAGGAAAGATTAAGTTTCTATTTATAGATCAATACTATAGTTACTCTTTAACCATTATAGCAGACTTTAAATCTCTTAATAGAGTGAACTTAACAGTTCTATTGTAAATATCTTAACTAAGTGTGCACTTGATTGTGTTGCTAAAATCCTTTAACCAGGTAGATCTAGGTGATCTCATTATTACTCCTAATAAGGTAAGATGATCATAATCTTTGTATCCTTAACTGAACACTTTGTTACTGTAATAGTGATCCTTTGTGGGTGTCATCCCCACCACATTTTTTACCTTCCAACTGTTAGGAATAAGAGTCCACCAATACAACTGAGAGGGGGGTGAATCAATTGTGTGACAGATTATTAAACTTTAAACTTTGAATAGCAGCAATATCAAATCCAATGAACACAATTAATGCCAACATAATAACACAATATTTGTTGTCAAGGAAACCTTGTTAAAGGTAAAACCCTGGTGAGAATTAACACCCACTAGTGATGTACTGAGAGTATAGTATCCTTTTTAGAATATCTAGCCCTATTAGGAGCTTATTAAATCATTATAGTACATAGTCCTTGTTAGAGGATAGACCCTGTTAGGATTCAAGAAAGAGAAGGGTAGGCTCACTTCCTAGGCTCACTGCCCAAAGAAGGTCATGTCCACCTTCAGAACTCATTGTTCGTAGCACAATTGTATATAAAGAGATACACAATCTTTGTGAACTATCTGATAGCAACTATCCTTGCTTGATTAGTTCTGATGAAGTACATACCATATCCTCTGCTCTACATCCAGCAGACTCAATCCCACGGCTTCCACAATCCTCGTTTACATCACATCCATTCTACCCATTTTCTTTTCAAAAGAAAATATCTTACATAATTACCCTATTAAAAAATAAACCATCAGGTCGGCCAACTAGGCTTTCCTAATATACAAATAATTACATAACTCCTTGCTAAGATACACACGGTATCTAAAATAAGTATACAAAAATTAAAATTCAATAATTAAGGACCAACATCCATAAATCATGCTTGTCATTCATGATACATGCTACATCTCTGAAGTTAGCTTCCAAATAGGTCATATCCAGAACACATGCCACTGCTGACATCATGTTGCTTTATGTACCTTGTACAGACCATCAAACATTCTTCATTACCCTATTTTTCATCACTTAATCTCACATACATTGAATCCTCATCACTTGTAAGATACACCCAAAACTCAAAGACTTACTTTGTCAACTTCCACTGTCACTATCCAGTAACTAGTCTTCACCAAATCTTTTGTAACTTAGCCAATATGCAATATTACATCATGCAATCTTAGATATAATATCACAACTCCTTCCTATACCCACAACTAACTTTGCACATTTTGAAACATTTGTACATTATCTGTATACTGTAATAACCATCTTGTTTTCCTCTTAGAGACATATGTTGACATCAGTGACAAAACTCAAATGACAATAGTATTAATTCCACATCAGCAACATCCAAAAATCTTCCTGAATGTATCAATAATATTCAACAATCTCCCCCTTTGGCATTGATATCAACATATGGTAAAATCCATCAACACAAAGTTTTGTAACCAATCGGTACTCTCATAGTACAACTTCTCATAGTATCTCTCCCCATCTAGTCATAGTATCTCTCCATACAATCTCCCCATACAGTAGGGATTTTCTCATAGTATCTCTCCCCCTTTGACAATAATGGCAAAGGGTGTCATAATTCATCAACTATTCTTCTGCTTTATCTTCATCAACCAAGTGTAGAATCACCCAAATGTATTTTGTAAGCTTCCATATGATCACTCCCCCTAAGGAGTAGATCCATACGTCAAGTCCATGTTATGATAGAGCTCTAAAGACCTCTGGACTGATGCATCCCTGCATCATTTAATTCTCACAAGGAGGGGCTTGCACCCCAAGCATACCTCTGAGATACTCAAAGGCATATTCAGCATTTGTTCTATCCAAATAGTCTGAATGTAATTAATTGCAGCAACATCCAATAATTCCAACAATTCTCCTCCATTAGTACTCTTCATGTCATCAATGTTTCATGCCTAATTATCATTAGTATAATCATGAGGTTAAAAGTCATCATTTTTACCATACCATAAGTCATATTCCATTGTTTCTTTTAGATATCTAAATATCCTTTTCACAACAGCTAGGTGTGTCTCTTTAGGTTCTGCATGATATCTAGCCACAATTCCAACAGCATTAGCAATATCTGGTCTGGTGTGAGTCAGATATTGTAATCCTCCAACTATTGATTTGTACTTGGTCTAAAAAACACACTTTGTCTCATCATTATTTGTTAGTTTATGACTAGTCACCATGGGTGTACCAACTGGTTTACATTCTTCCATTCCAAACTTTTTCAACATTTCTTTAAGATACTTAGTCTAAGAAATAAAAATTCCATTCTTGCTCTGATTTATTTGCAGTCCTAGAAAGAATTTCATTTCGCCTATCATGGACATTTCAAATTCATTTTCCATCTCTTTATAAAACTTATTACACATTTCATCATTCCCTCCAAAGATATTATCATCAACAAAAACTTCTATTATTAAAATTCTATCTTCACTAGCTCTTAAGGGTATAATTTACTGTCAGCATTACCTTTTTTGAACCCAAGGTGAAGAAATTATTTGTCTAACCTTGCATACCAAGCCCTTGGAGCTTGCTTCAATCCATATAGTGCCTTCTTCAACTTGCATACCATATCTTCATCTTCGCATAGAGGAAATCCATCAAGTTGTTCTATATAAACTTCTTCTTCAAGATCTTCATTCAAGAATGTAGATTTCACATCCATCTGATATACCTTGAAGTCCTTATGTGCAACATAAGCCAAAAATAATCTCACCACTTCTATCCTAGAAACAAGAGAAAAAATTTCTTCAAAGTCTATGCCTTCTTATTGTGAATAACCTTTACATACTAATCTTGCTTTGTTTCTTACAATAATTCCTTCTTCATTCATTTTATTTCTGAAAACCCACTTATTTCCTATTACATTTTTGTCTAGGAAAAATTTCCCAAGTGTTATTTTTCTTTATCTGATCTAACTCTTCCTTCATATCTTTTATCCAAGATTCATCTCTACAAGCTTCATCTATAGTCTTTGGTTCAACTTGAGAAATCAAACAAATTTCTTCCCTTGTCTTTGATCTAGTCATTATTCCTTGATTAGCATTGCCAATAATTTTATTTTGAGGATGGTCTTTCTTTACATACCTCGGATTCTTAGGAATCTTAGTAGTCTCATTTATGTCATCATCACAAGTCTCATTTTCACATTCAGTCTCAACAAGTTCTTCTTCTTTTGTAGTAGCAGCCTCCTTAATCTTTGTATTCTGATTACAATCATACATTATCTCTTGTATCTAAAACTTTTCATCTTCTCTGATTTGAATTCTATTCAAAGTGTACATTGTTGTCCCAACAGCTTCTCTCCAATGCACATGAGATATGTTTCCTTTGAGCAACATTTTTCTAGCAGCATCTAGTATTGTTTAGTTTCTTCGCTCTGCTATCTCATTTTGTTGTGGAGTCCTAGGAGTAGATATTTTTCTTTGTATTCCATGCTCTTCATAGTATGAATTGAATAGATCTAAAGTAAATTCTCCACCTCTTTCTAATATCAAACATTTTATCTTTGATCATGATTCATTCTCTGCTTTTTCTTTGAATATCTTGAATTTATCAAATACTTCTAATTTCTCTTTCAATTAAGTAATCTACATCATTCTAGAAAAGTCATCAATAAAAAGTATAAAATACCTTTCACCATAGTATGATATTGTCCTTGTAGGTCCACATAGGTCTGTATGTACCAAATCAAACTTTCCTTTTGCCGTTGATGTAGGAACATCTCGGGTCATTGGCAATCTTGTGTCACCAAAAACATATTTGAGTTTGTTTGTGTTGCTCGGTTCCTGCTTTGACCGAGTTGGTTCGATGTTTCTCAGTTTCCTTTGTTTTCCGGTGTTGGTCGGTTATCTCTCTGGTGCTCGTTGAATTTCCCTAGTGCTCGGTGATGCTTTTCTGGTGCTCGGTTTCCTTTCTTACCGAGTTGTTTATTTTGGATTTCTTTTGAGGCCGACTTGTGCAATTAATTTGGGTCACAGATTTAATGTTGGTATCCATCATTGGGAAGTGAGTGGACCTAGATCTGGTCATCCCTTCCATTGATTGTGGATCTGAAGGTTGACTTGGTTCGATAGCCTCTTGTATAAATATAGTTGTTTGGTTAGAGTTTAGTGAAAGTTTTGGATAGAAGATAGAAAAAAGAAGTTTAGAGATTATTGGCAGATCCTCGCATGTTTGAGGACTTTTGTACTTGATTGTAATATCTAGCCTAAATTGGGAAGGCCTTACAGCCTGACATGTATGAATTAATTTGAAGTTAATATATGAAATTTTTATGCATTCTCTCTCTCACTGTTGTGTTTTGTTGAGCAAGGTGGATCTGGTTAGGGTGTGCCATTCCTGGCCCCTCCTATCCTCTCTTGTGTCAGGTGGTATTAGAGCAAGGTTAGATATGGATCTAGGTTTTCAAATATAGATTTGAAGGTTCCTTCTTGTGAAGCCCTAGTTGAATTTTTGTGGGGTAGCAAATTGCGATCTGACCTACAATTGCAGAGGGTTTTCAAGATGGTTCATGGGAGGTGAGATGTAGATCTAGGATTGGTAGAGATGTTGAGACAACTTGCTGCTAGATTAGAAGCTATTGAAATAGTCCAGAGAAGAGGAAGACATCTTGAAGATGTTAGTGATGATGAAATAGAGGTAGAAAAAGGTGATGTAGAACCCGCACCTTTGATGGATCAGGGTGATGAAAGATTCCTAAAGGCTTTGACAAGTTTGAAGTTGATGCCACACTTTAATCCTCCTGAGTATGGTTGAAAGTTGGATTCTGATGAATTGGTGGATTGGATCACTAAGATGGAAAAGTACTTTGAGTATGAAAATGTACCTAAGGAAAAGAAGGTGAAAATTGCAAGCACAAAGTTGAAAAGTCATGCATCCTTATGGTGGGAACATCTACAGCTGGACAGAAAGAGGAAAGGCAAAGACAAAATCAAAGTATGGAGTAAACTTATGAATAAATTGAAAGGAAAGTTCTTACCTTGTGATTATCAAATTAACCTAGTTAGGCAAATGCAAATTTTAAGGTAGAAAGATAGCTCGGTAAAGGAATATACTGAGGAATTCTATAGATTAGATATCAGATTTGGACATGATGAAGATGATGTGGAAAGAATTGCTAGATACTTGAATGGTTTGAGAGTTTCCATCCAAGAAGAAATCATTTTGGTCAAATTGGAGAATATTGAAGAGGCTTATCAATTTGCATTGAAAGCTGAAGAGAAATTGAATAAGAGACATGAGAAAAGACAAAGAGGTAGAGGTGGTAGATTCCCTAGAGGAAGAGGTAGATCCCATGGTGAAAATAGTAGATCTGAACCAGAAAAGATAACTCTGGATAAAGGCAAGAACAAGTGGAAGGGTGAAAGTTCATCTAGAGGCAAAGGCAGTAACTACCGAGTTGGTTATAATAGAGGTGGTTCCTGAGGAACTTGTTACAATTATGGAGAAGAAGGACATAAATCATTTGAGTGTACACATGCAAGTAAGAAGGCTGGTAGTAGTAGAAATGCTTTGGTGCAAGAAGAGTGACCGAATGAACCTGAGAAGGAAAATAACTTGATGGTAAGAAGAGCACTTTGGAATGAAGGTAAAAAGGAAGATCTGGTAAGGAAAAGTTTGTTCAAGACCAGATGTAGAGTTTCTGACAAAGTTTGGAAGGTAATCATTGACAGTGGTAGCTCAGAGAATCTGGCATCTAAGGAGATGGTCACAAAGTTATAGTTGAAAAGGTTGGAACATCTGAAGCCCTATCAGATTTCATGGATCAAAGATGAGCATACACTCTTGGTAAGTGAACAATGTTATGTGAATTTGAAAATTGGAAAGTACTATGATAAGGTGTTATGTGATATCATGCCTATGGATTGTTGTCATATTTTGTTGGGTATCCCTTGGCAATATGATAGGCATGCTATATATGATGGGAGATTGCATAAGTATACTATTTGGGCTGCTGGAAGAAGAAAAATCTTGTTACCTTTGATGGAAGAGCCTGTTAGTAATGTTTGCACATCTATGAAAATTTTCTTGATGGAAGGAAGAAATTTTGTTAAGGATTTAAGGAGAAATGGTGTATGTTTTGTTGTAATTCCTAACAAATCGAGTAAGAAAACATAGGATAATATCCCTAAGGATATTGATAAGTTACTCACCGAGTACAGTGAAATTATTTCTGATAATGTACCTAATGGTTTTCCACTAAAGAGAAGCATTGATCATTGCATGGATCTTATCCCTAGAGCTAGTTTACCGAATAAGGCACCTCATCAGTTGACACCTACCGAGAATCAAGAATTGAACCGACAGATTCAAGAATTGTTGCAGAAAGGTTTGATCAAAGAAATTTTGAGTCCTTGTGTAGTACCTGTGGTATTGGCACCTAAGAAGAATGGAGAATGGAGAATATGTACTAATTCCAGAGCAATCAACAAGATAACAGTGAAGTATAGGTTTCCTATACTAAGAATGGATGATATAATGGATAGTTTGACTGGAGCAAAGTATTTTATGAAAATTGATTTGAAAATTGGGTATCATCGTATCAGAATCAGAGAAGGTGATGAATGGAAGACTTATTTCAAGACAAAAGAAGGTTTGTATGAGTGGTTGGTTATGCCTTTTGGTTTAACTAATGCACCGAGTACTTTTATGAGGTTGATGAATGAATTTTTGAAGAAATTCTTGGGTAAGTTTGTGATTGTATATCTTGATGATATTTTGATATTCAGTAAGACCGGAGAAGAACGTTTGTTGCATGTTAGACAAGTTTTGCAGAGATTGAAAGAAGAAAAGTTGCTGGTAAATCTGAAAAAGTGTTCATTCATGAAAGAGGAGATTGTGTATTTGGGATTTATTTCAGCTGATGGTTTGAAAATGGATCCTAAAAAGGTTGAAGGTATTTTGAATTGGCCTACACCTATGAATGCTAGTGAGGTAAGATCATTTCATGGTTTGGGAAGTTTTTACCGAAAGTTCATTAGGAATTTCAGTTCAATTTGTAATGCTATGAATGAGACTATGATAGGAGACAAAAGAGAATTCAAGTGGACACATGGAGCTAACAAAAGTTTTGAGACTCTAAAGTAGAAGGTTGTTGAATCGCCTGTTTTGGCATTGCCTAATTTTAATAAGGTATTTCAAGTGGAATGTGATGCAAGTGGAAGTGAAATTGGAGCTGTGTTGAGTCAAGAAGGTAAACCTATTGCTTTCTTTAGTGAAAAGTTGAATTATGCAAAAAGGAAATACTCTGTGTATGATCAAGAATTCTATGATATTGTTCAAGCACTGAAGAAATGGAGACATTATTTGATGCCAAGTGAATTTGTGTTGTATACTGATCATAAAACTTTACAATATTTGGGTAGTCAGAATAAGTTGAATCAGAGACATATGAAATGGGTTGAGTATTTGCAGAGTTATACATTTGTGATAAAGCATAAGAGTGGAGTCACTAACTGAGTTGTTGATGCATTGAGTAGAAGAAGATCTTTGATGACGGAGATGAAAATTTGAATTCTAGGCTTTGATGACATGAGGGATTCTTATGAATTTGATCTTGATTTTTCTGAGCCATGGAGAAAGTGCAAAGTACCTATTCAAGATCAACAGATTACTAAATGGGATGAATATTTTATGCAAGGAGGTATGTTGTTTAAAGGTATTCAGTTGTGTATACCGAGAGGAGAAATGAGAACTAATTTGATAAAAGAGAAACATAGTAGTCGTTTGGCTGGACATTTTGGTGTGGATAAGACATTGAATTTTCTTAAGGAGTACTTTTGGCCACAGTTGTATAAAGATGTTTGGAAATTTTTGAAAAGTTGTGGAATTTGTCAAGTTGCAAAAGGAGTTAGTCAAAATACTGGATTGTATACACTGATTGTTGTACCTGAGAAACCTTGGATTGACATCAGTATGGATTTTGTTCTTGGCTTACCGAAGACAGTAAGAGGTGATGATTCTATATTTGTTGTTGTGGATAGATTTTCTAAAATGGCACATTTTATACCTTGTGGAAAGACATCAAATGCAGTACATGTAGTAGATCTTTTCTTTAAGGAAATTGTCATATTGCATGGATTACTGAGGAGTATTATCTCTGACTAAGACATTAAATTTGTTGGATACTTTTGGAAGACCCTTTGGAGGAAGTTGGGTACTGAATTGAAATATAGTTCTACATTTCACCCACAAACCGATGGACAGACAAAAGTTGTGAATAGAAGCTTGGGTAATCTTTTGAGATGTTTAGTTGGAGACACACCGAGTAATTGGGATTCTATGTTGGCACAAGTAGATTTTGCATACAATAATTTAGTGAATAGGAGTACTGAAAAAACACCTTTTGAGATTGTAAATGGCATACAACTGAGAGGTATATCAAATTGAAGAGACATTGCCAATGAAAGAAAGAGAAGTGTCGAAAGAGTAAAATTTGTTGAGTACATGAAAACATTGCATGAAGATGTGAAGCTTAAACTGGAAAAGAGTAATCAGAAATACAAAGACAAAGCTGCTAGATCAAGAAGACATAAGACTTTTGATGTTGGTGATGAAGTGATGGTTCATTTGAGGAGAGACAGATTTCCTATTGGAACATATGGGAAGTTGAAGATGAAGAATTTTGGACCTTGCAAAATTTTGAGAAAATTGGATAGTGGAAATGGATATGAGATTGAGTTACCTGATGAGATGGATATATCACCTATAATCAACAATACTGATTTGTATGAGTTTCATGAACCTAAAGAAGACATGGTCATACTGATGGATTATCCTAAGAAACAAAATGAAGAAGTTGAAAAGATTTTGGAGCAAAGAATTGACAGAAGTACAAGAGGAAAATAGTATATGGAATATCTAGTAAAGTCAAAGAATAGACCGATTGAAGACAATTCTTGGATTTCATAGTCTGAGTTGGATGCAGCTCAGATCATACATGTTTCTTGATTCGGAGAATCATTTCAAATAACCTCAGGTGTCTGATGCAGGAGCATCTCAGGTCCTTGGCAAACTTGTGTCACCAAAAACATATTTGAGTTTGTTTGTGTTGCTCGGTTCCTACTTTGACCGAGTTGGTTCATTGTTGCTCAGTTTCCTTTGTTTTTCGATGCTGGTCGGTTATCTCTCTGGTTCTCGGTGAATTTCCCTGGCGCTTGGTGATGCTTGTCTAGCACTCGATTTCCTTGCTTATCGAGTTGTTTGTTTTGGATTTCTTTTGAGGCCGACTTGTGCAGTTAATTTGGGTCATAGATTTAATGTTGGTATCCATCATTGGGAAGCATGTGGACCTAGATCTGGTCATCCCTTCTATTGATTATGGATCTGAAGGCCGACTTGGTTTGGTAGCCTCTTGTATAAATGTAGTTGTTTGGTTAGATTTTAGGGAAAGTTTTGGATAGACGATAGAAGATAGAAGTTTAGAGATTATTGGTAGATCCTCGCATGTTTGAGGACTTATGTACTTGATTGTAATATTTGGCCTAAACTAGGAAGGCCTTACAGCCTGGCATGTATGAATCAATTTAAAGTTAATATATGAAAGTTTCATGCATTCTCTCTCTCACTATTGTGTTTTGTTGAGAAAAGTGGATCTGGTTAGGGTGTGTCATTCCTGGTCCCTCCTTTCCTCTCTTGTGTCAGCCATATATATTTTACTTTTATAATTATTTCTAGTTTGTTTTCCCATAACACATTCTCTACATATGGTTTTAGATGGTTTCACAATATTTGGTAGGTCTCTTACTGCATTATCAAAATTAACATGGCAAAATCTTATGTGCCATAACCAAATTTCATCTATCTTCGCAACAAAACAAGAAGCTTCAGATATATTTAACTCAAATACATTACCTCTAGATTTAGTATCGGTTGCAATCAGGTTTCATGTCTTACCTCTGATAAAATATTTCCCATCAAAGACCTTTAATTGAAATCCATTATCCATCCATTGTCCAACACTCAACAAGTTATTCTTGAGTCCATTAACAAGCAGTACATTGTTAGTATTAGTCTTTCCATCCAAAGAAATAGATCCCATTCCTATGATAGATTTAGGAACATTGTCTCTAAATCTTACAACACCACCATCATATTTATTTAGTTCATCAAAATTATTTTTATCTCCAGTCATACTTTCTATAACCCATTCAGATTTCTTATCAACATGTGACACTAAAGATTCTTCTTCATGTACTAGTTTATCAAATCCAATCTCCTCATATTCACAATCATCATCAAAAATACTTTCCATAGCATAATAACATTCCTCTTCTTCTGGATACTTAGATTTAAGAACTCTTGTAGGAGATCTAGATGCAAAGTGGCCTATCTTATTGCATGAAAAAAATTTCAAAGGTAACTTTCCTTCAAATTTACCCTTACCTTTGTTTCCTCTTCTAGTGATCAGTACGACAAGCTCATCTAAATTTATTTCTTATGGTTGAATATATTCTCATTCACCAGCATACTCACCAAGCTCTTCTTTTGTGTTCTCACAACTGTCAAAATTTTCAAGATCAAATTTCAAACTATCCTTCTTATAGAATTTCATCTTCCAAGATCACCTCAAGTTGTTAAGATTTCTCTCTAAGGACTGGTAGCTTTGATACCAATTGTTAGGAATAAAATTCCACCAATACAACTGAGAGGGGGGGTGAATCAGTTGTATGACATATTATTAAACTTTAAACTTTGAAAAGAAGCAATATCAAATCCAATGAACATGATGAATGCCAACACAATAATATAATATGTGTTGTTGAGAAAACCCTGTTAAAGGTAAAACCCCAGTGGGAATTAACACCCACTAATGATGTATTGAGAGTATAGTATCCTTGTTAGAAGATCTAGCCCTGTTAGGAGCTTATTAAACATTACAATACATAGTCCTTTTTAGAGGACAAACCCTATTAGGAGTCAAAAAAAAGAAGGATAGGCTCACTGCCTAGGCTCATTGTCCAAAGAAGGTTATGCCCACCTTCAAAACTCAATGTATATAAAGAGATATACAATCTTTGTTAACTATCTGATAGAAAATGTCCTTGCTTGATCAGTTTTGATGAAGTGCATACAATATCCTCTTCTCTACATCCAATAGGCTCAAGCTCTCAGCTTCCAAAATCCTCTTTTACATCACATCCATTCTACCCATTTTCTTTTCAAAAGAAAAGATCTTACATAAATGCCCTATTCCAAAATAAACCATCAGGTCGGCCAACTAGGATTTCCTAATATACAAATAATTAAATAACTCCTTGCTAAGATTCACACAGTATCTAAAACAAGTATACAATAATTACAATTCAATAATTAAGGACCAACATCCATAAATCATGCTCGCCATTCATGATACATGCTACATCTCTAAAGTTAGCTTCCAAATAGGTCATCTCCATAATACACACTACAGCTGATGTCATAATGCTTTCTATACCTTGCGCAGACCATCGAACATTATTTATTACCCTATCTATCATCCCTTAATCTTGCATACACTGAATCCTAATCGCATGTAAGATACACCCAAAACTCAGAGACTTACTCTGTCAACTTTCACTATCACTGTCCAGTAACCAGTCTTCACCAAATATTTTGTAACTCAGCCAATATGTAATATTACATCATGCGATCTTAGATATAAGATCAAAACTCCTTCATGTACCCACAACTGACTTCGCACATTCTGAAACATCTGTACAGTATCTGTACACTGTAATAAACAGCCTATTTTCCTCTCAGAGACATATGTTGACATCAGTGATAAAACATGAATGACAACAGTATTAATTCCACATCAACAACATCCAACAATCTTTATGAATGTAGCAACAACATTCAACACTAACAAGGGTTTCTACGATACCAAAATACTTGAGTTATGTGTATGAAGTTTCATGAATGGTTTATTGATTAGATCACATGCATTTACATTTTAGTTATATTATGGATGTATGTTACATGCAATTGATACATTCGGCTAGTGATATTCATGTTTGCAAAGATTTAGTTTGAAAATTTTTAAGGGTACTTATTCACCCCTCCCCTCTCAGCACACATCTTTGCATTATCCCAACAATTGGTATAAGAGTAATTTCTCTTGTTTAGGAAGTTTAACCACTGAAGAGAAAAGATCTTAAGGATGGAAAGGTATAAGCTTGATAAGACTATTGAGAATCAGAAATTGTAGTTGCAGATCTACATTGAACAATTTAAGGAAGCAAAAGAAAAAATGAGATATTTATTGATCAAAAGGAAGGATATGGAATTTTGGTACAATGAGACTGACTATCATGAAGAAGAGATAGATGATCTATTTGAGGCATCTGGATCTGGATCTGGATCTAGTAGCATATTTGATGCATCTAAAGGAACCATATCAAATCTTTTGAAAAAAATCAGCATCTTACTAAACAAGTGAAAGCACTAAAGATTGGTCAAGACTCACAAATGGTCAGAATGATTGATGTGATGAAAAATGCAAGGCTCACTCAACAAGAAAGAAATTTAGCTATTGAATATAGGAGGAAAATGACTGAAAATCTAGAAGAAAAATACTCTTAAATAATGAGACTCACTGTGCATCATTTTTAAATCTCCAATCAAACGGTTGTCATGAGTCAGGAAGTCAACTGAGTAAACAATGAGCTTACAAGGAAATTGGAAGACAATGGTGAATTGAGAGAAGAAAATGAAATATTGAAAAATGAAGTAAAGATTCAACAAAAAAATAATGAAATGATTAAGAAATTTGAAGAAAGTACAAAAAGGATGGATGAATTCCTAATCAGTTAGAAAAGACTTGACATCACTACTTTTTTAGGCTATACTGAGTAGAGAGAGAAATCAAGACAAGCTTAACAAAAGAGTGCCTATGCTAATCCAAGGCCAAAGAAGCTCTCATGTTATCATTGTGGAAAACTAGGCCACACATCAAATGCTTACAGAAACAAAGAAAAAGGTATTCCTAAATCTACTCCTAAATTTAATGGTTATTGTTATAGCTGTAATAAGTATGGACATAAAGCACATGAGTGTAGATCAAAGTTGAATAGATCACCTAAGAAGATCTACATAGAAAATCATTAGTCATACTTGCAACATGCATGGACACATATCACGAACAAAGATGAATCAAGTCTAGAAACTAAAAGAACAAAACAAGACATGTCAACTAAGAAGGAAAGAAAATGCATATACTTGGGATTTCAATGCTTGGGCTAATTTCATAGCATTTGGAAGATATGGACATATTACAGAAAATTTACTGAGAAAGACTGGAGAGGAAGATCTCGAAATTGGACAAATTTTGGAATGACATGTTTGTACTATCACAAGGTCGGTCACTTGAGTAAAGACTGCAGAGACCAATCACCAGAGGTAAATGCAAATACAAATGGTAACACAATTGAAGAAATCATGAGGATAAGAAATCAAATGTGGACAAAATCAATGAATGACAATGTTGGATCAAGCACTACCATCGGTGACACCTCATTTTTTGGATTAGGTGATTTTACCACCTCCACCTAAGCAATTTAGGTATGTATGGAACTAAATTTCAATTGGTTATATCTTACAATAGTTCCTTATATCTATTGAATAAACACCAAATCAACATGAAATAAGATGTACTAGGGTATTGTATGTTTTAATCTTAACATGTGTATAGTCGGTAAAAGCATGACCAAGTAAAATATTTTTAGTCGGTGAAAATGGAAAGGTTAACTAAGTTGAAGTATCAACCGAGCAATATCTAGTGTTAACCATGCTAAAGTTTCAAGAGTGATAATCGATTGTCACTATATTTAGTGAGTTGAGGTAGATAAAATATTTAATGTAGAAGTTTAAGTCAGAAAAGAGATTTTAGGTATAAATAGATGACAATGCAAGATATTTCAACACACGTCGATCACGACTAGAACTAGAGTGATTTGAGCAAAGAGTTTCTTGAGCATTCAATAGAGATTTGATCAGGTCCTGAGTAGTTTATCATTATTGCAAGTAAGTTTCTTAGCCACCAAGTTATTTTTCTAAAGATTTTGTGAAGCCCTAAATTTGAAAGAACGATGTCATCTTCATCCAAGACTAAAATCCAAGACCAAAAGTGACAAGAATGTCACATTGATTAAGTCAACAACATGTAAAGAACCTAAATATAAGTTGCATCCCAAGATCACTTCACAAATTAATCAAGTAGGCATGTTTTCTAGCATATCGCCTAGGGTTTTACTAGTTCATGATATACATGCTTATATCCACTATAAAATAAGTGAAATTGGAGACTTCAAACTACAATAAACTTACCAAGAGCTAAGTGAGAATGGAAAGCTCAAGGATGAGAACAAACACCTAGAATTCAAAGGATTGACAAATGCCCTACATTTTCTAAGAGATTTTAAATATGAATGGATTAGGGTTGTACTTAGCTGCAAACATGAAGGAAAAATGTGGTTGGATGAACTAGTTAAGTTATCTAAGGATATTATTCATGTGGTTACTGGTTACCCCACTAATGTCAAGGCTAATGCTATCAGGAATGCACTGAGGGAAGAAACCAAAAAGCCCACAGGATCTGAATGGGATGGTAGAAGAATGAGATTTAACACCATAACCGATTCAGAAACAAGGTTTGGACCCTATTTCATTGGCCACAAGATTTTTCAATCTAGCAGGCCCAACAACATACCATGTGGAGCAGGAAATATAGCATATAAGATTGTCAAGAAAGGTCTATAGGTAGACCTCGTCGAGCTACTATTAAAACAACTGGAAGAGAACATGAGAACTATTTGGGTAGAAAAGACAAATACATGTAAGTTTAGTTCATTATTGGTCTTTATATTTTTCTATCTACAAAAATACTTCCCATCTATTGGTAATGTAGACTGGGATGTCAACCGACTAGTTATCATATAAATAAGTGAGTTTATCCAAAATCTAGGTCAAAATTTTGTAACTGTCATGGATGACTACTTTGGAAAGTTTAAGGACAGAATGCAAAAAAGAAGCAAGATTCCAAGTTAGTTAGTTGAGAAACACAAGGAAGATATATGTTTTCTCATGGATACCAACACCACCTTAATCAAGGAATTTGATCCAAGAACTACTTGGATACCACCAATGGGCTATGAACTAGATATTGACCAAGCCTCTAGGTCAATAAAGGCACTATTGACCGAGCCCATAGATCCAAAATCTACTAGGTTTGGAACCTATGAGGAAGAAAAATTAAGGATAAAAATGGATCTAGTCAGAATAAAGGTAAGTAGGAAATCTAAGAAGATGATGGAAACATTGGTGAAATAATTCAGAGAAGAAGAAGAAGAAGAAAAAGAAGCAGCATATAAGTCAATTGATGAAGCAACCGAGGAACAACTTCTAAATGGGAACAATGAGAATGAGGAGGAAACTGAGTTAGATAAGGAAAATCAATTTACACTGGTAAAGGCCACAGGGAAGAGGAAACAAGAAGAAACACATACATGAGTGAGAAAAAGATCCTCCATAGTCACTTCTCCACCCCTGAAGAAAGGAATAGTAAAAATCACAAGGCCTACTCCCACAAAGACTTATCAGAAGAAGAAAAGAAGTGCACAAGTCACCACCGAGCAACCAAAAAAGAGGAGAAGACCGATAAGAACAAAAGATGATGTAGACTCTGAAGAAGAAGATTATTAAAGTTTAAAGTTGTTGTAAATAAGAGTCATTATGTAGATGAGATAGTAGAAAACATAAGGGAAATGGGTAGACTAGGTCACCCTAAGTTGAATCGATATGCATATATGTCAACTAAGGATCAGGAGAAAGTAAAAGAGGCTATCATCCATATGATGATTAAATTTAAGAGACTACCTATTGCATTTTTAAAATATATCCCTAAGGAACTACATGACAAGGTATCAACAAGGTGGACATATGCCTTGCATACAGAAAAGAAAATGAGGTAACATTTTTTAATTTTGGCAAAGCCTAATCTTACTGTTACCAAGATTGATGAGCTGATGAAATAGTATGCCAATCAATTTTTTATGAAAGGTAAAACACTTAACATTTTGGCAAGTAAACTTGAGGCAAATGATAAGAATAGCAAGCTTCTATGGGTAAAATTTTTGGAATGAAGGGAAGAAGAAGATCAACTTGCATTGGCTATAAAACTCGAGAAGAAAGTTAAAAGCAAAGGGAAAGGAGTCCACTTGGATTATTTTGACATAGCCACAAAGGAACCAATTCATATATCTGGTACTGAGCAACAAGATAACACATGTGCCAAGGATTTCTATCCAGTTGGATATATTGAGGAGGACACACAGGATGCTCCTGAGCAATTAGTAACAACCGGGATAGATGAAGTCTTGATAGAAGACATTACACATGGAATTCCTAATGATGATGCAAAGTAAAATGAAGACATAACTATAGTTGTAGGTAATATCGAAGAAGATCAACCTAGTGAGGCAACATTAGTAGACATATCGGGTAATTTTCCAATATTAGTACAAGCAATTGGCATTGCTACACAAGGGGAACCTAAGGATCCAACACCTAAGCAATAGAAGGACACAAATGAGGGACAAAGTTCAGAAGGGAAAAAATACACAAATGAGCGTGAAAACAAATAGGCAAAAATAAAAGAGCCTGAAACAGATACTAATGTTGATACATCTACAACAGACACCAAGAAAGAAGCCCAAGGACATGAAACTGAGACACTAGTCAAAAGGTAGGATAAGGAAGAGAGTGTGTCTACTAAGAAATAAAATTAAAATCTAGAGACCAAGACTCTAGTACCATATGGGAAATCTCCCACGCCCGAGAAGAAGAAAAAGAAAAAAAACATGGTAAGGGTCCAATCACATTAGATGAAATCATAGAAATCCCTACATGTGACCTGAGGACTTTAGAACCAGAAGCATTAAGAAGGCATGGAGAATTGTGCACAAGGAAGGATGCACAAGAAAAACCAAGAAAAGAAAGTAAACATAAATAAGTCTTAAAGGATGTTAGAGAAATTTTGATGCTAGTCCCTGATATCAATGTTGATGAGGCAACTCCCATCATTGATCAACTCACTACTCTAACCAGCCACATCAATGCTCCAGATATAGATGCACAAAAAAGAATTTAGGAAAGAGTAGAGGCCAAAATATAGATGAAATTAGCAGAATGAATCAGCCAGGAAGTGGCAGTAAATAAAGTAAAGCTATCTGAGGTAATAATCAAGCTTGACACTATTATTCAACAAGTTATTACAATTTTGCACAAGTTATGAACTATAGACCACTTCACTACCAAGCTCAGTGAAAAGATAAACAAGCTAGATGAAGATATCATGGTTAGTGCAAATAATATTTTAACTGAGCCAAATGCATTTTATGAGCATTATGCGAAAGTTCAAGAAATCCAGCAGTTAAGCTTAGAATTGAGAAAAGAAGAAGATAAGATCAGAGATCAAGTAACCAAGCTACAAGTAGAGTTACTTCCACACCTCAAGGTGATACAATGACATGTGAATAAGGAAAAAGACTTAGTTTCCACCCTAGAGATATCAATATTAGAAAATATTTTTGATATGCATGCACAAGTTGGATTAGAGCACATTGCTCTTGAGAATCTTAAGGAGGAATGGGAAAACCTCTTGGCTATATTGAAGAAAACCCATCAAAACATTTTTGACAAGATATGAGTACATTTTTGGCATTAATTTCAAAAAAGGGCTCCCATTTTGGGAATCGAACACAAGATCTTTCTATTACAAAGAGAAGCAGCAATATATATATATATATATATATATATATATATATATATATCTTGTATGTACAAAGGGGGAGTTCACATAGATTCATATATTTTGGCTAAGTTCAAATTTTGAAGTTGGTACATATACATAAAGTTTTTGATACTAATGCCAAAGGGGGAGAATGTTACTCCTAAAGAGAATTAATGGTTTTCATTAGTATCATTCAGTCATATAGTCGGTAAAGGAGATAAGATAGGACAATCAATCAATACACAAAGCCTATACACTGAGAAAAACACAAGGCATATCACTAAGTTAACCGAACACAGCTTTGACTGAGCACTCTTATCAAGCAAAGTATTCACCAAGCATTCATATGAACCAAGCACTATTTAATTACCGAGTGATGAATGCAATATACACCGAGTGATGAATGCAGTATACACCGAGTGAAAGAGGAAATAACATAGCAATTTGGAATGGCATAAACTACAAGGCAAATAGCTTACACTGATTAACAAAATAGTTTACCAAGATTGAGACAAAATTTAATATGCATGTAATCATTAAATTTTTTATTGATTCCTATGTAATGTTGATCTAGGTTTTTCATTTCTACCGTAGATCTTAGGTTTTCTAAGATAGAGGTTAAACCCTAATTAGGTCAAGATAGTTTGATATAAATTTGTAAGGATGTCATTTTGACATGTATCACACATGTAGTAGCCACAATAGAGGAAGACATCTGAAGATCAAAGAGGGTTATGATTGACAAGAATTGAAGGAACATTCAATTTATCAGGAACAAAAGGCTACTATTAAAATTTAGTAATCTTTCTTTGGTTGTTTTATTTAATTTTAGGATAAACCAAGGTATCCTCTTTAAATATTTTAGGATATTCCTAGAGAAATACCTACATGTAATTTTATCCTCTAGTCCAAGTGGGAGGAAAACTCATATTTTGTAATTCTTTTAATAAGTAAAATAGTTTATTCCTCCTTATGAGGATGCTCACACTTGGCACACACTTGTATGGATGTGGCACTCATTCACATAGGGAGTTACGTGCAAACTCCTTCACTCATCTCTACTTAAGATATGTTTCTCCACACACTTGACACAATTTTTTCACATTTCCTACACAAAATTCTCTCTCCTCTTGCATAGTAGTTCTATCATTATTCTATTGAGCTTCTTGCTCATACTTCTCTCTCTTTTTAGGTTTTTCATGCCTCATTCATAATATACAAAGGGGTTTTTCTTTTCTTTTCCCCTTACAAAAATCTCTTGGCTCTTATTGGATTCTTGCGGTATTCTCTTGGTTTTGGTGTTTGATCTTGCAACTCTCTCATATTTGGCTTATGGTAAAATCCTTCTTGCACTTCACTTTCTTGGATTATCTTCTTGATCATGTTTCCATTTTTTTAATACTTCTAACATGGTATCAGAGCTACTAATCCTTGTTTAAGTGTTTTGTAGGAAGGTGTCATTCAAAGGAGCAAGTTTTTTTCATGTTTCTTTTATAGATCTAATAGTTGTTGCAGCTCTAACTTGTTTCTTTCATATTTTTTTTGCTCTAACCCTCTTTGGAAGGCTTGCCGCCAAAGAGTAGATTTTTGAATTTTTTTGAGGTTTGGTTGGTTCTCGGCCAAACCCAGCTTAGTTCCTTCATTTAATCTCATGTTTTGCATGGTTTATCTAACCTTTTTTGCAGGTTTCATTTATCTCATTATATTGGATCTAACCTTCTTTCTAACAATTTTTCCTGTAGTTTTCATCTCCATTTCGGTTCACGGGCTTTTCTAATCTTTTGTGGAGAGTTAAAACTATCTATCTTTCATTTCTTTCTAACCTTTAGGCTTGTGGGAGATATTTGATTTGTTGAAGGCATTTATCTACTATTTTATCTATGTTTATCTCTGATATTTTTTTTTTATAAATTAATCTCTGATATAATACTCTTTGTTATAAATTAATCTTTATTTTTACAGTACCTCACTTTGATGCCCGTATCTTTTGAGCCTGGATAGATTAGGAAGATCTCTCCGATAAGAACCTTTTAAACTTCATCTTTAACAACATATCACAATCTTAGAAAAATCCAACGGTGCATTAAAAAGTTATGACCCCCGTAGTATGACTATTTTTTTGTCCAAAAAAATATTTGTATTTTCTCTGCCTTGTATGAAGTCTTGGCTCTCTGCAACTCTCTTCCTTGAGATGTTACTTTGCAGCCCATCTCATCTACAATAAATTGAGTTTACCAGGGAATCGTATCAGTTCTTTAGCTATTTTCAGCTTTGCATTTAATGTTTCTATGACTATTTTTTAAATTTATTTGACTATTTTTCAAATTAATTTGTTGAAATATGAAAGTTAAGTTGATATTATATTTAAATGTTAGCTTGGTTTTAAAATCAATTTGTTATATTTGAAAGTTAATTTTATTCTCATTTAAATTCACATTGTTAATTTTAAAATTCAATTTAGTTTATTTTTTTTCAAATCCATTCTAGTTTATATTTAACAAAAGAATTGATTAACATTAATACTTTTGATTTTAAAAAATTTGTTTTCATCAATTTGTGTAAACAAATATTAATTAACGTTAATACATTGTCTCTAATTCTTTTTTATTCACTCTTACACTCTTAATTTTAATTTTAATCAATTTATTTTTTATTTTAAAACATTTAATAAAATTTTAATTATTTTTTTTAAACTCAATTTGTATTATTTGAAGCATATTTAACCTTAGAGTAAATTCTTTGTTTCTTGTTCTTTAACATTAGATATTATTTGTATCTCACTTTGCTAAAGTTAATTTAATCACTTTAATTAGTTAGTCATGTCTATCCTAATTTTGGAAATCAAGTTAAATAGCTCTAACTATCATCAATGGAAAACACACATCTCCTTTATATTTCATTTTAAACATTTACTCCAAGTTGTTACTGATGCCACTATTGAACCAACTACATCTACTGCTCAAACTAACAAAGATGCATGGCAAGTTAAAAATGAAGAAGCCCTTGGACTAATTGGTCTTTTAGTTATTTGTGAATTATATGTATTGATTGGACATTGCACCAAATCTCATCAGGCGTGGTCTATTTTGCAACAAACCTATGATAGCTCCACTGAATCACGTAAGATTCAGCTCCAAGACAACTTGGAAGACCTCAAGTATATTGACTGTAAATCCATTGATGAATTTTTACTTAAATTTGATGCTATTAAAACTCAATTAAGTGGTGTGAATGTTACTTTAATTGATATTAGATTAATTACTATTATTCTATAGAAGTGTCTTCCTGAAGAATTTCAACAATTTATCACTAACATTCATTCGCAACTTTTTATTCCTACTTTATCTCCTCAATTAACTTTTGGCATATTTCAAAATCTTTTACATCAAGAGGAAGCTAAGTTATTGCAATTTGGTCCTCTTAGATCTTCTGAACATGCTTTTGTGTCTAAACATCAAAATCAAAATAATAGATCTCATAATCATAATTCTTCTCATAATAATCATAATTCTCGTAATAATAATTATAATCATCATAACAATAATAATCCTCATAACAATAATAATAATCATAATAATAATAGATTAAATTCTAGGCCCTCATATAATAATAATGCTAATCACAATAATAATTAACAAAATAAGAAACCTCATTGTACTTATTGTGGCAAAGATGGTCACCTAACTAATATTTGTTTTAAAAAGCAAAATGATAAGAAGCCTATGAATAAAAATAATAAAAATAATTTCAAATCTCGAGGTAATCAATCTCACCGTTCTTTTACTGCTTGTTTTAAAGATTCTCGTGCCTTAGAATGGATTATTGATAGTGGGGCTTCTCACCATGTTAC
Organism: Chamaecyparis obtusa; assembly: GCA_027943335.1. Classification (NCBI taxonomy): domain Eukaryota; kingdom Viridiplantae; phylum Streptophyta; class Pinopsida; order Cupressales; family Cupressaceae; genus Chamaecyparis; species Chamaecyparis obtusa. The sequence continues at coordinate 746,103 of BSBK01004663.1, forward strand.
ATCTCATAGAGAAGTGTTTGATTCTTTGCAACCTCGTAAAACAAATATTCATATTCAATTAGCTAATAATCATAGTTGCAAAGTTGATGGATTTGGTGATGTTAATGTTCCAAATGGAAAATTAAATAATGTTCTTTATGTTCATGAGTTTAAATCCAATCTTCTTTCAATTGCTCAATTATGTCAAGATTAAAAAGTTGAATTTCATAAGGACATGTGTTACATTATTGATCCTAAGAATGATCATGTTGTTGCTAATGCTAAATTGGATCATGATAATTTGTTTAAGTTTTATGAGTTTTCCTCATCAAGGTACTCTTTGAAAGTTAATATTGAATGTATGGCATGAAAGGCTTGGCCATTTGAATTCTGATTATATTTCTAGATTGCTCAAATCTAACATGGTTGAAGGATTACCACATATTGTTCCATCTAAAATTACATGCATAGGGTGCATGAGTGGAAAAATGAAAAGGGAGCCCTTTCCTCATAGTACTTCATGGAGGGCATCTCATAAGTTACATTTGATTCATAGTGACCTTCTGGGACCAATGGAGAACACCTTCATTCAAGGTTCAAAGTATGCTCTTACCTTTGTTGATGACTTTACTAGAAGAATTTGGATCTATTTCTTGCATAGTAAAGATCAAGTTCTTGATATATTTTTTGAATTTCATATGTTTGTGGAAGGCAATCAGGTTCTAAGCTTTAAATTCTTAGAACAGATAATGGTACTTAATATGTTAACAATTCATTTCATTCTTATTTGAGATCTTTTGGTATAAAATACCAGCTTAATGTTCCTTATACACTACAACAAAATGGTGTGGCAGAAAGGAAGCATAGAACTATTGTGGAAATGGCTAGATGTATGTTGCATGCAAAAAATCTTCCTTACAAGTTATGGGCTGAAGCAATGGCTTGTGCCACTTCTTAATAGAACTCCTACTAAAGCTTTGCAAGATATAACTCCTGAGGAAGCGTGGTCCGATAGAAAACCAAATTTACAACATTTAAGAATTTTTGGATCTATTGCTTATGTTCACACACCCAAACAAAAAAGGTAAAAACTTGATTCTAAATCTTCTCCATTTATTTTTGTTGCGTATGATAAATTTACTAAAGTTTATAGAGTTTATGATCCTACTACTAACAAGGTGCATATTGCAAGAGATGTTTGCATTGTAGAAAATGAATTCCATGATTGATCCAAGGTCAAAGATGATGAATTTAAAGGAGACACTATTGAGATTGTGGAGGACCAACCTCCTATTCTAAACCCTAATCCTAATGAATCTATTTCTATTCCTACTAGTAATATTAATGATGATGATGATGGTAACAATATATCTACTCCTCATAGTTATAATGTTGATTATGATGATAATGATACTCCTCATAATGATATTTTTGTTAATTATAAGATAAATCCTAAATGTTTTAAAGATTTACTTAATGAAGGTGATGATTATATTGCTAGAATGGGTGGTCTTAGACCTAGAAGAGATAATTATTGTAATTATGCTTTGATGTCTTCTCTTATGAACTCTAATGATCCTCAAACTTTTTCTCAAGTTAAAAATCAACCTCATTGGAAAAATGTTATGCAAGAAGAATATGACACTTTAATTTCTAATAATACTTGGGATTTAGTCCCTTTACCTCATGGCAAAAATCCAGTTTCATGCAAATGGTTATATAAAACTAATTTGAATGTCTATAATGAAATTAGTAAGTTTAAAGCTGGGTTAGTAGCAAGAGCTTTCTCTCAAATTGAAGGATTAGACTATAATGAGACCTTTTCCCCTATTGCAAAAATGCCTACCAGTAAAGTAGTTCTTGCTTTGGCTTCTAAAATGAATTGGCCTATTCACGAAATGGATGTTAAAAGTGCTTTTTTAAATGGTGATTTGCATGAAGAAATTTATATGTCCCAACCTCCCAGTTTTATTAAAGAAGGTCATGAACATCTAGTATGCAAACTAAATAAATCTATTTATGGTTTAAAGCAATCTCCTAGAGAGTGGTATTCCAAATTAATGGTTTCTTTATTTCTCAAGGTTTTGAAAGAAGTAAAAATGATCCTAACTTATATATCAAGCATAGTGAAGATGAAATTATTATTATTATTCTCTATGTTGATGATTTGATTCTTACTTCTAGTTCTAACCATTTAATTTCTGACATTAAGTTCCAACTTAACCAAAAATTTCAAATGACTGATTTAGGACTTTTACATTATTTCCTAGGAATGCAAAATTGGCAAACCCCTAAGGGTATTTTTATTTCTCAAAGTAAATATACTAAAGGTCTTCAGATAGATTTAATATGAATGATGCTAATCATATTTCAATTCCATGTGAATTAGGAACTAATTTAATGATAGATATGGAATCTCCATTCATAGATGCTACTCCTTATAGAGAACTTGTAGGTAGTTTAAATTATCTAACTCTCACTAGACTTGATATATCTTTTAGTGTTGATTTAGTTTCAAGATTCATGTCCAAACCTCAACAAACACACTTCAAAATTGCTAAAAGAATATTACGATACATTAAAGGTACTATTAACTTAGGATTATTTTATGATGCAAATTCTATTTTTTCTTTAAAAGGTTTTACTGATTCAGATTTAGGTGGAGACCCCAATGATGGGAAATCTACTTGTGAGTATTATTTTTCTCTTGGTTCAGGTGCTATATCTTGGAAAAGTAAAAAAGATCAATCCATTTCTCTATGTTCTACCAAAGATGAATACAAAAGTTTTACTCATGCTTCTAAAGAAGCTTTATGGCTTAGAAGAATACTTGAAGATTTGGGTCTACCTCAACAAGAACCTACACCTTAATATTGTGACAATCAAAGTGCAATAGCCTTGGAAAAGAATCTGGTTTACCATGCAAAGTCAAAGCACATTTCTTTCCACCATCACTTCATTAGAGAGAAAATTGAATAAAAGCAAGTGTTCCTCATCTATTGCAAGGGTGAAGATCAAGTTGTAGATATTTTGACAAAGCCTCTTTCTAGAGAAAATTTTGAATTTCATTGCAAAAATTTGGGTTTGATACCCATTGATGTAATCACCCCATGTAAAGATTAAAGGGGGGTGTTATAATTTAGTAATCTTTCCTTGGTTTTTTTATTTAATTTGAGGATAAACCAAGGTATCCTCTTTTATTTATTTTAGGATATTCCTAGAGGAATATCTACATGTAATTTTGTCCTCTAGTCTAAGTGGTATGACAACTCATATGTTGTAATTCCTTTAATAAGGAAAATAGTTTATTCCTCCTTATATGGATGCTCACACTTGGCACACACTTGTATGAATGTGGCACTCATTCACATATGTAGTTACATGAAAACTCCTTCACTCATCTCTACTTAAGAGATGTTTCTCCATGCACTTGACACAATTTTTTCACATTTCCTACACACAATTTTCTCTCCTCTTGCATAGTAGTTCTATCATTATTGTATTGAGCTTCTTTCTCATATTATATATCTCTCTCTCTTTAGGCTTTTAATGCCTCATTCATAATACACAAAGGGGTTTTTCTTTTCTTTTCCCCTTACAAAAATCTCTTGGCTCTTGTTGGATTATTGGATTATTCTCTTGGTTTTAGTGTTTGATCTTGCAACTCTTTCATATTTGGTTTATGGTAAAATCCTTCTTTCACTTCACTTTCTTGGATTATCTTCTTGATCTTGTTTCCATTTTTTTAATACTTCTAATAGCTACCGACTAGTATTCATTGAGGAGATCATTCACATTAAGGTGATAACAGATAAGTACATTACAGATCTTGTAATTTCCCCACCAGGGAACCCATAAGGAATCAAGTCTTTAAAACTAAAATTACAACTAAAAGTTTATTTCCTAACATTCTAACATTACATTATTAACAACTAGAAAGTACATTCCTTAAGGTTCCCTTATTAAATTCATTTACCAACATAAAATCATTGCATTTAATTACTAACCTAATTGAATTCCATTTCCTTTTCCTTTACTTTGTATTTTAGAATATAAGAGAAATGTAGAAACGTAATATTTCATTTATCATTGCATCTTCTACTTCCTATTTCATTTTCCATCCATTTTACCTACACATTGAATAACTACCTTTTTACAATTTCAATTAAACCTTTATATTTGAGATCTTATTTTCAATTCCAACATAGGAGAGACAAAGAAAGAATACAAGATTGCATTTTAAATTACACCTTTTGAATCTTTAAATATCATCCCTTGAAAACCCCTAAAACTATCCCTCCCTGACTATATTTCTTTAATCCTTCAATTTCCAACAATAAATACAATTACATAGAGTGGGCGAAAGGCTTACAAAGAGGTCTTTTCATCTTTCATTATAATAGTACATGATAGAAATTGAGAAAACCTAATTACTACATGAAATCTGAAACACATCCAAGCCACGAACCACAAACAGTACCTCAAAAAATATTTGCCACCCAACCATGTGAAACTAAAAAATTTCCACCCCTCGTGCTAGGAAATAGAACCAAGATACTCACAAGGCCTAAAGAAACTTAAGGCTTTACAAAATAATAACTTGAAATCAAAAGACAAGACATAACAAGATATCATCATACTATACACATAGGTTAGGTTTATAGTATACCATCTAGATGAGTGTCATCACATCTCCTGCATGTTGGGATCATTCCTAGCAACCATATAACCCCAGTCCCCCATTTATGAATAGGGATCCATCTTGATAGTTACCTATGGTCCTGGTACTCCAACAAAACTATGTGGACTTAATTATGTGTCTTTCATTATCTTTTGAAACCCCCCTTTCCCAAGTTCATTATTAGGTTATCACTTTTTACCAGCTCACCCATAGGATCATCTGGAAATCACTTTGGGTTACAACACCTATGTTGAGACACTCACCTAGGGTACCTATTCCCCTACCCATACACAAGCAAAGAAACCAAGATGCATCTCAAATGGTTCAATTTGCAGGTCTAGGGAACCCTCTTGTGCACTCAGGCCACCAAGATGAGTCCTAACCTCATTATATGAAAATAAGGAACAATACAATGTAATGAAGCATATTAAAAACACATTATAACTTCAACAAAAAAATAGATGGCATACATAAGTGATGAAAGTTTCAAGCCATACATGAGAAACAGGTTGTAGAAGTCACAAGCCCAAAATATGACAAATTTGAGCCCTTAAAACCCTCTAAATCCCCATACAAAAATCTATACTTTCCCATATGGAAATACATACATACCCATATAGAAATACATCAATGCTCATATGGGTAAGCATAAAAACTCATACGACATTCCAGGAATTCTCATATGAACTATCTCAAAAACACCCAGAAATTGCTCAAAAAAGATATTTTCAGGTGTGGAGAGTGTCTAAGGAAGGTTCCCTTAGGTTGAACTGATTTAGGTACCTTATTTCCACTTCCCGAACACTTCCTCCATACAACCGAACATCCAAAGCAAAACTAAGTGATCAAACTAACTACATCCATTCCTAACCCATCCTAACCTTCCATAAACCTTCCTAAACTTCCCTAAACCATCAGTAAACAATCAAAGACACCATAATATAGTATCATAAGAGATAACAATTTCCCAGGAATAATTTTTAAAAGAAAACTATACAAACACATTCATAAATCTTCCCAAATACATAATTTGCAAAACATGGAAAAACAAACCTAATGTATTTCGATATCAATCAATAGTTTATCTACATTATAAAAATAAATATAATATATGCACACACATACATAGGGAATAAAAGAGATTTATCCCAGGTCCAAACCCTACCTGGAGTCCTACAGAGAATCCTCTCCAAAATTGGAGCACACCACTGCAACTTCCAAGCTTTGAGAACTGGTGAGATGGTTGCCTCCCAGATAGACACTTCTCCAGAAAAAAATCTTTCCTCTTCCTAAAATAAACCCCTAATTTACCTCACAAACAAAAATGATGACTTGAAAAATGCAAAGAAAATCTCCAAAGTGAAGTATTTCTCTCAAACTTCTAAATTTCTCCCCAAATCTCCTAATCTCGCAAACTCCTCTTTGGATAATGATTTATCCCCCAGAATATATGGTTGGAGGAGTTTCTTTATGGGAAGAAACCTCTCCAACTACTATAGTTGGTTGATAAATTAATCAACTCTCCCCATAAACAAATATTAAAGCCTTTTAATAATTTTAATTTATTTATTCCCTAAATAGGGCTATAACAAGAAAAGGGAGCACAAAAGCTCTCAAGTAACACACATAGCCCAATTCGAAATAGACTAGCCTATCTTCTAGGAGGTCTCAGGTTAAAATCCCCTAGATAGCTAGTTTTACCAAAGGAACTTCCTTTTTACTCTATTATTAATTTTATTTAATAAACTTTACTTAAATATTAAAGAAGCCATTACACAAACATGTAAAAACTCAGATAATAGTATTTATATATGTATAGGCATATATGTGTGCACCCACATATACACATACATATATAACGTACATCCATTTATAATACAGATATAAAATAAATATATATATACATACAAGAATAAATCCAACTTACAACATAAATCTCAAAACAACATCATAACACAGCACACAAATCCCCAACTAAGGTAACCCCCTAAAAAGGAACCTAAGTCCATGGGATTTCCTTGAGAGTATCTTGGTAAAATATCCACACAACAACAGTTTGAGGATTTTGAAGGCACGCTCAGACCTATATAGCCAGGTGGAGTTGATGCCTGGTACCTACATCCTACAACACCAACTGACATGTTTACATATATATATACAAAAATAGTGGCAAACAAGGAGGGAGAATGTGACATCATGTGGATATCTCGTAGGAGTAACTATGACTGCCTCTCCTTTGTTATCTCTATTTGAGCATTATGGATTTTTATTAGTATCAAATGAGTTTAGTTGGTAATCATAAGTTATTCAATCGGTAAAGGTTGGAATAAGGAGTTGAACAAGTTGGTCTGTTGAACATACAAAGCCTTTACACTGAGCAGATACAAGGCAAAACTTAAAGCTATCAGAATACAGGTTTAACCGAGCATGTTTACCAAGCATCAAGAATTACCAAGTACCGAGCCAATGATCACCGAGCATTCTACACACTGAGCATCAGTTATTTAACAAATAACAAATTCAGTGATTAATAAGTTATTCAAGAAATGACATAGTAATCAGGAATGGCACATATCTCTATGAAAATGGTTTACACGGATCTATAAACGGTTTACCAAGATTGAGACATATTTAATATGGATGTAATTATTAAATTTTGTGATGATTCCTATGTAATAGTTAGATCTAGGTTATTTTTCTATACCGTTAATATTGGGTTTTCTAAGATCTTGTAACCCTAATTAGGTCAAATCAATTTGATATACAATTATAAAAGATGTCATTTTGATTAAGTGTAATGAAGTAGTCACACACTGGACATCAGAGATCAGACAAGGGATTTTTATGACAAAGATTTTTATTAGAGATAGTATCAGTTTATCAAAAACATACAAGGCTACTGAGTAGGACAAAAGGTTGTATTCATCACATTGAGGTGATATTAATTTGAAATTTCATAGATCTGATTCAAACAATCATAAGTTGTCATTTACAGATATTCTATTGTTATCAATTTAACTATTGTAGCATATTTAAATCTCTTAATGGAGTAGACTTAACTGTCTTATGTAAATCTCCTAACTGAGTGCACACATAACTTGTGTTGCTAAAATCCTTTAGCAAAGTAGATCTAGTCAATCTTTTGTTACTCCTAACAGGGTAAGATCATCAAAAGTGGTCACAATTATAGCCTTAATCGACATACTTTATTTACTGTAGTAGTGAAGAATTTGTGGGTGTCATCCCCACCATATTTTTTACCTTTTAACAAGGGTTTTTGTGTAACCAAAATATTTGAGTCATGAGTTAAGATTGTCATGTATGATTTATTGTTTTGTTTACATGCAGTTTACATTTACAAGTTATTTGAATGTATGTTACAAACAATGGACTCAATCGGTTAGTTAAGTACTACTATTACATATTTTTAAGTGTTGAAAGTTTTTGAGGGTACTGATTCACCCCTCCCCTCTTAGTACTTTATCTTTCCAATCCCAACAATTGGTATTAAAGCTAGATCTCTTGTTTTGGAAGTTTAACCACTAAAGAGGAAATATATAAGGATGGAAAGATATAAGTTGGACAAGACTATTGAGCATCAAAAGATTATGATGCAAATCTTCATTGAACAATACAAGAAAGAAAAAGATGAATTGAAGAAGTTACTGATTTAGGGGAAGGATATGGCTATTTGGTACAGTGAAACTGATTATCATGAAGAAGATATAGATGACCCATTTGAGACAACCAGATCTAGATCAAGCGGTATATCTGACATATCTGAAGGAGAAATATTTGATTTTTCTAAAAAGAATCTACATCTTACTGAACAATTCAAAGCCTTGCAGATTGGTCAAGAGACACAAATGGTTAGAATGATTGATGTCATGAACAATGCTAGGCAAGTTGAACAAGAAAGAAACTTGGGTGTTGAAGACAGAAGACAGATGACTGAGAAACTACAAGATAAGGAATCTAAGATATTGAGACTATTAGGAATGAATGCTAGATGTTGGTAGTCATTCTATAGTAGTTGTTGTTGCATTCATGACTATGATTGTCATTGATGTCAACACGGTGATCTTTCAGAGACTAGCAGAGAAGCAAACAGTGTTTTGATTAACGCATGTGGGATATTTTAGTTGGAGCTATGTGATTTTGAGGTTATACTCTTTGACATGTTATTTATCTATGGTTAAGAGCACAAATAGTAATTCATTGATTCATGAAAGTTATGAGCATTTTGGTAAAAGCAGTATTTAGGCAGTGTTCCTAAGTAGCGGTTTGTGGAAATCGGATGATATCTCCTAATCGGGATGGAATCTAGTTTTTCATAGTTAAAGGGAAGTTTGAGACACATTGATGATGATGTGGTTCATAGCACAAACTTTGAGGTCGCACGAGTGAAGAGTTATTGCATTTGGAAGCCAACAATTTTGTGTAATTATGATCTAGCATATGGAAACTTTTATTTTGTAATTATGTGCCAACTCATTTGTAATTATTTGAGTGTGGTATAAAGGAAGGAATTTTTTCCTTATTATATGTAGTGAAGATATGAAAGAAGTGTGAGCATGTTTTGGTTGCATGCGAATGTAAGCATGAAGTGAAGAAAAGAGCCTAAGAGATTGTGAAAGCGAAATTGTGAAGGAAGACATGCGAAGTTCAGAGATCTGGAATTGAGATCTGATGTAGCAGTGAGTGCGGTTTGGCACAGTAAGGAGGTAACATATTTCATATTATTCTATTGAATAATATCAAGGTTATTTGGATAGTGTGTTCAGTGATCTTACCCTGAAGCTATTTGGGTAGTGGGTCCTTCTATCTTCCATAACTCTTAACAGGGTTAGAATCTTTTAACAGGGATTCAAAATCTCCTAACAGAGATTTATATGTACTGAATTTATTTCATAAGATTCCTAACAGAGTCCATCCTCTCACAAGGAATATTCATATTAGTGCATCTTTTGTGGGCATCATTCCCACCGGGGTTTACTCTTTGATCAAGAGGTTCCCTAGTCAACATATCTTGTGTTATTGTGTCATTGTGTATGAATATCTTTGTATGGTTAGTAATTGCATTACTTACATGGTTAAATGTTGTTGAAGATGATAATAGTTATAATTATCTGATAACTAATTCACCCCCCCCCCCTCTTAGTTATCTTGGTGGACTTTACTTTCTAACAATTTGTATCAGAGCGGCAGGTCCTTGAAAGGAAAGTTTAACAGCTTAAGGAGATCCATGGTGAATTTTAGGAAAGAAAGCCCTAAGTTTGATGAGTAAATTTTGACATCTGGAAGGAAAAGATGAAGACACATCTATTGTGTTTAGGACCAGGCTATTGGTTGATTACAAAGAATGAAAGGACTATAATTGAAGAAGACAGTCTTGAAACAAATTCTAAAGATGAGGTAGATCTATTCATGTGTAACATACTTGCAAGAGAAGCACTCTTGACAGCACTTCCAGAGAATGAATATAGTCAGGTAAAATGTTTTAAGAAATCTAATGAAATTTGGAAAGCTTTACACTCTACTTTTGAAGGTGATGAACATGAAAGAAGAACTAGATCAAATTGAAAAGAACAAGACATGGGAATTGGTTCCTAGACCTAAAGACAAGAATGTGATTGGAACTAAATGGGTATTCAGAAATAAGATGAATGAACAAGGAGAAGTAGTAAGAAATAAAGCAAGATTAGTATGTAAAGGATACTCACAGAAAGAAGGAATTGACTATGAAGAAACCTTTGCACCAGTAGCAAGACTTGAAGCAGTAAGAATGCTTTTGGCTTATGCAGCTTTTAAGAAATTCAAAGTGTATCAGATGGATGTGAAGTCCGCATTTCTGAATGGTGAATTGGAAGAAGAAGTCTACATTGAGCAGCCTGAAGGTTTTCCTTTGACTCAAGAAGGAGATATGGTATGTAAACTAAAGAAAGCATTATATGGACTAAAGCAAGCACCTAGAACTTGGTATGCTAGATTGGATAAGTATTTGTTGAAATTGAGATTTACTAAAGGAATAACATATAGTAATTTGTACACAAAAGAAATTGAAAATGGAATGTTAGTTATAGTTATTTTTGTTGATGACATTATCTTTGGAGGAGAAGATGAAGCTAGTGACAAATTTGCTGATGAAATGAAGACATAATTCGAAATGAGCATGATTAGTGAGATGAAATACTTTTTGGGATTACAGATAACATAGAACAATGATGGTATCTTTGTTAGCCAGAAAAAGTACTTGAATGATTTGCTGAAAAGATTTGGAATGGAAAACTGTAAACCAATTGGAACACCTATGGTTATAGGACACAAACTATCGAGCAAAGATGAAACACCAGTAGTTGAGAAAAAGAAATATAGATCCATGATTAGAGGATTGCAGTACTTAACACACACTAGACCGGATATACAACATTTAGTTGGAATGGTAGCAAGATTTCAAGATGAACCTAGAGAATCACATTATGTAGCAGTAAAGAGAATATTGAGATATTTAAGAGGCACAATGGACTATGGATTGTGGTATGAAAAATCTGATGATTTCACCCTATGTGCATATACAGATGTTGATTGGGGAGGTAGTGTTGATGATAAGAAAAGCACCAATGGTGGAGCCTTTTTTCTTGGAGGAAGATTGGTCTCCTGGTTGAGCAAGAAGTAGAATTGTATTTCATAGAGTACATCAAAAGAAGAATATGTAGCAGTAACAAACAATTGTAACCAGATAATTTGGATGAAGCAGATGCTGAAGGATATTGGAATTAAGTTTGTTAAGCCTGTTGTCATACATTGTGACAACACCAGCACAGTCAATATGTCTAAGAATTCTGTATTGCATTCTAAAACTAAGCATATAGAGATCAAGTATCATGTTGTAAGATAGAAATTTGTTGAGAAAGAAGTCAGACTGGAGTACATAAGCACAAAGGAATAGATAGCGGACATATTTACAAAGCCTTTGCCTAAGGATACATTTGAGTATCTGAGAGGTATGCTTGGGGTTATGCCCCAGCCTACTTTTGAGTAATGATGTAGTTGATTGCATTCGTCCAGTTGTATATGAGCCCTATCTTTTTCTGGATTGGATCTTGGTACTTCCTCTATGGGGGAGTATGTGTATCTGACCTGAGTCATGAGGACTCTTGTGAATGTATTTTCTGAAACAGTGTCTTTTGACATTGAGATGTTGTTGACATAGTGATGAAATTTTTGTCACATATGTCAATGGGGGAGAATTGTACATGAAAAACCCTATGTACCATCTGTTGGAGAGAACTTAATAGGATAACGAAGCAAGATTTGTTTGATGAAGAAGATTTGAAGAACTTTCAGAGTATCAGTGCAACAGTATTGGATTTTTGGAACATTGGATGTTTTTCATCTATGTTGCCATCAATGCTAATGAGGGAGATTGTTAGGAATGAATGCTAGAGGTTGGCAGTCATTCTGTAGCAGTTGTTGCATTCATGACTATGATTGTCATTGATGTCAACACAGTGATCTTCTGGAGACTAGCAGAGAAGCAGACAGTGTTTTGATTAGCATACATGGGATATTATAGTTGGAGCTATGCGATGTTGAGGTTATACTCTTTGATATGTTATTTATCTATGGTTAAGAGTGCAGATAGTAATTCATTGATTCATGAAAGTTATGAGCATTTTGGTAAAAGCAGTATTCAGGCAATGTTCCTGAGTAGCGGTTTGTGGAAATCGGATGATATCTCCTAATCGGGATGGAATCTAGTTTTGTGTAGTTAAAGGGAAGTTTGAGACACATTGATGATGATTTGGTTCATAGCACAAACTTTGAGGTCACATGAGTGAAGAGTTATTGCATTTGGAAGCTGACAGTTTTGTGTAATTCTAATGTAGCATATGGAAACTTTTATTTTGTAATTATGTGCCGACTCATTTGTAATTATTTGAGTGTGGTATAAAGGAAGGAATGTTTTTCCTTATTATATGTAGTGAAGATATGAAAGAAGTGTGAGCATGGTTTGGTTTCATGCGAATGTAAGCATGAAGTGAAGAAAAGAGCCTAAGAGATTGTGAAAGCGAAATTGTGAAGGAAGACATGCAAAGTTCAGAGATCTGGAATTGAGATCTGATGTAGCAGTGAGTGTGATTTGGCACAGTAAGGAGGTAACATATTTCATATTATTTTGTTGAATAATATCAAGGTTATTTGGATAGTGTGTTCAGTGATCTTACCCTGAAGCTATTTGGGCAGTGGGTCCTTCTGTCTTCCATAACTCTTAACAGGGTTAGAATCTTTTAACAAGGATTAAAAATCTCCTAACAAGGATTTATATGTACTGAATGTATTTCATAAGACTCCTAACAGAGTCCATCCTCTCACAAGGAATATTCATATTAGTGCATCTTTTGTGGGCATCATTCCCACTAGGGTTTACTCTTTGATTAAGAGGTTCCCTAGTCAACATATCTTGTGTTATTGTGTCATTGTGTATGAATATCTTTGTATGGTTAGTAATTGCATTACTTACATGGTTAAATATTGTTGAAGATGATAAAAGTTATAATTATCTGATAACTGATTCACCCCCCCCCCCTCTCAGTTATCTTGGTGGACTTTACTTTCTAACAAAGACTTACCGAGCATCACTTTGAAATTTCTAATCAGATGGTTGTAATACCCCAAAAATGGGCTATAGGTTCATTAACCTCCTACATCTTCAATTTGAACGAAATCGACATCAAAGTCCTAACCTAAGGTACATCTGCACATTATCAAATCCTAATTGATTTTATCTTAATTCTGCATCGGGGAATATTCCTAGTAATATTCCTATTTATCCTAATTATCTTTGATTTAATAATTATTTGTCAATAAATCTTATTTATCCTAAAGTTTAATTAATTGAATATTCTGAATATTTAATTAATTAGATTAATACTACCACTTAATGGTTTTATTGGATTTAATTAAATTATTCCTAAATTGTATTATTTAATTTTGACAATAAATCAAAAATCTCATGACTAATTGATTAAATTCCTATTTAATTAATTAATGTCAATTGTCAATATTTAATAATATAGTTTTTGAATAAAAGTTTGATTTAATAATTGATTAACCCATAAATCAATTGTTTTAATTTTAAAATCAATTAAGTTGAGAATAAATCACTTTATTTTTAAATTAATTTATAATTAAATCATGCACAACCAAAAAAGCAGGCATCTAGAAATTAACAATCAATTTTAAAATTGAAAGTCAACATCTAATGATGAGTTGAAATTTTATCTAAAACTCTATTTTGAGTTAAACTCTACTTTTGCATGATTTTTGTGAGTTAATTATTTCTAATTTCCTAATAACTCAAAAATCAACCTAAGTTTATCAAAAGTGATTTATGGCTTTTCTCCTGCATCCTCAGAGCCCTTGATTTCTATAAAATCAAGGCTCCGCTCTTCATAATAATATCATGAACACTCAAATTTGCACAATTACTCTGGTGAATTAGCAATTGAAGGATTGTGCACTTGCGATAGGCGATTTGTGAGATCTTTCATAGTTGATCATAATCTTTGCATAGTTTCATATCGTAGATTTCATCTTCATATCATTCTTAGATTAAAACTGCATTCCATTTCATTCGTATTAGCTTAGATTCATACAATTTCTCATATTATTGCATAGAAAATCCAAAAATATAAGCATAATCTGCATTCATAATCTTTCATATTTTTGCATTCAAATCTTTTATTTAGGTGTTGCATTGTCACTGATCTCGATTTGATCTGAGAGTATCATACTCACATCTACTAGAAGGCAGTAAATTGTCTGGTTAGTTTAGTTTCCATTTCATTACAGATTTTGGTTTTTGCTAACCTTTAATGTTTTACTGAAGTGTTGTGTCTACAGCTAGGTACAAAATTCACACACACATTTCTGGCACTCCCCGTGGGGCCCTGAAATAGGTTTCCTATAGTACCTCACCCCTAGTCTGATTTTATAAGTGTTATGATTATTTTAGGATAATAGATTATATGTTAGGAGATCATTGATGCTTATGATTTTACTAACCACATACTTGCATATGTATGGTCGATGTGTTTATTTTATATTTCTGTTTAACGTGCCTAATGTGGTTGAGGGACGGAGTCGTAGTTATTTGCTTGCAAGATCCACACGATCGGTCGATCCCCACCATTGTCTGTTATATATTATTGTATGTACATGCTTCATCTTGTGATGATAGGTTTGCAGGTACAAGGAATCATCTTCCCTGAATTGGTAGGAGTGAGTGTGCCCATAAACATTCATCTCAATGGTAAAGAGGGGAGATAATACATAGACCCAAAACCCTAACCTAAGCCAAATTGTCCTAGGATTGGACAAGTGTATGTGTGACTACCCTACCTGAATTCACCTGGTTGGCATGAATTTGTGGATCCCATTCTTGAGTCTGTGTATGGTTTCAGTTTGCTTGATTTATTGTGCTTGATTTTACTATGCATGATTCAGTTGATTTATGATTATGTAGGTGATTTTATATGATTATCAATGTTAGGATTATAGTTGAAATTAATGATTTAATTATGTTCCTATGTTTAATTTTGAAAATTATCTAAAGTCAATTATTTGATTAATTAGAATTAATTGATTATTTAATTGAAATTAGGATTAATTATGCTTGAGTGTATTATTAAATAATTGAATATTTAATTACATGCTTTAGGATGTATTAAATATTTAATTTATTTAATTTGGATTTTAAATTATTAACATGTGCTTAATTGAAAATGATTTGAATTATGCTTGCTTATTTTATTAAATGATTAAATAATTAATTGCATGAATTTGTGATGCATTAAGTATTTAATTTATTTAATAATGAATTTAAATTATCACATGTACAAAATTGAATAAGGAGTTTGTTTTCAAAAAGATAACTAGTTTTCAAAAGTCTAAGTTGAGTCATGCATTTAAAATATATTTTTAATTAATTAATTGTATTTACTTTCAATTTTGGAATTAGAGTTGGATCAGGAGTTGTCTTATGAGTCATTTTCTGATTTGGAGTTGAACTGTGAGTTAGCTTTTGAGTTGTCTTTTGGGATTGCATGAATTTGGGAATGGAGTTCCTATTAGGAGATTATTGCATTCATTTTTGGGGGAGACAGGTTTTGGAGAAGATTTTGGGGGGAGCTTGTGTGCTTGGTATTTTGGAGATTTGTGGATTGTTGTGGCTTCATGTTGATTTAAATTTCTTTGTGCATCTAGATCGGGCACTTGTTTGCAACATAGATTTCAGATCTGCAAGTTGGGCTTGATTTTGGAGAGAATTATGTTCTCAGATCTATAAGGGTTTTCATTTCAATTTTTGGCATTGGATTTAAGGTAGGCATTGAATTTTACTTGTTATCTCTATTTTTACATCCTTTTGTCTTTCTATGTTTATATTAGATCTGGGTATTCAGAAACCCTAGTGTAGTCGATTTCTATATTTTATTACTACTTGGCATCGTAGTGTTACTCTGGCAAAATTTCATTAATTAATTCTTCATGATTTGCCTAGAAATCAATAAATTAGTGCAAGCCTATAGTTTAACTATAGAGATTGAAATAAATTAATACCCATTAGAAAAAAATCTATTTGTTGCTAAAAAAACCAATCTGGGTATAAATACTCATCTTGAAAATTAAATATTCTCTCGCTCTCTTCTTTTTGTTAGCTTTGGAAAATTAGAAAGAGATTGAACCACTCAATTAGTAGGATCAAATTCCTATGTGCTTAGAAAGGTTCTAGACTATTCTTTCTAGGAAAAGACTTGTCTTTTGTATTAAAAATAAATTAACCTCTGGTAAAAAGCTTTACACAGTCAAAATTGTAAAAATACCAAATTGAGAGAAGACAGATTTATTTAGTGTGCATATGATTGTTTTTAAAATATAAATATATTATCTCATTTTGTTTCCCTAAAATCTTATGCTAATTAGAAAATTTATATATACTTTTGTATACAAGCTGGTTTCTAAAAATATATATATAAATTTGATTTTGGCAATTTATAAATTAGATTGTTTAAAAATATATATATATAGTATGTATGACTGTGTTATAAATTAATGAGAATTATATATATTAAAAATGTTAATTATAAATAAAAGAAAAAAAATTGATTTTTTTTTTTTTTTTAAATGGAATTTTAAAAAAATTAATATTTTATAAAGGAAGGGAGGCGGGGCCCATTCCCCTCTCCTCCCCCCTCTCGGCAGTGCAAAGGTTGCCTGCGGCAGTCTAAGTACTGCTATGACAGCCTAAGCTGTCAGCGACAGTACCTAGGCTGCCGCAGCAGCCTAGGCTGTCGTGCGCCTAGGTGGTGGGGCGCGGGACAACAGGGTCCCCCACTTTAATTTGTTTTTTATGTTTTTTTTAAAATTTATTTATTATTTAAAATTTAAATGTTATTTATTATGTTTCACAATTTACTTTATTCTTGTTTATTTTAAATTAATTAAAAGGTATGTTAATAAATTTAGATTAATATTAAATTATGCTTAATTAACTTTTGTTAATTATTTCTTTTAATAGACCTTTGTAAATTGTGATGGTTGGATTTAATAGTTTGCAATTTAAGTTTGATATTTCATTTATGGATTAATATTAACCTTAATTAGATAGTTATAATAGATAATTCTTTGGTGTCCCCTTTTATTTTGTTTGGGAATTGCAGTTGTAAGGTATTAGAATGTAATAAATTGTTAATTTACTAAGTTGCTTTAATGGTTGATCATATGTTTAAACGGGATGATAAGATATATGATAGTTAATGTTATGTACTGAAGTTGAAATTATATTGGAAAATGAATTATTGGAGGTGTTACAATTATACTGAAATTGGGTCTTAGTTTTCGTTGTGTTCTTGGAACAACTATGGAGAATATTTTTATGTTTGTTGCATTGTTTTAGTGTTTGTGATAAGTTTCTCTTAGCATCTTTATGTGTATCAACTTTTGGATTCAATTATACTCAGAATAGTATTTAAATGCTTTTAGGACATTTTCAGTTCTTAAGTTGTGATTGTTGTTTTTTCATCCCTGAATTATTTCTGGTGCAATATGTGATGTTGGGCACTAGATGACCTTAGGGGAAACAAAGGCAGGGATCTTTGTTAGTTGGTTTTGTTTTCAGCATTATGTATGATGTGGGTGTTTGTTCTGATTATCATCTGTGATTCGATCTTATGGGCTCTTGTTGGATATTATTTGTTTATGGTATCATTGTAATCATGTCAATTTCTTGTGTGTGAAACTGCATCTAGGATTACCTGGTTGTATACCTGTTGGATGTTTGTGAGATTATGAGCTTAGGGGAGATTGATTAAGTGCATCTTAGGGGAGTGGCTTGCAATAGGGGCTAGGACCCAAAGTGGTCAGCACCTGGGTAACCTATTGTAGGTTATGTAATTAAGTGATAACTTAGTAATTAAAACTTTATAGATCATTTAAAAAGATAAGTTGGAGTATGGTTATGATTAGAATTCCTCATATCTGAGAGAGAGTATTCTAATCCCACATGGATCGTATTGAGGTTCTAGGGCCCAAAGTGGTCAGTTCCAGGGTAGCTCAATGCTTGAGGGTCCGGGGTCCAGAGTGACCAGTCTAGGGTAACTCAAGTAAATAGACATGTGATGACACTCCCATAGCATGTAGCCTAAGTCATCTCCTGAGTTTCTGTTTATGCCTTTGGATTAGTGGGTCTTACCTTTCTCTTTATTTTTGTAAACCTTGAGTAGAGAGCTTTCAGGATTCCTTTCTCAGTGGTTTTATCCTTGTTTGGTTTTGGTCATCCAATTGGGGTTTGTGATTATCTCCTCAGCACGGTGGGGTAGACCTTTGTGGTTCTACACAGATGGGTGGTAGTGATTCTTTACCATTTGAGATTCGACATCCTGGTGCCGGTGTTGTTGGTATTTCTACAGTTGGATGCCTTCTTGATTCTTTGTTGATTCTTCATTATTGGTTTCTTATCATACCTTTATTTATGTAGTCCTATATTAGTGTATCGCATATGATACCTAATATGGACATTGTACTTCTTTGTTAGATTTATTATTACATACCCTGTGACATGTGCAGTGGATGTCAGTTTATTAGTTATCATGGATGTCCATGAGGATTGTATTAATTGATGTAATTTATATTTGTATCATTTATTATATGGAATCTTTTGTTATCTTTCTTTAGTTGTGTTTTATTCTTAAGTAATTCTACATCATGGGACCCTCGAGATTTGTAATATGTGTTGGATGTTGTTTCAATGTGAGTTAATGGTAATTGCTTCCACACTATTGTGTATCTTGTATGTTAACTTTAGAAAGAAAAAAAAAATCACCAAACTTAGTAGCATGTTATAGGTTAATCTCTCTTGGGTTCCCTGGCGGGGCGTTACATTTCCATTCAATTTCTATCAATTTCTATCAATTTCTTATCATTTTCTTGTTAAAACTGTGATCTTTTATTTTCTGTCCGTACATTTTTCATATGAATTTTGTCAGAAAGTCATGCCAGGAGGTACCCACTATCATACGACAGTTGATCTTATCAAGGCTCGTATCAGAAGCTGCACACTATCATTTGGAAGCTTGATTGTCATATGAGAAGATACCCACTGTCGTACGAGTTTCCAGACTATCATCTGGGAGGTAACCCATTGTCGTACAAGTTTTGACTCCAGAATTCAATTGTCGTTTCAAGATTTTTGGTAGTTTTTTAGATTTGGACTAATAGCTAACCCTAACAATTGAAATCTTATGTTTTTTATTGATATTTGTTGAATCTGATTGAAAAAAAGTGCAACTAAATTGCTAAAATAGGTAAAAATATACTAAGCGCATTGTGAGGAATTCAGGTATTCTTCTCAAGATGATAACATTTCAATTTGGATTAAAATGAACTCTCACGTGTCAAGCTTGTGTGACTTTTCTTTCTTTCATATCACAGACTTCATTTTGGGCTATAAAATGAACATAGATTTTCTTTCTGCATATCTATTACACATACTAAATAGGCCCTATGAACACTATTTATGGATGATCTTGAGAGAGTGGGCTTCTTCCGCTTGTTCATGCATGCGAAGATCTTCTTGATGAAGGATCCCCTTGTAGGTAGGGAGGTTATTGAGAGAGTCTCATGTTCTACTAGATTGGTGTGTCTTCAACTTTTGATTGATACATTCTCTCTCCAAAGGGGTTGATAGATCATAAGAAATTGATGTCATAGATCTTTGTGAGATAATCTTAGTCTTAGCATGTCAGATTAATCTGTCTACTTTGTTTTGGTTAAAAGTGAAAAGGCTAGAGGACTATGCTCTACTCCCTTTCTGGGTAGATTCATAAACTCAGATCCTTGAATCAAGAACCAGTCTTCATGTGGTATCTTTTGTGAGTCACCTTTAGAGAGGGTTAACTGTAGTGGACATTCCCTTAATTGGGTCAACCACACGGATGGAACCTCAAGTGATAATAGCCATTTTTTTCATGGTAACAGCAGTCGCTATATAAATTTCCTTGTGGAGGAAATCTTCACAGGTGTGGTCTCTTGTTGGGCTGTCAGATCTCCCTAGAAGCTCCTAATTGATTAATTTCTTGGACTATGTCAAAACCCCGGTGCGCCTAGATTGGAGTTTTCCCTCTTGAGATCACAAAAGTTGCAGAGTCAGACCATTACTACAAACCCTAGTGAGGCCAAATTTTCATTTTTCTAGGAATATGTCTGTTATTAAAAAACTTTTTGGAACATACACAATTAGCACTCCTAGGGATTAGCACATTCAATCACTTGATTGTTCATGCATAGGGTTGCTTTGTCCCCTATTCATTATTTTTAGACATGCTTGGAATCACTTGCTTGCTGTTTTGCATGCTTGTTTATCTATCTGGTTACTAAAAATGAATGATCCTAGAATAATCTTCAAACCTGGATAGAAAAATTTGCAAACAATTTGAAATTGAAAACCTAAAATTTGCAAAATTTGAAGTAAAATTCCTTTCTGGAGTCAAAAGTCATTCCACAAGGTTAGAAAGTCATACGATTTTTGGCAATTATCATTTCAGAACCCCTATATTGTCCTATGACAACTTGTATAGTGTCATACGAGTTTTTCCACTAGTCAAAAGCAAAAAGTCAAAAACCTGCTATCAACTATTGTGTGAGCTTTGCAATTTTCATACAAGTTTTTTCAACTACCGTTTCAGAGTATACCCACTATCGTACGATCTTGCAGAAAGTCGTTTGAGAAATTTTGAAAAATTTCTAGAAAGTGGTCAAAATTGTCAAAGACTCAATTTTTACAGCCTATTTCCAAAATCTTTCGAACAAATCATTGTGTCAAGAATAGAGAAAAAACTAGAAAAAATTCATTCATTTTCTTCAAGTGAGCCTTTGAGTCTGATTTTGCCTTCTAATTTATCGATTTGAGTACTTTTCATCTTGTGTCAAAACCTTGTCAAAATTATCTTCAAATTCGTTCTTCTTGCTAAAATGGCTAAGTGTTGTGAGCTCATGCCCGCCATCTATTGGGCGTCTACCCACACTACTATGGCACAAGATCCTTCATTTACATCTGATCTAATCTTTAATCATTTCAATCTTGACAAGGTTCCATCATTTGATCTTCTTGAATCAGGTCATTCTTCAGTTGTCTTCATCTTGTTTTCTTGCTTCACCCGAGGTTAATGGAGGAAACTAGAGCTTCCTCACATAAGAAATCCACAGAAGCACTTAACACCGCAACTTTGTCTACTCACATAGGTCCAACTCTTGAGCAACTCTATAATTTTGGTCTTTATGAAGACGACGGTCTTGGCAATTTTTGATTGAAAATTGGTTACATACCCCCTTCATCAACTCATGGAGGTAATCAATAAACTCCACCTCAATCTAATCCAGGGAGTCCTAAAACTCCTAACATGTCTCATGAAGGGACACATTATGTGTCTCAAGGACACCATTCTCAACATGGTATGGTTCAAGAACCTACACCTTCTGAAATTGCCCAATATCAAAATGATGATAACTTCAAAAGAATGATGAAACATTTCTTGAAGGAAGATAGAGAAACATACTTTCTAGAGTTAGTTCATCAAGGAGCTAAACTTCCTCCAAACTTTAATGTTGAAGATATCATTACACATGAGGAAGAAACTCCTATCGTGGCTATGATGAAACAGATGCATGCCATGCAAGTCAAACTTAACAAACTTGAAAAAGAAAAGGAACCTAAGGAGTTCTCCATGGAGGCCCTATGCCCTTTTCCATTTGATAAAGACTTGTACATGTCACCATTCCCTAAAAGAGTGGAGATGCCTAAATATGATAAGTATTATGGAAACTTTGATCCTCAAGATCATGTTAGAGAATTATGTACTCAATCCTTGACCTTTGGGAGGAGCAGTCATTCATTAGTTCTCTAGAATGCCTTCAACTATCAAGACTTTTGAGGAGTTTATCAAATTGTTCTATCAACAATACTCCTACAATATTCAACATTCGATCACAATGATCAACATCTGCAATCTGAAATAATATCCAAGTGAACCATTCCTAACATTTCTCAAGAGATGGAGGAAGAAATTTTCTCTATATGCTAGACCAATTCCAAAAACTGAGAAGCTGGAAATCTTCATCAACAATCTTGTTCTAGAAATCAACTACCCTTTATAAATACAAAATCATACATCTTTTGAGAAGATGGTAGATAATGCGATCAAAATTTAGAAAGTACTTGTGAAAAAAGGAGACATCACACTTCAAAAGGACAAGTATGAATCTGGATCTGGTTCTAAAGATAAGAACAAAATTTGGAACAAGAATAAAGGTGTTGTCATAGATGGCGTTGTTGATACTATCCGTGCCCCATCCAAGGCACCCACTTTCAATCTCACTGTTGGCACCCAAGCCATCAAAGCTTTTGAAGCTAAAGCAATAGAGCCCAACATAAATTCATCTGATTATAAACCTTGGGCTACAAATCCTAATCGCAAATTCACTCCTCTTGGAGAATCCTTGGAATCTTCCATGAAAACTTTATTGGTGAACAAAATCATCTACTTGCCTGAGATAAAGGTCTTTGATCCCGACCCAAAACTGAAATGGTGGAGAGAGAACAATTTCTATGAATTCCATCACAATAAGGCTCATAAGACTAATAACTGTGTTCGCTTGAAGCACATAATACAAGACAAAATTGATAATGGAGAAATCATGATTGATAATCATAAGAGCAATAATGATCATATAGCATTCACGGAACCATTTCCTAAACATGGTAAGGAAGATTCTTCTTCTCAGCCTAATATGGGTGCTAAAGTCAATTATGCCTACTCTAGAAATAATGTTGTTATCAATATGGTTGAACCATGTCTATCTGAGTGTTGCAATGTCATCACAATTGTAAGAAAAGATAGAGAAAATCAATCAACTAATGCAGTTACTCGATCACAAGCTCAGGCACACCTACAAGGACAAATACCATATTCATCAAATGTCCCTAACATGCCTTTCAATCTTTCATCTACTTCTAAACAAAATGCTACATCTAAATCTTCAAATCCTAAGGACACAAGCCCTACATCATACAATATTGTCCAACAACTCCAACACACAAATGCAAAAATCTCCATGTTTGAGTTGCTTCAGATATCTCCAACTCATAGAGCCATTCTAGACAAAGCTTTTCTCAAATCCAATGTTTCTGATAACCTTGATTTAAACAAATTCTAAACTATGGTTGGTCATCTTACGTCTCCACTGTATATTTCCTTTTCAGAGGAAGATGATAATTCCTTGAGTCATCCACATAACTAGCCCTTGCATATTGAAGTCTTGATCCAAAACCATCATGTCAAATGTGTGTTGATAGATAGGGGTGCTAGTCTAAACATTTGTTCTTTCAGCTTGATTACACAATTGGGATTTTCAGAAATGGCCATTGATCCTAGAAAGAAGATAACTATCAAAGCATATGATGAGCAAGAAAGATCTTCCAAAGGAACAATTGTCTTACCTATTAGAATAGGTCCTGTTATCAGAGATACTATATGTCAAGTTCTTGATCTACCTTTGGCTTACAATATCCTTCTAGGGAGACCCTGGATACATGAAATGAAAGCTATTCCTTCTACATATCATCAGTGTTTGAAATTTCCTTATGAAGGAGTAGAAGTGATGATTCCAACTAATCTATATACAACTTGCAATGCATTGAAAGAAAGTGTTGATAAACTTGTTCCTAATAACAAAGAGTCTTCCACTAAGCAGCTAGACGTTGCTTCAACATCCAAAATGGAAGACATTGCTAAAGAGGTTAAGATCAAAGAAAATGGTATGGGAGAATATACTATAGAGACAGTCTTATCTTTGACATCTCTCCCTATCTTGCCTAAGTCCTATGGACAAACTCTGAAATAGTCCAAACTAGAGTCTAAAGAACCTCTTGAAGCCTATAAAGGAAATTTTGTTGCAGAACAAGTATCTAAGCAAGAGTTTGAAGAAGATGAAGTTGTGCTTGCATGGCTCTACAAAGATGAACCTAAATCTCAAGTTGTTCAAAAATGTGATGCTAAAATACCAAATATCCCTTCTAAGTCATATGGCCCAGGAGACAAATTGATCACAAAAATGGGATATAAAGGAAAAGGACCTTTAGGACTATAGGGTAAAGGTCTTCTGTCACCTCTTGATCATCGTGGATGAGCAAACAAGAATACAACAATGTTAATATAATTTAGAACAACAGAGAGGGGGGGGTGAATTAGTTGTTCTCAGGTCCTGATGTATAAAATAACTTCAAAAAAATTTCTTCAAATCAGATCAAGCAACCAAAACAAACTCGGTCATCACTGATTCAATAATAGAAACATATAACTCAGCAGTCCACTACCCAACTGTATCTAACTTGTAAAACATAGAAATGTTCAAACCCAAAAAACATTCACACAAGTATTGACACCAGGATTTATACTGGAAACCCAATATGGGAAAAACCACTTTGTAACATGCTACTATTATTTTCACTCTTCTAAAGTGAGCTCAGTTAAAAGCCAACCCTGTCAAAGGTTACAATACACACTGTCAAGTGTGACCCGATTAAAGGATTTCAATCACCCTATTAAAAGTGAGCCTGGTCAAAGGAGTTACATACACTCCATTAGAATGCAACCTTGTTCAAAGGATTTAACATATGACTGTTAGGTCAACCTCTGTTAAAAGGATTTTGACTATTACAATGGTTAGAAAGTAGCAATAGTATTGATCTGAAAAACATACAACTCACTTTGCAAATATCAGATCCAATTTCATACACAAATGTTGGTTTACTAACTTTGAAACTTTTCCATCTCCACTTCTGATCTGCTTGGAACTTTCCTTCAAGCAATCACCACACTTTTCCTTCAGCCTGTTCGCTTATACAGTCAATAAAACTTACTGTTCTTCCAGCATCTACTTCACCCTTGCATTCACATACCTAATGCTTCGATTCCCTTAATACTTTCCTCTATTAGGTTAACTTATCTTTTGCCACTTAATCTCCTTCGTAGATCTTAGGGTTAGGTCAAATACATTGAATCTACCTGTTTCATGTTCTTTGTCTCCTCTTTTAGAATCATCTCAAATCTCATAAAGATTTACAATAAAAAAATTTACAAAGCATTAAATGCTTCCATACAATCAATAAATAAAGTCAACATGTTTTACATAATCCAAGAATTCAACAACGTCAGCTCCAAATCTGAATTCTCTTCAAATATAAAATTGATGATGCTCGGTCAATAATGTGATCATCCACTTGGTCTCCATGTAAAACGCTCGGTCACTACTAAAACTATTTCCTCGGAAAATACTGTCTTCCTTGGCAATTTATTGATACTCGGTCGACACTAGATTTTTGCTCAGCATCCACTAACTCGGTCGACGCTATCATAACTCGGCTTAAACATGATTTCTTTATTTTTGCTCGGTTAAGCCTACCAATTTAGTCTTCAATCTTACTAAGATAAACAATACATTGTCTCATCATTGTACAACATAATCAAGTACACTTTTTAGTATCAAGATAACTCAACCTTTCCTTAGGTGCTATTGTTACCAACCTTTCTTTCCCTTCTCACCATAGATATAGTACTTTCCTAAGTATCAATAGTCTTACCAGTTAAGGTTTGACATCAATGACAATACAACAATTGTTTCAATTGCAGTTTCCAACAATCTCCCTCTTTGGCATTGATGGTGACACCATATGATATCACCTGAATAACACATGGATTACCAACCAATCCAAAAAAAAACTTATCTGTCCATCAGAGAAAATTTATAATATCCTTAGCTTCATTCTGATTCAGAATCATTAAATCTTACTTCTGTGACCATCAGAAGTATCTGGATCTTCCTCTTATCCTGATCTTTCATTTCAGTTCAATCTCCCTTACTTTCAGTGTCATGTGTTATAGTTATCATTTCAGTTCAATCTCCCTCTTTGACAAAAATGCCAAAGAAGCAACTCAAACATACATCCAACAAATGTAGATATATCTGTTTAGCACAGTGTTTCTCCCTCTGTCATCTTACTTATGACTGATTTGTTGTCTTTGCTTCTTCTTCACAGCTCTAGGACAGTCCTAAAGTGTGACAATCTTCTACATCAATGTGTCAAATGTTCTATTGTAGCATATTTGATGTAGTGCTCCTAGCTTGGCTAGGCAGCCTCAGTTAGGGGAAGGACCCCTAATTGACTTCTCAAGTACTCATGAGCTTCTTTAGGTAAAGCTTTAGTGAATATGTCTACCAATTGTTCTTTTGTATTCACATATTCCTTTCGGACTTCCTTTTCTTGTACCAATTCCCTCAAGTAGTGATATTTGATTGCTATGTGCTTGGTCTTAGTGTGTATTACTGGATTCTTAGAAATATTGATAGCACTTGTGTTGTCATATAAAATAACAACAGGTTCAATGATTTATTCTTTCATGCCTATCAACAACTATTTTATCCATATCAAATTTGAACAGTTTACTACAACAGCAACATACTTTGCTTCAGCAATAGATTGGGAAATGCAATTTTGTTTCTTGCTTGTCCAGGAGACTAATCTCTATCCAAGAAAGAAAGCTCCACCACTAGTGCTCTTTCTATCATCTACATTTCCTACCCAATCAGCATCAATATATACTCTAAGTTCAAATTTGTCATTCTTCTTGTAGTATAACCCATAGTTAGCAGTTCCTTTCAAGTATCTCATGTTTCTTTTCACTGCCATCATGTGTGTTTCCTTAGGATTGGTAGAGAATCTTGCCACAATCCCAACAGCTAATGCAATATCAGGTCTACTATGTACAGCATACTGCAATTTTCCAATCATGGATCTGTACAAAGTTTGGTTAACTTCTGTAGCATCATCATTCTTAGATAACTTTTGTCTAGTAACCATAGGAGTTCCCACTGGTCTAGCATCTTCCATTCCAAAAATATTTAGTATTTCATTAACATACTTAGACTATGTAATGAAAATACCTTTCTTCATCTGATATACTTGTAAACCAACAAAGAATTTGATCTCACCAAACATACTCATCTCAAATTCAATTTGCATTTCATGTGAAAAAAATTTACACAATGCGTCTTGTCCACCAAAAATAATGTCATCAACAAAAATTTTGGCCAAAAAAATACCTCTACCTTCTTCATCTTTCATATACAAATTGCTTGTGTCATTTGTCCTAGAAAATCCAATATGTATCAGATAATTATGCAACCACTCATACCATGCTTTGGGAGCTTGTTTCAATCCATATAAAGCTTTGTTCAGTTTGCATACCATGTGTCTTCTGTTTGGATCAATAAAACCTTCTGGATATTCTATGTAAACTTCTTCTTCCAGTATACCATTTAAAAATGCAGACTTGACATCCATTTGATATACCTTGAAATCTTTATAAGCAGCATATGCAAGCAGAGTTCTTACTCCTTCCAATCTAGCTACAAGGGCAAATGTCTCCCCATAATCAATTCCTTCTTCTTGTGTGTAGCCTTTGCATACTAGTCTAGCTTTGTTCCTAGTGATTTCACCTTTTTCATTCAACTTGTTTCGAAATACCCACTTTGTTCCAATAACATTCTTATCTGCAGGTCTCGACACCAGAGTCCAGGTTTCATTTTTCTCAATCTGGTCAATCTCTTCATTCATTGCTTGTATCCAGTCTTCATTTTCTAATGCCTCTTTAGTTGTCTTAGGTTCAAATTCATATAGTAAGCATGTTGCATCTTTTGTCTTGCTTCTAGTCTGAATTCCAGTGTCTCTATCTCCAATTATTTGTTCAAGCTTGTGATGTCTTCTTACATATTTTTCCAAAATAGGTTCAACATTTTTCTCTTCTATTTCATCAAGTTCCCCAACAAGATTGTCAGATTCAGCTTTTGAATGCTCGGCAACCTCTTCCTGATCCTTGGCAGCATTATCTTGTAGCTCAGCATGTTCTTGTTCTCTCTTGGCACTATTTTCTTGACGCTCAGCAATGCTTGCCTAAGACTCGGCATCAGGTGCAGGTCTGTTACTTGCCTCTTCTATTTCCTCAATGTACACAAAAGATCTGTAATCTTCTAGTTCTCTTTTTCTGTCGGCTTCATTTCTTTCTACATACTCATCAATTTTTACATTCACACTTTCCACAATTTTGTTAGTGTTAGAGTTCAAACACTTATAAGCTTTACTTTTTGTGGAGTAGCCTAGGAATATGCCTTCATCACTTTTAGCATCAAACTTTCCATTCCTATTGTCTTTCAATATGTAACACTTGCTTCCAAAGATTCTAAAGTATTTAACACTCGATGCATGCCCATACCATAATTCATAGGGTGTCAGATTTGTACCTTTCTTGATCTGTACCTGGTTAAGAGTGTAAACAGCTATACTTATAGCTTCTTTCCAGTATTTTTGTGCCACATTCTTTTCAATCAATAATGTCCTTGCACAGTCCAAAATAGATCTGTTCCTTCTTTCTGCTATACCATTCTATGGAGGTGTCCTAGGTGTAGACATCTGTCTTTTGATTCCTCTATCATTGCAAAATAGATTAAATTCATTTGATGTAAATTCTCCACCATGGTCAGATCTAAGACATTTCAAGTTCCTACCTATCTCCTTCTCAACCTTAGCCAAATACCACTTGAAAAATTGAAAAGCATCATATTTCTCTTTTAGAAACATTACATGCATCATCCTAGTATGATCATCGACAAACAAGATAAAATATCTAGCACCATAGTAACTTTGTATACCCATAGGTCCACAAAGGTCAGTATGAACCAAATCTAAAATGTGTTCAGAAGTAAAGGATTTGCTCTTGAAACTTGACTTAGTCATTTTTCCTAACTGACATTCTTTGCACATCACATTCTCAGGTTTCTTCAATCTAGGTAGGCCTCTTACTTTCTTCTTCTTACTTATCTCTATCAGATTGTCAAAGTTAACATGGCCTAGCCTCTTATGCCATACCCAAATGTCATCAAGTTGTGCAAACATACTTATTTCTTCAGATAGGTCAAGATGGAACAAATTACCTCTAGTTTGCTCACCACTTCTAATTAGTTCACTAGTAGCATCAAATATCTTAGCTTTCTTGTGATGAAATTCCACTCAGTAGCCAGTTTTGTTGAGCTGAGCAACACTTAACAAATTATAATTCAATCCTTCAACCCAATAAGCATTTTCACAAGAGATCTTATCAGTCAGTTTAATCAATCATTTTCCTCTAACAGGACATGGTGCATCATTACCAAATGTTACACTTTTACCTTTATAATGATTTAGGGTCTCAAACTTACTCTTGTCACCAGTCATGTGATGTGGACAACCACTGTCAATAATCCATTTATCATTCTTGTTCACATAGGAAATCAATGTAGTTTTCTCATCCTCATCAGATTCATCTTTCATTGCAACATAGACTACCTCAATTTCAAAATCATCATTATCAATGTCAGTCTCTTCTTCAGCAATGTAACAAGATTTCTTACCTTTTTCTTTGTAGTCTTTGTACCTTTGGTAGCCTTTGTCATCTCTTATGTCTTTGTGTCTGCTATTTCTTTCTTCATCTTTATCCTTCCTATCAGGACCTCTAGCAGCTATATGACTAACCTTATTACATGAAAAACATATAATAGGGAGTTTACCTTTATATTTTCCTTTTCCTCTTCTCATTCTTCTAGCCATAAGAGCTTCTAGATCTTCAAGATCTTCATTAGAAGTGTCACTATCATCCTCACTTTCACTTTCGCTTTCACTGATGCATCTTTCTTTTTCCTTCTTAGGCTTGCTCGGGACTAACTGTGACTTAAAAGAAGATTCAACATTTCCAATACTACCAATAGTGAAATTATCATAATTAGACAGTTCAAAAGCAGTCAACTTGCCAATCAAACCTTCCAAAGTAAGCACATGTGTAGAGTTACATCTAGATTCTTGAATAGCTGAGATCTTAATAGCATATATAGGATGCAGAGTTCTTAACACTTTTCCAATTATGATCTCATCATCAATAGTTCCATTTTCTCCTCTAATAGCATTCACAACCTCTTTTATTCTACCACAATATTGTGCAATGTTTTCATCTTCATTCATTCTCATTTCATCAAACTTACCTCTAAGACTCTCAGTTGTGGCTTTCAGTACATATAGATCACCACCATAGATCTTTGCAAGAGTGTCCCACATATCTTTAGTAGTTATGCAGTCCTTAATGTCCTCAAATTCTAGATAGCTTAGGGCAGATGCAATTTCCAGCATTGCCTGATTGTGTTCTTGCTTAGCTCTCATTTCCTCGGCAATCAAAGGTGCAACAGGTGTGACATAGTCATGCTCAATGTAGTACTTTACAGAATCACCAATACCGGCCAAATGTAGCTTCATCAAGATTTACCATGTGGGGAAGTTTTCCTTATTCAGCTTCAGTACCTCCTTCTTATACATCTTGATCATTTGCTTCAAGTCCCTTTAAACTTGCTTTCTGTAGACACCAATTGTTAATATGATTTAGAACAACAAAGAGGGGGGGTGAATCAGTTGTTCTCAGGTCTTGATGTATAAAATAACTTCAAAAAATTTTCTTCAAATCAGATCAAGCAACCAAAACAAACTCGGTCATCACTGATTTAATAATAGAAACATATAACTCAACAGTCCACTACCCAGTTGTATCTAACTTGTAAAACACAGAAATGTTAAAACCCAAAAAACATTCACACAAGTATTGACACCAGGATTTATACTGGAAACCCAATATGGGAAAAACCACTTTGTAACATGCTACTATTATTTTCACTCTTCTGAAGTGAGCTCAGTTAAAAGCCAACCCTGTCAAAGGTTACAATGCACACTATCAAGTGTGACCCGATTAAAAAATTTCAATCACCCTGTTAAAAGTGAGCCTAGTCAAAGGACTTACATACACTCCATTAGAATGCAACCTTGTTCAAAGGATTTAACATATGACTATTAGGTTAACCTCTGTTAAAAGGATTTTGACTGTTACAATGGTTAGAAAGTAGCAGTAGTATTGATCTGAAAAACATACAACTCACTTTGCAAATATCATATCCAATTTCATACACAAATGTTGGTTTACTGACTTTGAAAATTTTTCATCTCCACTTCTAATCTGCTCGAAACTTTCCTTCAAGAAATCACCACACTTTTCCTTCATCCTTTTTGCTTATATAGTCAATAAAACTTACTGTTCTTCCAGCATCTACTTCACCCATGCATTCACATACCTAATGCTTTGGTTCCCTTAATACTTTCCTCTATTAGGTTAACTTATCTTTTGCCGCTTAATCTCCTTCATAGATCTTAGGGTTAGATCAAATGCATTGAATCTACCCACTTCATGTTCTTCATCTCATCTTCTAGAATCATCTCAAATCTCATAAAGATTTACAATAAAACATTTTACAAAGCATTAAATGCTTCCATACAATCAATAAATAAAGTCAACACGTTTTACATAATCCAAGAATTCAACAATGTCGGCTCCAAATCTGAATTCTCTTCAAATATAAAATTGTTGATGCTCGATCAATACTATGATCATCCACTCAGTCTCCATGTAAAATGCTTGGTCACTACTAAAACTGTTTCCTCAGCAAATACTACCTTCCTCAGCAATTTACTGATACTTGGTTGACACTAGATTTTTTCTCGGCATCCACTAACTTGGTCGACTCTGTCATAACTCAGCTTAAACATGATTTCTTCATTTTTGCTCGGTTAAGCCTACTAGTTTAGTCTTCAATCTTACTAAGATAAACAATACATTATCTCATCATTGTACAACATAATCAAGTACACTTTGTAGTATCAAGATAACTCAACCTTTCCTTAGGTGCTATTGTTACCAACCTTTCTTCCCCTTCTCACCATAGATATAGTACTTTCCTAAGTAGAAATAGTCTTACCAGTTAAGGTTTGACATCAATGACAATACAACAATTATTTCAATTACAGTTTCCAACAAACAGGTCTACGATATATGAAGAAGCCTTTTTGTCTTAGCAAGAACTCCCCACATGTCTTAGAATAGATTGAGTCATCCACAACAAATCAACTAAAGAAAGAAACAACAAAACAATCTAATAGTGATGATTCAGACACCACTGAAGATCTCATTCCTTATGAGCATTTTCCTAAAGAAATAAAAGACCTCCTCGAACCTGAAGATGATCCAATAAAAATAATTAATGTAGTAGAAACACAAGAACCTACTATAGAGCAAGAGATAGTTGCAACACAAGAACCGGCTAATCTCTAAGGAAATCACATAGATAAGGAGGAAGGTGGTAGCTATTCTGAGACAAATTCCCATGAATATGAATTCAAATCAGAATCTAAGGGTAACCCTTCTTGGGGTATTCATCCTGACTTTACTCATGTTCTTAGATTTCCTAGAGGCATAGATGAGGAATCAAATGACTATGAATGGGGAGCCATTCCAGAATAAGATGAGCTTATCATAGATAAACATGTTGATGTTATTCACCAATATGCACCTAAACCCAATGTAAGTCTAGAGAGAAATGATGAACCTAACGAGTCTGATCCACCGATGGCTAAAGTGGACTCCCACAATGACATTGAGCCTATTCATGAATTGAATGTCTTAAGTTGTAATATCACCTTTGAACTTGAGCGTCGGGTTAGGACCAATGATGATAAATCCATATCCGTAAACACTATTTCCCAATCTTTCACAACTTTGACTATCCAACATCCTGACCTTCTTGACCAAACCTCTACGAATATGAGCCAAGGTATTTATACCTTTCCCAATGACTATGCCCTTTCTTGCTATCTTCATGTAGTTGAGCCTATGAGGACTTCCATCAGTGAACCGAGCGTTAGCATGATAGAGTCGGACATCAAGTATCTTAGCCAGAAAAATAAGAATAAAGATAAAAAGAAAAGGAGTTATGAGGGTGAAAACCACTTTGTGGCAATCTCAGAATCTACAAAAGTAAAAATAAAAGACATATCCGAAGGTGAAAACCTCTTTGAGGTGCCTAAGGATGAGATATTTGATGTCCTTTCGAGTCATTTATAGGACAGATCTCCAGTTCTAATTGAGCCCACTCAATCTATCAACTTGGGAACAATAGAGGAACCACAGTTAATTCATGTAGCACAATCTTTATCAGAAGAAGAGAAGCAAAAATTTACAACATTCCTAACAAAGAAGAAGATCAAATTTGCATGGAAATATTCACATATGCCAGGGTTGGATCTTGATCTTATAATGCATCATTTATCTATAGCTCCAAATGTTAAACCTGTTAAATAGAATTGAGAAAGATGCATCTGCATGTTGCACTCTTGGTAAAAGAAAAATTAGAGAAGCTCCTAAAAGTTGGATTCATCCTTGTTATTGATTATGCTGAATGGATCTCTAATATTGTACCTATTTCAAAACTAGACAAATCATCAGAGTGTGCACAGACTTTAGAGATGTGAACAAAGCATGCCCTAAGGATGATTTTCCACTACCTAACATTGATATGATAGTGGACATGACTGTAGGCTTCAAGATGTATTCTTTAATGAATGGTTTTTCTAGATATAACCAAATAAAAATTGCTCTAGAAGATCAAGAGAAAACTACTTTCACATGTGCATTGGGCACCTTCTATTGGAATGTCATGCCATTTGGGCCTAAGAATGTTGGTTCTACATATCAAAGAGCTATGACATCTATTTTTCATGACATGATGCACCGAACTGTGGAGGATTATGTTGATGATACTTTAGCAAAATCTATGATTAGAGCTGAACATTTAAATGACTTGAGCAAGATACTAGATAGAATGGAAAAATTTAGTCTCAGACTAAATCCTAAGAAGTGTGCTTTTGGTGTCACTTCTGGAAAGCTTTTAGGCTACATTGTTTAAAAGAAAGGAATTGAAGTAGATCTAGCTAAAGTTAAAGCTATCATGGAGATGAAACCTCCCAAGAACATTAGTCAAATGAGAACATTACAAGGGAGAGTACAATCTATCAGATGCTTCATATCTCAGCTAGCAGACATATCACAACCTTTTACAAAGACATTACATAAAGGTGTGACCTTTGCATGGAGCAAGGAATCTAAAAAGAATTTTAATCATATCAAGAAATATCTATC
This sequence comes from Chamaecyparis obtusa, assembly GCA_027943335.1. NCBI lineage: Eukaryota > Viridiplantae > Streptophyta > Pinopsida > Cupressales > Cupressaceae > Chamaecyparis > Chamaecyparis obtusa. The sequence goes on from BSBK01004663.1 coordinate 780,474, forward strand.
AAATCCTCCTATCTTGATGCCTCCCATTCAAGGGAAGCCTTTGATCTTATATGTCTCCACTACAAATACATCACTGGGGGTATTGCTTGCACAACATGATGAGAACAAGAAGGAAAGAGCTATATACTATATCAGTAGAACATTGGTGGCATATGAAAAGAATTATTCTATTATTGAAAAGGCTTGTCTAGCTATGATCTTTGCATCACAGAAACTAAGACATTATATGTTAGCACATACCACGCATTTGGTAGCTAAGATTGATCCACTAAAGTACCTACTAAACAAAGCTGCCCTCACGAGTAGATTAGCCAAATGGGTCATGCTCTTAAGTGAATTTGACATTGAATATGTTGAAAGAAAAGCTATTAAAGGCCAAATTATTGCTGATCAATTAGCAGATGCACCTTTGTTTGATGACACACCAATGCAAATGGAATTTCTAGATTCCTCTATCATGAATCTTTCTTCTAGAGAATGGAAAATGTTCTTTGATGGCTCCTATACATAGAATGGATCTAGAGCAGGCATCTTATTTATCACTCCTCAAGGATACTCCATTCCTAAGGCATTCAGAATTAAATTTCCTTGTACAAATAATATTGTTGAATATGAAGCCCTTTTGAATGGTATGAAAATAGCAATTGAGTGGAGAGTAAAAAAATTACACATTCATGGAGACTCACAACTTGTAATACACCAAGTCAATGATGTATACCAAATGAAGGATGAAAACCTCGTTCCATACAAGAGAATGGTAGATAATCTAAAGAAATATTTCATATCTATCACATTTGAGAAAATACCTAATAGAGAATAAGGTTGCCAATGCAATGGCAACATTATCTACTTTATTACAGCAGCTTGAACATGAGCTACGCTACGAGTTCCTAGTGGAAGCACTATCTTATCTTGCATATGACTTCCCTGATACCTGTATGATCTACATTGTTGTCGATCATGATTCATCCCACTATAAAAACCTATTCTCCTATCTCAAAGACCAAATCATTCTCGATACCTTTAACTGCCATGAAAAGAGATACCTTATCCATAATGCCTCCCAATATGTTATCATTGGTCACGATCTGTACAAACGAGGTCTAGATGGTATGCTACTTAGATGTTTAGAACAAGAAGAGTCTCAACGTTCCTTAGAGGAGGTCCATGATGGTATTTTTGGGTCACACTTGAATGGTTTAACACTAGCCCAAAAACTTATTAGGGCTGGGTACTATTGGCCGAAAATGGAGAAAGAATCTATCAAGTTTTCTAAGAATTGTCAAAAGTGCCAAGTGCATGGCAACTTAATTCATGCTCTAGGGAGAGATCTAATCCCCTTCACTACCCAATGACCTTTTCATCAATGGACATTTGATCTTATAGGATCCATACATCCTCATTCTTCTAATGGGCATACCCACATTATTACAGCTACAGATTATTTCACAAAGTGGGTAGAAGCAGTCCCTTTAACACAAGCAACTAGAAAACAAATATCTATGTTCATCTTGAACTATATCATATGTCGGTATGGTATTCCACATTCTATAGTCACAAATAATGGTGGACAATTTAAGAAAAAAGACTTGGATGATTTATGTGCCAAATTCAAGATTACACAATATTGGTCATCTATCTACTATCCTCAAGGGAATGGACAAGCAGAGGCTTCAAACAAGAATCTATTGAAAATATTGCACTATACAGTTAATAAAATAGGAAGAGACTGGCATCTTATGATCAATCCAACTCTTTGGGCCTACAAAAAAAGTATCAGAATGCCTACTGGGGCTACACCTTTTGCTTTAGTTTATGGGTCTGAAGCGGTATTGCCTATTGAGGTTGAAATCCCATCACGAAGAATCAGAATGCATGGTAACTGATGATGACTAAAAAGTGTCCAAGTTGCAAGAACTTGAACTTCTAGATGAGCGCAGACAAGAAGTGTATGATCATCTCAGAGTATATTAGAAGAGAATGTCTAGAGGCTACAACAAGAAAGTCATACACAGAGAATGTTAGGTTGGCGATCTAGTCTTGAGAGAGAATCCTAAAAATCAATCACATAGAGAACGCAAGGGGAAGTTTGAACCCAACTACCTGGGTCCCTTTGTTATCACTGCTACTTTTGGCTCTAGTGCCTATCAACTCTCAACGACTGAAGGAGAACAGCTCTGAGAACCAATCAACATTCTCCATCTGAAGAAATTCTATGCCTAAGGCATTCAATCTATGGTAAAATGTCCTGAAAAAAATCTTAAAAATCTTAAAAAGTCCTGAAAAAATGAACATCTTGGTGAAAACCTAGCAATGGGTGCCTTGATGATTCACAAAAAATATCAAAAGTACAAATAAATTTAAAAATGAAAAATACAAAAAAATGAGAAAAAGAAAGAGTGCCTTGGTGCAAACCTAGAAACAGGCGCCTTGGTAGAAAAAATAGAATATCTGCCAAGATGGTGAAAACCCAACAAATGGGTGCCACTTGTTTCAAAATGCTCCATCTATCAGCGCAATCTTGGTCTTTCCCAGCTTTTAGTCTTGCTTTAGTTTGTACATATTTCCTGATTTGTTTTTGCATTCCTATTTTCAATAAGTCGGTCTGTACACCAATTGGTTCAAGCGTCTGTATCCTATCAATGCTTAACACTTGGGGGCAATCAATGGCATATCCTATGGCCTCCAATGTATCTTAGATGAGTCATATCTAGTCAGAGTGCTTTGAAGCTTCATTTGAGTCAATCAATCTAGCTTATCTCCAGAAAGGATTTTGCATCTACAATAATGCAATCAAACATCAAAACAAAATGAAAACAATCTATGCTTATTCATGCTTTTATCTCCTTGTATGCTTACTGATTCACATTGAGATTTTTGCATATTATGTTCCCTTGAGCTCTTCGATGATGTCCTTTAGAGGATTTAGAGAGTGATGACTGGGGGTATAATCTTTTCTTTGTCTTCTACTTGTATGTAAAAATATAACAACTTTGGAAATTCTAGATTGAAATGGTGTTCATCTGTAAGAGCCTCTATCTCGAATTGGATGGCCATGAGTACCTTGACCATTGATACCCAGAAAATTCAAGGAAGTTTGATTTAACTATTGTCTTTTTGAGTGAGTGAGTTCTCCTACTATGAAATATGATCTTGCCTAAGGATGTGAATGATAAAGGGTCACTATAGGTAATTCACACTACATTTAGAATGATCTCTTGACTGCTAGATGTGTTTGTTTCACAAGGTGTATTCTGGTCCTCACGATGTTTATGTTTTGATGCTTATACAAATTGCTATATCAAAATGGACATGATATTCAGGTCATCCTAGCATTTTTGCCTTGGTGCTTGTATCTAATCCAACATTCTAAAAACAAAATCAATATTCATATGTCCATGGTTGTATGACCAGTGGGTGTTGTATTGAATCTTGAGCATACAAATCAATATTCATATGTTCATAGTTTCATAACTAATGGGAATTGTATTGATTTATCCGATTACCTAAAAACTCAATGATGACAAATGACCGACACATGATCAGTGACTAGGTCCTAGGTCTTAGGTTGCATGTCATTTTACACTTTGCATGATTGCATGATCTCACAAATTGCTTGAACACTTTAAAAATTCTTTTAAAACTAAAAATTGAACATGAAGAGATGAATCTCATACGAAGGTCTCCTCACAGAAATGCAAGTAGTCACCATCCTAGTTTAAAAATCCTTTTTGACATAAGATTGAGTACTTGTCTTCATCAATACCTACAAAACATATCATGTGTATTGTTTCATTTGCACTTACATTAAATATTCATAATCATTCATTCCATCTATTGCATTACATACATTTCCATACATATACTTTCCATAATCAGTCACATTTGCATAACATTCATACATTTGAAAGAAACCATTGCATTGCATAAATCCATACATACATTCTACTCTACTCATGGCATTTACATCACATGATATCATCTTAAATCAAAAACATGACAAGTACACATGAAGTCACAACCGAAAATCTTGGTTTCATATATATATCATAAACTTGAAATAGTTAGGGGTGCACTACTGGCACAGTGTACAAAAGAATGAGCTCATGAGAGCTATCAAAAGTCAGAATAGTATCAAAATCAAAAGAGAAAAAATATCAAAATATCTCATAATGGATCATTTATCTGCATGCTCCTCTACATCCAGTGGAGGTGGCGGTGGTGCATCTGGCACTGCCTTGGCTCTAGGTGCCCTAGCTCCCTCTGATGCTAACATATACTGAGAATACAAAGGAACTCTCTATGCAATTGGGACAGTAGTATAGTAAGTAGACACAAAATATGTGGCCCAAGAGGTCTGATGAATAACATTTGCCTGTAATCTTTGAACCTCACCACGAAGCTCAGCACACTGTCTATCTACCTCTAGAAACCTCTCCTCCCAGCGAGTACTATGCACCTTGAGGTCCTTGACCTGTAATTTGAGTCTCCTCACAACCTCCTTTGGAGTAAGTGGTACACTAGGATCAGTATCTACCACTGGCATATTAGTATCAACATATGGCTGCTCTATGGTCTCGGCTCTCTACGCCTTATGGCATCTCACCTCAACACCTAAATCAAAAGAAGTATCACCCTGTAATGGATCTGGATCACCACCACCTACGCACTGCTCTACTACAAGTACCTCCTTAGCAATACCAACACTACCTAAAGTACCACCCTCTCCCCTAGTCTGTCTCTATGAACCTATAGGCCTATCTACTCTAGAACTAGTGGGATGAGGGGGCCTCATCTATCATGCTGATCTCTAGGAAGGAGCCATCACTCTCAGTCTCGGGGGTGTGGGGTGCAAAATCAGAGCCTGTGTAGGTCTCAGGCCCTGTCTCATCAGAGCTCTAGTAACATCCATAGCCTCCTCCATGGAAGGTATCAGCTTTGTGGGATCAGAGAACCTATAGATCAGGTGATCTACAAGCAATGATATAAAGCCATCTATCACTCTAGCATCAATGACCTGTGGTGTGTACTCCTAGTCCCTGCCAATAATACCACTATACTCCTATGAACACAAGGCATAAGAAAGCCTCGTGGTCCATCCAAGTCTAAGCTCATGGGCTATCTGAGCATAAGTGGCATAATCCTAAGGTGCATCTTGCACTCATCCATACTGTCGCCACACCTTGGTAATAATAAATCGTTCAAGTATAGAGGATGATCATCCAATCAACACACAACTCTGGAAGAAGAAACTAAACTGCTCTCGTACAGTAGGCCAAGGCTCAATATCTACATAAGGCCTCCATCATACAAATGTCATGTCATCAAGGCACCATCTCTAGTACTCTACATGGCCCATGCAAACCTGTGTGACATATCCAGCATAAATATTAAAAAACAAGCTCCTATGGCTATCACTGTGACTGGCACACTGGTCTCAAAATTGGGATATGCTCCCACGCCCAGATCTGTAGAACTAAAGCACTAGTAGCAAAAAAATTTCTCTCTTGATACACTACCTTGTGCATCTCAGAGAACATGTGGGCTAATAAACACTGACCCTAGGCTAACTCAAAAGGAGTCACCATCAGACATGCTACCATTGAGGCCTAGCCCATCAATAGACCGTTCTGCTGATGGTCAGACATAATAATACCTCCTATCATCCTGGCAAGGATGCACTCTAATCTATGGGTCTGACCATAGCAATTTACCAAGGTCTCCCAGGAAATAGAACCAGTCAGCTATGTGTCATCTCCAAAAAGATGTCTGAATGCTAGTAAACCAGAGTTCCCCGAACTCACATACTCTGGACGCTGACCTAAATGGAAGGGAATGCACAGTATACGGTATACATCCTCTAGTGTAACAGTGATCTCCCCAGTTGGCAAGTGGAAAGTCTAGGTCTCAGAATGAAATCTCTCTATTAAAGCAGTCAATAATCCATGATTTATCCTAATCTTGGGTAAATGAATCAGATACTCAAATCTGCATGAAGCAAGATGAACTCTCATAGGATCAAGCAATGAAACACAAAGTCTCTACATAGTTGGATGTGAGATGCGCACATGTACATCAGGATATGTGACCTACATAGCACAGAAACAAGGAACCCTATCAGTAATTTGGTTGAAATACATGCTACAAATGCAAGAATTGAACAGTTTACTATTTCAGAAGGTAGATCAAAGACTCAACAATCAGGCTAAAAGATCAGAAAATTCAAAAATTTGATCTAGAAATGAGTTTTGGGCTCACTATTTTTCAAACAACAAAGCAGACTGGCATTGAAACTCGTACAAGTTTTCCTAAGTTACCATACGATAAACAATGATTATACGACACTGTATATCTCCTCATACAAGTTATGAGGGACCTGATGAAACATCGTACAACTCTTGGGTCCCTCTCATACGAGTCTTACGGATAGTGATATGACAACCTAACTAGAATTGAAAAGTCGTACGAGCCCAGAGGGATACTCATACAAGTTTTCATGCATGCAAAAATTCAAAATTGAAAATGTATAAAAAATATGATAAAAATGTTATAAACAAAGAAAAATTGACTTTTCAGTGAGGCACAGAGGTCCACCTACCGGATGTCCATACTGTTGAGGTCTCTAATGCCTACGGCTACACTCAAAATGGTGAGAAGACACAGGTACCTTCATTTCTGCCATTTTCTCACTCAAAGGGCTCCACAAGGTTTTCAAAAGTCAACAGTGAAAATGAATTGAAAATGACCCTTTCGACCTTTATATAGCTTTTGACCTAATTTTCAAAAGTGCTCCATTTTTCATGAAAATTGCACCCCTAGCTAATTTCGATGTTCTGAACCCAATTTCGGGATCAAAATTGAAATCTGAGATCGTTTACTATGTCAAAATCATGATTTAAAAATTTTGGACCAAGGACAATCTACTGCTTGCATTATCGACCTTCAATCATCACAGAAATCCAAAATTCAACTTAACTGATTATCTTACATCAAACTATTGGAATTTTAACTTGGTCAACCATGGTCAAACCTAGTCAAACTTGGTCTCCAGGATCTCTAAATGATGCAGAACGTGTTCTCAAATGTGTATAACCACTTTTCAAATCAATTAACATGCTTCTAAACTATAACTCTGACTTTTCTTGTCAGATTTTGATTTTTATCCCGAAGGGGGCATGGTATTACACATCATTCAAGTCTGTAACTCAAATCTGTAATCAAATCTTTCCTCAGTGATCAAGACAACAACCACATCTAGTTGATGATTCATCTCGAGTCCTCGTCACTTGGGGAAAATCTATTATCATTTGGGGCATATCAGATTCATAGAGATCCATATCAATCTAGTATCCTAAATCTATCTTGTAAACTGTATCAGCTTTTCGCAACCATCGGTTCATTAGTGTTATTTCCTTGGTTCTTCATAATTGATGGGTTTAGGATGTGATATCAATATGATTCATACAAGGACATTGAGGCATGGAATCGGTCACTCACTTCTTCGCAATCATAAGGTTCAGAATCAGGCATTTTGACACTTCTTTGTAATCACCGGTTCATTTTTTATATAGCTAGCATCATCTCGATTCCTGGTCATTTTGGGCTTGGGTCAGTATCTCTTTTTCCAATCTTTCAATCAGTTTCTATCTCGGAATCGGTTAATCTTTCAAATCTTTCAAATCAATTTCATACATATATCCTACACAGACTATTCTTTGAACCACTACGCTTTGCACAGTGATTCAAAGAGGGGCAAAATGTAATACCCCTAAAATGGGCTATAGGTTCATTAACCTCCTACATCTTCAATTCAAACTAAATCGACATCAAAGTCCTAACCTAAGGCACATCTGCACATTATCGAATCCTAATTGATTTTATCTTAATTCTGCATTGGGGAATATTCATAGCAATATTCCTATTTATCCTAATTATCTTTGATTTAATAATTATTTGGTGATAAATCTTATTTATCCTAAAGTTTAATTAATTGAATATTTTGAATATTTAATTAATTAGATTAATACTACCACTTAATTGTTTTATTAGATTTAATTAAATTATTCCTAAATTGTATTATTTAATTTTGACAATAAATCTAAAATCTCATGACTAATTGATTAAATTCCTATTTAATTAATTAATGTCAATTGTCAATATTTAATAATATAGTAATTGAATAAAAGTTTGATTTAATAATTGATTAACCCATAAATCAATTGTTTTAATTTTAAAATCAGTTAAGTTGAGAATAAATCACTTTATTTTTAAATTAATTTATAATTAAATCATGCACAACCAGAAAAGCAGGCAACTAGAAATTAACAATCAATTTTAAAATTGAAACTCAACATCTGATGATGAGTTGAAATTTTATATAAAACTCTATTTTGAGTTAAACTCTGCTTTTGCATGATTTTTGTGAGTTAATTATCTCTAATTTTCTAATAACTCAAAAATCAACCTGAGTTTATCAAGAGTGATTTATGGCTTTTCTCCTGCATCCTCAGAGCCCTTGATTTCTATAAAATCAAGGCTCAACTCTTCATAATGATATCATGAACACTCAAATTTGCACAATTACTCTGGCAAATTGGCGATTGAAGGATTGTGCACTTGCAACAGGCGATTTGTGAGATCTTTCATAGTTGATCATAATCTTTGCATAGTTTCATATCATAGATTTCATCTTCATATCATTCTTAGATTAAAACTGCATTCCATTTCATTCATATTATCTTAGATTCATACAGTTTCTCATATTATTGCATAGAAAATCCAAAAATATAAGCATAATCTATATTCATAGTCTTTCATATTTTTGCATTCAAATCCTTCGTTTAGGTGTTGCATTGTCACTGATATCGGTCTGATCTGAGAGTATCATACTCGCATCTACTAGAAGACAGTAAATTGCCTAGTTAGTTTAGTTTCCATTTCATTGTAGATTTTGGTTTTTGCTAACCTCTAATGTTTTACTGAAGTGTTGTGTCTACAACTAGGTACAAAATTCACACACAATGGTTGTTATAAGTCAGGAAGTCAACTGAGTGAACAGTGAGCTTACAAGGAAACTAGAAGACATCGGTGAGCTCAAAGAAGAAAATTAGAGATAAAAAAATGAAGTCAAAATGCAACAACATAATGAAATGATCAAGAAAGTTGAAGACAACTCTAAGAAAATTGATGAATTTCTAATCAGTCAAAGAGGACTTGGAAGTACTACTAGATTAGGCTACACCGAGCAAGGAGAATCATCAAGACAAGATGAAAAAATGAATTCCTACACAAATCAAAGACCAAAGAAGCTATCATGTTATCATTGTGGTAAATTAGGCCACACATCAAATGTTTGCAGGAGTAAAGCTAAAGGTATTCCTAAAACCACTCCTAAGTTTAATGGTAATTGTTATAGTTGTAAAAAGTATGGACATTAGACACATGAGTGAAAATCTAAGTTGAATAGGAATCTTAAGAAACCCTACATGGAGAAACACTATCACACTTGCAACATGCATGGATATATATCACAGGAATGTAGGACTAAGATGAAGCAAGTTTGGACACCGAAAGGATAGAGTAAGACCTATCAACCAAGAAGACATGGGAATGCATACACTTGGGATCATAACACATGGATTAGTTATATAGCATGTGGAAGGCATGGACATATTACAACAAATTTCATGAGGAAGAATTGGAGAGGTAGATCTTGCAACTGGACAAACACTAGTATGGCATGTTTACATTGTCACAAGGTCAGTCACTTAAGTAAATATTGCAGAGACCAAGCGCTAGAGACACAAACTTATGAAAATGGAAATACAATTAAGGATATCATGAGGATAAGAAACACAATGTGGAGAAAAGCATCTAGTGATAATGTTGAATCAAGCAATGCATTCAATGACACCTCGTCCATTGGATTGGGTGACATTGACACTTCCACCTAAGTTGTAAAGGTATGTATGGAACTGTATCATCTTAAAAAGGAATCACTTCCATGTTAAGACTGTTTATCCCTCCTTAGGGGGTGTTTTGGTCCATTATCATGTTGTCCTTTAATTTTTGCCCCTTTTCCATCTTCTATGCCTGTTTAGGACCCTGATTGGGCATCTCTAGCCACTGCTTTCCCCACCTGGCATATTTTCTAGGGGTCTTAACCCCCTAGGTCAAGGTCAACCTCAACCTTGACCTAGGTCAGGGTCAACCTCAACCTTGACCAAGGTCCCCCTTTTTCATTGGAAAGTGTGTCAGATGTGGGGGAGACTCAAAAGTTCTTTTTCCCACTTCCGGGTCAGCTGCTTCAGGCTTTGAAATGGCGACTCTTAAAAGACATTTAATATAGGTCCACTTCTAAGGGTATGAGCCTAATGGAAATTTATTTCTCATATGTCGACCTCTCTATAAGTTGGTGTCCTCGACTAGTATATAAGGAAGCCTTCTCCTCTCATTTTAGGGGAGAGAAGGGAGGAAAAAGAAAAGAGGAAGGAGGATCATTCTAGGCATAATCTATCATCTACTTTCAAGCTTCCAAGTGTTCAATCAAGGTTTTCAAGTCTTCTTCTCAAGATTTATTCATTCTTTCTTCAAGCTGGATTCCAAGCATATAATCATGAAGGTTTTGATTTACATTTATGGTTTTTAATGTTGAGTCTAAGCTTTCATATTAATATACTTGTTTACATTTCAAATATAATTTCATATCTATTGAATATCATAGCTTCATTGTCAAATCTTCTTCTACTACTTGCTAGCATTCTCCATTTCAGTTTTGATTTCAAGGTTAATTCCTAAATCGAGGTTTGACCAAGGCAAACCTCTCCCCCAACAAACAAAACCATTTTTCTTGTAGGAATAGGTACGAACCAATGAATTACAGAGTAGATTTGGATACCCTTTTTAGCAAACTTTTGGGATCTGCGAACAAATTTTTCGTCAGAACAGTGCAGGTCAAGGTCGACATAAAGGGGCACAATTGCACCCCCGTATTTGGGTCAAGGTCGACCTGGCTTAGAAAAGAAAAAGATTTATGGGTTTTCTTCATCTCTATGTTTCTAGGCCAGGGTAGGTTACAGAATTTCTAAAAACTCAGTACAGACACTAGAAAATAGCAATTTCCAGATCTGCTACATTTCAAGATAAGTGTTTCATTTTATCCTAATCTTTATGATTAATTATTTTACTTTATAATTAAGAAATTAAACCCCCTTTCCCTCTTTATCCATAACCAGTTGATTCCTTTTTGCATTAATCATCTCCTTTCAATTAATCAATTGGGATCTCCTTGTCTTGGATTAGGAGGTAATATATTCCTACAACATTTTCAACACACCCCACCCACAAACACATCCAAACACACACACACACACACACACACACACACACACACATATCTTACAGGAGCTACAAATTCAATCGGTTATATCTAACATACAGCTCCTCATATATAGTGTTTACATATCAAATCTGCATGAAACAAGATGCACTATGGTTTTATATGTTTTGAGTTTTAAATGTATATAGTCGGTATATGCTATACTGAGTGAGAAGTTTCTAGTCAGTAACTATTGGCAATATTAACCAAGTCATGCTATTAACCGAGTGATATCTTAGTGTTAACCAAACTTTTGATATTTTGAAGTATACATCGAGTGCAACTGTTACCGATCCATGTTAGGTCAAGCATTTATTATGAGCAGTTTGAGCGGGAATTTGAAATTTGCTATAAATACATGATGGACTTAGTTTATTTTTTCACATTGTGAATATGGAGAATAGAGAGATTTCAAGTGAGAATTTGAGAGAAGGATTTCCAGAGTAGTTGAACAAAGATTTGAAGGTTTCCAAGCAGATTTATCACAGTTACAAGTAAGTTCTATCTTCGTCGATCCATTTTGTTACTATTTCCTAAAGCCCTAAATTGAATAACATGGCATCCTCATTGAAAGTTGACAAATCTAAGACTGGAGCTGAGAAGGGTGTTAAGTTAATCATGTCTGCAACTTGTAATGAGTCGAAGTACAAACTTCATCCTGAGGTTTCTTCGCAGATCGACAAAACTAGAGCTTTTTTGAGCATACCACCTAGGGTTTTGTTGGTTGAAGACATTCGAGCCTACATACATTGAAAAATTAGAGAGGTAGGTGATTTTGAGCTCCAATCCACTTTTCAAGAGTTGAGTGTCGATGGAAAAGTAAAAGATGAACATACACATTTGAGAGTGAAGGGTTTGGTCAATGCCCTATATTTCCTGAGGGTTTTCAAAAATGAATGGATTGGGATTGTTTTGAGTCATGTACATGATGGAAAATTATGGTTGGATGAACCTGTAAAGATCACCAAGGATATTATTCACGCAATTACCAGTTATCTTATAACCGATAAGGTGAAAGCACTGAGGAGTGCATCGAGAACCGAGATAGAGAAAGCTATAGGAGCTAAATGGGATGGTAGAGGAATGAGAATCAACACCATCATTGATCCCAAAACTAGGTTCGGTGCATATGCTATTGGTTATAAAATGTTTCAATCTAGTAGAACTAATAGTGTGTCATGTGGAGCTATTGACATTGCGTATAAGATAGTAAAGAAGGGATTTTAGTTAGACCTTGCCGAGTTATTGCTAAAGCAGTTAGAAGAAAACATGAGACCCATCTCATCAGAAAAATCAAATACATGTAAGTTTGTATCATTTCTATTTTGCATATTTTTTAATGTGCAAAACTTTTTCTCCTCCATCGATAATGTTGATTGGACCACTGACAAACCAGTTACACTACAAATTAATGACTTTATTCTAAGTTTGGGATAGAATTTTGTGAGCATAATGGATGCATATTTTGAACAATTTAAGGACAAGATGAATTTAAGAATAAATATTCCAAGACAGTTGGTTGAGAATATGAGCATGACATATGTTTCTTAGTAGACACCGACCACACACTGATTTGTTGAACTAAGAACAAAATGACTAGCACCAATGGGCTATGAAATTGATATTGATCAAGCAATAAGGTCAATAAAGGCTTTACTAGTAGATCCCAAAGATCCACAGGTGACTAGGTTTGGAACCTATGAAGAAGCCAAACAGAGAATAAAAATGGATCTTGTAATTGGCAAAGTTACAAAGAAATCTAAGAAAATGATGGATAAATTAGTGAAATAGTTTGGAGATGATGTTGAAACTGATGAAGCATCTGAGGATATTTTGGTTGAGGTAGCAACCAAGGAATAGTTACTCGTAGCTAATACTACATGTGATGAAGAGGCAACCGAGTTAGAAAAAGATATAGAAGTTACACCAGTTAAAACCACTACAAAAATAAATCAAGTATAAGTACAAACAAGGGCTATAACAATATCTACTACTAGTGCTTCTCTTCCTTTGAAGAAAGGCGTTGTGAAAATATCAAGGCCCACCCCTATAAATACTTACCAAAAGAAGAAGAGAGGTACACAAGCCACCTCCGAGCTACCAAAGAAAATGAGAAATCTAATAAGGGCACAAGATGGTATTGATGATGAAGAAGAGGAAGATCAAGAACAATTTAAGGTAGTTATAAATAAAGTACAATCTATTAATGAGTTAGTAGTAATAATAATTGAAAGTGGAGGCCTTGGCAATCTGAACCTAAGTTGGTATGTACATATGTCTACCGAGGACCAAGAAAAGATGATGTTGAAACTGATGAAGCATCTGAGGATATTTTGGTTGAGGTAGAAACTGAGGAACAATTACTCCTAGCTAATATTGCATATGATGAAGAGGCAACTAAGTCATAAAAATATATACAATCTACACTAGTTAAAACCACTAGAAAAAGAAAGCAAGCATAAGTACAAACAAGGGCTAGAAGAAGATCTACTACTGGTGCTTCTCCGCCTTTGAAGAAAGGAGTTGTAAAAATATCAAGGCCCACTCCTACAAAGACTTACCAAAAGAAGAAGAGAGGTACACAAGCCACCTCCAAGATACCAAAGAAAAGGAGAAAGCTAATAAGGGCATGAGATGATATTAATGATGAAGAAGAGGAAGATAAAGAACAATTTAAGGTAGTTGTAAATAAAGGACAATCTATTGATGAGTTAGCAAGAACAATAATTGAAAGTGGAGGCCTTGGCAATCCGAAGCTAAGTTGGTATGTGCATATGTCTACCAAGGACCAATAAAAGATTGAAGAGGCTATCATCCAAATGATGATAAAGTTTAAAAAGGTACCAATCAAATTCTCTAAGCATGTACCTAAGAAACTATATGATAAAATATCTGCAAGATGGACATATGCCTTGAGTACAAAAAAGAAGATGAGGGAACACTCTTTGATCTTGGCAACACCCATGTTATCAGTTCTCGGGATAGAAGATATGATGAAATAGTATTCAAAAGTATTTTTGGTGAAATGTAGAGCACTGAACATATTATTTGGAAATCTTGAAGAGGTAGATGAGAACAGTAAACTTTTATGGACTACAATCCTCCAAGCCCGAGTTGAAATAGACAAGTTAGCATTGGTAGTGATACTCGAGAAGAAAAGTAAAAGGAAAGGAAAGGGTTTACACTCAAATGATGTAGATCTAGTTACCAAGGAACCTATTGACTTATCAGACACCGAGGTACCAGATGCCACCATTGCCACAGATTATTATCTAGTAGGTTACAAAGAAGTATACCAGGATCCTCCTGAGAAAGTTATAATAACAAGGACAAATGATGTTCTTATTGAAGACATCACAAACAGAGATCTTGATGATGTTAAAGATGATGAAGGTATTACTATTGTTGCAAAATAAACTGAAGAGATTGTACCAACTGAGGTAGAAACTAGAGTAATACTGGGTAACTTAACTATTCTAGTACAAGTTGTTGAGATAATCTCACAGAAGGAACCTGAAGGCTCAACCCCTAAGCAATAGAAAGACACAATTGGGGAGCAAGGAACAAGTGAACAGGGCATAGTAGAGACAAATGTGCATAAGGAAATAGAGGCAATGACACAAGCATCATAAGACCCCAAGCCAGCAGAGACTAAAAATATAGAATCAATGCCCTAGGACAATCGACTGAGACATAGGTCACCAGGCAGTGGAAAGAAGAAAGTGTGTCAACCAAGCATGAACAGACAAATATAGAGACTAAATATCTAATTCCATTTGTTAAATCTTCACCACAAGAGAAGAAGAAGAAAAAGACGCATGGAAAAGGACCAGTAACACTGGATGAAAATATTGAAATACCATAATATGACCCAAGAACATTAGACACCTAGGAACTTAGAAAATATGGGGAATAATGCACGAGGAAGGTTGCACAAGAGAAATTAAGGAAGGAAAGAAAAATAAAATAGATTCTAGAGGAGGTTAGAGACATCCTTCAGCAAGTTTTTCCTGAGATCACTATAAATGAGGATACTCCCATTCTTGATCAAGTTGCATCTCTAACAAGTCACATCAACACCTTGAATATTGATGCAGAAAAGAGAATTGAAGAAAGGGATGAATCAAAGATACAACATAAGCTAGCAGAGAAAATCAGCCAAGAAGTGGCTATTAATAAAGTTAAGTTATCTGAGGTAATAACTAAGCTTGATTTTATTACTCAGAGAATTATACAAAAAAAATTTAAGCTATGCACTGTAGACCAATTCACTGTCGGGGTCAGTGAAAAGATTAATAAATTAGATGAAGAAATCTTGGTCAATGCTAAATCATCTCTAACTGAGCCTAATGCTTTTCACAAGCATATACTTAAAGTTCAAGAACTTAGGCGGTTGAGATCGAATTTGAGGAAGCAGAAAGACACCATAAGTGACCAAGTCACTAAGCTACAAGTTGAGCTACTTCCACACCTGAAGATTATGGAGAGACATATTGAGAAGGAAAAATCCTTAGTAGCTACCCCAAAGATTTCAGTTTTAGAAAATATTTTTGATATGCATGCACACGTTGGTCTAGAGAACATTGATCTTGACAACTTGAAAGAGGAATGGGAAAACCTCTTGGCATCATTGCTAAAAAACCCACAAGAAAATTTTTTATAATTTGTAAGTACATTTTCCTTTTGTATTGGCACTAATTTCAAAAGGGGGGGAAATTATGTATATTCCACTTTGTACTTCACATCACTGAGAGCATGTACAAAGGGAGAGTTTTGACAAGTTTTTGAAGAGTTTTGTAAAGGAAGAGAGTCAATATATCTATATTTTGTATTCATATGGAATTAGCATAATTTTTTATTTATTCAGTACATATGCATAAGGTTTTGATACTAATGCTAAAGGGGGAGATTAATATCTCTATTTGAGCATTATGGATTATCATTAGTATCAAATGAGTTCATTCAGTAATCATAAGTTATTCAGTCAGTAAAGGTTGGAATAAGGATTTGAACAAGTCATTCAGTTGAACATACAAAGCCTTTACACTGAGAAGATACAAGATAGAGCTTAAAGCTATCAGAATATAGGTTTAATAGAGTATGTTTACCAAGCATCAAGAATTACCGAGTACCAAGCCAATGATCACCGAGCATTCTACACACCAAGCATCAATCATTTAAAAAATAGAGAATGAAGTGATCACCAAGCTATTCAGGAAATGACATAGTAATCAAGAATGGCACATATCTCTATGCAAATGATTTACACGAATCTATAAACATTTTACCAAGATTGAGACATATTTAATATGGATGTAATCATTAAATTTTATGATGATTCCTATGTAACAGTTAGATCTAGGTTATTTTTGTACATCGTTGATCTTAGGTTTTCTAAGATCTTATAACCCTAATTAGGTCAAATCAGTTTAATATATAATTGTAAAAGATGTCATTTTAATTAAGTGTAATGAAGCAATAGCCGCACACTGGACATCAGAGATTAGACAAGGGATTTTTATGACATAGAGTTTTATTAGAGACAGTATCAGTTTATCAGAAATATACAAGGCTACTAAGCAGGACAAAAGGTTGTATTCATCACATTGAGGTGATATTCATTTGACATTTCATAGATCTGATTCAAACAAGCATAAGTTGTCATTTACAGATATTCTATTGTTATCAATTTAACCATTGTAGCAGATTTAAATCTCTTAATAGAGTAGACTTAACCATCTTATGTAAATCTCCTAACCGAGTGCACACATAACTTGTGTTGCTAAAATCCTTTAACAAGGTAGATCTAGTCAATCTTTTGTTACTCCTAACAGGATAAGATCATCGGAAGTGATCATAAGTTTAGCCTTAACCAACATACTTTATTTACTACAGTAGTGAAGAATTTGTGGGTGTCATCCCCACCTTAGTTTTTACCTTCTAACAAGGGTTTCTGCATAACCAAAATATCTGAGTCATGAGTTAATATTTTCATGTATGATTTATTGTTTTGTTTACATGCACTTTACATTTACAAGTTATTTTAATGTATGTTACAAACAATGGAATCTGTCAATTAGTTAAGTACTACTATTGCATATTGTTAAGTGTTGAAATTTTTTGAGGGTACTGATTCACCCCTCCCCTCTTAGTAATTTATCTTTCCAATCCCAACATCCTCATCCTAAACTCACATCAAATAGTGTAATCATCAAAAAAAAGTGGGGTTAGCAGGGTTAGATCCATCATAAACATAAATATATGTATGCAAACAATGGACTCTGTCAGTTAGTTAAGTACTACTATTGCATATTGTTAAGTGTTGAAAGTTTTTGAGGGTACTAATTCACCCCTCCCCTCTCATTACTTTATCTTTCCAATCCCAACATCCTCATCCTAAACTCACATCAAATAATTTAATCATCAAAACATAGTGGGGTTAGCAGAGTTAGATCCATCATAAACATAAATATATAAATCATGTATGAATCATTTCATAATAGTTCATTCATAAACATACATCATTTATTTCAAATTATTATCTCCATAATCAATTCTATTAACTAAATATATGTGCTCAATGTCCCATCATGAAATAAAGTAGTCCAAACATATAATTCAAAGTACCAAAGTAATAATCTTGTCAATCCCAAAATATGAAAGTACTAGAGTGGGCATAACATCCTCTCCCCCTATGATTGGGCTTACTCTTGGAAGCCTACAAACAAGTGTGGATATGCAGATCTGAGTTTGATAGCATCCTCCAAAGTGGTGGAGGTCTCATCATTTGGGTCCCATAGGACCCTTACCTACTCTATGTTATGACCCCTGAGGGTCAAAGTCCATTGTTGGAGTATACACATTGGCTCCAAAGCCAGCTGCCCATCCTCTAACTGTAAAGTGTTCCAATCCAAAACATGAGTCAAATAAGGAATATACTCTCTAAGAATAGATATGTGAAATACATCATGCACACATGTGAGGCTAGACGACAGGGTGAATCGGTAAGCAATTGGTCTTATCCTCTCAAGGATCTCAAATGGACCCACAAATCTAGGTGCCAACTTAGAACCTTTTCCATAATGGATTGGGCTATTACGTGGGTGAAATATCAAAAGCACCTAATCTCCAATAGAAAACTGTCTCTCAATCTTGTGAGCTTCAACATACTTCTTCTGCCTATCCTAAGCTATCACAAGATGCTCTCTGATCCTTTGAACCTGCTACTCCATATCTTGTAACATCTCAGGACCAAGTACTACTCTATCCTCTAAGAGATCCCAACTCAGAGGGGTATGACAAGGACAACCATAAAGAGCCTGAAATTGTGACATTCCAATAGAGCTGTGATAACTATTATTGTATGCAAACTCCACTAGGTCCAAATAATCTTCCCAATGGATCTATCTGTTCATCACATATATTCTAAGCATGTCCCAAGAACTTGATTAACTTACTATGTCTAACCATCAATCTCTGGATGATATGATGAACTAAAATTCAGCCAATTTCCTAAGGCATGTTGAAAAGAGGTCCAGAACTCTGACGTGAACATTGGATCTCTATTAGAGATAACCTTTCTAGGAACATTGTGAAACCTAAATATATCCTTCATGAAGACTCTAGCTACTAAGATGGCAATATGGGATGACTGCATAGGAGAAAAATGTGCTACCTTAGTTAACTTATCCACAATGACTATGATAGCATCATGTCACTAATAAGTGATTGGGATTCCCACAATAAAATCCATAGATATCGTATCCCATTTCTATTCAGGAATCAAATGTGGTTGAAGGATGCATGTTGGGTGATGATGCTTGGCCTTAACCCTCTAACATTCTAGATACCTAGCCATAAAATCTGCTATATCCCTTTTCATACCTAACCAAAATTATATTTATCGCATATCTGAATACATCTTTTTAACTCCTGGATGAGCTGAATAGGGAGCACGATGTGCTTCCACCATGATAACTTTATGAAGATCACCTGAAAGTGGTACATAGATTTGACCTTGCTGTCTCAATAGCTCATATGAATCTAAGGAATAACCTGAGAACCTTCCTTCCAAGTCCCTTCCTGACTCAATCTCAGCCTTAACTTCTTGATATAAAATATCTGAAGGAAGTGCCTGCAAAATCCGACTTCTCAAATCAATAGAAAGGGAGAGCATGGATACCTCATGCCTCCTTCTGCTCAAAGAATTTGTTACCACATTATCTTTACCTTGGATATATCTGACCTGAAAATCATATTCACAAAGGAACTCCATCCACTTGTGTTGCCTAGCATTAAGATTTGTTTGTGTAAATATGTATTGAAGGCTTCGGTGATTAGTGTGTAATTCAAACCAATACCCCAATAAGAAGTGTCTCCAAAGATTCAAGGCATGAACTATAGCTACTAACTCCAAATCATGCGTAGGATATTTAAGCTCATGGTCCTTAAGCTTTCTAGACTCATAAGTAATAACTCTACCTTCTTGCATCAACATAGCCCCTATGCCTTCCAGGGAGGCATCAGTGTAAACCACAAAAAATTTCCACGGGGTCAGGTACTGCCAAAATCGGGGCATTGGTCAATTTTTCCTTAAGGATCTAAAAAGCTTCTAAACATTTCTCAGTCCAAATGAACTTCTTCCCTTTTATTTGCAAGGAAGTGATGGGATGAGCTAATCTGGAGAATCCTTAGATGAAGTATCTGTAGTATCTAGCTAAGCCCATGAAACTATGAACCTCTGAGACATTGGTAGGTGTTGGCCATATAAATATAGCTTGTATCTTTGTGGCATCAACTAATATACCTTCTCCCAAGATAACATGACCAAGATACTTAAGTCCTTCTTGGAAGAATTCACACTTTTCAAAGTTGGAAAACAATTGATTCTCGCAAAGGCATTGTAACACTTGTCAAAGGTGTTACTCATGTTCTTCCACTAACTTAGAGTACACCAAAATGTTATCCAGAAAAATTATGAAATATTTGTCCAAGAAGGTCCTGAATACCCCATTCATGAGACTCATAAACGTTGAAGGTGCATTTGTGAGACCAAAAGGTACTACGATAAATTCATAATGCACATACCAAGTATGAAAATTTGTTCAGTGAATGTTGGCTTCGTGAATTCTTAACTAATGATAGCCTAACTTCATATTGATCTTGGAAAATACCTTGGATCCTTTCATTTGATCGAATAGATCATCAATTCTTGGAAAAGGGTACCGATTCTTAATGGTTACTTTGTTAAGCTAATGATAGTCAATGCACAACTTAAGTGAACCATCCTTCTTCTTTACAAAGATTACCAAAGCTCCCCAAGGTGACACACTTGGTCTGATGAAAAAATTTTTCCAAGAGTTCTTCTAGTTGTACTTTTAACTCATTTAACTCTTGAGTGGTCATGCGGTAAGGAGCTTTGGATATGGGTTCGGCACCGAGCACCAACTCTATGTGGAAATCAATGTCTCTTTTGGGAGGCATTCCAGGTATCTTAGTTGGCTAGACATAAACAAATTCTTGAAGTAAAGGGTGTTTAATTTTTACTTCTCTATCTACCTTGTCAACCAAGTCATTAACTGAGACTGCAAGAAGCTAGCATCCCTTTCTCATGCATTTCTTAAGTTACATTATTGATATCATCTGAAGTGATATAGGTCGCTAGATTTCCACAATAGTGTTGGGCTTCACCAAATCATCTAACTAATGAATGAGCTTCTTTCTGTATTCTATCTTGGCTTCATAAGCTTCTAACTAGTCCATTCCTCGGATAAATTCATATGATCTAAGAGGAATTACTCGAAGATCAAAATTGGTAGAAAAAGGTCCTAATCCTAAGTTGTGATTTTGAACACATAAATTTGTGGTCATCTTAAACCCAGAGGCTAGCTCTACCTGCCACTTAACTCCTTTCCCTACAGCCACTAGCCCACACTTTTCTATTAAAGAAGGGGATATGAAGGAGTCAGTTGCTCCCGAATCAAAGAGGATAGAAATAGGTTTACCCTTTAACAAACCTGAAGTCTCTATGACAGTGTTCTCATGGTCAACTTGTCTATACTCAACTATGGCAAACACCATGTGAGACCAGTCAGCATCTCCCATGGTCAACTTTGTAACTGCCTGATTCTAATTGGTAAAATCAGTGCGCTAAGGGAAATAGATTGCAATATGTCCTTGTTGTCCACAAGAATAACACCCAGTATTTCTTCTAAAGTTCTTTGTAGGAGGTGCACTAGATTTTTTATAACCTCCTTTATTGAAATTCTGAGAATTTTAGGATTGTAGAGGAGGAAACCTTTGTTGAGCCCGATAACTGTTACGGTCCTAGGGTTGTTGAAACTTCCCACTGCCTTGGTTTTTATTCTATAATTTCTTTTTAGGGAAGTGTTTTCCTCCTTTGAAAGATGATTTTTGGTTCTTGGAGTTGGAATTTGGTCAAAGTTTCCTTTAGAGCCTGACCCAGAATTGAATGTCTGGTCACTGGAATAGCCACCCTTTCCTTTAACTTTTCTCTCAACTAGATATGCCTTAGTGATAGAATCCTAGAGATTTTTGGGTTCTAGGACTCCCACATCTCCTAATATATGGTCATTCAAACCTCTTACAATATGTTGTACAAGAATGGGGATGCCATCTTTGTAGCTTGAGAAAGGCTTAAGTTTATAGAATTTCCTTTCATATTCTTCCACCATCATGTTGGCGTGTCTAAGGTGGTGAAACTCTTCTTCCCTTCACTATCTCCATTGATTAGACATGAAGTGATCTTTAAAACTTTTTAGGAATAATTCCCAAGAAACAGTGTTAATGGTGACTTGAAGTTTGTCCTCTTCCATGCACCACCAAGTAGATGAAAACTTTCTCAGATTCATAATGGCACATCTTGCCTTGACATTATTGCTAAAGGGGTGCATAGAGAAACATCTCTCAAGGTTGAACAACCAAGTTTCCATTGTAAATCCCCCTTCGTTGCCATAGAAAAGGGGTACCTTGACCTTGATAAGTCCCTCATGTCAGTGGCATCATTGTCCTCAGATTCTTACATAACTTACCTTCTCCTAGGGCTTTTATTCCTTTCCCTATCTTGGTGATGAGATTGATTCCCTTCCTCAAAGTTGACTCTTTTTTCAAGGTTGTCAAGTCTATGAAAATGTTGTTGCATAAGTTGTCTTAGTTGGGCTTTGTCTGAGTCATTACTTTGACTTTCATTCCTATGGTTGTCTTGATTTTTTCTCCCTCATTTTCCCCATGGGAAGTCTATGGGTGAGACCTTGAGGAAGATTCCTGAACTCTATCCTTATCTCTTTCATGAGTGATGAGAGGCATCTTGGAAGAGTGGTGCAACATAAGTTTTAGGTAACTAGTTTTAAGTGAGCATTCAATGTGTTGATGAGGTTGAATTTTAAACGTAAATAGACCCTGAGCTCCCAGTGCAGCAACTAGGGCTCTGATACCAAATGTAATGTCTGATTGCTAGTGAACCCATAAGGAATCAGGTCTTTAAACCTAAAATTACAACTAAAAGTTTTTTTTTCCTAACATTCCAACATTACATTATTAACCACAAAGTACATTCCTTAAGGTTCCCTTATTAAATTCATTTACCAACATAAAAGCATTGCATTTCATTAATAGCCTAATTGAATTCAATTTCCTTTTCCTTTACTTTGCATTTTAGAATATAAGAGAAAGATAGAAACATAATCTTTCATTTACCATTGCATCTTATACTTCCTATTTCATTTTCCATCCCTTTTACCTACACATTGAATAACTAAATTTTTACAATTGCAATTAAACATTTACATTTGAGATCTTATTTTCAATTCCAACATAGGAGAGACAGTGATGCATAGCATCTCGCAAACCAAACAATCTTCTAGGATCCATCTAATCCATCCAAAATTTAATCATATAATAACTATGCAAGAGGCATATTCCATCACTTACCTTGTCTCTTGATTTGATAACATTGTTGTCTTCAAGACAGTCTTTAAAGATTGATTTATTTGACCCATAAAATCACAATATTAAATTTTATAGAAAGAATAAAGTTTTTAGCCAACATCAAGAAATACCATTTCTCAAAATTATAAGGTATTATGAATCCATTTGATTCCTCAACCAATAACTATTTCAGACTACCATTTTTTCTGTCATAAACCAGATTTAAAACACCAAACCCTGCCTAGGGCATCTCATATATTTTTCAAAATGAATCCAAATGACACCAAACCAATTCCACATTAATTATTAATTATTATAGTTTCTAAATATGTAAGCCATTTATTTTTTTCATTCATAAATCATTTTACAAGCACAAATCACTGCCTGCAACTCCAATGCAGATCTTTAAAAACCAATTTCCACTCAAATGCACATACCTTTCACAAATCTACATAAAAATGACTCAAACCAAAAGGGAAAGAAATTTAATTCACATATATTTCCAATGAATATTATTAGAGGTCCTTATTCTCCAAAATGTTTCTATACCACACGCTGTAACATGATTGTTCCCTAAAATCCTCAAATCTGCAATTGACAACTTCCAGAAAAACCTCCATAACTTTCTCAAAACATAATGAAATTAATCTAAACCAAAAGTAGAAGGAATTTAATTCATCCAAATATCTAATAATTACATATTTATAGGGTTTCCAGCTTGTACATAGCTGTACAATACCTAGAACCAACACTAAAATTGAAAAACCAATCAAAACAACAACAATAGAATGCACCAAAAATGTATCAAAATATTTCCTTCTTCTCATATTGATTTGAAATGAATATTAAAATTATTTCATAGTGGTTTTGGTTGTTTACAACTTTCCAACCACCTTTTAAACCATCTCCTTACATTCGTTTAACTATTATGCATTTTCTTGACATTCTTTTTTTTGCATTACAACTTTTTATGACAACTTTACTAGTTTAACTCCAAACTTGACAAATATTTGCATGGACACTTAAATCACCCTCAAATGGACTTAATAGATATTTTACATCAATTTTAGCCATTATTAGGCATTCTTTCATATTTTGACCTTCTTGACTCAACTAGGACCTTAATAAGACAATATTAACAATGTCATACAAATGGCTTCACATAGCCTTACATATGGACTCAAATACATCACAAATTACTCAAATATATTTTAATATTTTATGGAAGGACTCCTAAACTCCTTTTTCTCTTGTACTTTAGGTTCACAATTCATTAGAAAGATATGTGAATTAAATTTGTTTGGTTTGTGAGATGCTCTAATACCATTTTGATGTAGAGCATCTCACAAACCAAACAATCTTCTAGGATCCATCTGATCCATCCAAAATTTAATCATATAATAACTATGCAAGAGGCATATTCCATCACTTACCTTGTCTCTTGATTTGATAACATTGATGTCTTCAAGACAGTCTTTAAAGATTGATTTATTTGACCCATAAAATCATAATATTAAATTTTCTGGAAAGAATAAAGTTTTTATCCAACATCAATAACTACCATTTCCCAAAATTACAAGGTCTTATGATTCCATTTTATTCCTCAACCAATAACCATTTCAAACTGCCATTTTTTCTGTCATAAACCAAATTTAAAACACCAAACCCTACCTAGAGCATCTCATATATTTTTCAAAACAAATCCAAATGACACTAAAATAATTCCACATTAATTATTAATGATTATAGTTTCCAAATATGTAAGCCATTTATTTTTCCCATTCATAAATCATTTTACAAGCACAAATCACTGCCTGCAATTCCAATGCATATCTTTAAAAACTAGTTTCCACTCAAATGCACATACCTTTCACAAATCTGCATAAAAATGACTAAAAAAAAAAGGGAAAGAAATTTAATTCACATATCTTTCCAATGAATATTATTAGAGTTCCTGATTCTCCAAAATGTGTCCATACCACACGTTGTAACATGACTGTTCCCTGAAATCCTCAAATCTACAATTGACAACTTCTAGAAAAACCTCCATAACTTTCTCAAAACGGAATGAAATTAATCCAAAAAAAAATTAGAAGGAATTTAATTCATCCAAATGTCTAATAATTACATATTTATAGGGTTTCTAGGCCATGCATGGATGTACAATACCTGGAACCAACACTAAAATTAAAAAACCAATCAAAACAACAACAATAGAATGCACCAAAAATGTATCAAAATATTTCCTTCTTCTCATATTGATTTGAAATGACTATTAAAATGCTTTTATAGTAGTTTTGGTGGTTTACAACTTCCCAACAACCTTTTAAACCATCTCCTTACATTCCTTTAACCATTATGCATTTCCTTGGCATTCTTTTATTTGCATTTTTGCATTACAACTTTTTATGACAACTTTACTAGTTTAACTCCAAACTTGAAAAATATTTGCATGGACACTTAAATCATCCTAAAATGGACTTAATAAATATTTTACATCAATTTTATCCTTTATTAGGCATTCTTTCATATTTTGACCTTCTTGACTCAACTAGGACCTTAATAAGACAATATTAACAATGTCATACAAATGGCTTCACATAGCCTTACATTTGGACTCAAATACATCACAAATTACTCAAATATATTTTAATATTTTATGTAAGGACTCTTAAAATCCTTGTTATCTTGTACTTTAGGTGCCCCTACACCAAATAAAGAAAGAAATGCAAGATTAAATTACAACTTTTGAATCTTCAAATATCATCCCTTGAAAACCTCTAAAACTATCCCTCCCTGGTTACATTACTTTAATCCTTCAATTTCCAATAATAAATAAAATTACATTTACAATTACATAGAGTGGCCTAAAGGCTTAAAAAGAGGTCTTTTCATCTTGCATTACAACAGTACATGATATAAATTGAGAAAACTTAATCACTGTGTGAAATCTAAAACACATGCAAGCCACAAACCACGAACAGTACCTCAAAAGATATTTTCCACCCAAACATGTAAAACTAAAGAAGTTCCACCCCCCATGCTATGAGCTAGAACTAAGATACTCACAAGGCCTAAAGAAACCTAAGGCTTTACAAAATAATAACTTGAAATCTAAAGACAAGACATAACAAGATATCATCATATTATACACATACGTTAGGTTTCTAGTATACCATCTAGGTGAGTGTCATCACATCTCCTACATATTTGGATCCTTCTTGGAAACTATGTAACCTTGGTCCCTCCTTTATGAATAGGGATCCATCTTGGTAGTTACCTATGGTCCCGGTACTCCAACAGGACTATGTGGACTTAATTACGTGTCTTTCATTATCTTTTGAAACCCCCCTTTCCCAAGTTTAGTATTAAGTTATCACTTTTTACTAACTCACCCATAGGATCATCTGGCAACCACTTTAGGTTCCAACACCTATGGTGAGCCACTCACCTAGGGTACCTTGTCCCCTACTCACACACACAAGCCAAGAAACCAAAATGCATCTCAAATGGTTCAATTTGCAGGTCTAGGGAACACTCTTGTGCACTCAGGCCACCAAGAGGAGTCCTAGCCTCATTATATCAACATAAGGAACAATGCCATGTACTAAAGCATCTTAACAACACATTATAACTTTAACAAAGCAAGAGATGGCATACATAATTGATGAAATTTGTAGCCCATACATGATAAATAGGTTGTAGAAGTCACAAGCCCAAAATTTGACAAATTTGAGCCCTTAAAACCCTCTAAATCCCCATACAACAATCTATACTTTCCCATATGGAAATACATACATACCCATACGAAAATCCATCAATTCTTGTATGGGTAAGCATACAAACTCGTATGACATGCCAGGAATGCTCATACGATATTGTCTCAAAAATGCCTATAAATTGCCTAAAAATAATTTTTTTAGGTGTGGAGAGTGCCTGGGGAAGGTTCCCTAAGGTCTACCTAATTTAGGTACCTTAGTACTACTAAAGATTTGCCAGCAAACCAGTGTTGACTGTATGTTTTTCATTGATGACAACATATGGTAAGCAGCATGCATTGAAGTCTTATGTAGAGAGCCTTGAGCATATGTTTCTTATATATGTTATTAGCATGATATCATAAACGCAGAGGTTTACTCTGAGTGCAGATAGTGTGTAGTTGTTTGTATCGGTAGCATTCCTGACAGTGTTACAGGCAGATTTTTGTATGTGATTTTCAGTATGGTTATGATGGAGCCTTGCATGTTTATATTTGTGTTGAAGACATGTTTATGATGCTATGTTCATGGACGCAAAGTTAGTTGTGCAGTTGAAGTTGAGTAATGATGTTTCTATTTATCAGTTACATTTTCCTAAGTTTATTTGATGGAGATGATAGTGTTTATATTGTTTTAGTAGTTGCACCTATCATTTTGATATGCATGTTTGGTTTCATGTTTGGTAATGAGTTAAGAATGTTTGGTTAAGAGCATATAACGTATTTCAACATGAGAATAAAGTTTCAATTAATTTGGTGGAGCTAACTGTATGAAGTGATGCATCTACTCATATTCAGTTGCATGGTCCTATTTGTGTTGCATGCTTGGTTTAGCCATTGGAGATGTTATTGAAAAGTTATATTGTTTCTCTATTATGATTTCAACAAAGTTCTAATAGGTCTGTTAGAAAGTAAAGATCCCCAAGATAACTGAGAGGGGGGGTGAATCAGTTATCTAATAATTTATCCATTCAATAGCTTTAAACAATATAATCAATGTACTAATCAACCATAGAAAGATAATCATACACAATTGCACAATAACACAAGATATGTTAACTAGGGAACCTCTTGAAAAGAGTAAACCCCGGTGGGAATGATGCCCACAAAATGATGCACTAATATAAAAGTTCCTTGTTAGAGGATGGACCCTGTTAGGAGTCTTATGAAATACATTTAGTACATATAAATCCCTGTTAGGAGATTTTGAATTTGTGTTAAAAGATTCTAACCCGGTTAAGAGTTTATGGAAGACAGAAGGACCCACTGCCCAAACAGCTTCAAGGCAAGATCTCTGAACCCACTGTCCAAAAGATCTTAGAATTATTCAAAAAAATAATATGAAATATATTACCTCCTTCACACTGTGCCAAAACTACACTCTTTGCTACACAAGATCACAATTCCAGATCTCTGTACTCACAAGTCTTCCTTCATCATTGAATTAGCTCTTTTCTTCACTTCATGCATATATTCACATCACAATCTTCATAGTACACATTACAATAAGAAAAACATTCCTTCTTATATAACAAACTCAAATAATTACAAATGAGTCGGTCCTCAATTACAAAATAATAAATTCTACACGCTACACACAAAATTCACATAAAACTGTTGGCTTCCAGTTACTGTAACTTTCTCCAAACATATCCTTGAATTTTGTGCTATGAACCATATCATCATTAATGAGTCTCCAACATCCCTTTAACTGTGCAAAATTAGATTCCATCCCAGCTAAGAGATATCCTTCGATTTCCAAACATCGCTACATAGAAACACTGTCTAAACACCGCTTTCACCAAAATGCTCATAACTCTTACAAATGAATAAATTTCTTTTTGCGTTGTTAACCATAGGTTAATAACACACCAAAGAACATACCATCAAATACACAAAATCCAATCTACAATACAACATGTGCGCAAAACAAAATTGTACCTGCTTTCCTGCTAATATCCAGAATATCACTGTGTTGACATCAATGACAATCCAAGTCATGAATGCAACAACAAATACTACAGAATGACTGCCAAAACACTTTGCATTCATTCCTAACAATCTCCCCCATTGGCATTAATTGCAACATAGATTAAAAACATCCAATGTTCCAAAAATCCAATACTGCAACATCACTGCAAAATATCAAATCAAATCTTGCTTCGTTTTCCTATTCATCTCTCTCATACAATCCACAATGTTTTTCATGTATATCTCTCCCCCATTGACATCAATGATACAAATTCCATCACTAATTCAACAACAACTTAATGTCAAAAGACACTTTTCAGAAAAATACAATAACAAGAGTCCTCATGACTCAGCTCATAAACTCCCCCATAGAGGAAGTTCCAACATCCAATCCAGAAGAAAGATAGGGCTAATATACCACTAGACGGATGCAATCATCTACATCAATTCTCAAAAATAGGTTGGGGCATAACCTCAAGCATACCTCTCAAATACACAAATGTATCCTTAGGTAAAGGCTTTGTAAATATATCTGCTATCTGCTCCTTTGTACTTATGTACTCCAATCTTACTTCTTTTTCTACAACTTTCTCTCTTACAACATGATACTTGATCTCAATATGTTTAGTCTTAGAATGTAAAATAGAATTTTTTGACATACTCACTGTACTGGTGTTATCACAATGTATAACAACAGGCTCATCAAACTTTATTCCAATATCTTTCAACATCTGCTTCATCCAAATAATCTGATTACAATTATTTGCTGCTGCAACATATTCTGCTTCTGCTGTGCTTTGTGAAGTACAATTCTTCTTCTTACTTAGCCAAGAGACCAATTTGCCTCCAAGAAAAAAGGCACATAAAGTAAAATCATCAGAATTCTCATACCATAATCCATAATCCATTGTTCCTTTCAGATATCTCAGTATCCTCTTTACTGCTGCATAATGTGATTCTCTAGGTTCTGCTTGAAATCTTGCTACAATCCCCACTGAATGTGCTATATCAGGTCTTGTATGTGTCAAGTATTGTAATCCTCCAATCATAGATCTGTACTTTTTCTGCTCAACTGCTAGTGTCTCATCTTTGCTAGATAACTTATGTCCGGTTACCATAGGTGTTCCAACAGGTTTAGAATCTTCCATTCCAAATCTTTTCAATAATTCATTTAAATACTTAGTCTGACTTACAAATATACCTTCCTTGCTTTGTGTTATCTATAATCCCAAAAAATATTTCATTTCTCCAATCATGCTCATCTAAAATTCAGTCTTCATTTCATCTGTAAATTTGTCACTAGCTTCATCTTCTCCTCCAAAGATAATATCATCAACAAATATAACTATAACCAACAAACCATTCTCAATTTCTTTTGTGTATAAGTTACTATCTATTTTTCCTTTTATAAATCCTAATTTCAATAAATACTTATCCAATCTTGCATACCAGGTTCTAGGTGCTTGTTTTAATCCATATAAAGCTTTCTTTAACTTACATACCATATCTCCTTCTTGTGTCAAAGGAAAACCTTCAGACTGCTCAATGTAGACTTCTTCTTCCAATTCACCATTCAAAAATGTTGACTTCACATCCATCTGATACACTTTGAATTTCTTGTAAGTTGCATATGCTAGAAATATTCTCACTACTTCAAGTCTGGCCACAGGTGCAAAAGATTCTTCATAGTCAATTCTTTCTTGTTGTGAATATCCTTTACATACCAATCTTGCTTTGTGTCTTATCACTTCTCCTTGTTCATTCATCTTGTTTCTGACTACCCACTTTGTTCCAATCACATTCTTGTCTTCAGGTCTAGGGACCAATTCCCATGTCTTGTTTTTTTCAATCTGCTCTAGTTCTTCTTTCATAGCATTGATCCAATGTTCATCTTCACAAGCTTCATTAGTAGTCTTAGGTTCAATTTGAGAAATCAAACATAAATGTACCTTATTCTGAGTCAAAAATCCTCTATCTAAACTTCCAATAACTTGCTCAACAGGGTGATGTCTTGAAGTATACCTGTTAGGTGTCATAGTTACTGATCTTGTTCTGACTGTAGATTCTTCTCTGCTTTCTTCTCTATTTTCTTCTCTGTTTTCTTCTCTATTTTCTTCTCTGTTTTCTTCTCTGTCTTCTTCAGTATGACTTTCATTCAGCAAATCACTGTTAGTTTCAAAAAATAATTCTGCATTTTCAATGTTAGGCTGAGGTTTTGCTTCTCCATCAGAGTCATAATCAAGCATTCTTTCCTGAATTTTAAACTTCTCATCAACTTTTACATTTGCACTTTCAACAATAGTCTTATTTCTTTTGTTATAACATCTATATGCTTTGATTTTTAAAGAATATCCAAGAAATATTCCTTCATCACTTCTAGGATCAAACTTTCCTATATCATCATCTCTCTTTATATAACATTTACTTCCAAAAATTTTAAAATACTTAACTGAGGGTGTATATCCAAACCATAATTCATAAGGTGTCTTGTTTGTATCTGCTCTGATTTGTACTCTGTTCATAGTGTATAATGTTGTGTTCACTGCTTCTCTCCAAAAAGTTTTAGCCAAATCATTTTCAAACAACATAGCTCTTGTTGCTTTAGTTATTGACCTGTTCCTTCTTTATGCAATACCATTTTGTTATGGTGTTCTAGGAGCTGAAAGTTGTCTCTTAATACCATTCATTTCACAAAAAGTGTTAAACTCTCTAGATGTAAATTCACCACCTCTATCAGATCTTAGACACTTAATCTTCATTCCAGATTCATTCTCAATTTTGCTTTTCATGATCGTAAATTTATCAAATGCTTCAGATTTTTATTTCAAAAATGCAATCCACATCATTCTTGTAAAATCATCAACAAGAATCATAAAATACCTTTCACCATAGAATCCTCTAGTCCTAGTAGGACCACTCAAGTCCGTATGAACAATCTCCAACTTCTCTACCGATGTGAACTTCTTGTTGGGAAATGAACTCCTTTTCTACTTTGCCATCATACATTCTTTGCAAATCATGTTAGTAGGTTTCATAATTCTAGGTAAATCTCTTACCGCATGTGTAGTGCTCACCTTGACAATATTATCAAAGTTTATATGACAAAACCTTTTATGCCATAACCAAATATCATCAATCCTAGTTATCAAACATGTCATCTCAGTAGGATTCAACTAAAATACATTACCTTTGGTTCTGGATCCTTTTCCAATCAGATTTTCATCTTTATCTTTTATCACACAAGTTTTTCTCAGAAAACCAAACTTGATAACCCTTATCAGCCAATTGTCCAACGCTTAGTAGATTATGTCTTAGTCCATCAACAAAGTAAACATCATCAGTGTTAGTCTTTCCATCAAGAGTAATAGATCCTAAATCCTTAATCAAACAAGGTGCATTGTTACCAACCCTAACAATTCCTCCATCATAATTATCTAGCTTAACAAACTTTCTTTTATCTCCAATCATATGATGTGAACAACCACTGTCTATGATCCAATCAGATTTCTTTTCAACTTGTGAAACTAATGCTTTTTCTTCCCTTTTATCAGATTTAGAACTTTCTTCTTTAATTGCTACAAATCCTATTTCCTCAAAGTTATCATTATCACTGTCACTTAAATGTTTTTCAATTCCTACTTCAAAATCTTCATCATTTGCATAATAACATTCTTTAGATCTCCTAGGTTTAAAGTTGCTTCTATACTTCTTAACTCTTTTAGGACATTTAGATGCAAAATGACCATATTCTTGATAAGTCCAACATTTAAAGATTTTCTTACCATCTGGTTCTCTTTTTACAAGTAATGCAATACCTTCTTCAATCTTCTTATCTTCCTCAGATCTACTACTACTGGCATAATCTCCATTCACACTAGTACTTCTTGTATTTCTAATGCTAAGAGCACTGAATGTTGTTTCCATTCTAGGTAGCTCTCCTGATAATCTCAAGTTCATCTCTACTATTTCTAATCTTCCAAGAAGAGTCTCTCTTGAAAAGTTTGATGTACAAGGTATCACTTGTTCAATCATCTATGTTGTCTGCTTGAATACTGGTGTCAAAGTTCTCAAAATTTTCCATATCACTTCATTCTCTATCTTATCACCTCCACAAGACTTTATTCCTATCACAATCTCAGACATCCTACCAATATAGCTTCTAATAGATTCATCTTCCATCATTCTGATATCTTCAAATGCACAAATCCAATTATGTAATCTAGCCTTCTTTGCATGTTCATCACCTTCAAAAGTAGAATGTAAAGCTTTCCAAATTGCATGAGATGTTTTCAAACATCTTACCTGACTATATTCATTCTCTGGTAGTGCTAATAAAAGTGCTTCTCTTGCAATTATGTTACACATGAATAGATCTAGTTCATCTTTAGTTCCTACCTCTAGATTGTCTTCCTCAATGATAGTCTTCTCATTCTTTGTAATCAACCAATAACTTGGTCCTAAACACAATAGATGTGTCTTCATCTTTTCTTTCTAGCTGTCAAAATTTACTCCATCAAACTTAGGGCTTTCTTTTCTGAAATTCACCATGGATCTCCTTAAGTTGTTAAACTTTTCTTTCAAGGACCTGTCGCTCTGATACCAATTGTTAGAAAGTAAAGATCCCCAAGATAACTGAGAGGGGGGGGTGAATCAGTTATCTGATAATTTATCCATTCAATAGCTTTAAACAATATAATCAATGTACTAATCAACCATAGAAAGATAATCATACACAATTG
The DNA here is from genome assembly GCA_027943335.1 of Chamaecyparis obtusa. Lineage (NCBI taxonomy): Eukaryota > Viridiplantae > Streptophyta > Pinopsida > Cupressales > Cupressaceae > Chamaecyparis > Chamaecyparis obtusa. Next base: position 814,264 of record BSBK01004663.1, read on the forward strand.
CACAATAACACAAGATATGTTAACTAGGGAACCTCTTGAAAAGAGTAAACCCTGGTGGGAATGATGCCCACAAAATGATGCACTAATATAAAAGTTCTTTGTTAGAGGATGGACCCTGTTAGGAGTCTTATGAAATACATTCAGTACATATAAATCCCTATTAGGAGATTTTGAATCCGTGTTAAAAGATTCTAACCCGATTAAGAGTTTATGGAAGACAGAAGGACCCACTGCCCAAACAGCTTCAAGGCAAGATCTCTGAACCCACTGTCCAAAAGATCTTAGAATTATTCAATAGAATAATATGAAATATATTACCTCCTTCACACTGTGCCAAAACTACAATCTCTACTACACAAGATCACAATTCCAGATCTCTGTACTCACAAGTCTTCCTTCATCACTGAATTAGCTCTTTTCTTCACTTCATGCATATATTCGCATCACAATCTTCATATTACACATTAAAATAAGGAAAAAATTCCTTCTTATATAACAAACTCAAATAATTACAAATGAGTCGGTCCTCAATTACAAAATAATAAATTCTACACGCTACACACAGAATTCACATAAAACTGTCAGCTTCCAGTTACTGTAACTTTCTCCAAACATATCCTCGAAGTTTGTGCTATGAACCACATCATCATTAATGAGTCTCCAACATCCCTTTAACTACGCAAAATTAGATTCCATCCCAGCTAACAGATATCCTCCGATTTTCAAACATCGCTACACAGAAACACTGTCTAAACACTGCTTTCACCAAAATGCTCATAACTCTTACAAATGAATGAATTTCTTTTTGTGCTATTAACCATAGGTTAATAACACACCAAAGAAAATACCATCAACTGTGCAAAATCCAATCTACAATACAACATGTGCGCAAAACAAAACTGTACCTACTTTCCTGCTAATATCTAGAATATCACTGTGTTGACATCAATGACAATCCAAGTCATGAATGCAACAACAACTGCTACAGAATGACTGCCAAAACACTTTGCATTCATTCCTAACAAGTTCAACTTGATTATATCATTTGGAGAAAGATACTTATAGCTAGTCAGTTGTGATTGCTAAGTGTGATTGTAAGAGTAGAACAGAAGATGTGAATATACTGAGACAGTCAATCATCAGTTGAAGATCTATGTGAAGAAGAAGAGAGTATAAGCTCTTCATTGGAACTAATCAAGATAGAAAGTCTACTTTCTAGTTCACCAAGATCCAAATATAGTGTGTATTTGTTATGCAGAAGGTTGCAGCCTTCACCATTTGAGCAGTGTTCTCCTAGACAGTGTGTCCTCACCTTTAACAAAGTTAATTGTAAAAGACTCCTAACAAGGTTTGACCTTTGACTAGTTCACTGTACTTCATGCATTGTAAAGATCAACTCCTAACAAGGTTATAAGATCTTCTAACAAGGATCATTATACTCTAGTTCAGTTTATAGTGGGTGCTAATTCCCACCGGAGTTTTTACCTATTTGAGTTTTCCTGTAACCAAAATTGTGGTGTTGTGTTAAGTGTTATCTTATTGTGTATGTGCTTAATGTTATTCTACACTTAATTGGATAAATAATTGAATCTTGTAGATAAATGATTCCCCCCCCCCTCCCCCATCTCAGTTGTCTCTTGGGACTATTCCTAACAATTGATATGAGAGCCAAGTGCCTCAGAGAGAAAGTTTAACAACTTGAGGTTGATCAGATGGAATTCTTTTGAAAAGAAAGTCCTAATTTTGATGGAGAGAATTATCTAGACTAGAAGAACAAAATGACAACACATTTGTAGTGCATTGGTTTTGAGATTTTTGAAGTTGCTACTAGAGAAGTTTTGATTCCCTCTTTATCAGAACTTGCAAATGAAGATGCAACTATTAAGCCAAAGGAAATGTTCACTCAAAATGAAATTTCCAAAGAAGCCATTATCAATGCCTTGTCTGACAGTGATTTTTCAAAGATCAAGAAAGTAGATAAAGCCTACAAGATATGGAATTATGTAGAAGACATGTTTGAAGGAGACATCCAAGCCAAAAATGTGCACAGAAAGACATGGAATAAAAACTACAATACATTGGAGATGCTACTTGAAGAGAACATCAAAGCCTACAATCAAATAATTAATGAAACAGTTGTAGGAATTAGAAACAATGGTGGAGAAATTTTGGAGGAAGACGTAATGGACAAGTTGATGGCTACTCTGACAGTAGAATATGAGAGCAAGATAAACATCCTAGATGAGACTATGTAGTTTTCAAAAGACTTCAGAAGAGAGACCTTAATTAGCAAGATTTCAGCATTCGAGATATCAAGTTTGAAGACAAAGCCTAAAAGTGAAATAGTCTTCAATGCTTTAGTCCATGGTAAGAAATCCTTAAACACTTCTAGTAACTTTGATGATGATGATGATGATGAGGATAAAGAACTAGATGATTTCATTGTTGTGATTTCTAAGAAAGAAAGAAAAGGAAATGAAAAATATGAAGGTTAGTTACCATTCAAATGTTTTTCATGTAACAAGATTGGTCACTTTTCACCTAAGTGTCCTACAAGAGTCAAGAAATTCAAAACTAATTACAAGCCTAAGTATACAAAAGAATGTAAAAATGTTGGAGATGGAGTATCAGATGAAGATTCAGTAGAAGATGAAATTGGATTCATTGCTATTGAAGATATGGAGAAAATGTTTGATGAAATGGATATTGAAGATGAAAAGAAAGCACAAGAGTTAGCATTAATTTCACAAGCAGACATCAGAAGTTGGAAACTGCAATTGAAGCAATTGTTGTATTGTCATTGATGTCAAACCTTAATTGGTAAGACTATTGCTATTTAAGAAAATACTATATCTATTTGAGTGTTTCTAAGGGGATAGGCAAGGTTGGTAACAACAGCACCTAAGGAAAGGTTGAGTTATCTTGATACTTCAATGAGTACTTGATTATGTGGCACAATGATAAGACAATGTATTGTTTATCTTAGTAATAATGAAGACTAAACTAGTAGGCTTGACCGAGCATAAGTGAAGAAATCTAGTTTAACCTGAGTGTTGTTTATGTCAACCAAGCTAGTGTATACCGAGTAAAAATAGTGTTGACTGAACACCAGTTAATTTTTGAGGAAGACAGTGTTAGCCGAGGGAATAGTTTATGCGGTGACCCAGCTTTCTAGAGAAGATTGAGAAGTTGGACATAGTATTGACCAAGCATCAGTATTTTTGCATTTGTTGAAGAATTTAGATTTCCAGCCGACATCGTTGAATTCTTGAATTATGTAAAATGTGTTGACTTTATTTATTGATTGTATGAAAGCATTTAATGCACTGTAAAATATTTTATTGTAAATCTTTAAGAGATTCAAGATATTTCAAAGATAAGCCGAAGAACATAATGTAGGATGGATTCAATGAATTTGACCTAACCCTAAGATCTATGAAGGAGATTAAGCAGCAAAAGATGTATTGACCTAATAGAGGTAGTATTAAGGAAACCTAAGCAAGAGGTTGAAAATACAGAAAGAAGTGAATGCTAGAAGTATTGTTATTGAGTGTCTAAGCAGAAAAGGCTGAAGGAGAAGTGTTGTGATTGCTTGAAGGGTTCCAAGAAGATCAGCGATGGAGATGGAAAAGGTTCACAGTCAGTAAGCCAGCATATGTGTACAGAATTGGATCTGATATTTGCAAAGTGAGTTGTATGTTTCTCAGATCAATATTATTGCTACTTTCTAACCATTGTAATAGTCAAAATCCTTTTAACAGAGATTGACCTAATAGTCATAGGTATAAATCCTTTGAACAATGTTGCATTCTAATGGAGTGTATGTAAGTCCTATAACAAGGGACACTTTTAATAGAGTGGTTGAAATCCTTTAACCGGGTCACACCTGACAGTGTGTTTGTAACCTTTGATAGGGTTGGCTTTTCACCGAGCTCACTTCAGAAGAGTGAACATAATAGTAACATGTTACAAAGTGGTTTTTCCCAAATTGGGTTTCCACTATAAATCCTGGTGTTGATACTTGTGTGAATGTTTTGGTTTGAACATTTCTGTGTTTTACAAGTTAGATGCTTTTGGATAAGTGGACTGCATTGTTATATGTTTCTGTTATGCAATCAATAATGACCGAGTAGGTGTTGGTTATTAGATCTGATTTGTTGAAGAGTTTGAAAGATTGTTTTATACATTTGGACCTAAGAACAACTGATTCACCCCCCCTCTCTTTTGTTCTAAATCATATTAACAATTGGTATCAGATCTGTTGGTGCTTACAGAGAACAAGTTTGAAGGTACTTGAAGCAAATGATCAAGATGTATAAGAAGGAGGTCAGGGATAACTTTAAGAAACCCCTCCCGAAAAAAAAGCCTAAAATGCTAGCGAATCCAACATCTTGTGGGCAGGAAAATTTTAATATCGAGGGTGATTTTTTTGTTCCATATAGGGAAATAAAATATTATATGTTGGCGATTTTTTTCTTGCCCTAGCAAAAATCATTTTAAATGTGGCGAATTAATGTTTTTTTTCACTGACGGATATATAAATGATGGCTATTTTTTCCCTTGCCAAAAATGAATTAATAATTTCAGAGGCGAATTACTTGTTTTGTAGGAAAATGAATAGTAATGGTCTTGGCTAATCTTCAGTGGTAAACTGAAAAATTGTTTAATCTGGGCAGATGGGAAAAGATTCCCCAAATCGGCCCGAAATTCATCTCGGGCCGTCGATCTATCAGATTGTATTACTGTTACATGGTTATATTTATATTTTATTAATAATTATATGGCTATGATTATATCATATGGTTATAATTATATTATAGTATAAATAATTATATTATATGTTCTATTATATAATAAATAATTATAAATAAAAATAATATTATTTTTATAATAATAATAAATCTGGTGACGGTTCGTCGATCTATCAGATTGTATTACTGTTACATGGTTATATTTATATTTTATTAATAATTATATGGTTATGATTATATCATATGGCTATAATTATATTATAGTATAAATAATTATATTATATGTTCTATTATATAATAAATAATTATAAATAAAAATAATATTTATTTTATAATAATAATAAATCTTAAATGATTACATAATATAAGTAATATTATTTTTAATTGAATGCCAAAAAAACATATTATAATTTATAAAAAATACATTATTAAAATATAAAATATAAACCAATGCAGTTACATTAAAAAAAATTAAAAATATTTAAAAACAATAATAATTTAATAATTTAATTAAAAATAATAGAACATATGATATAATTATTTATACTATAATATAATATAATATAATTACAACCATATGATACATTGATATAATCATAACCATATAATATAATATAATTATAACCATATAATATTTATATAATATAATAATAATTAATAATAATAATAATAATGACCATCGAGTCTGAGTCATCGACGGCCTGGGATGAATTTTGGGCCGATTTGGGGAATCTTTTCCCATCTGCCCAGTTTCATCCGGAATCGTGACACGTGTCACGATTCCGGATGAATCTGGGCAGATGGGAAAAGATTCCCCAAATCGGCCCGAAATTCATCCCGGGTCGTCGATCTATCAGTCTTCAGATTGTATTATATTATATGGTTATGAACTTATGATTATTATTATTATTATTATTATATTATATTATTTATGTATTATTTAATATATTATATTATTTATGTAATATAATATAATAATAATAATGTTATTATTATATTATATTATTTAATATTATTTATGTAAATATATATTACATAAATAATATATTATTTATGTAATAATTATTATTATATTATATTATTTAATATTATTTATATGTAATAATATATTACATATAAATAATATTAAATAATACAATATAATAATAATAATAATTATTATATTATAGGTTATGATTATTATTATTATTATGTTGTATTATTTAATATTATTTAATATTATATTATATTATATTATATGCTTATAAATTATAATTATATTATATTATATTATAGGTTATGATTATTATTATTATATTGTATTATTTAATATTATTTATAATATTAAATAATAAAATATAATAATAATAATAATAAATTTAATAAACATTTGATAGTCTATAGATCGACGGCCCAAGATGAATTTCGGGCCGATTTGGGGAATGCTTTCCCATCTGCCAATATTCATCCGGAATTGTGACACGTGTAACTTATGTACATTATTGAGTCTTGACAATTTATTACTGTTAGATGTAAATTGTACATTAAAGTTAAAACCATTAATTACTTATTACTTTCGTTTTAACTATAACTTCAAGTATTTACAAGAGTCCGATACGATAGCCATAGGGTTTTCAAATTTTAAATTTTCAAAGACTGGCAGAATTCCATTTTGTGTTCTGATTTCTGAAGACTGAAGTCTGAAAGTGTGACACTGTGAAACTTTGTTATCAGCCGACAACACCAATTATCCAATCTCAATTCCAGGTATTTAATTTTTTTCAAAAAAATTCCATTGCAATTTGCAGCAATAGAAATCTTGATTTTAATTGTCTTAGGTTTGCACTTTAAAATTATTTTGAGTAGGGCCTGAAGTCTAATAACCAGTAGCGCCAGGCATGGGCAAAACAAAGTCAAAAACCTCCCAAACGAGTGCACCCATAAAGGAAAAGAACACCATTATAGAACTCAGACGAGTGCTACAAACCCCAGGTTTCACCGATGAGTGTCATGATATTTTTGATCCTGTTATCCATGGAGATTCTGAAATCATGGCAATTAGACATTCATTGTTTAGTAAGTGGAAAGATCTACAGAAGGGGAGAATTTATTACAAATATAACAGCAGTATTGGGGCATATACAAATAAACTAGCTACTGTGGTTACTGGATTAGCAAACCTTGCTGTACCCGAAGTATTCCCTTGCCCTGAAATTGTAATGCTATGCGCTCAGAATTATGATGAAAATAGAAAGGCAATTGTAAACCAAAACACTCAAGAGGAAATTTTATCAATAACTGAGAGTGAATTTCTGACTCTGTTAGACCTAGGGTTAGGGTTTAGAACAGAAAGCTCTAAGGAGCGCATTGACTTGGATAAACTAGCTCAGGCTTATGACAAGCTGGAAAGATCTTTTCAAGATTCATATATTAAGGGTTTAATACCCTCAGAGTCCACTACTAGTGTTACACTGGACAAAGACCATAAGCCTCCTTATCAGTATGATATTTTTGTGCCATGGGTTTAGAATACTATTTCTTTGTTATCATTTTGTCTGGGATTGGACAGTAACAAGGAAGTGGGGGCCAGTGTTCTTGAAATGATTTATAATATCCATTGTCGAGGGCAGTCAGTTGAGCAGGTAGATGTAAGATATAATTTTGTTCAGCACATTGTTGAATCTATGCAACAACAATTACTGATGATTAAACAAAGTACAACTACAGGCAAGACCAAGACATTTAGGTTCACAAGTTACTTGTGCTACCTTCTTTTAGCAAAGCATCGCCCAATATTTGAGACAGAGAACAACAAGCTTGGTATTGAGGTCTATAAGTTTGATGAGAGAACCCAGAAGAAATCAGAGACTCCAAGTCCAGTATATGAGTGGACACATAAGATGAGGATGACTGCTGCAAATAAAAACTACAACCATTTTGTAGACTTCTTTTTGGCACCTATTTACCAAAAAATCATAGGCACTTCGATGCCTAGATTTCCTGTGTCTTGTAAAGATTGCATTCAACTGGGAAGTCAGATTCAATTGGCTGACTGGTTCTTTATGGAAGAGTACACTCTCTTAAGGTTTTACGGTTCAGCGGTTGAACCTTGCAAACTTCCAATGCATGTTACAGAAAGGGTTTTTACACTGGAATATGTACGGCAGATGGAGAGCGCAGATGAACTTTTCAGTGGACAACAAAAGAAAATGATATTTCCTTCCTTGCCTTTCGCAATTGGAGGCCTCACATTTGAGAGAAAGGCTTTCAAACTGGCAAATGAATTGGTAACTTTTTTTGGCTTTGATTTTGTTAGTCACTGGAATTATGATCCACTGAACATAATACAAACGAGACTTATTGCCAATGGGAACTCTGCGAGCAAATATCAACATCAGGAGATGCCATTGATAGAAAAGTTTAAAAACAAGGATTCATGGGATGAGGTTAAGAAAGAGATGGAGAAACATGCAACAGAGAATAATATTTCAATGCAAGAATTGTCATCCCAAATTATGACATTGCACAAATCAGAGCCTCTGACATACTTAAATTTCTACAACAAAGCATCTCAACCTTCTACGAGGTCTATGCCTAAAGAAATTAAAGAGGCATGCAAAGCTGAAATGTGGTGTCAACCCAAGATGACTGATTTCTGGAAAATGAGGCAAAATTTGGGTGAACCAAAGACATCAGCTATTTTTGATGAAATTGAGGAGGATGAAATTTTCAGCAATTATTGGAATAAAGAGCATCCAACTGTACTATATGATTTTGGCAGTGACGGTGATAATGAAAGGCAGAAGGACCTCCAGTCTGATGCTGACATTCAAGGTATTCAGGATTCCGGGTCAACCAGGGGTAGAGATATTGTTACACTTCAAATGAGTGATTCTGTTAAACAAACGTATGGTAGAGGGGCAACTATGATACAAAAAATGGGTTATGTAGGTCTAGGGCCCATTGGTGCAAGTGGTGAAGGGATTTGGAATCCACTTCCAGTACCAGAGCCACCCAAAAGAGGATGTAAACCAATCATTGGACTCTCTGACAATGAAGATGATTCATCTAGAAAGGGAAAAAAACATTATGTCTCTGCTTCTGAAGGTCATCCCAAAACATTATTTGTTAAATCTTCGAATCCAGTTGTAGTTGATCCCACTGGCACTGGCACTGGCACTGGCACTAGCATGGATGAACCTTGTGCAAAAAAGCAAAAAGTTATGACAATTACACTGCCAACAATGTCAGTGGTTACTTCACCAATGTATGCACCAGTAGCTTCTGTACAAAACCCAGAAAATAGTCCTAAAACGCCAGGATTTGGAATGGGCCATCTTCAGTCTATTGGCAATCCTCAAAATACAATTGTAGGTGGAGTAAGTTCAACTGGAGTTGGAGGAGCACACAAGGATACAACTGATAATTCACCTTTCAAACACTCAATTCTGTCAGCAAACCCAGATTTTAGTTTGAATGAATTTGCATCAAAGTTTGAACAGACAAGCGAAAGAAATAGGCAAATTATGAAGACTTTGAAAAGTGATGCAGTTGCTAAATGTCAGGGATCTACTAACAGAATATTTTCAACATATGATCCAAACAATGAAATGATGAACTTCATGGCTGTTATGCCCTTGGGTAGAGATAATATTCCACCACAAAATGTAATAAATCCTAACGATATACAAGTTACCAGTCTTCAAATGGATTTGTCCAAAGGGAAAAATATTGACAAAATCAATATATCTAAAGAGAGCAACAAAATGGTCTACTCTACATGTCTGAAAGCGGAGAGGGAAAACAAAAGGCTTACAAAGCAAATAGAAAAGTTACAGGCAGACCTTGATAATGTGAAGGCGAAGGAGAAAGCAGCAGACAATAGGTTCAAAGATTTGCAAAATAGGATAAAGAAATCTTCTCCTACAGAGGCAATTGTCCAGCAAGAAAAGATGAATGAACAAGTGGAAAAATTGACTAAAGAATTGGATGAGTGCCAAAAAAGACTTCAGGATGAACAAGCCTCTAGTGCACAGTTGTTCAAGTCTTTAGAGAGTAGTGCACAGGTCAACAATAAATTGAAAACTGACCTGGACTATGCTGTCAAGGGAAATAATATTTTGAACACTGAATTGGAGAATGAAAAGAAATAGTCGATGTCTAGGGCAAATATGATTTTTAATTTGCAAAAGGAATTGGGGAATGAGAAGAAAAAAGAGGAGTCTAGTGCAAAAACAATCAACAATTTGAATAAGCAATTGGAGAACATGAAACAAAAAGAGGAGTCAACTGCAAAAACTATCAGTAATTTGGAGAAGGAATTGGAGAATGTGAAGAAAACAGAGTCTAGTGCTACTGCAAACACTAACATAATCCACCAAATGAGGAGGGAATTGGAGAATGCAAAGAAAAAAGAAGAGTCAGCTGCAAAGAAAATCTTCAATTTGAGAAAGGAATTGGAGAACACGAAGAAAGAGGAGTCTACTGACTCTACTCAAAGACTCCATGATTTGAAGAAGGAATTGGACAATGCGAAGAAAAAGGAGGAATCCACTGCAAAGGCAATCCATGATTTGAAAAGGGAACTCGGGGATGAGAAGAAAAAAGAGGTAACTGCTGCAAATACAATCCAAGATTTGAAGAAGAAATTGGAGGATGAGAGGAAGAGAGCAACTAATTTGCAAGGGCAAGTAGAGGAAATACATAAAAAGAGTGAAAAAGAGATGTCTCAAATGAAGAAAAAGATGGAGAATGTAATGGCAGAAAATAGAGCGACCTCTTCCGAAGACCATCATGTGAAGGATACTATAATAAACATGGTTAAGCTTATCAAACAAGAAAATTGGGACAAAATAATGAAGAACACTGATAGTTTGTTTGAATGGCTTGATTTAAATAGCAATATCAGACTTCTCTTTGAAAATGTAAAAAGTGATTTTTTTGGTAAAAGACAAATCTTCACCAAATCCTTAAAAAATGTTTCTGACCAAATTTTGAGTAAAGTAAAGATATCCAGTGATAGGGATTTGGCAAAGCATGGAATAAACAGCCGCTTGGATGCCTCTGTAATGACCATTGATGTCGGTCACCATTGTGAACAACTAACGGAAATGGGTGAAGCTCTCAAATCTGTTTCCAAAGAATTGAAGAAGATGAATAACATCATACTGAACTTGCTGAATGCTGGATTACCAAATCCAGCTGACTCAAATGCCAGATTCATTGGAAATGAAAATTACATGAAAAGGTTGCAGGAGAGCATGAATCATGATTTAGGCAACTTTCCTGAGGATACCACTCCAGAAGGAATTGCAAGTTGCATCAAACCACTGTCAACAATGAATGAAGTTGTAGATAAATTCCTCGATTCATTTAAAAATATCTCTCAGAAGTATTTATTGTTGACGAGGTTACAACTATTTAGCTACAACCTCAAACAAATGGAGCCACCAAATGATGCAGAATGGAGCGCCCTAAAGAAATTCTTAGAAGCTGGGTCATCTTCTGAAATTGAAGCTGTTACTATTGCTGTCATTGGCAGTCATGACTCATAGCTGATAGCACTAAGAAGTAACAACTCAGTAAGTGATAGTACTATAATCGTTTTGTTACTTGTTTCTCTTTAATTTCAAATTTTGGATTTAATTTCAACTTTGTTTAATGTTAATTGTTACAGGAATCAAGAGCCAGCATATCAGGATAGTTGGGCAGCCAGGCACTGGCATACTATTACTACACAGCAGATGGAAAAAATTTCCCTACTAGAAAAAATTGTACAATTGGCAATGTGATTGTACACACATAATGTATTATGTAGTAATAATCTAATTATATATACAATTACAAACCGACCTACAGCTATTGTTGCTCCCTTATATCTGCAAAAGGGAATTCAGGGTCATTTCAATTTGATGTTGAGTCATTTGCAAAGGGTTGTAATTGTTTGTAATTGACAATTGTTAAATGTATTATGTTACAGGCTGATTTATAATTATAAATTATAATACAATTTTTTTTAAATAGAGCTTATTCTGTTAAATGCATTATGTTACAATTTCTTAAAGAAACTAGAATCAATGAAAATCTCAACATGTTACAAAAATACAATCAATGAAAATCTCAACATGTAAGTTTGTATTATCAACATGTTCAAAAAAAACATTTAAGCATCTATAAAAGGACAGTGAAACTGTGAATGAAGGCTATAAATTGACTTCTACAAACATAATAAATTAGTAGATAGAGTCTTAGATCAGAGCTACTACTTCTAGCCTACTACTTGACTCACAGAAGTTAGAACTTGAGGTTGAGAAGCTGCTATAGTTGCCATTCCGCCTGGACCGGCTCAGCATCACTATCATCAGAATCCTCCTCATTTATTGCATACAACATTTGATTGTTCGTTGTGTTTTCTTTAGATTCACTGTCAGTGTCAGACTCACTATGCATGCCAAAGTCAACATCATCTTCATTGCTTCCAATATCAGGATATGAACCACTGCCACTACCATTGCCACCACCACTACCACTGCCACTTGGGTTTGAAATGTTGGCAATCCCTCTTCTTTGACATCGTTTTCTCCAAATGCTGACAGCCCTGTCATAAGGGAAATTTTCTACCTTATACCTAGAATTATAGAGCCTCGGACAATTATCCAAATTTTTGTCTAATTTGTTTCTAACCTTTGACTTCAGGAAGCCCAAAGTACTGAAAACTCTCTCATCCTCCACTGAACCCAATATCATTGTCAAACATAAATCGGTAAGCTTGAAATATTCTGGTATTGCCTCTCTCAACTGATTGCTCTCACCAAGGTTTTTCCAAAGCTTTGTTACCGCTCCCTCTTCATTTGGGTTCTCCATAAGAGCATATTGTTCCCTCATTATGTTTGCAAAAGAATATGATTGATCTCTCAGTCGAGATTCATCTAAAATTCCATTTATAGTGATTCCATTGATTACTTTAGGTTTTCAAAAATGCTGAATCAGAGTCGTCATCCTTCTTCGAAAATCAGTCGGACAGTTTAGAGACCAATATTGTGGAAAAACAATTGACATTGCTTCGAGCAATTCCTCTGGAGGGAATCTGTCTCTAATTTCTGATGAAAGATTGTAGCAAACTCGCTTGACAGAGTCAAGCACAGAGTCTTTGATCTTCTTGAAGTCTTCACTTGTAACACATGAAAGTACCTTCTCTGGTTCTGATTCAACTTCACTTCCTGCTTCATCGGGGTTGACGCGGGCATAGTACTACATTGGTATGTCAACTCCACGTACCCTGGCATATACCTCATCGTTTGCACCAATATGTAAAAAGTTCCCAGGATTGTTCAAATCTGTGATTTCTATCCACTTTGCAAACTTTGATTCATCTAATGGTAGTAATCGATACAGAGTATCTAGGCTACTACATGTCATTTTACGCAGCTTATTATATTCTGCAATGTACATACCTCTTTGTTGAACCTTTTTTATAATATTTCTCATGTCCTGTAGCATGGGGAGAATAGCTGCTAAAGTTAAGAGTACCTTAACATTAGTTAGGCTTGAATATAGCCGAGGGAATCTATCTCGCACAGAGTGGATTAGTCCAAGCAATGACGGGTATTCAGACATTACTCGATGTGCCGGTCCATCCAAAGAGATCCATCTGGTATCATTGTCTTTAAGAAGCTTCTTCCCATTAGTAAGTCCTTGAGAAAAGTGTTGAAATTCCCAGACTCGTTTTGGACTTCGACAGAAGTATTGGTAAATCTCTTTGATTAGAGATTCCACTTTACTTACACAACCAAAATTGCTAACAATTCCAAAAGCTAGATTCATTCGATGGGCCATGCAATGAATGGGAATAGCGTAGGGTGCCAAATCATCCTTGATCTTTTTGCAAAGACCACCTTTATGACCTTGCATAACCGAAGCTCCATCTGCTCCAACACACACCAACTTTTTGGCAATCTCCATGCTATCCAAACCTCCAGATTCAATTAGAGTAGTCTTTAATAATTCATATAAATTTTCAGCTGTCACACTACAATTCAATTTAGCAACAGATAGTATAAATGGTTGACGACAAAGATTGTTTACAGTATAAACATGCATGCACACCCAGGAAGTATTATCAATTGCTGTAACTTCATCTAGAGACAATGCAAAGAAATTTGAGTCTTTTATTTTTTCCTTCATATCTTCTTTTTCAACCTGTGCAAGATATCTAGCCCATTCCCATCCGCTGTTTACTGACCAGTGACTGTTCGGATAGTTTTGAGTTTTCAAAAAGTGCAATAAGGCAGGAATTGAAGGGTAGTCTGTCATAGGACGTCCTCTACTCAATAAATAAAAGACCACACTTAATTGAACTACTTTTCCCATATTTTTCACTTCCGTTGCTTTCCCAATGAAATCTTCAATGGAACCTTTTACTGCAGAACACTTATCCCGTAATTGCTGGTGTAACTCGTATTTTTCAGCATTCCTGATATGCAGACAGTTGTCCTTTATTTTCCAAGTTAGCACGGATTTTTCAACTCCATCTATAATTTCCTTCTTGTAAACTTTACCGACATGCTTTTCTATGGTATCAATTTTAAGCTGCAACCTCTTCTCCTTCTTTGTTATCTCTGTGCAAATGTTACATCTGCATTCAGTAGGAGGCGCACCATCAATTGGATTGGGCACTGGTTCAATGAACCAGTACTTTTCCACCCATTCTAACTGAAAACTCCTTTGGGACAGATCCCAGCGAGATCGATCTTTCGTCGATCCCAATTTTCTTTTCCCCTTTTGTGCATGAGCATGATTTATGGAATCAGTTTTGGTTTTCTCACCTGACTGGTCCAGGACCGACTCCAACTCTATAATCTCAGTTTGTGACTCCCTACTCAGGGGAAGTGCCTCCAAATCGTGTTCAAGTTCATCCTCGACTGAGATATCAGGTTCACCAACTTGAACTTCAATATGGTCTGAGGGTCCAACTTGTGATGAATCTCCTTTTTCAACTGGATATCTAACTTGTGAATCTTGTAGCTTGCCAACATTTCCACCACCAAAATATGCTGCTATGGTTCTGCGTTTTGGTAATGGTGGCTTCTCTTGGCATTCAGGGATCCTACCGGAACCCCTGTTACCCCTCTTATTTGACATGGCAAACTGATAAAGGCTGCAAAAAATATATCAACTTAGTTGTTGAACAAAAGACTCAACTACTTAGACTACATATAATAACAATAATATGATTCATTCTCAAAAAATGGGTTCTACTGCTACGGTACTACAGTCTACGGTACTACCCAAGGGCCAATATAATTCACAAACCTATAGGCTATCTTAGCATTACACTGGATAGTAAAACTAAAAAAATAACCAGTACCACTGTACCAGTGGTCCAGTACCACTGTTGACATAAAAAATAAATTAAAAAGCACTTGCCTTTTAAAAAAACCAGGGTCCACGAGTCAATGGCCAATGCACTTAGCACTCTGAAAGTTCGGCAGCAATAAGAAATGCCAGTCTCCAGACCAAAAAAGAGCAAACTGTGTAGAATAATAATATTTTATAGTCCAATCTAGGTTGGCGAATTAGGCGGGATTAACAAGCGGGAATTTCAAATGCAGGCGAAATGCACCTTCCTATGCAAGCCCACAGTAGGAAACAGTTGGCTAAACGGGGCTGGTGGTCGACACACGTCCGAAAAATGGTTGGCGATGCCCAACCCAAGGGAAAATTAATTGGTTGTAGTAATGGCGAAAGAATGTGGGCCAATAAGAAACAGCATGCAAAAGCTGGCGTTATGTTTAAAATAAATGTATCCAAAACGTATATTGCATTGGCGATTGCACCGATAGTTTTGACCAATCATGTGATAACTAATGGGCGACTACCCCGGGCATTGGACCCAAATCTAATAAATATCCGGCGATGTAGTTGACCTGCGTTGCGTGCTCTATTCGCCAAATGACGATTGACCCGTCAGACGGGATCGCCAAAAGGCGAAGATTCGCCACTAAAGTTATCTCTGAAGGAGGTACCTAAGCTGAACAAGGAAAAATTTCCTACATGGAAAAGTCTGATGAAGCTACATCTAGCTAGTATTGGTGATTCTTCTAAGTATTACATTGAACATGACTATGTCACACCTGTTGCACCTCTGACTATCGAGGAAATGAAAGCCAAACAAGAGCACAACCAAGCAATCTTGGAGATTGCATCTGCCCTAAGATATCTAGAATTTGAAGACATCAAAGACTATAGTACAGCAAAGAAAATGTGGGACACCCTTGCAGGCATTTATGGCAATAATGTGAATGTGTTGAGAGCAAAAGCTGAGAGCCTAAGAGGTAAATTTGATGAAATGAGAATGCAAGAAGGTGAGAATATTGCACAATATTGTGGTAGAATAAAAGAAGTTGTAAATGCTATTAGAGGAGCAAATGGAGCTATTGAGGATGAAACTGTAATAGGAAAAGTATTGAGAACTCTACGTCCTATCTATGCAATTGAAATTTCTACAATCCAGGAATCTAGATGTAACTCTCCTAATGTCCTTACTTTAGAAAGTTTGGTCGAAAAGCTTACTGCTTTTGAACTTTCTAACTATGATAACTTCACTTTTGGTAGTATTGAATCTACTTTTAAGTCTCAGATGGTTTTGAATAAGTCAAAGAAGGAAAAAGAAAGATGCATCAGTGAAAGTGAAAGTGAAAGTGATAGTGACAGTGGCACATCTGATGAAGAACTTGAGGATCTAGAATCTCTTATGGCTAGAAGACTGAAAAGGGAAAAAGGAAGGTACAAAGGTAAACTCCCTATTATATTCTTTTCATGTAATAAAGTTGGTCATATAGTTGCTAGATGTCCTGATAGGGATAATAAGGATGAAGAAAGAGACAACAAGAAAAAAGACAAAAGAGAAGATAGAGGTTACTGACGATACAAAGACTACAAAGGGAAAGGTAAGAAATCCTGCTACATTGCTGAAGAAGATACTGACACTGATAATGATGATTTTGAAATTGAAGTTGTCTATGTTGCAATGAAAGATGATTCCGATGAGGATGAGAAAACTGCATCAATATCTTATGTGAACAAAAATGATAAATGGATTATTGACAATGGTTGTTCACATCATATGACTAGAAATAAGAGTAAGTTTGATAACATAAACCATTATAAAGGTAGGAGTGTAAAGTTTAGAAATGATGCACCATGTCCTATTAGAGGAAAAGGATTGATTAAGCTAACTGATAAGATCTCTTGTGAAAATGCTTATTGGGTTGAGGGTCTTAATTATAATCTGTTGAGTGTTGCACAACTTAATAGCACTGGCTATCGAGTGGAATTTCATCACAAGAAGGCCAAAATACTTGATGCCACAGGTGAACTGAGTGGAAGTGGAGAATAGATAAGAGGTAATTTGTTCTATCTAGACCTATCTAAAGAAACATGTATGATTTCACAACTTGATGATATTTGGTTATGGCATAAGTGGCTATGTCATGTTAACTTTGATAATCTGGTAGAAATTAGCAAGAAAAAGAAAGTGAGAGGTCTACCTAGATTGAAGAAACCTGAGAATGTAATGTGCAAAGAATGTCATTTGGGTAAGATGACTAAGTCTAGTTTCAAGAGAAAAACCTTTACTTCTGAGAATGTCTTAGATTTGGTTCATACTTGTATACAACTAAAAATGGTCATCTAGACTATTAGCCCCTTTTGCTAAATCATCAATTACTTGCTCTTGATCAAATCCTAGCTCTATCATTTATTCAATTATTTTCTATGGGCTAACCATCTTATCCTAAGTCTTTATTTATTTAAAAGGAATATTTCCTCCCCTTTTAATAAATAAAAATCCCCCACTTTTCCTCTTATCCTAAGTTGCACAAATAAAGCATTATTCTTATTTTATAAAAAGGGAAAAAGCACTTTTTGTCTCATATGGACACAAAAGTCAACTCCTATTTTCTCATTGGATGATACTTGTGCACATGGATTGCTCCTCTTTTAAGCTCCACCGTTGATTAAATCTTTTGCCTCTTAATCTCCATGGTCCATTCCTCCTCATTTCCTTTAAAAGGAGAGCTCTCTTCTTCATTCTAGATCCTCAACTTTTTATGCTAATGTTATGTTGTAGGTTTTCTAGGTCATCTTGGAGCTTTTGAAGATTTTGAGCATTCTTGGCTTTTGCATCTACATGTTATCATAGTTTCACTTCTTGCATTATCATGGTATTCTTAGCTTAGATTTCCTTTATGCTTTAGATTAATTCATCTAGCTTAACTAGGAGGCTTTGTAATACTTACATCTTTCATTTTCATAGCTTAGCTTGCATTTCCATTTCTAGCATAGCATTGCATTGCATTTTATTTGATTCTTGAGGATATTGGCATTCTTGCCCTTGTCTTCATTTGAATCTCTCATTGCATGGTTTACTAGCAAGGTTATTGGCTTAATAGCTCTAGCTGAGAGCATTCTTAAAAACCCTTGCACTCCATACCTAGGGAGCTATGGATCAATTTTTGAGACCTCATTCTTGAGTGTTCTTGAATGTAATGATTCATAGACGTGTGACACAATTATAGCACACAATATTGACCTTTGTGGACCGATGGGTGTACATAGTTATTGTGGTGCTAGATATTTTATCCTATTTGTTGATGATTATACCAGAATGGTGCATGTAATGTTCTTAAAAAAAAAATCTGATGCTTTTCAATTTTTTAAATGGTATGTGGCCAAGGTTAAAAAAGAGACAGGTAAAAACCTAAAGTGTCTGAGATCTGACCGAGGTGGAGAATTCACATCAAATGAGTTCAATCTATTTTGCAATGATAGAGGGATCAAAAGATGGATGTCTGCACCTAGAACTCCTCCACAAAATAGTATAGCAGAGAGAAGGAACAAATCTATCTTGGACTGTGCACAGACATTAATGATTGAAAAGAATGTTGCATAGAAGTATTGGAAAGAAGTTGTAAGTATAGTTTTTTATACTCTTAATCGAGTATAGATCAAAAAAGGTACAAATATGACACCTTATGAATTATGGCATGGGTATGCACCGAATGTAAAATACTTTAGAATCTTTGGAAGTAAATGCTACATATTGAAGGATAGTAGGAATGGAAAATTTGATGCTAAAAGAGATGAAGGTATATTCCTAGGCTATTCCACAAAAAGTAAAGCTTATAAGTGTCTGAATTCTAACACTACTAAACTTGTGAAAAGTGTAAATGTCAAAGTTGATGAGTATGCAAAGAAAAATTAAGCTGATAGTAATAGGGTACCAGAAGATTACAGATCTTTTGTGTATATAGAGGAAGAAGAGGCAAGTGATAGACCTACACCTGATGTTGAGTCTTGGGTAAGCTATGTTGAGCATCAAGATAACAATGCCGAGAGAGAAGAAGAACATGCTGAGCGATAGGAAGAATCTGTCGAGTATTAGGAAGAGGTGGCTGAGCATTTAGAAGTTGAATCTGACAATATTGTTGGAGAACCTAATGAGATGATTGAAAGAAGAGAAGAACCTATTCTAGCACAATATGCAAGGAGACATCACAAGCCTGAACAAATTATTGGAGATAAAGATATCAAAATTTAGATAAGAAGCAAGGTAAGAGATTCAACATGTTTACTATGTGAATATGAGCCTAAGACAACAAAGGAAGCATTATAAAATGAAGACTAGATAGAAGCAATGAATGAAGAGATTGACCAAATAGAGAAGAATGATACCTGGACTCTGGTGCCAAGACCAAAAGATAAGAATGTCATCAGGACAAAGTGGGTATTTCATAATAATTGAATAAATATGGTCAAATCACAAGAAATAAGGCTAGGTTGGTATGCAAAGGCTATGCACAAGAAGAAGGAATAGATTATGGGGAAACATTTTCCCCTGTAGCAAGATTGGAAGGAGTCAGACCTCTGCTTGCATATGTTGCCTATAAAAGTTTCAAGGTATACCAAATGGATGTCAAGTCTGTATTTTTAAATGGTATACTAGAAGAAGAAGTATATATTGAATAGCCAGAAGGATTTGTTGATCCAAACAGAAGACACGTGGTTTGCAAACTGAATAAAGCACTATATGGATTAAAGCAAGCTCCCAGAGCATGGTATGAGAGATTGCACAACTACCTAATACAGATTGGATTCTCAAGGAAAAATGACACAAGCAATCTATACATGAAAGATGAAGAATGTAAAGGAATCCTGTTAGCCAAAATCTTTGTAGATGATATTATATTTGGTGGACAAGATGCCTTGTGTAATAAATTCTCAAATGAAATGCAAACTGAATTTGAAATGAGTATGTTTGGAGAGATCAAATTTTTTGTTGGTTTGCAAGTATATTAGATGGAGAAAGGAATCTTCATCACCCAGTCTAAATATGTTTATGAGATACTAAAAACCTTTGGTATGGAAGACTCAAGGCCAGTAAGTACTCCCATGGCTACTGGAAAAAAGTTGTCTAAGAATGATGATGTTGTAGAAGTTAACCAAACTTTGTATAGATCTATGATAGGAAAGCTATAGTATGTTGTACATAGCAGACTAGATATTGCATTAGTTGTTGGGATTCTGGCAAGATTTTTTGCCAATCCTAAGGAAACTCACATGATGGCAGTTAAAAGAATCATGAGATACTTGAAAGGAACTGCTAACTATGGATTGTACTACAAGAAGCATGAAAAATTTGAACTGAGAGTGTATACAGATGCTGATTGGGCAAGAAATGTAGATGACAAAAAGAGTACTAGTGGTGGAGCTTTCTTTCTTGGATAGAGATTAGTTTCCTGGACAAGCAAGAAACAAAATTGCATTTCCCAATCTACTGTTGAAGCTGAGTATGTGGCTGCAGCTGTCAATTGTTCAAATTTGATATGGATAAAGCAATTGTTGGTAGGCATGAAAGAAGAAATCACTGAACCAGTTGTCATCTTCTATGACAACACAAGTGCTATCAACATCTCTAAAAACCCAGTGATGCACACTAAAACCAAACACATTGTCATCAAGTATCACTACTTGAGAGAACTGGTACAAGATAAAGAGGTCTGCATGGAATATGATATCTACATCTACAAGATGTATGTTTTTGTTGCTGCTTTGGCATTTTTGTCAAAGAGGGAGATAATGACAGATGAATACACAGAATGAGAAGATCAAGACAATGAGAGAAATTCAATGGATAGTCATGCATGGCTAATAAATTCTATATCAGAATGAAGCTAAGGATATTATACATTTCTCTGATAAATAGATAACAGATAAGTTTTGGATTGGTTGGTAATTCATGTGGTATTCATATGGTGTTTCCATCAATGCCAAAGAGGGAGATTGTTGGAAACTGCAATTGAAGAAATTGTTGTATTGTCATTGATGTCAAACCTTAATTAGTAAGACTATTTCTATTTAAAAAATTATTGTATCTATTTGAGTGTTGCTAAGGGGATAGGCCAGGTTGGTAACAACAGCACCTAAGGAAAGGTTGAGTTATCTTGACACTTCAATGAGTACTTGATTATGTGGCACAATGATAAGACAATGTATTGTTTATCTTAGTAAGAATGAAGACTAAACTGGTAGGCTTAACCGAGCATAAGTGAAGAAATCTAGTTTAAGCTGAGTTTTGTTTGTGTCGACCGAGCTAGTGTATACTGAGTAAAAATAGTGTTGATCGAACACCAGTTAATTGTCAAGGAAGACAGTGTTAGCCAAGGGAATAGTTTATGTAGTGATCAAGCTTTCTAGAGAAGACTGAGAAGTTGGACACAGTATTGACCGAGCATCAGTATTTTGCATTCATTGAAGAATTCAAATTTCCAGTCGACATCGTTGAATTTTTGAATTATGTAAAACGTGTTGACTTTATTTATTGATTGTATGAAAGCATTTAATGCACTATAAAATGTTTTATTGTAAATCTTTAAGAGATTCGAGATATTTCAAAGACAAGCTGAAGAACATAATGTAGGATGGATTCAATGAATCTGACCTAACCGTAAGATCTATGAAGGAGATTAAGCGGTAAAAGATGTATTGACCTAATAGAGGTAGTATTAAGGAAACCTAAGCAAGAGGTTGAAAATACAGAAAGAAGTGAATGCTAGAAGTATTGTTATTGAGTGTCTAAGCAGAAAAGGCTGAAGGAGAAGTGGTGTGATCACTTGAAGGGTTCTGAGCAGATCAATGATGGAGATGGAAAAGGTTCACAGTCAGTAAGCCAGCATATGTGTACAGAATTGGATCTGATATTTGCAAAGTGAGTTGTATGTTTCTTAGATCAATATTACTGCTACTTTCTAACCATTGTAACAGTCAAAATCCTTTTAATAGAGGTTGACCTAACAGTCATAGGTATAAATCCTTTGAACAAGGTTGCATTCTAATGGAGTGTATGTAAGTCCTATAACAAGGCACACTTTTAACAAAGTGGTTGAAATCCTTTAACCGAGTCACACCTGACAATGTGTTTGTAACCTTTGATAGGGTTGGCTTTTCACTGAGCTCACTTCAGAAGAGTGAACATAAAACTAACATGTTACAAAGTGGTTTTTCACAAATTGGGTTTCCACTATAAATCCTAGTGTTGATACTAGTGTGAAGGTTTTGGTTTGAACATTTCTGTGTTTTACAAGTTAGATGCTTTTGGATAAGTGGACTGCACTGTTATATGTTTTTGTTATGCAATCATTAATGATCGAGTAGGTGTTGGTTATTAAATCTAATTTGTTGAAGAGTTTGAAAGATTGTTTTATACATCTAGACCTGAGAACAACTAATTCACCCCACCTCTCTATTGTTCTAAATCATATTAACAATCAGAATAGACTGGATCATTGACAGCAGTTGTTCACATCACATGACAGGAGGAAAAGATAGATTTGTACATCTGGATAAGTACAAAGGCAGAATGGTTAGATTTGGAGACAACACTCATAAACCTATCATAGGTAGAGGTGCTATCACCTTGGATGGAAAGAATAATACTGATGATGTTCTATATGTTTATGGTTTGCAACATAACTTACCAAGTGTTGGACAGTTGCTTGACAAAGGATATCAGTTGGAATTTAAAGACAATAATTGCATCATTAATAAAAAAAGAGTAATGATTGCATCAAGTTCAAAGATAAAAGGTAATGTTTTTTCAGCTTAATTCAAAAGCAAGTTGTTTGGTTGCTAAAGTAGATGACACTTGGTTATGGCACAAAAGACTATGTCACATCAATTTTGACAATATAGTAAAGATAAGCAATGTAAAAGTAGTAAGAGACCTCCCTAGTATTGCAAAACTAGTTGATACAATATGTAGGGAATGTGTGATGGGAAAACATGTGAGGAATTCATTCAGAAGAAAGCATAATTTGGTAGAAAACAAATTGGATCTAGTGCATACAGACGTATGTGGACCAACTCAAACAAGATCATACTATGATGAAAGGTACTTTATTTTGTTTGTTGATGATTATTCTAGAATGATGTGGGTTGTGTTCTTAAAAGATAAATCTGAAGCATTTGAGAAGTTCAAGATATTCAAAGCTAAAGTTTAAAATGAGTCTGGATTAAAGATTAAATGTCTAAGATCATATAGAGGAGGAGAATTCACCTCGGATAGATTTTATGAGTATTGCAAAGAACACGGGATAAAGAGATAGCTAAGTGTACCTAGAACCCCTCAACAGAATGGAATTTTAGAAAGAAGAAATAAGATCATACTTGACACATCGTGCACTATCATGATTGAAGGAAAAGTTGCACATGCCTATTGGAGAGATGCAGTCAATACTGCAGTCTATACTATCAATAGGATTCAATTAAGTCTAGGCACATACAAGACACCTTATGAGATATGGTTTGGGAATGTACCTATAGTAAAATACTTTAGAATCTTTGAAGCAAGTGCTACATCAAGAGAGATGAAGCTATTGGAAAGTTTGATGCAAGAAGCGATGAAGGTGTTTTTCTTGGTTACTCTACTAAAAGCAAAGCTTATAGATGTTTTAACTTAAGATCGAAGAAGATCATTGAAAATGCTCATGTAAAGATTAATGAAAATTTTATGATTCAAGAGAAATATCATGATTATGTACCTATGATTGAAGAAGAACCTAGTCCTATCAGTAGAGAAATAGTTGTTGAAGAAATATTTGACAGCATTGATGTATTATTCAATTATCTTGAAACAATTGAAGAAGAAGCACATAAGATAGATGAGATAGTCACACCTAATGTTCCAAAATTCACATCTAGATACCATTCAAAAGAAGATATCATTGGAGATCAAAACAAAAAAGTCATGAAAAGATCAAAGACAAAAAGTTCAACAGTTGATGAAGTGGTATGTTTAATTTCACAAATTAAACCCTTAAGTGTTGAAAATGCATGTAATGATTCAGATTGGAATAAAGCAATGAAAGAAGAGCTAGATTAAATAGTTAATAATGATACATGGGAATTGGTTCCTAGACCAAGTGACAAGAATGTGATTAGAACCAAGTGGATATTCAGAAACAAGATGAATGAAGATGGTACAGTAGTAAGGAACAAAGAAAGACTAGTATGTAAAGGATATGCGCAGAGAGAAGGAATTGATTATTTTGATACATTTGCCCCTGTAAGCAAATTGGAAGCCATAAAGTTATTTCTAGCCTATGCAACATTCAAAAATTTTAAAGTATATCATATGGATGTCAAGTCAACATTCTTGAATGGAGAGTTGAAGGAATAAGTCTACATAGAGCATCCTTAAGGATTTACTTTATCGGACAAACCTGATATGGTATGTAGACTGAAGAAAGCCCTTTATGGACTTAAGCAAGCCCCTAGAGCATGGTATGAAAGACTAGATGGTTACTTGACTAAGATTGGATTCAAGAAAGGATTCATAAGAGAGACACCTGAAGGATTATTACTAGTTGTGATTTTTTTTTATGACATTATTTTTTGTGGTAATGAGAAGCTTAGTGCAGAATTTGCTAAAAAGATGCAAAGAAAATTTTAAATGAGCATGATTGGACCTATCAAGTACTTTTTGGGACTGAATATGTAGCAGATAGACAAAGGTATTTTCATTAATCAGTCTAAGTATGTGAAAGAAATATTGAAGAAGTTCAAGATGGATGATTGCAAGCCAGTGAGTATCCCTATGATAACAAGAAGCAAGCTTTCAAAAGAAGATGATTATATAGTAGTAGACAAGACCCTTTATAAGTCTATGATTGGTAAACTCATATATCTTACTCAACCTAGACCAGATATTTCTAATGTAGTTGGTATTGTTGGAAGATTTGCAGCAAAACCTAAACAAAGTCATCTTATGGTAGTAAAGAGGATATTTAGATATTTGAAAGGAGCTATAGGTTATGGTTTATGGTATCCTAATTTAGAGAATGTAAAACTTCATGTATATATAGATGCAGATTGGGTAGGTTGCGTTGATGATAGGAAGACCACATCAGGAGGAGCAATATTTCTTGGAGATATACGTGTTACTTGGACAAGCAAGAAGCAGAATTGTATTTCTCAGTCCACAGCAAAAGCAAAGTATGTAGCAGCAGCATTAAATTTCTCTACAATTGTGTGGATCAAGAAAATGATAAAGGATTCTAGAATTCAGATTGATTACCCTATTGTTATTCATTGTGACAACACTATCACTATCAATATGTCAAAGAACCCTATGATGCATGCAAAGAAAAAACACATTAAGATAAAATATCACTTCCTAAGAGAAAAAGTTGTAGACAAAGAAGTAAAATTGATTATGTGAGCACAAAAGAATAGCTAGCAAACATTTTGACAAAACCTTTACCGAAGGATACATTTGAGTATCTCGGGGAGAATCTGGGATTAATTCCCTTCCATGGATCTAATTAGAGTTTGCAGTAGTGCATCAGTCCTCAATGACTAATAAATGGTTGACTACTCTACTTCAGGAGGTACTATACCTGTACTTATTTTTTTTTGTCACCATTTGCCACTGATGTCAAAGGGGGAGTATATAATCATGAAAAACAAAATAGTTGATTCATTCTAGAAAGGGGGAGTATGTAGTAGTAAGGAGAGTATATAGCAGTTGATATTCAGAGCATTCAGCAGTAGATGGAGGATTCATCTTTGGGGGAGTTTTATTGAGGAAATGGAGAATATTATAAAATAATTGTACGTTTGGATTGGTTGTGTTTTTCATTCCATATGTTGCCATCAATGCCAAAGGGGGATATTGTTGGAGATTTTCCAACAAACCAGTGTTGACTGTATGTTTGTCATTGATGACAACATATGGTAAGTAGTGTGCATTGAAGTCTTATGTAGAGAGCCTTGAGCATATGTTTATTAGATATTTTATCAGCATGATATCATAGACACAAAGGTTGATTCTAAGTGCAGACAGTTGTGTAGTTGTTTGTATCAGTAGTGTTCCTGACAATGTTACAGGTAGAACTTGGTATGTGCTTTTTAGTATGGTTATGATGGAGCCTTGTGCATTTATATTTGTGTTGAAGACATGTTTATGATGTTATGTTCATGGATGCAGAGTCAATTGTGTAGTTGAAGTTGAGTAATGATGTTTCTATTTGTGAGTTACAGTTTCTTGAGTTTATCTGATGGAGATGATAGTGTTTATATTATTTTAGTCGTTGCACCTATTATTTTGATATGCATGTTTGGTTTCATGTTTGGTGATGAGTTAAGAATGTTTGGTTGAGAGTGCATGATGTATTTCAGCATGAGAATAAAGTTTCAGTTGATTTGGTGGAGCTGACTGTATGAAGTGACGTGTCTACTCATATTGACTTGTGCGGTCCTATTTGTGTTGCATGCTTGGTTTAGCCATTGGAGATGTTATTGAAGAGTTATATTGTTTCTCTATTATGATTTCAAGGAAGTTATAATAGGCTGAATTGATTATATCATTTGGATAAAGATACTTATAGCTAGTCAGTTGTGATTTCTAAGTGTGATTGTAAGAGCAGAACAAAAGATGTGAATATACTGAGATAGCCAATCATCATTTGATGATCTATGTGAAGAAGAAGAGAGTATAAGCTATTCATTGGAATTGATCAAGAAAATAGGTCTACTTTCTAGTTCACCAAGATCTAGATGTAGTGTGCTCCTAGACAGTGTGTCCTCACCTTTAACAAGGTTAATTGTAAAATACTCCTAACAAGGTCCGACCTTTGACTAGATCACTATACTTCATGCATTGTAAAGATCAACTCCTAACAGGGTTGTAAGATATTCTAACAGGGATCATTAAACTCTAGTGTAGTTTATAGTGAGTGCTAATTCCCATTGGGGTTTTTACCTATTTGGGTTTTCTTGAAACCAAAATTGTGGTGTTGTGTTAAGTGTTATCAAAAATAAGTGATCAAACTTACAAAAATCAAGTAAAACTCTGCTTAAGCCTAGAAGGGGAAAAACTGACTACATCCCTTCCTAACCCATCCTAACCTTCCCTAAACCTTACTAAACTTCCCTAAACCATTAATAAACAATAAAATATACCATAATACAATATCACAAGAGATCACAAACTCCCAAGAAGGATTTTTAAAATAAAACTATACAAACACATTCATAAATCTTCCTGAATGCATAATTTGCAAAACATGGAAAAACAAACCTAATGTATTTCCTTATCAGTCAATAGTTTATCTAAATTATAAAAATAAATATATTATACACACACACATACATAGGGAAGAAAATAGATTCATCTCAGGTCCAGACCCTACTAGAGTCCTGTGGAGAATCCTCTCAAAAATTGGAGCACGCCACTGCAACTTCCAAGCTTTGAGAACTGGTGAGATGGTTTCTTGTTGGATAGAAAATTCTCCAACAAAAAATCTTCTCTTCCTCAAATAAATTCCCAAGTTCCCTTACTGACAAAAATGATGACTTGAAAAATGTAGAGAAAATCTCCAAAGTTAAGTATTTCTCTCAAACTTCTAAATTTATCCCCAAATCTCCTAATCTCTCAAACTCCTCTCTGAATAATGATTTATCCTCCAAACTATATGGTTGGAGGAGTTTCTTTACAGGAAGCAACCTCTCCAACTATTATATTTGGTTGAGAAATTAATCAACTCTCCCCATAAACAAATATTAAAGCCTTTTAATAATTCTAATTAACTTATTCCCTAAATAAGGCTATAACAAGAAAAGGGAGCACAAAAGCTCTCAAGTAACACACATAGCCCAATTGGAAACAAACTAGCCTATCTTCTAGGAGGTCTCAGGTTCAAATCCCTTATATAGGTAGTTTTACCAAAGGAACTTCCTTTTTACTCTATTATTATTTTTATTTAATAAACTTTACTTAAATATTAAAGAAGCCATTACACAAACAAGTAAAAACACATAGATAATAATATTTATATATACATAGGTATATATGTGTGCACCCACATATATGCATACATATATAATGTACATCCATATATATATATATATATATATATATATATATATATATATATATATATATATATATATATATATATATATATATATATATATATATATATATATATATATATATATATAGTGTGTGTGTGTGTGTGTGTGTGCTAAGGAAAGCACCTTCATAGGGTTAGTATTACAAATAAATGAATAAATCAACTAAATTACCACAAAGAGTAAGCTATTTCAACAAATAAATGACAATTAAGCACTCTACGGATCTTTATTTAGGGATGCTAATGCAAAATCTCTCAGCAAGCTTCCATTAGTGATAGTCCTAAAATGAGAATGAATGATAAAGTAACTAAAAATTTCAATTCCAAATGAAATTAGCCTTAATTAGTCCTAGATTTGCCTTTCTAGCTATAAATTGCAAGAGGTTTGATGCTATTCTTAGATTTGTGGATGATTATTGATTGAATTATGCCTTGCTTTTATATATTTTGGCAAGGGTATGGGGTGTGGTTGATTTGATCATGATTAGGTGAGGGTTAAGTCCATGGTTCCACCTTGGGAGACCATTTATATATTTTGTCCTCAAAGCTTGGGACCAAAGGACAAAATGAGTGGACAAGATGCATTCTCCAAGTGAGTGATTGAGATTTGATTTAGGCTTGATCCATGTAAGCTCAATCCTTAAATCCTATTGGTTGATGAATTTTCCTCCCATTTGGTGGTTGAGGGAAAATAGGATTTAATTAATTGAATTTAATTAATATTTTTAGCCATGTGTACCCCTTGAATGGGTTGATTTGATTTAAATGAACTATGTAATTAACTAGATTAATTATACAATTGATTGATTTATCATGATTTATTTGATTTAAGTTGAATTTATGACTTTTGATTTTTTAATTAAATTGAATTATGGCTTGATTTGAATTTTAATTTGATAAATGCTTGATTTGATTCAATTGCTCTGATTTTCACCTTGATTGTTCACTTGATTTATCTTGTCCAATTTTAGGTGATTACAAATGCCCCTCTTTGAGTTGACATGCGAAGCGTGTTGCTTCAAAAAATTTCATGATCATCCTTGATATGTGTAATACCCCAAAATTGGCATCTTGCTATCTTAACCAATTTTGTTGCATTTAGTCTTGTTCTATCAATTCTAAATCATCAAAGTCCTATTGTACTAGGCAATTATGTCTTCTGATTGACTTTACTTGACTTAGTGTCAAATGCAGAAAACCTTAAATTTTCATCAATCACATATCATATTTAATTCCTAAATATCAACTATAATTGGCTAAATAAACCCTATGATCGATTAATTTAATTACAAAGTCCTAGCACTTTAATTAAATTAAATCCACCCTCTTTACCTAAAACACATGAAAAAGGAATTAAATAAATATTTAGTTTTAAATAAATATCCTCATCTCAATAAATGAAATTAATTATTCAAATAATTGAGAAAATCCACTTATGAGGCAATATTGTATTTATTTAAATTAATTATTCTTTCCAAATCTTCTCTATAGTTCAGAAAAGGAAATTTTGAGTTAATTAAGAATTCAAAAAATGAAATAAAACAGTTAAAGCTCCACACAGATAAAAACAAAAAGTTGACTGCCTCTTTGCAGGACACTTTCTATTTTGAACTGAACTCTCATTCAATCTTCACCATTTGTCTGATTCAATCTCGACCGTTGATTGAACCTGGGATTCTATAAAAGAACCCTCATTTCTCATTCAAAGGATCCAACTTCTTGAGCAATGAAGTGTTGTCGCATTGTTATCAGAACTCATTTGCATTCAAGGTTTCATTTCTTAGCATAATCTTTATTTCTAGATTAATATATCATGTTTAGCTTAATGATGCACTTCATTTCTTAATCTGGTTTGCTTTCATTGTTCTTAGATTAATTTCATCATTTCTAGATTAATCTTGCATGCTCATTGTAGAATAATCTACATTCTACTTTCAGTTAAATCCTCCATTCTAGTGTTAGTCTATGGTTGCAGGACTCTCAATTCTAAGAGCAATTTCAAACCCTACCTGGATAGGAGGCAACAAGTCGAATCATCCAAACATGCGAGATGAATAATCTCATATTCAATCTTGGCTGCAACTAGTGAACAATGACTATGTTGAAGTGTGGAGCTAAATCAGAGGCCCATATTTAGTTCATACATTTCTGGCACCCACCGTGAGGTAGGTAAATCAATTTATGGCCTCAATGTATTTCATCGTATTTTAAAGTTTTTGACAAAAATTTTCATTATGTATGTACTTCCATACACCTTTGTACGGATTCTTGCACAAAGATTCTCACTGTATCGCGTGAAGTTTTGCTGGTCTTAGCATTTCCTCACATGAAAAAAGGTGCTTTCTCGCATGGGACTGTATACCTACTCGTGCAAAATTTTGTATCCAGAGACTTAAAATTTGTAGATTTGTACTTTCAATTTGTTATTTCCTGATATTTGTTGTTTTTTTGTGGATTTTCCCGATTCTGCCTTTCGAAAACAACGTTATACTGGATTGCAGAGCTTTGGACTTGAGGTGATTTGCTACAATCTCTATAACACTTCGATTTTGGACATTAAAATGAATCTCTCACGTGTTTGGCTTGAGTGTTTCCTACTTTGATAAATCATACTTTGATTTTGGGCTCTAAAAATAATCTAGATTTACTTTTTGCATATCTATTTCACATAGTAAATAGGCCCTATGAACACTATTTGTGGCATTCTTGAGCGAATGGGCTTCATTCACTTGTTTTTCATGCAAAGCTCTTCTTGACGATAGAACCCCTTGTAGGTAGGGAAGGATTTGTTATCATCTCATGGTCTTACTTAGTCTTTGTCTTTAGTCTTTAGTGGTACATTCTCTCTTGGTCCCACTTAGAGAGATTGGTAGCCATTGTTGTTGACATACAAACCTTGGTGAGGTGGTTTCAACTTAGCGGGTCAATTAATCGGTCTGCTATGTCTAGGTGAGGTGAAGAGGCTAGAGGATTATGCTCTGTTCCCTTTTGGGTGCATCAGAAACTCAAATCATTAAATCTGAACTAAGTCCCCATGTGTTCCATTTTGTGAGTCTCCTTATTAGAGAGGGTTAATCATAGTGGACATTCCCTTTATTGGGTCAACCACGTGGATGAAACTTCAAGTGGTAATAGTCATTTTCATTGTGGTAGCAACAACCGCTATATAAATGTCCTTGTGGAAGAAATCTCCATAGGTGTAGTTTCTTGTTGGGCTATCAGATCTCCTCAGCATCTCTGATTGATTAAATTTTTGGAATGTGTCAAAACCCCAATGCGCCTAGATTGGAGTTTTCCCTCTTGAGATTGTAAAAGTTGTAGAGTTGACCATTACTATGAACCGTCGTGCAACCAACTTTTTATTTTCTAAGACTATGTGTGTGACTAAAAAAGATTTTGAGAACATACATAAGTAACACTCTTAGGGAATAGAATACTATGTCACATATTATTGTTCATGCGCAAGGTTGCTTTGTCCCTTGCTCATTGTTTGAAGACATTGTTTGCTTGAAATCCCTGATTGTTGTCTTATGTGCCTGATCATGATAGAAATCTATTGATGCATGTAGAAGTTGAGTTTGCTAATGTAAATTGTCTAAAATTTGTCTGAAATCTAGATATTTTATCAGAGAACAGCCAGTGTTGTGTCTCAAAATCTGTTCCTATCTCAAAAACCATGTCAAACTGTCAAACTTTGTTCTTTTTTCATGCAAGATTTTAGTTTTTTGTGCATTTCCTCACGCAAGACAGCAAATCTTTGTGTGCAGTTTGGCATTTCCTCACGCGAGATTGCACTTCTTCATACAAAATTGTCCCCTGATTTTCAAAATAGTGAGCTTATTCTCGTCAACTAGTCAATTTTCTATCTAATCTCATTTTTGTCTAAGGTATGTCTGCTTGTTTTCCCATTGTCCATAGTCTTAAACTGGATGTCTTGGGCTAAGCACCATGTGATGATTGCTTAAACTCACCTTGTCTCTCTTTTATATGTCATTTTCTACTATGTTCTTGTACCTTGTGACGCGATAGTCACATCTTGGTTGTTCTAGCCTTATTCCTAACTATTCATGTCGGGTGCATTTTACTCATATCACTCTTTGCTATTCTAGAGACAGAGTTCTGAGCATAACCTCTCTTGTTACTTAATCCTCATCTATGACTGTTGCAACTTGAAGTAGCCATGTATTCCCCATACATATTGCTAGACAAGGTAGAGGTAGACCTCGCCACCTTTGACCATGATTATACATCTTGCACACTTGTCCGCTAGCCAAATGGTAGACTCCAGTCTTATCTAGGTTACTCCCATCCAAGCTACTAAACATTCTACTGATCCTAATTGGGGGCCATTAGCTAATATCTCCCACATCCTAAATATTCCTTGGGGTATGCCCATTCTCACCTACTCTACTGTTGCTGCTACTAGCCAAGCTCCCGCTACTAAGGATTCTCCTCCTATAATAGATGACAGTGATGAAGAAGATCTACCTCCTACAATGTCTATATCTGACTACATCAGGTAGTATCATAACATCAAGTCAGACTCAAAGGAAAATGAACAGGATTCCTTATCTAATGCTACTTTTATAAATTTATAATACAAGTTGATGTTATACAAAAATATGCTCCTCCTACCATCTTTGAAAGAGGAAAAAACTCTAAATCTCAAGATCAAGAAATTTATGATGATCCTTCCCATCCTTCTGTGGAAATCATCCCTATGGCTCCTAGGCCATCTACTTCAAGCTACACTTCAACTGCTCCAACAAATCATGGGTACATAAGATCCCATCCTATTATAGCTTCATGGAACATTGGTAGATCTAGAATTGAAATAGTTCCTATTCATTCACTATTTCCACCTGAAGAGGGACCTAGCTCTTAGAATTGACCATCTTGGTTAGTCTCACATAATGTTCCTCTAAACTTATCTGACTTCTAGGACAACTCACAATCGACAATGTTTTATGGAAGATAACTTTCTTGATCTATCTGATTCATTCATGAATGATGAGGATGATGTTGATATCTTTGCACTTGAGCACATCCCATCAACTTCTCTTCCACCCTCCTCCCTGAGATAAGTGGCTTGCCCACTTCCCACTCCATTTCTCCACCTAATCTAGTCGTATTAACCTCATTCATCCATAATTCCTAAGTCTTTGGAAGTAACTTGGATTTCTAACATCAAAAAAATTAAAATCCACCTATATCCCAAAGTCACTATGTCCCGTCTAATCGACATGTGACTATGAAGCAAAGAAGGCAATGTTCAAAGATCACAAAGATCTTCAAAAAAAAGAAAAAAAGATATAATCAAAACTAAAAATGGGTCTCAAAATCCATCTTACAATAATTCCAATCAAAAACATCTTGAAGTAAAATAAAAAAATCAAAGGTTATGTGGATTCCCAAGCTAAAAGACTTGGATATCAAAATAAAATAAAAGTTGTTATTCAAGCTTCCAAATTCTCACACCTCCCTCCATGTCACCATCCTTTCCTCTCATACTTCATACTCTTCATTCTATCTTGCCTATCCCAAAGTGCATATTGGTATCTCCTCATTTCTAATGACATGACTAAGAGAAATCTAGAATGTGCTCTCCTTAAGCATTTAGAGTGTGGGAAATATGACAAAGAGTTAAGATATGTCCAAAAGGATATTGTGGGTCTCACTTAAGTGATCTTTCCTTGACTATGGATCTCTTGATAGTTGGATACTACTGGCTGGATCCCCTGATCACTACTATAGCATCTTGTCCTGCTCCTGAAATTTCTCAAGTTGACTACTACTATACCAATTGAGGTTAAGATTCCTACTTTGTGAGTCTCTCTGAAAGGCCTCATCATTGATGAAGACATTAGAATATCCCAGCTACAAGAGCCAGAACTACAGGATAAATATCGGCAAGTAGCATTCGATCATCTCTGAGCATATCAGAAGTGAATGTCCAAGAGCTACAATAAGAAAGTAAAATTGATGGACTTTCAAGTGGGTGATCTCATCCTGAGAGAGAACCCTAAGAATCAACAACAATGGATTCATAAGGGAAAGTTTGAACCAAATTGGCTTGGTCCATATATTGTTACTATAGCATTTGGGTCTAGTGCACATCAACTCTCTACTACTAAAGGAGAACAACTCAAAGAGCCAATCAACACTCTACATATGAAGTGATTCTATAGTTGAGACATCATCAGAATGCTCCATGTACATACTCTATTTTGAAAAATCCTAAAAATTGCAAAAAATCCTTAAAAAATGATCATCTGAGTGAAAACCTAGTAAACAAGCGCTTTGATGCATCAACCAAAAAATAGAAAATTTGAAATACAAAAAAAAATCAAAAAGATAAAAATACAAAAAAAATAAAAAAATAAAAAAATGTGCTATTGATGAAAACCTAGTAAACAAGCGTCATGGTAGAAAAAGCAATAAATTCCTGCCAAGACGATGAAAACCTAGTAAATAGGCACCTCTTGTTTTGCAATGCTATACCTCTTGCAGCACCACTTGGCCCTGTACAGTTGCTTTCCTATTTTCCTACTTTAGTTTGCTAGCTCATGCACTCACTCTTAGTTACCTTTGAAACTATGCTCAAATTTATATGGATTGAAACTAGTCACACTTGGGGTCACCCTTCCTAGTCTAGGAGGCATTGTCCTATCTTTTTGGAGGATCTTCCTCACATTAGTCACCAGTGGTTCTCACTTTGTCTGCCTACTAATGCTTAGCTATAAGATCTTCCTTGTATCAGTCACCAGTGGTTCCCATTGTGTCTACCTACTGATACTTAGTTAGCACTATGATCTCTCTTTGAGGTTCTCTCTTGCATCAATCAATAGTGGTTCTCACTGCATCTGTCTACTATTGTTGTCCTATTGAGACCTTCCACATACAATATATACTTTTGATCCAACATCAATCCACTGAAACTAAAACTAAACTTGTGACTCTCTGAGATATGCTGAGCTTTTCTTTTTGTGTGCTTGTCTTTTTTTTTCTTCATCATTCTTCCTCAAGCAACTCCAGGATGTCTATCTTGACCGAGAGATGCGAAGATTGGGGCCATGATCTTTTCTTTGCTTTCTGTTTGATGGTTTAGTTCCAATGATCCAAGAGATCCATACAAAATGGGTTTCCACTATGAGAGCCTCTATCTCATGTTAGACAGCCATGTGTACCTCAAATACTTTTATATGGAAACTTTGGTGAGGTTGGTTCTTCTCCTTGTCTATTTGAGTGACTTCTTTCTGCTACAAGTAAACTTTCAAAATGCTCGTCCTGCGAAGTGAACGTAAGGGTCACTATGAGCATTATTAGTATGCTTATCAATCACTTAGAAAAAGAAGGAACTCTCATGTGTCAGGTATGTTTGTACACAAGAAACATTTAGGTCATCCTAGCAACTGTTCTTTGATGCTTATGTTTACTTGCTAAAATAAAAGGAATAGGTGTTCTGGTCATTCTGGCTTCTTCTCCCTTAATGTTTACACCTCATTCTAACAAATCTAAGACTAATGTCATATTCATATTCTCATGATTTTCATATCAGTGAGATTTGTATGACATCCTATGACTATCATATGCCAAAAGCTCTGTGATGATAACTATCTAATGGGTCCAACAACCAAGTCCTAGGGATTGCATTTAGCTTAGGCTTGCATTTTCATTCTAGATGTGCATTGCAAAATTATTCAATGATCATTTCTTTGCACTCTCCTAGATTTGTACAAGGTGGTTCTCATCCCACATCCCGACTTCATCATGACTACACAAGTTTTTTGGATCAAAATCAAAATCTAACACTTCTACATAGCTCAAAATTGCATTTTAAAATTTCTCGGATGGACGTGATCGGATGCTTGTGCATTCAACCTTCTGATGTCATATTCTTGACAGAATCACATCTCATCATCACTTTCTTGACTTCTTCAACTTTTTCATCAAAAGTCAACTTTGGTCAAACTTGGTCAAACTTAGTCAACCAGACCTCCAAATCACTCTAGATCACTTCTAAATCTTCTTGATTCTTCTATAATATGTTCTGAGTTCTTCTAGACCTCTGATTATATCTCTATATGCAACCTATTACTGTCAATCACCCTTTATGACGTGTCATCTTTCAATTTCTCTCTCAAGGGGGCAGGATGATTAAATCATTGAATCTCATCGAATCAATTCTCAAATCAATCTAATCTAAATCAAAAGTCCTCATTGCCAGGGGCACCTCATCACTTGGGGTATGTTCAGTTTTGTGTACCTCACAATCAAAATTAGATGTTCCACGGTCTTGAATCACTAGGGGCATCTCTATGCCTTGCATCTTGTCATCATACTACTAGGTATCTGAGCAATCTAACTTGGATCCCTAAGGATCAAGCTTTGTTCTAGAGATGGTTCTCAAAATATCTTTAGGTATCTAAGCAATCTAACTCAGATTCCTGGGAATCAAGCTTCATTCTGGAGATGATTATCAAAATCCCTATTGGGTATTGGAGCAATCTAACCCTAATTCCTGAAAGTCAAGCTTCATTCTAGAGATGGCTCTTGAAATCTCTTTTTACTGGTATCGAGGCAATCTAACCTAGGTATTAGAGGACTAAGCTTCATTCTGGAGATAGTCCTACAAATTTGCATCGGTTATCATTTAATCGATGGGTATTGGGGCAATCTAACCCTGACTCCTAAAGATTGATCCTCATTTTGGGGACAGTCTTACTAAAATGGTAATTTGACTGATGTCTTTGCAATCTAACTTAGAATTCGTAGAATCACGCTTTGTTCTAGAGATGATTCTTGAAATCCCTATTAGGTATTGGGGCAATCTAACCCTAATTCTTGAAAGTCAAGCTTCATTCTAGAGATGGCTCTTGAAAGCTCTTTTTACCTGTATTGGGGCAATCTAACCTAGGTCTCGGAGGACTAAGCTTCATTCTGGAGATAGTCCTAAAAATCTACATCAATTATCATGTAATTGATGGGTATCAAGGAAATCTAACCCTGACTCCTTAAGATTAAGCCTTGTTCTGGGGACAGTCTTACTAAAATGGTAACCTGATGAAGGTCTTCGCAATCTAACCTAGACTTCGGAGAATCAAGCTTCATTCTAGAGATGGTTCTACAACTTGATCTGATCAATGTCTTGGCAATCTAACCTTGACTTTTGAGGGTTATGCTTCATTCTAGAGATAATCTTGAAAATCTCATCAATTGTCACATTCAGACTATTCTTTGAATCAATGCATTGCTTGCACATCGATTCAAAGAGGGGCAAAATGTAATACCCCAAAATTGGCATCTTGCTATCTTAACCAATTGTGTTGCATTTAGTCTTGTTCTATCAATTCTGAATCATTTAAGTCATATTGTACTAGGCAATTCTGTCTTCTGATTGAATTTACTTGACTTAGTGTCAAATGCAGAAAACCTTAAATTTGCATCAATCACATCATATTTAATTCCTAAATATCGACTATAATTGGCTAAATAAACCCTATGATTGATTAATTTAATTACAAAGTCCTAGAACTTTAATTAAATTAAATCCACCCTCTTTAGCTAAAACACATGAAAAAGGAATTAAATAAATATTTAGTTTTAAATAAATATCCTCATCTCAATAAATGAATTTAATTATTCAAATAATTGAGAAAATCCACTTATGAGGCAATATTGTATTTATTTAAATTAAATATTCTTTCCAAATCTTCTCTGTAGTTCAGAAAAGGAAACTTTGAGTTAATTAAGAATTCAAAAAAGGAAATAAAACAATTAAAGCTCCACACAGATAAAAACAAAAAGTTAACTGCCTCTTTGTAGGAAACTTTCTATTCTGAACTGAACTCTCATTCAATCTTCACCGTTCGTTTAATTCTATCTCAACTATCGATTGAACTTGGGATTCTATAAAAGAACCCTCATTTCTCATTCAAAGGATCCAACTTCTTGAGCAATGAAGTGCTGTCGCATTGTTATCAGAACTCATTTGCATTCAAGATTTCATTTCTTAGCATAATCTTCATTTCTAAATTAATATATCATGTTTATCTTAATGATGCACTTCATTTCTTAATCTAGTTTTCTTTCATTGTTCTTAGATTAATTTCATCATTTCTAGATTAATCTTGCATGCTCATTCTAGAATAATCTACATTTTACTTTTGGTTAAATCCTCCATTCTAGTGTTAGTCTATGGTTGCAGGACTCTTGACTTTGAGAGCAATTTTGAACCCTAACTGGATAGGAGGCAAGAGGTCAAATCATCCAGATAGGTGAGATGAATAATCTCATATTCATTCTTGGTTGCAACTGGTGAACAATGACTATGTTGAAGTGTGGAGCTAAATCAGAGGCCCATATTTAGTTCATATAATATGAATTCTTGATTTTGTCGATGGTCGATTTTGATGTTTGGTATAAGATGCAAATTTTGATGAAGTTTGATTGGATTTTATGTCCTGATGGTCGATTTGATGATGAATTATCTGATATGATGTCTGATTTGATCTAATTCGATGTTTGATGCCCCTTTCGATTGATAAGCGAAAAAAAATTTGGTAAAAGATTACGCTTTGATTTGGTGGTCATGCCCTTGATTTGATGATACTGATGTCATTCCTAATTATCCGAGTGTATGCCCCCTTAGAAATGAAATGAAATTTGATATTTGTTTGAAAAATATGTTGGTTTAGGTCAATTTTGCGTTAATTAGGTCAATTTGTAATGAATTTTGATTTCATTTTTGATAATGTATTTGCATTTGTTTGATGACACATGCCCCTAATTTGGCAGAATTAGTGAAAAATTTAGGTCCCTAGTCATTTTCTAGTCTAAGATGCCCTTTTTAGGTCAAAATGGCCTATATATAGGGGTAAAAAGTAATTTTTACTATTCATTTTCACTCTCCCTTTTGACTTTTCCTCTCTTACCCTTCTGAGCTTTGTCGCCATGGTTATCTCGATTCGCAAGCACCGGTTCGAACAAGAGCACCGATACTTGCGGCCACCGACCTATGGTCCTCTAGTATGTACTCGATCAACTTAGTTTATCAATTTAATGCATTTTAATTTAAAAAAATTGAACTTTTCTAAGAAAAACCCTATTTTTTTCTTTTTGCAAATTAAATAGCACATTCAATCATTTTAATAGCATGTACACCCATGTTTTAGCACTTCCACAATTTTTCACAGTGCATCCACAACTTTAAGTTGGGCGTACACATGTTAGGATTAGGGCACCTTTCGCATTCAAAATTTTCTTTGGTGCATACAAATTTAAGTGCACTTTTGAATTTTTAAGTAGCGCTTACAGGTTATCTTTTAGTGCATACACTTTAAAGTTGCGCTTTTAAACTTTTCTTTTGTGCATTCAATATTTTTAGCCGCGCTTTTGCCTTTTAGTGCTTTTAATCATTAAAATAGCACTTTTATCCTATTTGGTAAAAAAATGCAAATTACTTGGTTAGTTTTCCAAACCATCCAATGTCGTCAATCAATCAATTGGCTTAGGTAACAAGCTTAATTTGGTAGCAAGTCATAGGATATCAGTTTGAGCCAATTTATTTTGAATTTTTGATTGTCAATCTCAATTTAGATGATGGGTGATGATAAATTTTCCATCCTCTCTGAATAGAATCGGGAAAATTGATTTTGGTTTGATAATTTTTAAATGTTTGATTGACTTAGGATGATTTAAAAGATAATGATTTCAAATACTGATGTGTTTAAGCTTAATTTTTGCAGGCTAAGCTTAAGTCACTCACCATTAGAGGTTTATATCTGTTTCCCTTCCAGATGATTAATGACTTGAGCGATCTAGATCGTCAGCTCATTGGCATATGTGGTCTTTCCTTTCTCCTTGTTCTACCTCGATTCCAAGTGAATCGGAGACTTATCATAGCTATGGTAGAGAGGTGGCATTCTAACCATAATACATTTCATTTTCCCATGGGAGAGATGACTATCACTCCTGAGGATGTGTATTGCATCCTCCGCATCCCCACCCACAGAGAGTTAGTTTATTATGATCACATATACAATGGCACAGCTTGTCGACAAGTATTTAAGGATGATACTATCAAAGATGATAGTATTCAGTGGGCTCAATTCCCTTCCTTTCTAGTTCTTCCTGTGGTCTTCAGAACTCTGATTGGTAGCTTCCTCATTCCAGATCGTTGAGGGCATGTTTTCGTAATTGGATGGGGGAACATTTTTGAGGATCTAATTACCCAGCCTCACCGATTTGATTAGGGCACCTGTGTTTTTGCATAGCTATATCATGAGTTGCATTCAGTTGTGTAATGTCATGGGGGGACTCTATTTGTAGGGGTTATTGTGCTATAGTTGTGGACCTAGGAGCACATCCCAGTAACTAGACCTATCTCTATCAGGCATCATGATCCTAGGTGGCCATTTGCATGGATGTATGAGGTGATGGTTGTCCAGGCCCACTTGGGCAAGCTGGATTACTAGAGGCGTATCATTGATGATGTAGATCAGGTCATATGGTAATTGTATATTGGTTGCAAGGCCTAGCTAGAGGTTGCATCTGAGCTTCCATTCATGTGTATGCCTAGGTGGATGATAGGGTGTACTTGTTAGGAGTAGTCCCAAGAGATAACTGATGGGGGGGTGAATCAGTTATCTACAAGATTCAATTCTTTATCCAATTAAGTATACTTAAACTTTAAGCATAAAAAAAATGAAAGAACACTTGAACACAACACTAATATTTTGGTTACGGGGAAACCCAAATATTTAAAAACCCTGGTGGGAATTAACACCTACTAATAAACTACACTAGTGTATAATGATCCTTGTTAGAAGATCTTACAACCCTATTAGGAGTTGATCTTTACAATGCAATAAGTACAGTGACCTAGTCAAAGGTCAAACCCTGTTAGGAGTCTTTTATGATTAACCCTATTAGGGGTGAGGATGCACTGTCCAAGAGCTCACTCCTCAAAGGGGTGAAGGCTGCAACCTTCTGAATAATAGATACACACTATATCTAGATCTTGGTGAACTATGAGGTAGACTTGTTGTCTTGATCAGTTCTAATGAATAGAACAATCAATCTTCTTTGTCACATAGACCTCTTCTTGATGACACAACACTTCACACTCTCTTCTCTGCTCTTGTCTCTATGCCATACTTCTAGCAATCACAAATGACCAGCTATAAGTATCCTTCCTCTAAATGATTTAATCAAGTTGGCCTATTAGAACCATCTTGAAATCATATTAGAGAAACAATAACCCTCTCCAATAATATTTCTATCAGCTCTACTAAGCACGCAACACAAACTGGGACCTGTCCAAATCAATAAATGTAGATGCACGCTACACATTGTCGGCTCTACCAAATTAATTGATACTTTCTCCTCAAACTAAATTACATTATGTAGTATTAACCAAAAATTCTTAACTCTTCTCTAATCACAAATCCAAGCACACATACCAAAATGATAGGCGCAACTCATGTACCAATATAATCTTTGTCGGCTCTTCTGAATAAACACAAGAAAATGCAATTGGTGAATAGCGACTGTATAACTTCACTTCTACTATACATCAAAAAAATTTTCCATGAATATAACATCACTAACATGTCTCCATCACATATCCAAGTGCGCAAGGCTTCATGATCACTATACAGATAATCACTTACAGAACACTGCATGTAACTCTATCAGGAACACTGCTGACAAAAGCTACTACATAAATGTCTATACTAACAATTAACCTCTACATCCATGATATCACACTGATAACATGTCCATGCTACATATACTCAAAGCTTATTGTATAAGTCTTCTACACATGCTACTTAGCATATGTTGTCATCAATGACAAACATACAGTCAATACTGGCTTGCTAGAAAATCTCCAACAATCTCCCCCTTTGGCATTGATGGCAACATATGGAATGAAAAAATACCACCAATCGAAATGAATAATTATTTTATAACATTCTCCATTTTCTCAACTAAATTTCTTCCATGACTGAATACTACTACCCCTTGCTGCTACATATTAATCCTTCTTAATTATGTATGTACTCCCCCTTTACTACTATTTTTCATGACTATATACTACTCCCCCTTTGACATCAATGGCAAAGGGCGCCAAACATTTAAGCATCGATACTACTCCTAAAGTAGAGTAGTCAACCATCCATCAGTCACTAAGGACTGATGCTCTTTCCTCTTTCTCTAATTAGAATCACAAAAGGGAATTACTCCTAGCTTCTCCCTAAGATACTCAAAAGTATCCTTTGATAAAGGCTTTGTGAATGTCTTCTAGCTAATCTTTAGTACTCACAAAATCTAATTTAACTTCTTTTTCTGCTACTTTCTCTCTTAGGAAGTGATACTTAATCTCTATGTGCTTTGTCTTTGCATGCATCACAAGATTCTTTAACATGTTGATAGTTCTAATGTTATCACAATGAATAACAATAGGATAATCAATCTGAATTCTAAAATCCTTTATCATCTATTTGATCCAAACAATTGTAAAACAATTCAAGGCTACTACACACATACTCTACTTCTGAGAAATACAATTCTGCTTCTTTCTTGTCCAAGTGACTAGTCTATTACCAAGAAATATTGCTCCTCCTGATGTACTCTTTCTATCATCCACGCACCCTGCCCAATCTGCATATGTATACACATGAAGCTCAACATTCTC
Source organism: Chamaecyparis obtusa (assembly GCA_027943335.1). Classification (NCBI taxonomy): domain Eukaryota; kingdom Viridiplantae; phylum Streptophyta; class Pinopsida; order Cupressales; family Cupressaceae; genus Chamaecyparis; species Chamaecyparis obtusa. The sequence goes on from BSBK01004663.1 coordinate 857,163, forward strand.
TAAATTAGGATACTATAGACCATAATTTATAGTGCCCTATAGATATTTGAATATTCTCTTTACTTCCATGAGGTGACTTTGTTTACGCTCAGCTGCAAATATTCCAACTATGCCAATTGCATTAGAAATATCAGGTCTAGTTTGAGTAAGATATATGAGTTTTCCAATCATAGACTTGTACAATGTTATATCTACTATTGGAGAATCATATTCTTTTGTAAGCTTGCATCATGTTATCATAGGTGTACCCACTGGCTTCCAATCATCCATCTTGAACTTCTTCAATATCTCTTTCACATATTTAGACCGATTAATGAAAATACCTTTCTCTGTCTGCTGCACATTTAATCCCAAAAAGTATTTGATAGGTCCAATCATGCTCATCTCAAACTCGCTTTGCATCTACTTAGAAAATTATGCACTAAGTTTATCATTACCACCAAAGATAATGTCATCAACAAATATAGCTACAAGTAGTAAACCTTTAGATGTCTCTCTGATAAATAGGTTGCAATCTATTGCTCCTTTCTTGAATCCAATTTTTGTTAGATATCCATCAAGTCTCTCATACCAAGCTCTAGGGGCTTGCTTAAGTCCATAGAGGGCTTTCTTCAATCTGCATACCATATCAAGCTTGTCTGATAAGGTGAATCCTTCTCGCTTCTCAATATATACTTCTTCCTTTAACTCTCCATTCAAGAATGCTGACTTAACATCCATCTAATAAACTTTGAAGTTTTTGAATGTTGCATAAGCTAGAAACAACTTGATGGCTTATAATCTACTCACTATTGCAAATGTGTCTAAATAATCAATACCTTCTTTTTACACATATCGCTTACATACTAACCTTTCTTTATTCCTTACTACTGTACCATCTTCATTCATCTTATTTCTGAATATCTACTTTGTTCCAATCACATTCTTATCACTAGGTCTTGGGACCGGTTCCCAAGTATCATTCTTAATAATTTGATCTAGTTCTTCTTTCATAGCATCATGCCAATCTGAATCATTACATGCATCTTCAACACTTAAAGGTTTAATCTGAGATAGTAAACATACCACTTCATTGCCTGCTAAACTCTTTGCTTTTGATCTTGTAGTGACTTTGCCACTCTAATCTCCAATGATGTCATCCTTAGAGTGATATCTAGATGTAAATTTTGGAACTTTAGGTGATACTGACTCATCTACCTTTTGAGTTTCTTCTTCACTTGTTTCACGGTCATTGAGTAATACATCAATACTGTCAAACATTTCTTCACAACTATCTCACTAGTATAAGGACTAGGTTCTTCTTCAATCATAGGTGCATAATCATGATATCTTTCTTGAACCAAAAAATTTTCATCAATCTTAACATGAGCACTTTCAAAGATCTTTTTCAATCTCAAATTAAAACATCTATAAGCTTTGCTTTTAGTAGAGTAACCAAGGAAAATACCTTCATTGCTCCTTGCATCAAACTTTCCTATTGCTTCATCACTCTTGATGTAGCACTTGCTTCCAAATATTCTAAAGTATTTCAATGTGGTAACATTACCAAACCATAGCTCATAAGGTGTCTTGTTTGCACCGGGCCTCAATTATATTCTATTGATGGTATCAAATGTTGTATTGACCACATCTCTCCAATAGGTGTGTGCAACTTTCCTTCAATCATGATGGTGTGCATTGTACCAATGATGATCATGTTCCTTCTCTCTATAATCCCATTCTGCTGAGGGGTTCTAGGTGTACTCAACTATCTCTTTATTCCATGTTCTTCGCAGTATTCATAAAATTTGTCATAGGTGAATTCTCCTCCTCTATCTGATCTTAGACACTTTATCTTTAGTCCATATTCATTCTCCACCTCAGCTTTGAATATTTTGAGCTTCTCAAATGCTTCTGACTTATCTTTAAAGAATGCAACCCACATCATTCTAGAATAATTATCAACAAACAAAATGAAATACCTTTCACCATAGTATGATCTTCTTTGAGTTGGTCCACATAGGTCTGTATGAATCAAATCCAACTTATTCTTTTTTGAATTATGCTTGCTTCTAAATGAATTCCTCACATGATTTCCCATCACAAATTCCCTGCAAATAGTATCAAATGGCTTTGCTATGCTAGGTAGATCTCTTACTGCCTTTACATTGCTTATCTTTACTATGTTATCAAAATTGATATGACATAGTCTTTTATGCCATAGCTAATTATCATCTACTTTAGCAACAAAACAACTTGCTTCTAAATTAAGCTGAAAAACATTACCTTTAGTATTTGAACCTGATGCAATCATTACACCATCCTTATTGTTAATGATGCACTTGTTGTCTTTGAACTCCAATCTATAACCTTTTTCACGCAACTGACCAACACTAAGAAGGTTATGCTGCAAACCATCTACATAAAGAACATCATCAGTGTTGTTCTTTCCATCCAATGTGATAGCTTCTCTACCAATGATAGGTTCAGGAGTGTTGTCTCCAAATCTAACCATACCACCTTTGTATTTGTCCAGATGAACAAATCTATCTTTATCACTTGTCATGTGGTATGAACAACTGCTATCTATAATCCAATTTGCCCTTATATCTCCTTGTGAAATCAATGCTAGCTCTTGTTCCTTTTTCTCATCTTCATGATCCATCTCATCATACATCTTCTCCATAATAGAAATGAATCCAATTTCATATTCAACTAAATCATCATCAAAAACTCCATCACCAGAATAGTAACATTCTTTTGTATACTTGGGCTTGCAGTTAGTACTGAATTTCTTAATTCTTATAGGACACTTAGATGCAAAGTGACCAATCTTATTACATGAGAAACATTTGAGTGGTAACTAACCTTCATACTTCCCTTTTCCTTTTCTTTCTTTCTTAGAAATCATAGCAATAATATCATCTATTTCTTTATCTTCATCTCCATCATCAAAATTACCAGAAGTGTAATCACAAGAAACTACAACTAGTGAATAGCGATTGCATAACTTCACTTCTACTACACATCAAACCCCACATCCATGAATATAACATCACTAACATGTCTCCATCACATATCCAAGTGTGCAAGACTTCATGATAACTATACAGACAATCACTTACAAAACATTGCCTATAACTCTGTCAGGAACACTGTTGACACAAGTTGCTACATAATTGTCTGTACTAACAATTAACCTCTATGTCCATGGTATCACATTGATAAAATGTCCATGCTACATATAATCAAATCTTACTACATAAGTCTTCCACACATGCCACTTACCATATGTTGTCATCAATGAAAACATACAGTCAGCACTGGCTTGCTAGAAAATCTCCAATAGTACTCCCCTTATTATAGAGAGATTTTGCTTCCTCAAGGTACTATGATAGTATGGTCATACATAGGGTATGCCACAGGGATTGGCACTTTATGCCCGAGTATAGGTGGAGAGATCACTATGGGGGCCACAGATTGACTACAAGATGGCTTGTCAGGAGGTCTTACAGCTGGGTCACTTGCCTTGGGATATGTGTGATCATGTAATAGATGTCGAGATAATCGATGATTATGTTGATTGGTTCACTCATAATCCATTTATGAGATTCACAGATCTGGTAGAGTGAGTGTCAGGGATAGAGGAGGAGTCAGATGATGATGGCGGGGATGGGGATGGGGATGGAGGTGGGGGTGATTGGAGACAAGGTCGTCGGGGACGACAAGGTTAGCGAGAAGTTGCAGGAGGTAGATTTTTGATCCCAGTGATTGTTGCTATGTCAATTCCTCCTAGGGGTGGTGTTTGAATGAGGGGTGGTCATCCCAAATTTTGAGGTGCTGGTATGGCCAAGGTTTTACATCAGGTTGTTATGGATCCCGTAGCCAGATGGAGCCGACACAGGGTTCGATATCAGAGGTGGGTGGATGCTCAAATAGTTACAGGTGTTGATGCTTAGGCCACTCATATTTTACTAGATCAGGCATAGGGTATACCAACATAGGCTCCTCCTCCATAGGTTATTCCATGGGCTCCTCCCGTACAGGCTCCTGCTTCCTCTGCTATGCCATCTTCTTTAGTTCTCCCATCTTCTTCTTCTTTTGTTCCATCTTTTTCCATTCCATCTTCTTCCATTCCATCATCTTCCATGCCATCTTCTTCCATGGATCCACCATAGGCTCCTCCTTCCCAGGCTCCATCATAGGCTCCCACTTTAGAGGCTCCAACATCTGCATCATATGTTTGGGTTTTACAGTCGGATATATGTCATATCAAACAATAGGTTAGTCATATTAGTAGCATGATGTAGGTGTTTATGGCTTTCATGAGTCGACATGGGCTATAGGCTAGTTCCAGTAGGCCTCCTGATAGTGATCATGGTCCTAATTTTGGTCCAGATGGTGCAAATGGTGTTGGTGGTTCAGCCAGTTAACTATTCTTTTTGAGATGATATATATTCTTTATTTATTGATGTACATGATGATCCATTTTTTATCTCGAGACATTGGACTATGTTTATTCTTTGATCATTTGATGTTCTTTACGCTTATGCTTTGATACTTGTTTGGTACTCTGATGGACTTTGATTTCTTGATGTTTTATGATGATGATGATACCATGGACTTTGATACTTAGTTGACAGATTTACTTTATGTGATGTCATCATGTGTTGGACTTCATTTTTTAGGGGTTTTTCTATTATATGCAGATCTATATGTTTCTATCTCCTATATGATTTGTTTTATACTTTTTTAGATGCAGTTGATGAAATGGATGCACATGTTCTATTTATGCTTAAATGGTTGTCTTATGTATGACAGAATAGGTGAATATGTGCGATATGGATTTAATTGATTCATAATGATATATTACATATGATTTTTTTATGGATGTAAATGATACATAAATATATTATATGATAATGTAATGATTTAATGACTAATGTGATATAATGGTATTTATGGATATATGGATTTAAATGATATGGAAGGATAATAAATGTAATGGATATATGGTATGCAAATGTGATGCAAAATGTGGTGTAACTAGATGATGCCATGAATGAATATGGATATTTAATGATTAATTATTTACATGACACTAAATGTTATATGTTATATGGATGAATGATGTTGATGAATGTAGATGCAATGATATATAATGTAAATAAATGCCATGAGGTTTTTATGAATGGATTTAGATGAATGATGCAATGTGAAATATTTTTTGAATGAACTAAATGACATGTAATTAATGATGAACTTATGTCTGTACACACTCAAATGGTGTACTTCTCTAAGTCATTATATTCAAGGGAATCCATGAATAGGAAACCTTAGAAAGTGACCTAGAGCTCTCTATGTATGAAGTTGCAAGATTATTTAAAGTTTGCTCTCAGCTAGAGCTATTAAGCTAATGACCTTTCTAGTCAACCACACAATGAGAGATTCAAATGAAGACAAGGGCAAGAATGCCAATATCCCCAAGAATCACTATGAAATGCAAATGCAAACTAGATTAAGATGAATATGCGAGCTAGAAATGAGAGGTGCAAGCTAAGCTATGGAAATGAAAGTACAAACTAAACTATGAAAGGAAAGTTGCAAGTGTTACCAAGCCTTCCTAGTTAAACTAGATGAGTTACTCTAAAGCTTGAAAGGAAATCTAAACTATGAAAGCATAAACATGAAGCTACTATGCATGAATGAAACTAAGAATGGAATGTAGATGCAAAAGCCAAGAATGCTCCAAATCTTCAAAAGCTCCAAAGTGACCTAGAAAACCTGCAGCATAACATTAGTATTCAAAAATGTATATGAAAATGAAGAAGAGAGTTCTTCTTTTATAGGAAATGAGAAAGAATGGACCATGGAGATTGAGAGGAAAAAGATTTACTCAAGAGTGGAGCTTGAAAGAGGAGCAATCCATGTGCACAAATATCCTCCAAGGAGAAAATAAGAGTTGACTTTTGTGTCCATATGAGACAAAAAGTGCTTTTCTCTTTTTTATAAAATAGGAATAATGCTTTATTTGTGCAACTTAGGATAAGAGGAAAAGTGGGGGCTTTTTATTTATTAAAAGGGGAGGAAATATTCCTTTTAATTAAATAAAGACTTTAGGATAAAATGGTTAGCCCAAGGCAAATAATCAAAAATGATAAAATAGGATTTGATCAAGGAAATTGATATTGAGCTGTAAATGTTGATTTTTGAAAATATTGATTCAGGGATCTGATAAATTGCTGAATGGGGGCCCAAAGTCTCAGTGACCATTTTAGGGTGCATACATTTTCCCCTCTTTGACTAATGTGTGATCATTCTGGGAACACATGTGGTCAAAGAAGAATTGAAATGTGAGATCGATTTGGGATCACAAAATAATCCAGATGTGTGTTCGACGAATGGGAACACATTAGGACAAAGATAAACATAAGCTGAAAGACAAGATCAACACCATTATTGTTAAGTGATAATCAAGTCTAAAAATAAGAGATAAGAATCGAAAGACAAAACCAACACCATTGTTGTTAAGTGATAGTCAAGTCTCAAAATAAAAATCTCAAGCTGAGCTAAATGATAAATTGAATCATAGATTAAAGTTGATAGGTACTGCCCCCTCAGAATCAAAATTGAAATCAGGTAGAGGAGAAATAGCAAATTGATAAACTTGATCAAGTCACTAGAAATCATAATCGAAGATGAAAGATGATAGGATAACCATCAAGCAGTGAAGAACATGCTCCAGTTTGACTTGGTTTGACTGGGAAAGATATACAATAAGAATAAAGTCAAACCTTAGAGAGATGAATCAAATGAAGATGAATGACAGACTAGGAGTTTGAAAGAGATGGGGGTGAAGAAATAAAGATGCCCCAGTGAAGATCGAAGGATCAAGCCTCAAATGGTCAGCCAACTGCGCAGAAGAAGGGAAAATTTTTGAAATATGATTTTGACTATCAAGATTAACTTGGATTTCGATTCCGAGTCCGAAAATGAATCTAGGACATTGAAATTAGCTAGGGGTGCAATTTTCACGCAATTCTAAGGTGTTTTGAAAATTAGGTCAAAAAGTCAAAATGCTATATAAGGGGTAAAAAGGTCATTTTCAAAATCATTTGTTTTTTAGCAATTTGAGAATTTTGAGAGCTTAGAGAGAGAAAATGGCCCAGCAAGTAGTAGTTTTAGTTCACAGGCATCGATTTGAGTGCTCCCAATTGCACAACCGGCCTCCATAGTATGGTGCCCCGGTATGTTTTCAAATAAACTTGCCCTTGGTTGAGTCATTATGAGCATTTAATGCATTTTTTAAAATGTTTTAAAAATTTTAAATTTTCAAATTCTATACTTAGGCAAAAATTCATGTGAAACTTTACAAGTATCGCCTCCTTTGAGAGTATCTATCACATGATACTTCGTAGGTCCATATAGTATCGCATGGGTATATAAGCCAGTATCGCACGATAACTGGTGAACTATCACGTGATCCTATGCAAAGTATCACCTGAGAAGATATTATCACACTGTTATTAAAGAAAGTATCGTGCGATACTTTAGCAAAAAATAGTATCGCCCAGTGTAAAATTTTGACATGTTTTAGTGTTTTTGAGAAAAATGACATGGGTCTAGACAATGTTTACTTTTAAAGATGTTTTGTACTAATTTGTAGACATCCATCATGATATGTGCTGACACCTGGCTGGGGTTAATGATTTGCAAGAGGTCTTTTCGGTGCTACACATTAGAGCACCGAAGGTGATGGGGTTATGATTTGTCTGAGATCTGGATGATTTGAGCAAGGCAGATCTGAGGGCTATGGGCTTCCAATACTTGCTACAGTTACCCTACATTAGAGCTGATCATGGGTTGTTGACTGCACTTGTCGAGAGATGCCATAGTGAGCACAACACCTTCCATTTTCCTACTAGAGAGGCATCGATCACCCTAGAGGATGTGTATCGGATACTCCAAGTACCAAGCCATGGTGATCCTGTGAGTATAATCATGTTTATAGATAGTCATAAATGCAAAGTTTCCATATAATAGAAACTAACATGATTGTTTGATGACATAGGTATACTATGATCAGGATGCTATCGAGGGACGGCAGGCCATCTAGGGCATGTTCCAAGATGCCACCATTATAGATAGACATGTGAGCTGGGATCGATTGATGGATGATTTTGGCAGGGACTTCCCAGTACCTTGCATTGTTGCTTCCATTATTGCACAAGCCCTTATCACTGACAGGAGTCAAAAGGGTTTTCCACTAGGATGGGGCAGATTGTTAGTGGATCTAGTAGCACACCCACATCAGATGGCATGGAGCCCTACCATACTAGCAGACTTGTACCATGAGTTACATGAGATCGTCTACCATGACAACAGGACATGGGCATGCGGTGCTATCTTAGCATAGGTTTGGGTGTGGGAGCACATCGCTATGGTGCGCCCCCAAGTATAGTCGAGGGAGAGGAGACATCCCTTTATTTATAGATATGCAAGATTCTTGTCACAACCTCATAGCAAGGATGTGACATACTATAGGAGGATACTAGATGAGCTTACCTCATTCCAGTGGAGGTTGTACAGGTTTATGGAGGTATGGGGAGATGTAGAGGATGAGCTTAGTTACATGCTATACAGCTGGCCACTGGTAGGTCAGCATAGAGAGATCGTGGAGAGGTTTTTCATCACTTGGGTATGGAGGTAGTTCGGGTGCCAACAACGAGTATCCACTGAGATGACTACATATGCCTGGGCTAGGGATGAGGAGGGTCATAGTTGGTTGTCGATGCTGGATTACCAGTAGGCAGTATAGGATACAGTTGCGATCCAGAGAGAGCCTTGGGAGTGCCTCCCAGACATGGCAGATGCAAGGGCTGATGCAGCCTATAGAGCCAAGTGGTGGAGGGTTCCATTCCCTTGATTCTCAATTCCAAATGCACATCCAGTAGCTCAGGGGGATGATGATGATGGTGGGGATGGAGGAGATAGTGGAGGGAGAGGGAGATGGAGAGGAAGAGGGAGAGGGAGAGTGAGGGAGATAGGGGAGGGATCCTAATCAGGTGGCCAAAAATGGTCACAGGGACAGAGCTCTACTAATGAGAGTGAGGATGCGGTGAGATTAGTTCACTGATAGGTAGAGGCTAGGGAGGATCAGCCTACAGGAGGAGAGGACCTTAGAGCTAGGATACAGGCTCTAGAGATAGAGATGCAGTAGCTTAGGATCACGATAGCTATTAGAGAGTAGCAGTTGATGGATCTTAGGGTAGAGAGAGATCAACAGCTATCTGATCTCAAGACAGAGATAGCATGCCGGGAGAGAGCAGCACAGGCGGATGCACTAGAGATCTGATGGGAGGCAACGAGAGTTGCATACTATCATGGGCTCTATCTTCAAGCTATTCCAGAGGGTTAGAGAGCACCACCATACTCTCAAAGGGAAGGGATGCTAGATATGGTACCAAATAGGGCAGTGGCACCACCTCCTCCCCCACTAGCTCCACATGATGGGGCTAGCGAGTCCTAGGTTTAGGGCTTAGGTTTTTAGATGTTGTAGACATATAATGAGACTTTGATCTAGATTTTGGGATCTCATTTCGTATATTGTACTATGACATTCATATATGAGATTGCTAGATTTACGATGTATCTGTGTTATTGTCTCACTTGTGATGGATGTATTATTTTGTATATTGTCTTGCCATATTGCTCAAAATGTATGTTTATATGCTCATGTATAATCTCTCTCATAGATGTATGTTTAATTCTCATGTGTATGATATAGACTCATGTTTCTAAAAATGATCTCTTTTGATATAGATATGATGATAAGATTAACCCCTTATGATGACAGGAATAGGATGTGATGTGAAAGACAAGGAGTGAAAGACATGATCGAGAAGAGGATAGGTGAGCACAGTTGACCAACAGGTCCTTGAAAGATGAAAGGAGAGATCTCTCCATATGCAAGATGCAAAACTAATCTAACATGAACCTAGAAATGCAAGCTACTATGAAAAGTGGTTGACTTGCAAGGTCACAACGCTAATAGACATCTAATAATCATCATCAAGCTTTATTGGTAGCATCATAAGATCATACAATACACACTAGTATGACTATGGGTATATGAATATGATCTATATCAGATAGATATGTGGGAATCCCACCTAGGCACCAAAGACATGTAGGTCAAGATGACTAGTGCAGTGAGATTACCTAAGTTTGCTATAGCGAGATTATGCTTGCATCAGGACATAAGAAGGTCAAGATGGCTATAAGCATGCACTCGCATAAAATAGTCAAGGATAATACCTTGTAGATCCTAGGTGTCAAGTGGATCAAGCATAAATGCTAATGATAATTAGGACCAACAAAATATACCCACAAGTAGAAAAAGCAATAAAACATGTCCTCATGCCCTCAGTCTTCTAGCTATGCATCATCAAAAACTATCATAGGGAGAGAACACTCATCAAAGAAATCATCATAGACAACACACAAGGAAAACAAATCAACCAAGTCTCAGTGAGTCAAGTGTTTAAGTGCATGTGTGTAGGTCATAGAATCAATCTTTGAGTATCACATCTGCTAGTGGGAGATATCATATCATGCTAGACTATGGGGTAGGATATCTGATAAGTGTTGAGAAACACTCGACGCTAGGGTAGTGTTGAAAAAAACTATATGGGTGGTGTTGAAAAACACCATTTTCAAGATGTCCTAAAGACCAACACATCCTAGAGACCAGAGCTAACGCAGTGATACCCCCTAGACAAAGACAAAGACCAATTCCAAACCAAGGTAACAAGGTCAAGGCATGATGGAGAAAGGCTAAGTGTCGAGGATGCATGTGAAAGGACAAGGGTGCAAAGGCCTCAAGTAGCGCCTGTTTCCAGGTTTTCACCACTTGGATTTTTTTATTTTTTCAATTTTTTTTGTATTTTTGCTACCAAGGCACCTGTTTCCAGGTTTTCACCAAGGTACTTTTTCTTTTTCTTTTTTTTTTTGAATTTTTTGAATTTTTTTGTATTTTTTCAGGACTTTATATGCTTTTTAGGATTTTTTCAACATCTTATATGATTTTTTTTGGAATTTTTTCAAGATCAATAAAAATATGTACAAAGGATGCCCCCAGACAGAATAGGCATCATGGATAGAACTTCTTGAGGTGCAAAACATTGATAGGGCCAGGGAGCTGCTCTCCCTTTTCATCAGATAGTAAATAAGCACCTATCCCAAAAGAAACAGTAATAATGTATGGTCCAAGCCAATTAGGTTCAAACTTGCCCTTTTGTTCTTTATGTTGTTGGTTCTTAGGGTTTTCTCGTAGGACAAGATCCCCCACTTGAAATTCTCTAGGGCGAACCTTCTTGTTGAATGCTTTGGACATACGCTTTTGGTAAACTCTTATGTGATCAAAAGATGCTTTACACTTTTCATCTAGAAGTTCTAGTTCCTACAACCTCATGGCGCGGTAGTCTTCATCTGTCACTAAACCTTTGAGAGAGACTCTAAGTGAAGGGATCTCTACCTCTAAAGGTAACACTGCTTCAACACCATAAGTGAGGGAAAAAGGTGTAGCCCTTGTTGGAGTACGAATACTCGTTCTATAAGCCCACAAGACTAGATTTATCTATAGGTGACAATCTCTACCATTCTTGTGAACTGTTCTATGGAGAATCTTGAGAATGGTCTTATTTGAAGCCTTTGCTTGTCCATTTCCTTGTGGGAAGTAAATGGAGGACCAATGTTGTTTTATCTTGAATTTCTTGGAGAGATGTTTAATGTCCTTATTTTTAAACTTACCCCCATTGTCAGTGATTATCTCAGAAGGCACTCCATACCGATAGATGATATGATTCAAAATAAATAAATAAATTATCTTGCCTGAGGCAACAGAAAATGGGACAGCTTCCACCCATTTGGTAAAGTAATCAGTAGTAGTAATGATGAATTTGTGTCCACTTGATGAGTTGGGATGAATCTGCCCAACAAGGTCAAAGGCCCAATGCTGAAATGGTCAATGAGAAATAAAAGGAATAAGCTCCCTTCCTGGAGCATGTATCAAGTTTCCATGTTTCTGACACTTTTCACAAGATTTAGCAAAAGCTACTGCATCTGTCTGCATGGTAGGCCAATAGTACCCCACCCTAAGCAACCTTCAAGCCATGGCAAGACCATTAGAATGTCCTCCACAAATGCCCTCATGAATGTCAACTAATGCTTGGTTGGACTCATCCTTTTCTAAACACCTAAGAAGTGTCCCATCTAAACCCCTCCTATATAGATCACCAAAGATAAGGGTATGGTGAGAGGCATTATGAACAAGGTTTCTTCTTTCAGAATGATTGAAGGTTTTGAGAATAATGCCATCATGGAGATATGAATAAATGGTGTCGTAGTAGGATGACTCATGGCTAACCAAGGTACAAATGACATGGCTTTCTGAGGAGTCAAAAATATGGTAACATAGCTCTTCCACCAGGAATTCAAATATGGATTCATGTTGTTCTAGCTAAAGAAGTGAAGCTAATGTAGCCATAACGTCAACTGCTTTATTTTCTGCTCTAGGGATTTGTTGAAATGTAACAAAGGTGAAGTATCATCTCAATGAATCAACCATTTTCTTATAGGGTACCAGTTTTTCATCTTTGGTTTGGTATTCTTCATTAACTTGGTTGACTGTCAATTGTGAATCCCCATAAATATGCAACTCTGTAATTCCCCATTCTATAGCCATTTTTAGTCCATTTGATAAGGCCTCATATTCAGCAATGTTGTTTGTGCATGGGAACAATAACTTATAGGACTTGGGAATAGTATATCCATGAGGAGAGACAAACAACACTCCAGCACCTGAACCATTTTGCATGAAAGAACCATCAAAGGACATCTTACATGTTCTTATAGTCATATACATGATGTGCTCATCTGGAAATTGAACTTGAATGGGCACACTATCTTGAATGGGAAAATTAGCTAATTGATCAGCGATAGCTTGTCCTTTTATAGCCTTACACTCAACATACTCTATGTCAAATTCTAAAAGAATCATCATCCATTTAGCAAGTCTACTTGTGAGAGCAGCCTTGCCGAGCAAATACTTAAGAGGATCAATTTTGGCTATGAGGTGTATTGTATGTGCAAGCATGTAATGTCGCAACTTTTGGGAAGCAAACACCACCGCAAGGAAAGATTTTTCAATACTAGTGTAGTTGACCTCATATGAAACAAGTGTTAGGCTGATGTAATAGATGGCTCTTTCTTTTCCAGTATCATCAAGTTGAGCCAATAATGCCCCCAGGGAAGATTTTGTTGCTGAGACATATAATATAAGTGGTTTTCCTGGGATAGGAGGCATTAAGATTGGAGGATTAGCCAGGTACTATTTGATTTGATCCATGCTTTGTTGACATTCCTCATTCCAGACACATTTAACCACTTTATGCAAAGTCTTATTAAAAGGTTGAGCTCTATCAGCCAGTTGTGAAATAAACCTCCTTATAGACTGAAGGCATCCTTGAAGACTCCTCATTTGACTGATGTTTGTGGGAGGCGGCATATCCATTATTGCTTGAACTTTTTCTAGGTCCACCTCTATTCCTTTAGCTAAAATGATAAATCCTATGAGTTTGCTAGAGGTGACTCCAAATGCACACTTTTTGGGATTTAACCTGAGTTGAAACGGTTCCATATGATCTAGAATTACTTCCAAATTGGCAAGGTGTGTACCCCTTCTCTTGGATTTTTCCAAGGTGTCATCCACATAGTCTTCCATGTTCTTATGCATCATGTCATGGAAAATAGTAGTCATAGCTCTTTGATATGTAACTCTGGCATTTTTTAATCCAAATGGCATGACGTTCTAGCAATAGGTTCCCCATGCACAAGTGAATGCAATTTTCTCTTGGTCTTCAGGAGCTATTTTGATCTGATTATACCCAGAAAATCCATCTATCAAAGAATAGATCTCATAGCCCGTGGTCATGTCCACTATCATGTCTATGCTTGGAAGTGGAAAATCATCCTTTGGGCATGCTTTATTAAGATCTCTAAAGTCTATGTAAACACGAATGGACTTGTCATGTTTTGAAACTGGTACAATATTGGATATCCATTCGGCATAATCAATGGCTCTTATAAATCCTACACTAAGGAGCTTCTCTAATTTATCTTTGACAAGGAGAGCTATGTGAGGATGCATTTTCCTCAATTTCTATTTTACTGGTTTAATTCATGGAGCTATGGACAAATGATGCATAATGAGACTAGTGTCCAATCCTAGCATGTCTGAGTAAGTCCAAGCAAAATTAATTTTATTTCTTTGTAGGAACTTGGTATATGCCTCTTTTTCTTATGTTGACAATGATTGAGCCAAATGAACTGTTTGTGGAGCCTCTAGTGTATTTAGATTAACTGGCTGTGTAGGCTCAACAAGCACTTAAGACCTATCTTGAAAATAACTAGGAAGATGATCAAGTACCCCATCCATAGGTGCCTCAGGGAGGTTTTCACCTTCAGATACGTCTTTTATTTTTACTTTTTTAGGTTCTGACACAGCCACATAGTGGTTTTTGCCATCAGAACTCTTTTTCTTTTTTTCTTTTCTTTTTATTTTTTGACTGAGGTACTTGATATCTGGCTTTGTCAAACTTGTAGTTGGTTCACTGGTGGAAGAGACTATAGGTTCAAGGGCATTCAGGTAGCATGCTATTTCATAGTCATTTTGAAAGGTTAGGAGCCGAGGCTCTTGATAGCACTGAGACCAATCAATTAAGTGAGGATTGGCAAGTGGTAGGTCAATGACCAGTTCAATATTGTGTATGCGAATGGTATCATCTCTGGTGATTGCAGAGTTAGGATCTGTCAAGTATCCCTCTAAGGTATCCAAATCAGGACTTATACTACTAAGTGAAGCATCATCCACTAAAGCGACTCGTGGATTCCAATCTTCTAATCCTACACTAGACTTGTTAGCTACCTTAGATTGGGAACTATATGTATGGACAACAACAATGTCCATATCAATTGTAGAACAATCAGAAAGAGTCTCCCACTCATACTCATGTGAGTTTGTATCTGAATCCTGACTAGGATGCTTACACCAACCATATTTTTTAGGCCTTGAGGTAGAAGCTTTGATGTCACCAAGGGTAACACCCTCTTGAATGCCATTTGTGTATTGGATAGGATCCTCAACATGATCTTCAATAGTGGATTGTTCTTGTTCGAGTTCTGAAACTGTTGGATTGTCAACTGTAGTATCTAAATCTCCCCGAAGGAGATTGGTGGAAGGGACCCAATCTTCACACCTATCTTGTTGATTTTTCACATTGGGTATGTATTCATCATCACTATCCATCGCAACTAGGATAGGGGTAACTTTCTTGTTCTGACTTTCAAAACCTAGGCCAGCTGTAGTCTTAGATCTGCGTCCAAGAAGAGCATGATTGAGTGGTTCAGCCTTAGCATCTAGTCTATGACTAAGAGGACCATGACCTAGGTAACCCATATTTTTAACCAAAGTATATACTCTCCCATAAGTCTTGGGAGATGGAGAAAAAATTTCATTGTGCTTGTATTTTTCCTCTTTGTAAATCTAGTCTCTAACAGCTACTTCCTCCTTTTCATCCTAAATGGGTATTGAAAACTCTACAAATGTATCAAATAGAGTCATTGCTGAGGATGAGGGATGCATCTCCTATGAAGGTTTACCATAGGACCTAGGTGAAACTGGTAGCTTTGTGAAGGAGTCAATGTGATAACCACCCATACAAAGGTCTATGGTTTTGAACTTATTATGACATTGTGCCAAAGTTGCATCAAAATTTTATGCTTCCTAATTAAGAGGAACATGGGTCCCTACTGAAATTGCATTAATATATAATGTGCAATCCCTGGTATACAAACTTCTACTCCATTATAGGGGAACTTGACACATTGGTGGTAGGTGGATGGCACTGCTTGCATGTCATGGATCCACGGTCTACCAAGCAGAATATTATAGGCTAAAGGGCCAACATCAAAAATCTAGAACAAGATGTCCTTTTCAACGGGGCCAATCTTGACAAGAAGGATGGCCAAGCCTTTGGAGCTTCTCTCTGCCTCATCATAGGCTTTGATGGTTATTTTCTTGCGAGTATCAATAACTTGCTCTGAGTAACCTAGTATTTTCAACAAACTCAAGGAACAAATATTGAGCCTAGCACTGCCATCAATCAACACATGCTTGACACGGGTCTTGTGAATCATGACTTCAATGTGAAGGGCAAGATTATGCGGATGGCTCAAGGCTTTGTCATCTTCTTCTGAGAATGTGAGGTAATGTGGGCTGGCAAGGTGATTTACCATGTTTTGGAATTGATCAATGTCTATGTTGTTAGGGACATTGACTGTACACAAAGCATCTTCAAGGACACGCTTATGTCTTGGAGACAACTCTAGGAGCTCAAAAATTGATATTTGAGCTGGTGTTATTTGTAACTAATCAACAAGATTGTAGCTCATTTTTGGATTGATTGCTAACTTTGTGGTGACATTCTTGGATGTCACATGCTTTGGTTTGCCAGACTAGCTATAATTAGGACCTCTAATGATCATAGGACCTTGACCTTGGCTTCTGGTGACAGCATTGAGAGATTGAGATGACCTTTGAGAGTGAGGACCTCTAAGCACCACCATGGGTTCTTTATCAAATATAGGAGAGTCCACATCATGACTATAAGAATCTTTGTCTCGCATCATGTTGACATTTTCATCCACAACTTCAAGCATATTAATAACATTCTCTGCAGACGTATAGGTGTAGTTGATTACAGTTTTGCCATCTTTGGGTTTAGAGGTTTCCCCCTTATCATATTTAGGCAAAGGTTCCTTAAATGCTTTGTGATCTAGATTGGTTTTCAATCCATCAATCTCAAGCTTTCCATTTTCAATAAGATCTTGAATGAGATGTTTAAGTTTCCAGCAGTGTTCTATGTCATGTCCAATGCCATTATGAAATATACAGTAAGCTTTTTCATTCCACCAATATGGCTTAATGTCAGGTATGTGAAATTTTGTTGGATCTTGTGGTTGTGCAAGATTGTTATCAATAAGCATTTTGAAAACATCCTCATAAGAGTCCCCAAGCTTAGAGAACTGTCGCTTCTCCTTTTTAGGTCTTTCTTGATATCTTTGTTTATGCTCTTGTTGGTTAGAGGATGTGTTAAGCTTCATAGCTTGAACTGCACTAGATAAATGAAGGACACCCTAATCCTTTGGTTGGTTAGAGTCAACAACTCCATCATTGACTACTTGCTTATTTTTATTCCAGTGTGAGTTCTTGCCTTTGTCCTTATGATTGTTGTTATTATTTTGACTATTGTTGTTACTATGTTGTTTAGTCAAAATACCTTGCTCTTTAAAGACATCCTCTATCCTACATGCGGTTTCGACCATGGTGTCAAATGAATCAAAGACCATCTTTTGAACCTCATACCGCATCTTAGGTATTAAATTGCTCACAATGATATCAATTCTCTCATGTTCAGGAATTGTCCTGGAATACCGAGAGCATAATCGTCTCCACCTTTGTAAAAATGTAACAAAGGAGTCCCCTGGATTTTGTTTCAAATTACACAAATCGAGCATGGTGGTTGATCTTGATAAGTTGTAGGCAAAATGTTACACAAATCTGTGGACCAATTCTTTAAAAGTTTTGACAGGAGGGGTTATGTTGGTAAACCACTCCATAGCTTGACCTTTTAGACTCCTTGGGAATAATCTCATCAGATAGGAATCTTCATGGTGAAATTCAAAACTCATAGTATAAAACTGATGCACATGATCATGTGGGTCACCATTACCATCATATTTGTCATATTGGGGAAATTCAATTTTCCTAGGAAAATCTGTCATGCTCACACTCCTATCAAAAGGATTAGGACAAATAGAATCAAGGTTGAAGGAACTCTTAGGAGCCATCATTTTCTCCATCATCTTCTTGATTTGCTTAATTTCTTCTTCTTGTGAGGGGCTATGTTTCTTTATTATCTTATCCACATCAAATTTATAAGGGACCCTCGCACCCTTGTTAATTAAGCTCTCTAGGAACTTATCTTTATTTTGCTCAACATATTTCTCCACATATTGTTGGAAAAGTGGTTCTTGTTGCATTCTCATAAAGTCTTGAGCTTCATAATTTGCACTACTTCCTCCATGTTGAGAGCCATGATGAGCTTGTTGGGAGGGTTGTCTTGATTTCCTAGGAGGTGTCTATCTCCTATAGTGAGCATGTTGTAAAGTCCTTCCTCTAGGACTAGGAGATATTGATGGTAACCTTGAATATTTTCTACCTCGTGGGGTGCCTGAGGGAGTAGATGGTGGAGAGTTGGTCCCACTGTTGGTACCCCTATTGTTGAATTATGCATTAAGTTGTTGGGCTAGGAGCCTATCTTGTTCTTCTTGTGCGGCTCTTCTCTCTATGTCCAACAAGGCTCATTGTTCCTCCTCTAGGAGCCTAAATTTTTCTTCTTTTACAGCTTGTTCATTTAAGAAGGCTTGTTTTTCTTGCTCAATACTTTTTAGCCTCTCACTTGTATATCTTGAGGTTGTTTTTAGTGGAGAGCTTGGCCTTGAATGATTGAACAAGTTAGCTGCGTTCACATGAGCATCACAACATTGGTTTTTTTGGTCTCCATGTTGTGACCGTGCATCTTGATGAGCTTGTGCATAGTGTCTTTTGACTCATTGATGAGCATCTAGATATCTTGAGTTGATAGGAGGTGATTCAGGTTGATTGTCATCATTGAAGGACATGTTACCCGTATATCTCTGAAAAATGTCATCAAGAGTTTGATCTATTGCTTCTCTTTGTCTCCTAGTCAAAGTGTAGCTCATGTCCATATTTGATTGAGAGGATGGTAGAGAAGTACTCAACTAACTAAGGCTACTCTTAGGCTCAAACCAAACTTCTGAAGCACTCCTAGGAGATTGATCGAAGATGGGTTCCTTACCCTTTCACTTTTGACAAGTTTGGATTGAAGGTAATTGTTCAAAAACTACTTGAGGTTATTTTCCTCGACCCACTTGGTATATTTTTGTAACCGGCATGAAAGAAAAGACCCTTAGTGAAAAGATAACCTTATGAATCGCTAATTGTCAAACTAGGATAGTGAAAATATTCAATTGTCCAAAAAGAGATTTGGTGAGATAGAAAGCTGACAAAAGGTATAAATCAACACTACCATAGTGGTGCATAACAAAAGGATTCCAGTATCCTAGCACATATGGATTAGGAGGATGATTTAACCAAAATATATTGAAATTGAGTTTATATGAAAGTTAATTTGGACAAAAGAGTACTCAAACTCTCCAAGTGTGCAATCAAAGAATCTAAAGGTGAATCTTGTCAACAAGGATGGTTCCTAACTTACTAAAGACAAACAAATATTTTTTTGGTGAAGTCAAAGATTACTAACTCAAGATGTCTAGAGCCAAAAACCTGAGGTACAAACAAGCTTTCAGTTGCAGGGTGTGAAACTTACTAAAATCTGGTCAACTAAGAGAAGACTAAAAATTGCATGAATTAGCTAGATAGCAAAAAAAAGATTTTGGGCGATAGTTTCCAGGCTAATAGGGCGACAGTTTTAGATCAAGCGATACTTCGCGTTAAGCAGGGCGATAATTTCCAGGCAGCCTGGGTGATACTTTCCTAGCAAGTGGGGCGATAGTCTTCCAGTGGCAAACTATCGTGCAATATTTTCTAGGACAGAGAGCGATACTGTTCTAGTGTTGTACGATTCTTAACTAGTGAGTGCTAAAAATCTCAGTTTTAAGGGCAATTTGATCCAAATTTCAGTTTGAGGGTTAGTTTTTTCGATCTCAATCATAGTGACAGTAGTAAATTGATAGGTTTGCAAATAGTAGGTGATCAAACATGTCTTCAAACACTTGAAACAAGGGCAAAAGCAACCTTGCCAAGACAAGAAATTGTGATATCAAAGCAAAAAATCTTATGAATGCTACCGTGATGTTTGATGTTTGAGAACATTTACACAGGTAGATCACAATGAGAACACTTCAAGCACTTACTAGCCTAGAAAGACAATGGTTCAATACTTAACAACTTGGCCCACACTTGATGATCCATTGCCTCACACAAAGTGGTTGCCCACAATAGATGTCATGGAAGTGCCAATGACATAACCAAAAGAACATAGATGGTGAGTAATCTTGGGGTGATCTAGGTTACTCCACTTGGATCAATCCTTGCACCAAGAAGCTAAGTAGAAAAATAGGGTGGCCTCTATCTACGGTTCTTAGTAAGGGCTTTCATTCGTAATACCCCCCTTATTCCCCAAAGGGACTCCTTACCTTGCGGCAAGTAATGGACCTCGTGGCCACAAGAGTACCTTAAGCATTCTTGCTCAACATTTTCCTCATGGTCACAATCCCACAAGTACTCACATCAAGCGAAGACAAATACTACGTCTACCAAGGTTTTGTGTCCTTGATAGCCTTGATTTTATAGTGGGTTGGAATAGTTGGAAAAAGGCTTGTCCCCACTTGGGTCGTTCCTCTTGATTGCTCAAGAGCAGGCCCGCTAAAGGATTCTAAATATCTAAACAAAGAATGGATCAAGTTATGAGATTCAAGGTTTTGTTTCACCACAAGGGTGAAGAGCATACTCCCCTATCTCAAAGTTTTCTCCCAAGCACACCAAGCAAATGTTCAATTACCCTCTTGCTTTCAAAATCCAAAGATGGGTCAAGATTTTCTGGTTCACCACAAGGGTGAAGAGCATACTTCTCCTACCACCCAAGAATCCTACAACAAGATATTATGTTCCTATGAAATGAAACAACTAGTAATTGCCACACTTGAAAATGAAATAAACAACAAGAACTTGATTGGGTTTTTATGCTTTGGGCAGCCCTACAAAAACCATTAGTATCCCTTGTACATTTGAAGTTTTGACATGCATTCTTTTAAGAAAATAATCAAGCAATGAGAGCACCTACAAGCACAACCTACTAGCCCCACAAGGTTAGCAAAATCAAAATCCAAATGAAATCTGCAAATGAAATTTATCTAACCACAACAAACTAAACCAACAAGCTAACTAGATCCAAATTCGGCAAGAATGATCCAAGAAACAACTCACTGCCAGGTACAGCAACAGTACAGTCACCAGAAATATCGCGTGATACTTTACAGTATACCTGGGTGATAATATATTTTTGGGTGATACTTCACTGTACTGTAGGTGATAGAATGTCTCAAACAGCGTGACAAAATGTCTCAAATGAGGTGATACTTTAACTGGTAAAGTATCATGCCACCATACACGAACTATCACGCAATACTGGAAAACTATCACGTGATAATCTGAGACTGAAAAACTCGAGAGCTGAAAATGAAGCTAAAATTTGATGAAAAATTAATGGAAATGTAGCAAATTAAGGACAAAACAATAATGCCCTGCCCCATGGTGGGCGCCAAAAATGTACACACTCAAATGGTGCACTTCTCTAAGTCATTATATCCAAGGGAATCCATGAATAGGAAACCTTAAAAAGTGACCTAGAGCTCTCTATGTATGAAGTTGCAAGATTATTTAAAGTTTTCTCTTAGCTAGAACTATTAAGCTAATGACCTTGCTAGTCAACCACACAATGAGAGATTCAAATGAAGACAAGGGCAAGAATGCCGATATCCCCAAGAATCACTATGAAATGCAAATGCAAACTAGATTAAGATGAATATGAGAGCTAGAAATGAGAGGTGCAAGCTAAGCTATGGAAATGAAAGTACAAACTAAACTATGAAAGGAAAGATGCAAGTGTTACCAAGCCTTCCTAGTTAAACTAGATGAGTTACTCTAAAGCTTGAAAGGAAATCTAAACTATGAAAGCATAAACATGAAGCTACTATGCATGAATGAAACTAAGAATGGAATGTAGATACAAAAGCCAAGAATGCTCCAAATCTTTAAAAGCTCCAAAGTGACCTAGAAAACCTGCAGCATAACATTAGTATTCAAAAATGTATATGAAAATGAGGAAGAGAGCTCTTCTTTTATAGGAAATGAGAAAGAATGGACCATGGAGATTAAGAGGCAAAATATTTAATCAAGGGTGGAGCTTGAAAGAGGAGCAATCCATGTGCACAAATATCCTCCAAGGAGAAAATAAGAGTTGACTTTTGTGTCCATATGAGACAAAAAGTGCTTTTCTCCTTTTTATAAAATAGGAATAATGTTTTATTTGTGCAACTTAGGATAAGAGGAAAAGTGGGGGCTTTTTATTTATTAAAAGGGGAGGAAATATTCCTTTTAATTAAATAAAGACTTTAGGATAAAATGGTTAGCCCAAGGCAAATAATCAAAAATGATAAAATAGGATTTGATCAAGGAAATTGATATTGAGCTGTAAATGTTGATTTTTGAAAATATTGATTCAGGGATCTGATAAATTGCTGAATGGGGGCCCAAAGTCTCAGTGACCATTTTAGGGTGCATACTTGATGTCTATTTGAATGAAATGATTTAATGGATGCAATGAACGTTATCTAATGAATTGTAATCATAAATGAGCTTAATGGTTTAATATGAATGATTTCTTAAAAAGAATGCACACTAAATGAGACAGATCTTTAAAATGGATGCAAACTAATGCAATGCAACATAATGAACTTTTAATTTAATGATGTAAACTAATGTAATTAACTTTAGTAAAATTGATGCAAGCTAAATGTGATGAACTTATTTGTGTACACACTAAAATGGTGCACTTCTATGAACCATTACATGTAAGGTTGCTCAAGAATGAGGCCTCACAAAGCAGCTCATAGCTCTCTATGCATGGAGTTGCAAGGGACTATGATGTATTTGCTCTCAGCTAGAGCTACAAGCTTGTGACCTTGCTAGTCAACCACACAATGAGAGATTCAAATGAGGACAAGGGCAAGAGTGCCAATATCCTCAAGAATCACTATGAAAATGCAATGCAATGCAAACTAGTCTATAAAAATGAAAATGCAATGCAACTAAGCTATGAAATGGAAAGAACAAGTGTTACAAATCCTTCCTATTAAGCTATGTGAGGTTAATCTAGAGCATAGAAATGAAGCTAATCTAAGAAAGCATAAATATGAAGCTAAGCTAAGAATGCAAGAATGAGATGTAGAATGCAAGAATGAGATGTAGATGCTAAGAATGCTCCAAATCTTCAAAAGCTCCAAAGTGACCTAGAAATCCTGCAGCATAAAGTTAGCATAAAAAGTTGGGGATCTAGAATGAAGAAGAGAGCTCTTCTTTTATAAGAAATGAGGAGAAATGGACCATGGAGATTAAGAGGCAAAAGATTTAATCAAGGGTGGAGCTTAAAAGAGGAGCAATCCATGTGCACAAATATCCTCCAATGAGAAAATAAGAGTTGACTTTTGTGTCCATATGAGACAAAAAGTGTTTTTTCCCTTTTTATAAAATAAGAATAATGCTTTATTTGTGCAACATAGGATAAGAAGAAAAGTGGGGCTTTTATTTATTAAAAGGGGAGGAAATATTCCTTTTAAATAAATAAAGACTTAGGATAAGATGGTTAGCCCATAGAAAATAATCGAATAAATGATAGAGCTAGGATTTGATCAAGAATAAGCAATTGAGGATTTTAGCAAAAATGCTAGCAAGGGGCTAATAGTCTAGATGACCATTTTTAGGTGTATACAATTTGAATTTAGGGAGAAGTCCTAAATGAATGCAAGCTTACCTGAATCTAACAAATGCAAGTGAACTAATGCAATGCACCCTTGTTTTTTTTTGTTTTTTTTTAAATTTCCAACACACTCGATCACATATAGTTTTTGATGTTCCTTTGATTTTTTATTTAACTCCACCCCCTTTCTATTTTCCTCTTGAAAATTTGTTTTTATGCTAAGAAAGGCAAATATTTTAAATGCATTTAATCTAAGATGTATGCAACTAATTGTCACTATTCAAAAATTTGGAGCTTATATTCATCATTGAGTAGTTTGTGATATCTAAATTTAGTATAATCATCACTAGTTCAACTATGATGATATGAACACCTTTTTCACCTCTTATGTTTCCTTCCCATCCTTTGGTATGACTATCACTGATTGAAGTCAATCATGAGAGGATGAATACTGATTTTGTCAGATTCTATGTTGCAAGTGGATTTTGGTATTATGATATTTAACATCAAAACATCCAAGGTATATTTTTTCGTAAACAAACAAAGATCTTAGTTTCATCGTATGTACAAGTCCTTAATGATTTTTTGATGATCATGTCCTTAGGCAAATAATACATGCTTTAAAAAATTTGATCTTAAAAAAGTCATTCAAAAATCAATAAAATACCATGTTTTCATCATTGCTTATCTAGTTTAAAAACTTTAATCAATTCACTAGAAAGACATAATTTCATCAATCACGTCAACACTTTAGAAAAATTTTGCCCTATTTTTCAAATTCATATTTCAAGTATAGTTCCATCCATTTCATACTTTTAATCTTGATAAAGATAAGGTCTTCGTGAGATTTTGGATCAGATTTTGTGTTTGGTTCAAATTGGATTAGGATTAGGATTTGATTAAGTGTTTCACTTGTGCTTTGATGAATTGATTTGGTGTCTGATTGAAGTTTTCTTTTGATGAATCCTTCTCCCTTTAGAGTAGATTTCCCCCAGTTTGAAGTGATTATGTTCGTGGGACTTAGGACAATTTGCAGATTAGATGACCAAAATCTTTAGGTACTTGCAAATGCAACTGTGGGGTTTTATTATGCAGTGTATACAAATGCTGGCAAATGCAATATTTACAAGGATGATTACTAGGTATGTGACTAACTTGGACTTTCAATGGCGCTTGTTTACCATGTTTTCACCAATTGAATAGATTTGCATTCCTTTTCTATTTTTCAAGCTTTTTTTCTTTTTTTGCTACCAAGGTGCCTATTTGCTAGGTTTTCACCAAGGCACTTTTTTCTTTTCTGATTTTTTTTATGTTTTCTCTTTTTTTCTATTTTTTTTCTTTCTATATCATCAAGGTTCCTATTTGCTAGGTTTTCACCAAGACAACATCTTTTTGAGGATCATTTCTGAATGTTTTTGGCTTTCATCATGCTCATTGTTTCACTATTTTTTATCTTTTTTGCATTTCTGATTTGTTTTCTCTTTTCTTCTTTTCAATGTTTTTGGTATTTTTAGGATCTCTTTTGATTATATACCATAAATAGGATACTCTCCATCTAATTTTATGATACTCTTTTTCTTTATATCCTTTTCATCTTCTTCATGTGTAGAACCTTCTTAGGTGAGTTCTATTGATAGGTTCTTGTAAATCTTCTCCATCACAATCAACTAATTTATAGGTGCCTGTCCCAAAAGATGAAGTGATCACAAAAGGTCCTAACCAGTTTGCTTCCCATTTTCCTTTCTTTTCTCTTTCTTCTTGATTCTTGGGATTTTCTCGCAAAACTAAGTCACCTATTTGGAATGTTCTTGATTTGGTATGCTTGTTATAGGTCCTTGACATTCAGTTCTAATACACTTTCAAATGATTGAAGGCTTGTTGCTATTTTTCATCTAGCAACTCTAGTTCTTGTAATCTAGCAACCTTATAATCTTCCTCACTTATCAAACCATGTAGGGATACTCTTAAAGATGGAATTTCTACCTCCAAAGGTAAAACTACTTCTACTCCAAAGACTAAGGAAAATGATGTAGCTCCTATTGGCGTTCTAATACTTGTTCTATAAGCCCACAAGGTTGGTTTTATTTTTATATGCCAATCTATACCTGAATTATCCACGGTTCTCTTCAATATATTTAAGATGTTTTTATTTGTTGCTTCTACTTGTCCATTACCTTGGGGGTAATATATTGAAGATGAGTAATGTATCATGTGGAATTTTGTACATAGCACTTTCAAATCCTTGTTTTTGAAATTTTTTGCATTGTCTGTTATGATGGCATGTGGTACACCATATCTACAAATTATGTGATTTAGAATGAACAAGGCTATTTGCTTTCCCATCACAGTTGACAAGGGTATAGCTTCCACCCATTTGGTAAAGTATTTTGTTGTTGTAATGATAAATTTATAACCATTTGAAGATGGTGGATAAATCATCCCTATTAGGTCCAAACCCCATTGATAAAAGGGAAAAGGTGTAGTCATAAGATAAAGCTCTTGTGCTGGTACATGGATCAAGTTCCCATGATATTGACACTTACAACAATTTTTTGCAAAGTGACAACCGTCTTTTTCCATTAAAGGCCAAAAATATCCTATCCTAAAAAGTTTCTTAGCTAGGGTTAAACCATTCAAATGTGACCCACAAATCCCATCATGAATTTCTTGCAAGGCCATGTCTAATTCCTCTTTCTCTAGACATCTTAGAAGCATTACATCTAGACTCTTACGATACAACATGTCAATTATTAAAGTATAACGAGAGGCTTGGTGTATAAAGCTTTTCTTTTGATTTCTAGTTTGGTCCATAGGTAGGATTTGGTCTTTTAAGTAGGTATAAATGGCTCCATACTAAGGTGATTCATGTCCAGTTAGCAAAAAAATGGAATGAGGATGAGCAGGGTCAATGTAGGTTGCTCAACTTCTTCTACCAAGAATTCATATCTGGCGCTTTGATCTAGTATTTGGAGAAGTGATGCCAAAGTAGCCATTGTGTCTGCTACTTTATTCTTATCTCTTGGTACTTGCTCAAATGCGATGAGAGTGAAGTATTTATTGATATTCTCAATCATATTCTTGTAAGGTATCAACTTGATATCTTTAGTTTGATATTCATCATTAATCTAATTAATGACTAGTTGTGAATCTCCAAAGATTTGTAGCTCTATCACTTTCCATTCTAATGCCAATTTTATGCCAATGACCAATGCTTCATATTCAGCTATATTATTTGTTCATGGGAATAGCAATTTGTATGATTTAGGAGTTTTAGACCCTTGAGGAGTAATCAAAAGTATGTTTGCTCCTGATCCATGTTGTGTGTAGGAACCATCAAAATATAATTTCCATGTTTTTTCTTTGACATTAACAATTTCAGAATTTGAAAATTCCACTTGAATTGGATGTTCATCTTGTAATGGTGACTCTTCTAATTGATTAACTATGACTTAGCCCTTGATATATTTTTGATCCACATATTCTATGTTGAATTCACTTAGCACCATGACCCATTTGGCTAGTCTCCCATTCAATGTTGTTTTGTTGAGAATGTATTTCAAGGGATCAATCTTTGCAATGAGTTGAATCTTGTGGGATAACATATAGAGGTGTAATTTTTGGGAATCAAAAACTACAACCAAACATGCTCTTTCAATGAAGGTATAGTTTAACTCATATTTCACCAATGTTCTTCTTATGTAGTATATGGCCTTTTCTTTTCCTAATTCATCTTCTTGAGCTAGGAGTGCCCCTAATGAATGTTCGGTCATTGAAATGTATAGAATTAAGGGCTTGCCTCTTATAGGTAGCATAAAAGTTGGAGGATTCATTAGATATGTCTTCAATGAGTTGAAGGCTTCTTCACATTTGTCATCCCATTTGAAAATTGTATCCTTATGAAGGAGTTGAGTGAAATTGTGGCATTTTTCTACTAATTGAGAGATGAACCTTTGAATGGATTGAATCTTGCCTTGAAGAGATCTCATCTGACTTATGTTTCTAGGTGCCCCCATTTCCATGATGGCTTTGACTTTGGCAGGGTCTACCTCTATTCCTTTTGTTGAAACAATGTACCCTAGTAACTTTCTTGATTGAACACCAAATGCGCACTTCTTTGGATTTAGCCTTACTTTGAATTGCTCCAATCTTACAAATATTTTCTCTAAGATGGGTAGATGTTCTTCCCTTGAGTGGGATTTAGCAAGTATATCATCTACATAATCCTCCATGAATTTGTGCATCATGTCATGGAATATGGTCATCATGGTTCTTTGATAGGTTGCTTCGGCATTCTTTGGATCAAAAGGCATAACATTCAAACACAATGTCCCTCATGGGCATGTGAATAATGTCTTGTCTTGATCTTCAAGTGCTATCTTTATTTGATTATAACCACTAAACCCATCCATAAGTGAGAACATTGAATGTCATGTTGTCAAATCTACGATGGTGTCTATGCTTGGTAATGGAAAGTCATATTTAGGACATGCAAGATTAAGATCCCTAAAGTTCGTGCAAATTCAGATAGATTTGTCTACTTTAGAAAGAGGCACAATGTTTGAGATCCACTCAACATAATCAATGGCTCTTATAAACCCTACTTTCAGCAATTTTTCCAACTCTACTTTGAAAAGCAAAGATATGTGGGGATGCATCTTTCTTAGTTTCTACTTCACTGGTCTTACTCCTTTTATATTCAAATGATGCATGATTAAATTTGGATCTAATCCTAGCATATCATCATATAACCATGCAAAATGGATTTGCTTTTCTTTGAAATTTTTGATGAAATCCTTTCTTTCTTCACTAGATAAAGATGTTGATAGGTGTATGATTCTTGGCTCTGATTCTGACCCAATATTCACTTTCTATGTTAGTTCAATTAAGATAGGTGATCTTTCTTCATAGTGCTTGGGCAAAGTATCCAACCCTTCTTCCTTTTGTGCCTCTGTTGGGTTTTCACCATTGGAAACATTCTTTATTTCTTTTTCTTTTTTATTTAATGCTGCCACAATGTGGTTTTCAACATTAAATTCTTTCCATTTTTTAAAAAAAAAAAATTCAATTTTTTTTGAATTGAAAGGTTGAATACTCCCCTCTTTCACTCCTTCCTGATATTTTATGGTAGAAGAAGGCTCAACTACATTTAGGTATTGGGACACCAAGTTATCATTCAAAAATGTAGGAAGGATGGTAGGTTCAATGGAATCCCATTCAATTAATCCTAGATATATAAGGATCAAAGGATCAATGCTTTGGTTTAGTCCAATGGGTTTTCGGGACATGACTTCATTTGAAGGTTCAAACATTGTATCGCTTAAATCTATAATATGTGCTTCTTCAAGATGTTTTAGAGAACCACGGTCAAAATCTTCCTCACTATAATCCTCTAAGGTTTCTGTTGGATAAAAATCTCTTGGATTAAACCTAGGGTTAGATTCTTCCATAGTAGGTCTCCATGATGGTATGTAAGGTTCTCCTACCCATTTATCTATCTCAATCTCCTAACTTGGTACATTATCTAAGACTCATTGACTTGAACTTGAAGCTTGATTCTGATTTGATTCTGAGTCTTGTTCTTTTCCCTTGTTAGGAGTGTAGGTGTGGATGACATCAACTTCCTTATCTTGACATGACTCACTTGAATTTCCCATTCCCAATTGTTTGAGTCTTCATCACTTTGGGAACCTAATTGTAAGATTTGATCATATACCAAGGGATATTTCTTTTGATTGTACCCGTGTTCTAGGTATCCTAATCTAGTCTTTTCTTTGCTATGTCTCCATGTCATTTCAATGGGTTCAACAAGTCCTTCATTTCTTTTTCCTAAAGGCCCTTGTCCCTTTTATCCCATTTTCTACATTATTTGAAATCCTTTCCCATATTGATGTGTGGGAATGCTTATATTTTGGATGTACTTTTCATGTGCACTTGATTCCTCATCCTTATATAGCCAATTTAGGATTTCATTATCTTCTTCATCCATGGATGAAGATGTACTTGCCCTCACAAAGTGATCATTGTATTTATGAGGTAAATTGGATGGTCTTCCATATGATTTTGGAGATAGGGGTAGATCCATCATGGATAAGGAGTATTCACCTACACCTTTTTATTTGATTTGACATTGCTTTTCAAAAAAATTCATCATATGATCCATTTTTTGGTAATGAGCCTCTTTGGTGTAGATTTGAATGAATTTAGCTTGATCTTCTTTCTATTTCTCAGGAGCACTCTCCTCACTAACCTTCTCTTTTCCTTTTGTCGATGTAGTTAGGCTAGTAGGACTTTGGTTATTTTCAACAATAATTTCTTTTTCTTCTTTTTCTTTTCCCTTCAAAGATGGAAGATCTTTTGAAATTTTTCCTTGCTCTATTCTTTGGGAAATGGACCCTTCTACATTATGTGGGACTAAGGAATCATTAATAGGCTTCATGTTATTACAATATTGAAAGGGGTTTGAGTCCCCGCTTACCATGACTTCTTGTCCTAGATAGGGGAACTTGAGACATTGATGGTAGGTTGAGGATACAAGCTGCATTTCATGGATCCATGACCTCCCTAATAGGATATTATAAGTTAGCTTTAGGTCGAGGACTTGGAAAATGGTCTCTTTCTGCATTGGACCAACTCTAATAGGAAGTACTATGACCCCTTTGGAAGCTCTTTCTTCATCATCGTAGGATTTTATGGTTATATTTTTCTTTGGATCAATAGAATCCTCATAAAATCCTAAGGATTTTACCAAGTTTAGGGTACAAATGTTCAAGCCAACTCCTCCATCAATGAGGACTCTTTTCACTCTATGCTTGTGGATTAGGACCTCTATATGTAAGGGCAGATTTTACGGGTGGTTTAGAGACATATCATCTTGTTTTGAAAAAGATAGACAATGGGGTGCAACAAGATGTCCTACCATGTTTTGAAATTTATTCACATCTAAATTTTGAGGTACATTGGTTTCTACCAAGGCTTTCTCTAGAATCTCCTTATGAGTTGGTGAGAGCTTGAGTAATTCTAGAATAGAGATCTGAGCAGGGGTTATTTGCAATTGGTCTACCAAATTATATTGTTTCGAAGATGAAGATGAAGTTTGATTTGGTAGAATAATTCTTGGGGCATTTCTAGGTAGAGTAATTCTTTATGCTTGCCCCCTAGTTACAACATTAGATGTTGCTTCCCTTGGCTTCTCTTTTACCACAATAAAATTTATGGTGTTTTCATCACCACTTAAAGCATTAATGGTGTTATCATAAGTGTGTTAAAAATTGACCTTCTCATTACCTCTTTTGTTGTTAGGGTTGGTGTTTGATGACTCACCCTTTTCATGATTTAGGAAAGGGTTTTTGAAAGTCATATGATCCTCATTGTTTTGAGGCCCTTCCACCTTTATTGTTCCATTGTCAATTAGGTCTTGCACAAGATGTTTCAATTTCATGCACTCATTAGTTTTATGGCCCTTATTGTGATGGTATTCACAATGGTGAGAATCATTCCACCAATTTAGCTTAACTTGGGGTTCATATGGCCTCAATTCGGGTAAGGTAATGATTTTGTTAGCCACCAAAGTCCTTAGTGCATTTTCCAATGGTTCACCTAAAAAGGTGAATTTTCTCTTTTGATATGTGGAAAAGAAAGGCTTAAGATTGTTAACATTGCAATTATTAAAGGGATTGTTGTTGGCATTGTTGTTGTTATTGTTAGAATTGGTATTGTTGAAAGGAGCTTTGTTTGTTTGATTCACATTATATGTTGAATTTTCCCCACTTGATAAATAAAAGGGGGTAGCCTTTAAGTTGTGGGCTTCCACAACCCCATCATTCACAAGATTTTTATTAGTGTTCTTCAACCATAGTCTAGGTTTATCATTGTGATTGTTGGCTCCTTTATTATTATTATAATTAGATACATTATGGTTGTTATTAGTGTTAGTATAGGGTTTATTATCTTTGAACAACTCGATTTCTCCCCTTTTAACCAACAAATCTTCAATTTTAATCCCATTCTCAATAAGTTTTTCAAAAGTAGGGGGACATTGAAGTTGGAGCCTATAGTTCATCTCCACATTTAAGTTATTCATAAATATTTCCATTTTCTCCTTTTCGGGGATACTTCATGGATATCTTGCGAAAATTGTTCTCCACCTTTGAAGGAACCCTAGGAAAGATTCACCATCTCCTTTTTTAGTGTCACATAGGTTGAGCATGGTAATCTCATGTTCGATGTTATAAGAATAATGGGTTACAAATTTGGAGGCTAATTCCTCGAAAGTCTTTATCCCTTGCGGAAGCTTGGAGAACCATTCCATGGCTTGACCTCCTAAACTTCTTGGAAAAAGTCTCATTAGGTAAGTTGTATCATGCATAAATTCTATGCTTAGAGCACAAAAATCTCTAAGGTGGTCTTGTGGGTCTAATTTACCCATGTATTTTTTGTACTTAGGAAAGACTACATTTATCAGAAAAGGTACCATAACCAAGCTCTTGTCAAAAGGAAATGGGCACAAGGCCTCGATAGAAAATGGCTTAGGTTTAGCTGCCTTTTTCATTAGATCATTCTGTGCCTGGAAAATTTTTGATTGTTTACTCATTACACTCATCAAATTATCATCTTCTTTATTTTTCTTAAGTTGGTCCACATTGTAATCATGTGGAAGTTTTACCCCTACTTGGGCTAGGTTTAAGAAAAACTTCTCCCTATCTCTATCTATCAATTTATCCATGACTTCAAGAAATTTCATGTCTTGAGCCACCCTATTAGATTTTTCTTAAAGTGTTTCCTTAGGTCCTTGGTTGGCATTATTGATATTGTCATTTTTTTCTCCATGGAGATGATCATGAAATGCGGAGTTCCTATCCATTGGATCAATTTCTTTCTCAAAAAGATTTCGGAGACTATCCCCTTGGTTATGATTTATGAAATAACTTTGAGATTAAAATTTAGGGACCTCTCTTGCAATGCAAGTGTCGTCTTCTTGTAAAGATATTTTGAGTTTATGTGAGCATGTAGAAACTAACATTCAACAAGGTTTGATTTCAAATTGTTTTTCCCCAATTTGGTAATTATTTGCTTTTATGAAGAGATTTAAAAATATAAGATGAATTTTCAAATGGATATCTCTTACTTGTTGTATGTATTTTTCAAATAAAGAAATCATAAATACACTTGTTCTTTTAAACCCTCTCCACAAAAAGTGTTTGAATTTATGAGGACATTATCATGGGTTTTTGCACAAAAAGACACTTCAAGCAATCTACCCAATTCACAAGTTGGTTCGTAAACATAGCTCTACAAGGTAGGCTTTGTTATTTTAACAAGGTATTTAATCAAGATTCTATTCAAAATGGACATTAAGTTTTCATCCTCCAAAATTAGGAGGCTTCCCTCCACTGGTATGTTGGAGTTTTGCACAATCCCGAAGGACTACTCAAGGAAGTTCAAAAGCTTAATATCCTTTTGTCACACACACCATTAAGGATGCATGTATTTTATTTTAGAGTGGGTTGGATTTTCACAAAAAAAGAAAATGTATCCCACTTTGGGCTGCCCCTCTCACCGGCCTTATTAAGGCAAATCTCAGGAGGCAAGCCCACTATAGATCTAGCATGTTCATATGGAAAGCAATAAAGTGGAATGAAGAGATAGGTTTTGGGAGTTTGATTCACCAAAAGGTGAAGAGCATACCCCTATCTATTTCTCAATTCCCAAACACTTTTAACAAGGTTCAATTACCAAACCCACTAACTAATGGGAATTGGTATTTATACTATTTTCCACAAACAAGGGGTTGTTTAAATTTAGTGCTTGATTTACTTAGCCTTTCTTTTAATCAAGGAATTTGATATTTTTGGCATTTTGATTCACTTAGAAAGTGAAGAGCATAGGTCTAGTATCAAATCCCTTAAACAATAATAGGCTTCTTTAATTACTAGATTTTGAAATTCACAAGGCCACAATTTAAGCAAAAATTGACCAAGTTTTAGGCTTACCTTGTTTTGAAGCTAACTAAGGCTAGGGGCATTTTTGAGAATTTTTTCATTATTTATGCTCACCTAGTGGTGATCGTTCCTTTCCATTCACTTCTCCTCCAACAAATTAGTCAACACAACCAACCAAAATGAAGAAAATCAAGAATAAACTTGAATTTAAGCCTTATTTATCAAATCTCATAAAATTTGATTAAGGAAAGTAAATCCAATTTAATGAGATGAACTTTGATTTATAAGCTTCTACAACTTTTAAGTATTGTCATATACCTCATTTTCGTATTGAGAATCATCCAAAATCAGCTTGATGTGTGCAATGTTCTCCTCTTTGATATTTTTAGTCAAAGCCTTCCCCTCACTGTTAAATCTGGTCTCTGTTTTTTTTTTATATGACCAGTCATCCTGCAGACACATAGAAATCATTTTTCGCAAGTTAAATTCTGTAAATTTTCAATTTAATTGAATGCGCAATAGAATTTATTAAATGCATTATTAAAATGATTGAAATCATTGTTAAACAAATCAAATGCACTGCAAAAAATTATTAAATGCGTTGAAACATAAATTAAATGCACTAATAAACTGAGCAAAGGCATTTGATGCAGGAGCATCCTAGGATTCTTGGCAATCCTGTATCAACCAAAAATATGGTTGTCTTTGGAGGTAGATTGTTAATTTGATCTTGGTTTGGTGGAGTACTTTCTCAATTTGGGAGACTAGTTGCTCAGTTTCTATGGTTATCCAGGTGCTCGGTCTCTGAAGAACACTCGATAACTGAAGGCGTTGGTTGCTTCTGGCACTCAGTGATAACTGCATTCCTTGGTCATGCTTGGCATGGTCAGTGTTTGGCGCTTAGTTATTTCTCTGTTGCTTGGTGTTCTTGCTTGTCGACTTGGTTTGTTTGGGTGGATCGGCTTGGCCGATTGGTGCATTTAATTTTGGTCATGCTCCTGGAGTTATGGATTAACTGTTGGACATGTGGGGACCTAGATCTGGCATGTCGCATTCTTCTATGTAGATTTGATGACCATTTGGGGCCATCTTTGAGAGTTTATTTATTTTGTAAGGCTATGTGAGAGCTGACTGATATTTTAGCATTTAATATTTGTTTGTAAGGGTTTGTTGTTTCATTAGCCAACTTGTGGATGGGAATCAATATTTATAGGGTGCTTGGGTAGTTTTTTAGAGCATCAGATAGTGGGAAGAAGTTAGTAGCCTACAAGCTTGGGAGCAGGAAGATTGCTTGGAAGTTTGAGTACAAGTTTAGATCTTTCCTGGGTGCCTACCAGTGTGTTGTATGTTGCAGACCTGGGCTAGCCAAATACTGATGTTGTGGAAAAGATTTGGATCCTGCGAGATCTTGTAGGCTGTTAATTGCTTTTTATCTAGCCGTAACTGGGAAGGCCTTACAGCCTGGCACATTGCATGTAATCGGTGATTTGATGAATAAAGACTTCTATTTTTTTTCAGATCTATTGTTGTTATTGTGTATTTCCATTGTATATTGGTTTGGCTACAAGGTCAGTCAATCCTTAATTAGATCCACTAGCCTTGACTGCATCAGGTGGTATCAGAGTGAAGTTTGTTCTTATTTGAGCAAAGTCTGTTCCTATTGGAGCCGAGTGGATCTTGTGTGTTTGCATCTAGATCTTGATTTGAAGATGCCTCCGAGGAGAAATTATGAGATCTTAGAGGAAGAGGAAGCTATTAGAGAATTTAGTCTTGATGATTTTAGGGCTTTACAGAAACAAGTGCAAGACCTACAAGAAGAATTGAGAAAGAAGAAGCCTACCTTGAAAGAGGATAGTGATGATGAATCTGAGGAAGATCATTTTGAAGAAGTTGTAGAAGAAGCTAGAGATACTTAAGAGAATCAAATTCTAAAAGCTATGTCTAAGATTGGGAAAAGACCTAAGATTAAAGTTTCTGCATTTGCTAGAAGCCTTAGGCCAAAAGAATTGATTGATTGGATCAATGAGATTGATGAGTACTTTGAGTATGAAGAAATAGAAGATCCTGAAAGGGTTAGATTTGAAAAGACTAAGTTGAAGGGTCATGCAAATATTTAATGGAGAGAAGTTCAGTTGGAAAGAGGTAGAAGAGGAAAAGAAAAGATCACTAAGTGGAACCGAATGGTGGATAAGTTGAAGAAGCAATTCATTCTGGTGGATTATGAATTGGACATTTTTAAGAAGATGCAAGTGTTGGAAATATTCAGGAATTAACCGAGTTACTGAGAGGGGAGGGGTGAATTAGTAACTCCAAATTTTCTTTCAATTTAACATGTAATTTATTTTTAACCTTTGCATATGAAACTTAAGAGCATTCACAATAATGACACATAGATTTGGTTACCCAGAAACCTTCCAAAAAGAAAGTAAAACTGGGGTGGGGATGAAACCCACAAAGCTTTAATACTGCAAAATAAATTTGGCCGGTTAAGGCTTACAATTTGATCACTTCTGATGATCTGCCCTGTTAGGAGCAATAAGGATTGCTAAATCCACCATGTTAAAGGATTTACAAAACATACAATGAAGTATGCACTCGGTAAAGAGATTTTACAAAAGAATGTTAAGTCTACCCGGTTAAAGGATTTAGTACTAATTCACCTGTTAGGATGAACCAGTAGATCTCTGGCTTTGCAACTAGATTGTTGATTGAGATTCACTGATGTACTGATCACCTTCTGTGATGAATTTGTCTTTGCTGTTCCTTATACTGCTGAAGCCCTTTGTAATTCGCTTATCTCTGCCTTTCTTTCTTTTTCACATATATGCTTCTTACTTACATTTTTTGACATTTTTACAACATTGTTTATATACAAGTCTTAAACAATTAATTTCAATTACAATTACAAAGTTGGCTTGACAAATAAACATAAGTGCTACTAAGTCGGCCCAAGTATGGTTACACGGTTCCTACAAACTAACTCGGTGACTTTCTGATACTCGGCGTCCACTGCATTACTCGGCATCGTCATGCACTCGGTAGAAGTGAAGGCACGGTTCATACTGATCACTCGGTAGGTTTTGAACTCGGTAAATACTGGTGACTCGGTAGACATGATGTTACTCAGTTTACACTGTCTTGTTCGGTTTGTACTAACTTGCTCGGTTTGCACTGTCTGCTCGGTTTGCACTGTCTGCTCAGTTTGCACTGTCTGCTCGGTTTGCACCCAGAATGCAAATAAGTGTTGTCACTAGTGGCAATTCTATTTAATGCCAACAATCTCCCCCTTTGGCATTAGTGACAAAAACACTTATTGGCCAAAACTTATATACATGAATCATGCTGAGTTTTATTTTGATTTTTCAAAATTTGTCTTTGTTATAGAGCTTTATACATTGTCTCCCCCTTTCAATGTGCTAACTGTTTCTATACAAATCTTCTTCTATACATATATCTCCCTCTATACATATCTCCCCCTTTTTGACGATAATGCCAAAGATGTATATACAAGTTATTTACAGAGAGAATCCAAAATTTGATAGAAAATCAGAATGTACCTTCATTATTAGTGCCAGGGTTCTGTCCCAACTTTCTTGCAGAATCTTACATGTTTGGATTGCAATTTGGACTTCTGCAGAGAGTTCAATCATGTGATCTACTATAGAGAACTGATTGTCATGAATCAATGTTTTGGAATGTTCAATGTGCTTATACATTGTATTCATGATGGGAAGGATCATGTGTTGGATGTCTAGCAGTGTGGACCGGATCCTTGTGTCTTCTTTCAGTAGATCAGACTGCATGTTTGATAGGTGTGAGATTTTCATGTGATGAGCAGAGCTTGAACTTGGTTCAAGTTGCAGCTTCTGTATGCTAATCTTCATATCCTCATCCATTTTATTCATTTTATCCTTAACATCCTTTGTGAACTCGGCAATATTGCACAATCTGGCCAAAAGAGAGGTAGCATTCGAATAGATAGATTCAGTGTTTGACAAAACTGAAGACAATTCTACTTGGTTAATAGCTATGTGCTGAGCAATGTGCTCAAGCACTTTATTGTTGAATCTCTTCTCGGCTCTTTCAACTAACTTTTCTGTCCCAGATGAATCCTCATTGTATTTATTAACTGCTTCTGCTAATTGTAGCAAAATATGTTGGGAGGAGTCTACTTTAATACCTAATGCATCAGACAAAATGTCCTTAGCATCCTTGATGATTTGATATTCCTTGTCTCTCTCCTCTTTAAGCTTCTTTAGTTTTGCTTTCCTTTGGAGGATCTCACCTATATTTTTCATTTGGTCCGCTGATAGATTTGCAAAATCCAATGTAGGAATCTCTATCTCTTCATCTAAGTCTATATCCTCTACTACATTCTTACCCAAAAATTTTATACTCGGTAGAGCCTTAGGCTTATCTGTACTTAATGCCTTGGTAGTAGTGACAATAGATAAAGTAGGGCTAGCTATAGAGACTGGTATACTTTCTACTGGAGAACTTAAAATATTTACACTTGAAGATTCAAAAACTGGAAAACTTACTGCTGGAAAACTTGATGATGCGGGAGACTGCAACTCGGTAGAAGAAATGATACTTGCTTATGTTGTTGCTATAGATGATTGGACAAATGTTGAAGTTGTCACAACCATGCTTGAAGGTGTCTCTGGGCTGGATGTAGAAACTTTTACTGGAGAGGTAGGAAGGGATGCGATGACTTCTGCTGCTATCCTCACAGTATCATCTACCTCAGTGTCTTCTTCTTGTTCATCACTGTCATCTTCAATATCTTTTATTATGACTGTTTCAATACTCGGTTGGTGAAGGTGGTATATGTTCTTCCATGTAGCATTTGCAGCCTTCACAACCGATTCAATATTGTTGATCAAAATCAAACAAGTATTGAACTTTAATGTCATCTTACTTTCATTTTCTTTTAATGCCTTCTTTACTTCATCATTTTTCAAGCTCGGCATTAACTGTCTCAGGGTTTGATCGAATATGTCTATCACAGTTTGCTTTGCATTGCTCCATCTCATTTTTATTGGATTTAATAGAACTGCTGGAACCTGTGGGGCTATTTCTTCAGGAGAGTATTTCCACTGTCCCATCTTTTCAATAACAGCATCTTCTATTTCCTTCTGTTCTATTTCTGATCTGGTTTCATATCTAAAGGATTTTATGTTACTTACTCCAGATCCTGATCCATCTCTAAAGAGTTTGATCTTTTCTTGAAAGTTTAGAGGAGGCCTTTTGAATGCTATGTCTTTATCTGCCTTGTCTGCCTTGCCTTTTGCATTTCTCCTTGTAAATACAGCAGTGGGAGGCTTAGGTGCCTTAGTGATGAATACCTTTCCTTTCTTCTTTGCAGGTTCTGGTTCCTCTATTTTCTCATCCTTTTCCTCTTCTTCTTCATCTTTTTCTTCTTTGTCCTCGGTTATCATTTGCATTTTGGCTATCCTCTTCTTTCCTTTGTTTACCGCCTGTGGAAGCTTTATGCTTAGTTCAATTCTTACCTTAGCTTCATCATATGTTCCAAAATATGGAGCTTTGGGATTGACAGGCTGATTAAGAAGAGCTTCAATGATATTCTTGGTTTCATCAATATTTACCTCATAAGGAAGAGGTTTTACATATACAGTCCTCGGTTTAGCTGCTTGAATATATACATTATCACAATCCACCATAAAACAAATGTCATCTTTGTAATCTTCCACCAACTTCTGTGGAATCCGGAATCTGTCATTCATTTTCTCTTTGAAAGACTCAAAATAATTATCTATAATGCTTTCAAAATTTTCACCCATTTCTGAGATGTATTCATTTATTTCATAAAGGGTTGGCACATCTTTTCTCCATACAAATTTTCCTTTAGAAGGGAAGAATTTCTGAACATAGAAGAATAAACAGACCAATAAGGATCCAAACTTACATGGATTGTTTTTGGAAGTTTGAATGCTTTCCATGTTTTTGTTAAACTGCTTTAACACTAAGTCTGCTACGTCAAATGTTAAGTTATTCTTGACCACTTTGTATGCTAGGTCAATAGCTTCACAAGAGACACTATTCTGTCGACTAGAACTGTAAATCTTATGGGCAATGTTGTGTGTACCAAACTTCAGTTCAGCATCGGTAATGCTGCTAACTTTCATGCCTCTACCGTCCCACTCGGCTAGGGTTTTCTTCTCTAGTTCCGTCCGACCTAGGGTTTTGGTAGTTTTTGCTTTGTTCAACATGGGAAGACCGGTGATTTGATGAATCATCTTCTTTGTGATCTCTAAGGGTTGCTCAAGCTAAATATTTCCATCATGTACACGGCTGAGAATGTATCTAACCCATTTATCTCGAAAGTTTTGAGGTAGATGAGCAATGTGAACTAAACCTTTATCTTCCAGATGTTTGTGCTTGGGTTTCAGAATAGCATCCACACACAGTTCTTCACGCACAGTATCTAATTCTAGGTTCCCCATTTCATGAATTGAACAGTTGAAATGATTGCGAATATCGTTAATAAGTAGTACCTTAGGAGGAATCTGAGATTGAGCTCTGTTCGGATCTAGGGCTGCTGCAATTGCGGGCACGATTTTGAAATCTGGTGCTTTCCATTCCCCTTGGACTAACATATCAGATCCTTTCTTCGCTGAAGTGTTGGATGATGCCATGGTAGCTCACAGAAAATTCCTTTCACAAAAGTGTTGAATCGCTGGGTTGCTCTTCAAATTTTCTGCTCTCAAAGTGCTAAAGGTTCACGGTGAAGAATGAGTTCGATTAATTGCTTTTTGTTTATAACTCTGTCATTAATGCTCAGTACAAATTAGGGTATGAATTCCAACAGACTGTCACCCACTAAGAATTAATTGCTCGGTAAAGACTTCGCAACTCGGTGAACTTGAGAATTCATATTGCTCCGACCTCACTCGGTAAAGACGGGTACTGACCTTGCTCGGTAAAGACTGATACCGACCTCCTTGTGATCTTACTGCATCTTGTATGCTGATTTAGATCTTTCTATTAATTTGGTTCTGGAACTGCTTGAGATTGGTCTATGAGAATACAGTTCCAGTGCTTTCTTGGAAATTTAGTTTGAGTCGGTAGAGCCATCCATTCCATTACTTGGACTGGATTGCTTGGTAGATTTAGGAATCCATTTTTGTCTCACCTGTTTCCTGACCTTAGTTGCTTCATTCTTCTTTCCATCTTCAACTTCACTAGCATTCATGTAGTTTCTGGCTATGTGACCTAGTTTAGTGCATTTGAAGCATCTTACGGTAGTATCTCTTTTCCTTAGATGATGTTTTATGCAATTCATGCCAATGTGTCTATATTCTCCACAGTAATGACATCTACACCAGGTGTTGTAGTCCCATCCAAACATTGCTTTCATAATTTGTTCTGCTGGATTAAATGTCTTGGATCTGCACTCGGATGCCTTGTGACCTTGTTTGTTGCACTTGTGACAATTACCTCTGAATCTTGGTTTTTCCCTGCATTCATTTGCTTTGTGACCAGGTTGATTGCAGCTGTAACATTTTCCATTGAATTCTGCTTTTTCATTATTCCAACATTTATTTGAAGTATGTCCTATTTTACCACAATGATTACAAGTAGGTTTTTTATTTCTTTGAGTACCTTGCTTAGAAGATTCACCTTCTCCTTTGTATCCAAGTCCTGCTTTTCCTTTTTGCCTATGAAGATTTCGCTCATACAGCTGATTCAAGTCTTCTTGACTTTTCAGCATTCCTTCATTGATTTGTTTTTCAGCGTTTAGGTCATCCACCAATCTTAGATTGATTTCCTTTTCAGATCTTAGTTCTTCTCTTGTGCTTTCTATTTCTGATCTTAGAT
Organism: Chamaecyparis obtusa; assembly: GCA_027943335.1. Taxonomy (NCBI): domain Eukaryota; kingdom Viridiplantae; phylum Streptophyta; class Pinopsida; order Cupressales; family Cupressaceae; genus Chamaecyparis; species Chamaecyparis obtusa. Next base: position 898,624 of record BSBK01004663.1, read on the forward strand.
TCAGAATTTCCTCATTTGTATGGGAGATCTGATCAATTAGGTTTTCTAGCTGAAGGGATTTATTTTGGACTTCAATGTTCCTTCCATCTAATTCATCTTTCAACTTGTTTCTTTGTTCCAAGATCTCACAGAATCTTGTAGAGTGTAGCTCTTGTTCTCTTTTTAATTTTCTCACTTCTTCCTGTAGAGACCCATTCTTTTCTAGGAGTTCTTTGACAGCGTTGTTTGCTTCATCTGAGTTATTTAAGGGAAAAAGATCTTCAATCTTTTCTTCAATGTAATTTTGATCATTCATCTGATTTGCAAGTTCCTTCCTTCTTCTTAGGGATTGAGAAAGATGTTCTTTTGCTTCCTTGAGTTTAGCTATGGCCATTTCCAGATCTAGCTTTTCATTTTCAATCACCTTGTTTAGTTTGAATACCTCCATTGTCCTGGATCTTTGCTCAAGCTAGTTAAGCTTTATCTTGAGAACCAATGCTGCTCTGATACCAATTGTTGGAAATATTCAGGAATTAACTGAGTTACTGAGAGGGGAGGGGTGAATCAGTAACTCCAAATTTTCTTTCAATTTAACATGTAATTTATTTTTAACCTTTGCATATGAAACTTAAGAGCATTCACAATAATGACACATAGATTTGGTTACCCAGAAACCTTCCAAAAAGAAAGTAAAACTAGGGTGGGGATGAAACCCACAAAGCTTTAATACTGCAGAATAAAGTTGGCCGGTTAAGGCTTACAATTTGATCACTTCTGATGATCTGCCCTATTAGGAGCAATAAGGATTGCTAAATCCACCCTGTTAAAGGATTTACAAAACATACAATGAAGTATGCACTCGGTAAAGAGATTTTACAAAAGACTGTTAAGTCTACCCGGTTAAAGGATTTAGTACTGATTCACCTGTTAGGATGAACCAGTAGATCTCTGGCTTTGCAACTGGATTGCTGATTGAGATTCGCTGATGTACTGATCACCTTCTGTGATGAATTTGTCTTTGTTGTTCCTTATAGTGTTGAAGCCCTTTGTAATTCGCTTATCTCTGCCTTTCTTTCTTTTTCACATATATGCTTCTTACTTACATTTTTTGACATTTTTACAACATTGTTTATATACAAGTCTTAAACAATTAATTTCAATTACAATTACAAAGTCGGCTTGACAAATAAACATAAGTGCTACTAAGTCGGCCCAAGTATGGTTACACGGTTCCTGCAAACTAACTCGGTGACTTTCTGATACTCGGCGTCCACTGCATTACTCGGCATCGTCATGCACTTGGTAGAAGTGAAGGCACGGTTCATACTGATCACTCGATAGGTTTTGAACTCGATAAATACTGGTGACTCGGTAGACATGATGTTACTCGGTTTACACTATCCTGTTCAGTTTGTACTAACTTGCTCGGTTTGCACTGTCTGCTTGATTTGCACTGTCTGCTCGGTTTGCACTGTCTGCTCAGTTTGCACTGTCTGCTCGGTTTGCACTGTCTGCTTGGTTTGCACTGTCTGCTCGGTTTGCACTGTCTGCTCGGTTCTGCTCGGTTTGCACTGTCTGCTCGGTTTGCACTGTCTGCTCGGTTCTGCTCGGTTTGCACTGTCTGCTCGGTTTGCACCCAGAATGCAAATAAGTGTTGTCACTAGTGGCAATTCTGTTTAATGCCAACAGCAAGCTTTGAAGCAGGCTAACAAATCGGTACAAGAGTATACCGAGGAGTTTTACAGAATCCTGATTAGGACTGGTCATTCTAAAGCTGATAAAGAGAAGGTTGCTAGGTATGTCTATGATTTGAGACCTAGTATTCGAGAAGAGTTACTTACTATGTGGATGACAACAATAGGAGATGCTTATTAGATGACATTAAAGATTGAAGAGAAGCTGAATAAGAGGTTTGAAGGAAAACAAAACAATAGGAATCGAGGTGGTAAAACTGGTGAGACAATTGCTGAGAGTAATATGACGGAGAATCCTAAGTTTGATGTGGGATCTAGCAGTGGTCAAGTTACTAAGAATGTTGGACAGAGAGAAAGGTGGAAAGATGAGTTCATCGGTACTTTTTATAACTATGGTGAAGCTGGCCATAGAAGTTTTATTGTCCTAAGAAAAGAGTTGCACTGACTACTGAAGAAGATATTATGAATGTTGTAGAAAAAGGTGAGACACTTATCACTAGGAGATTAGTTGCATGTGTCCAAGAACTGGTGCAAAGAAGAAATTTGTTTAGAACTAGATGTAAGTGCAAGAATAAGGTATGTAATGTCATAGTTGATGGTGACAGTTTTGAGAACTTTGTTTCAGATGAAATGGTTAGTAAATTGAGTTTGGAAAGAAGGAAGCATCCTAGTCCTTATCAGATTAGTTGGATAAAAGATGTTTCTAAGGTTAGAGTTGAAGAACAATGCTTGGTTAATTTTCAGATTAGATCTTATCATGATGAGGTATTGTGTGATGTATTACCTATGGATGCTTGTCATCTGTTTCTTAGTAGACCTTGGCAATTTGACAGAAATATTTTGTTTGATGGTTGTGCTAATACCTATGTGGTTAGGCATGAAGGAGCTCAACATAAGCTGATACCTTTATAGGAAATAGGGGTTAAGGGATGTGGAGTTATTATGTGTTGTCCTTATGACAAACCTCAGAAGTAGAGGATTGATGAGCCTATTCCTACAAAGCCTAGTTTGAAGGAGAAGGAGAATGATATATCTAAAGAGTTTGTTGAGATTAAGAGGCAGATGGTCTTGCTGGCAGAGATGGTACAACAGATGGTGAAATTTGTGATACAGAGAGATGCAGATGATACTGAGTTGATTAAGGAGTCCAAAGAGGATAAACCTTACTGAGGCACTGAGGTGATCAGTAGTGGTTAGAGTCGGTTGTTATCAGTTACCGACTAGAAGGATAAGAAAAGTGTAAAGCAGAAGAAATTGCTGCAGGAAGAGATGAATGAAGTAAAAACTACTTGGGGTGAAGGACAAGAGGAGATATCGGTTAAGAAAAGATTTGGTATAACTGTTCTGATTCCCTCGAGACATTCCTAATTTCCTTATGAGAAAATATTTCTTACCTAGGGTGTCTGATGCAGGAGCATCCTAGGATTCTTGGCAATCTTGTATCAACCAAAAATATGTTTGTCTTTGGAGGTAGATTGTTAGTTTGATCTTGGTTTGGTGGAGTACTTGCTCAATTTGGGAGACTGGTTGCTTAGTTTTTGTGGTTACCGGGGTGCTCGGTCTCTGAAGAATGCTCAGTAACTAAAGGCATCAGTTTCTTTTGGTGCTCGATGATAACTGCGTTCCTCGATCATGCTTGGCATGGTCAGTGTCTGGCGCTCGGTTATTTCTCTATTGCTTGGTGTTCTTGCTTGCCGACTTGGTTTGTTTGGGTGGATCAGATTCACCGACTAGTGCATTTAATTTGGGTCACGCTCCTTGAGTTATGGATTGACCGTTGGACATGTGGGGACCTAGATCTAGCATGTTGCATTCTTCTATGTGGATTTGATGACCGTTTGGGGCCATCTTTGAGAGTTTATTTATTTTGTAAGGCTATGTGAGAGTTGACTGATGTTTTAGCATTTAATATTTGTTTGTAAGGGTTTGTTATTTCATTAGCTGACTTGTGGATGGGAATCAATATTTATAGGGTGCTTGGGTAGTTGTTTAGAGCATCAGATACTAGGAAGAAGAAGTTAGTAGCCTACGAGCTTGGGAGCGGGAAGATTGCTTGGAAGTTTGAGTACAAGTTTAGATCTTTCTTGAGTGCCTACCAGTGTGTTGTATGTTGCAGACCTGGGCTAGCTAAATACTGATGTTGTGGAAAAGATTTAGATCATGTGAGATCTTGTAGACTGTTACTTGCTTTATATCTAGCCATAACCGGGAAAGCCTTATAGCCCGACACATTGCATGTAATCAGTGATTTGACGAATAAAGACTTCTATTTTGTTTCAGATATGTTGTTGTTATTGTGTATTTTCACTGCATATTGGTTTGGTTGCAAGGTCGGTCAGTCCTTAATTGGATCCACCAGCCTTGACTGCATTAGCGTTAGAAGAAAGTATTGAATGCGTTGGAGAATAAATTGCACACGCTGGAGAGTCAGGGTGTATGTGCTAAAAGAAAGAAGACATAAAATAAAAGGATTTAAATGCACTAAAAATCCACGTAAAGGTGCATAACTTTTTCATAGAAGCATTATTTCAGACTTTAAAAGTGCTGGAGAATCTGGTGTATGCGCTGGAGAATCTCTCAAATGCGCTGAAAAACCTATTACATAGAGAGTAAAAACAAGATTTGCTAGAAAAATTCAACTTCTCCAAATTTAAAAATTAGTGAGGCCTAATGCCCCATGGTGAGCATCATTTTGTGTGTTAAGGAAAGCACCTTCATAGGGTTAGTATTGAAAATAAATGAAAAATCAACTAAATTACCATAAAGAGTAAGCTATTTCAACAAATAAATGACAATTAAGCACTCTATGGATCTCTATTTAGGGATGCTAATGCAAAATATCTTAGCAAGATTCCATTAGTGACAGTCCTAAAATAAGAATGAATGATAAAGTAACTAAAAAGTTCAATTCCAAATGAAATTAGCCTTAATTAGTCCTAGATTTGCCTTTCTAGCTATAAATTGCAAGAGGTTTGATGCTATTCTCAAATTTGTGGATGATTATTGATTGAATTATGTCTTGATTTTATAGATTTTGGTAAGGGTAGGGGGTGTGGTTGATTTGATCATGATTAAGTGAGGGTTAAGTCCATGGTTCCACCTTTGGAGACCATTTAAATATTTTGTCCTCAAAGCTTGGGACCAAAGGACAAAATGAGTGGACAAGATGCATTCTCCAAGTGAGTGATTGAGATTTGATTTAGGCTTGATCCATGTGAGCTCAATCCTTAAATCCTATTGGTTGATGAATTTTCCTCCCATTTGGTGGTTGAGGGAAAATAGGATTTAATTAATTAAATTTAATTAATATCTTTAGCCATGTGTACCCCTTGAATGGGTTGATTTGATTTAAATGAACTATGTAATTAACTATATTAATTACACAATTGATTGATTTATCATGCTTTATTTGATTTAAGTTGAATTTATGACTTTTGATTTTTTAATTAAATTGAATTATGGCTTGATTTGAATTTTAATTTGATAAATGCTTGATTTGATTCAATTGCTCTGATTTTCGCCTTGATTGTTCACTTGATTTATCTTGTCCAATTTTAGGTGATTACATATACATACAAGAATAAATCCAACTTACAACATAAATCTCAAAACAATGTCATAACACAACACACAAATCCCCAACTAAGGTAACCCCCTAAACATGAACCTAAGTTGATAGGATTTCCTTGAGAGTAGATTGGTAAAATCTCCACACAACAACATTTCAAGGATTTTGAAGGCATGCTCAGACCTGTGTAGCCAGGTGGAGTCGATGCCTGGTACCTGCATCCTACAACACCAGCCGACATGTGTACATATATATGCAAAAATAGTGACAAACAAGGAGGGAAAATGTGACATTGTATGGATCTCTCATAAGAGTAACTACAACTACCTCTCCTCATCCTACACTCACATCAAACAATGTAATCATCAAAACATAGTGGGGTTAGTAGGTTTAGATCCATCATAAACATAAATATATAAATAATGTACGAATCATTTCACAATAGCTCATTCCTAAACATACATCATTTATGCCAAATTATTATTATCTCCATAATCAATTTTATTAACCAAATATATATGCTCAAATGTCCCATCATGAAATGAAATAGTCCAAACATATAATCCAAAGTACCAAAGTAATAATCTTGTCAGTCCCAAAATATGAAAGTACTAGGGTGGGCATTACATATCTGAATCAGGCAAGATTAAGTTGCTATTTACAGATCAATACTATTGTTACTCTTTAACCATTGTAGTAGACTTTAAATCTCTTAACATAGTGAACTTAACAGTTCTATTATAAATCTCTTAACTGAGTGCACACTTGATTGTGTTTCTAAAATCCTTTAACCAAGTAGATCTAGATGATCTCATTGTTACTCCTAACAGGGTAAGATCACTAGAAATGAGCACAATCTTTGTAGCCTTAACCGACAACTTTGTTACTATAGTAGTGAAGCTTTGTGGGTGTTGTGTATGTTAGGAATAAGGTGTCTCAACCTTGGATAATTCCTATTCTTATTATTTGTTTTGTAAATGTATTTTTTGCAAATAATGTAATTAAGTGTGAGTGTACATGTCTAGTTGGCATGTTGATGTGTCACTCCACTTGATGTGTCGGCATCTTGTGCGTAAGGAGATCATGACTGAAACGGTCATGATGGATTCCTATGATGCGTAAGAACTATTTAAGGAATGTGCTATGATAGGTGTAAGAGCATCTTATGACTTGGGCCTATTTGGGCGCCCAAGAAGAAGTGGTTGGTGTGTGTAAGAGAATATGCCAAAAATAGGTTGGTATGATAGATTCTCTTACACTTCTCTTATGACCATTATTTTTGGCGGATTCTATGACAAGCTGTCATAGTCTATTCTAGGGATGGACGTCTATTCTTGGGATTGCATGTAACAACTGTGTACATGTGGCTTTGTGCATGGGTCTTGGTGGTTGTGCCTATTTTTGGGTCCAGAGGAGTCTATATATATGATGTTGCTCCTATGGGAGAGATATAATAGAAATTTAAGTCTTGTTGGCTTTGTCTCTCATTTCCTGAAAGAACTTGCATTGCAAGTGTATTGTAATCTTTGTGTTGAAGATAATACATTGTGTAGGTTTTGGAGTGCTGGGGTTTTTTACCAAAAGGTTTTCCCCAGGGTATATCATTGTGTCATTCTCTATTTTTCTGTATGCATTGTATGTGGTTGCAATATCTTTGTTAAAGTAGTTAATGAATCTGAAATTGTAAGGATTTATAAGAATTTGCACAATACTCTCCTATAGAGATTAGCGTAGGAAGTTGTTTCCACACCTGAGTTTCCTTACAAGTGGTATCAGAGCTTGATCAAATTTTGATCCTAGTTGTTGGGTAGGGTTTTTTGAGCTGATCTCAAGTTTGAGTGGGAGTTTTTTGCAGAGCATTCTGAATCTTATTTGCAGATTGAGATGGCAAGTTCATCATATGGAAGAATGGAGGTGGAAAAATTTAATGGCACTAATTTCGAGTTGTGGAAACTCAAGATGGAAGACATGTTGGAAGATCGTGACCTATGGGAAGTGACTTCAAGTGCTACAAGACCAGCAACTATAGCTCAAGCAGATTAGGATATCAAAGACCGTAAAGCTAAGGGTCTCATAAGACTCTGTTTAACCGATGCAGTTCTTTTGAATGTTCTAGATGAGAAAACTGCAAATAGTTTGTGGGAAAGACTTGCGGCCGTGTATCAGGCCAAATCTCTGGTGAATAAGTTGTTCCTGAGGAAGAAGTTGTACTCTTTGTGAATGGAGGAAGGTGGATCCTTAACGGATCATTTAAATGCATTTAATCTACTAGCTGCATAGTTGACATCAGCTGGTGTCAAGTTAGAGGAGGAGGATCATTGCTACACACTTTTGTGTTCTTTACCAGATTCATGGGACCATCTTGTGATGGCTCTCGGAAGCACTTTAGTCACCTTCAAAATGGATGATGTGGTATCTTCGCTACTATCAGAGGAGATGCAGAGAAAGGCTTCCGTTTTGGAAAAAGAAGCCCTTGCTATTCGTGGGAGATCCACTGAAAGAGGGAAGAAAAATGACAATAAGTCTGACAATAAGGGTAGATCCAAATCTCGTGGGAAGTCAAAGACTTCCAATAAGTCCAAGGCAAAATGTTGGAACTATGATAAATCTGGGCACTTTCGTAAAGACTGCAAAGAGCTGAAGAAGAAGAAGAAAGGTTTAGATTCAGCTTCAGAAAGATCTCAAGAAGATGGTGATGCATTCATCACAGCTTTGGCATCCCATGCATCTGATGATGTGTGGTTGGTTGACTCGGGTGCATCTTTTCACATGACCTCTCATCGAAACTGGTTCTCAAAATATGAAGAGTTCGATGGTGGAAAGGTGTACTTGGGTGATGATTCTCACCTAAAGATAGTTGGACGCGGAAGGGTCACTATCAAATTTCTTGATGGACAAGTAAAGGGAATCAACGGAGTTATGCACATTCTGGGTTTGGCACGAAACCTATTATCTGTAAGTATTTTGAATGATGTAGGTGTGCAAGTTGTTTTTTCGAAAGAAGGATGCAAGATGATGAGAGGATCGATAGTGCTTGCAAGGGGTACTAGGAGAGGTACCTTATTTCAGCTAGATGCATGTATTCCTCTATGTAATAGTTCTTCATCCTCACCATCTGAACAAGCAGTGAAGAAGTCTGTGGCTATTGGTTCTGATGGTAGTGCAAATACTTTGGAAGGTAAGCTTCCTGCAGAAAAGACAATGTTGTGGCATATGAGATTTGGCCACATTGGTGAAAAGGGTCTCAGAACCCTGAAAAATAAAAATCTCGTTGAGGGGTTAAATGATTGCAATCTTGAGTTTGACTTCTGCGAACACTGTGTCTATGGTAAACAAAATCATGTTCAGTTTTACTCTAGTTCTCACAAATCTTTTGATGTTTTGGATCTTATTCATTCTGATGTATTTGGTCCTGTAAAAGTTCCTTCAATCTCCAAGTCTATATTTTTTGTATCTTTCATAGATGATTATAGTAGAAGGACATGGATTTATTTCCTTAAAAGTAAGACACAAGTCTTTAGTCGGTTCAAGGAATTTAAAGCTCTTGTAGAGAATCAGACTAGTAAGAAGATTAAGTGTGTGAGAATTGACAATGGTGGTGAGTTTTGCTCAGCAGAGTTTGAACAGTTTCGTAAAGAACAAGGTATCGAGAGGCATAAGATAACTCCTTATACCCCATAGCAAAATGGAGTTGCAGAGAGAATGAACAGGACATTGATGGAGAAGGCTAGGAGTATGCTTAGTGGAGCTAGTTTAGAACAAAGGTTTTGGGCCGAAGTTGTGGCCACTGCTTGCTATCTGGTTAACAAATCTCCTACATCAGCCCTTGTTGGTAAGACACCCATGGAGGTGTGGTCTGGTAAGAAGCCTTCAATTAGACATCTTCGTGTTTTTGGTTGTGAAGCTTACGCACATGTTCCAAAGGAGAAAAGATCTAAGTTGGAAAACAAAGCTGTTAAATGTATTTTCATCAGATACAGTGTTGGTGTGAAAGGATACAAGCTTTGGGATCCTGTGACTAGTAAGGTTTTGTATAGTAGAAATGTTATTTTCAGAGAGCTAACATCTTCTCCTATTGTGCTACAACCAGATGAAAAAGAAAAGGAAAAAGATGTTGTTCAGTTGCCTCCTACCCCTGAGAAGACTGAACAGAGAGACCATGTTGGGCCTAATGATGAGGAGAGCTCTAGCAGCTCTGATAGTTCAGAAGAAGAGGAAGAACAACCTCAACCACAGCCCTTGAGGAGATCCACGAGAGAAAGAAAGCAACCAGAAAGGTTTGGTTATTCTATGTTAGATTCTAATTGTGCCTTTTCTTTGATTACTAACACTGATGAGCCTAGATTTGTGAAAGAGGCTTTGGGCATGGAAGATGCAGGTTCCTAGATTGAGGCTATGGATGATGAGATGACTTCATTGGAGAAAAACAAAACTTGGGACCTTGTACCTTTGCCTAAAGGGAGAAAATTTGTTGGCTGTAAATGGGTGTTCAAGAAGAAATTCTGTGTAGATGGCAGTGTTGAAAGGTACAAAGCTAGATTGGTTGCAAAGGGGTATTCACAAGTAGAGGGAATAGATTATGGTGAAATATTCTCTCTTGTTGCAAAGTTGACATCCATTAGATTTCTGTTATCTCTTGCTGCATCATATGATTTAGAGATAGAACAGATGGATGTGAAGACAACTTTCCTTCATGGTGATTTGGAGGAAGAGATTTATATGTCACAGCCTGAGCACTACATTGTTAAAGGTAAAGAATCCTTAGTTTGCAGATTAAAAAAATCTCTATATGGTTTGAAGCAATCTCCTAGGATGTGGTACCTTAAGTTTGATGCCTTTGTGTTGTCAATTGGATTTGTAAGATCAAAATCAGATCATTGTGTTTATTTCAGAGTTGAAAATGATCGCTTTCTTATTGTTGCATTATATGTTGCTGTTTGGGAAGGGTAAGGGTATGATTTCTGATTTTAAATCTCAGTTGTCAGCACAGTTTGAGATGAAAGATCTTGGGGCAGCTAGGTACATCTTGGGTATGGAAATCAGTAGAGACAGGTCTAACAGAAAACTTTGGTTGAGTCAGAGTAAGTATGTGAAGTCTGTGTTGGACAGGTTCAGCATGGCAGATTGTAGACCACTATGTGTTCCTATTTATATGGGAACAAAGTTATTTGTAGATGATTGTCCAAAATCTCCTAGTGAGGTGGAGGACATGAGTAGAGTACCTTATGCTAGTTCAGTTGGCAGTCTTATGTACGCTATGGTCTGTACTAGACCAGACATTGCCCAAGTAGTGGGAGTCCTGAGTCAGTTTATGGCTAATCCTGGACAGGTACATTGGGATGCAGTTAAGCGAGTATTCAGATATTTGAGGGGTACATCAGATTACTCCATATGTTATCATGGTAACTCTTCTAGATCTCCGCATTCAGTTTGTATTCATGGGTTTGTGGATTCAGATTAGGTAGGTGATATTGACAATAGGAGATCCACTAGTGCTTATGTGTTCACTATGTTTGGTGGTGCCATTAGTTGGATGAGTAAGCGACAACCTGTGGTTGCTTTGTCCACTACAGAAGCTGAGTACATGGCTGCTACTCATGCTTGTAAAGAAGCCATTCGGCTTAGAAGATTGTGTTCTGATGTTGGTGTTGATGCAAAACAGATTACTATTTGGTGCGACAGTTAGAGCGCTATTTGCCTTGCAAAGAATCCAACTTTCCATGCCAGAACAAAGCACATTGATGTGCAGTTTCACTTTGTGAGAGATATGGTGGAAGATGGAAAGGTAAATTTGGAGAAGGTAGATACTGTGAAGAATGTTGTAGATGCATTAATGAAACCAGTGGGCACTGAGAAGTTCAGATGGTGTTTGGAGTCTATGGGCCTTTTGGCCTACAGTGGTTAGTTCTTGTTATGTTCCTGTTGCTCTTACAAGGTGTTCGACAAGTGGGAGAATGTTAGGAATAAGGTGTCTCAACCTTGGATGATTCCTATTCTTATTATTTATTTTGTAAATGTATTTTTTGCAAATAATGTAATTAAGTGTGAGTGTACATGTCTAGTTGACATGTTGATGTGTCACTCCACTTGATGTGTTGGCATCTTGTGCGTAAGGAGATCATGACTGAAATGGTCATGACAGATTCCTATGACGCGCAAGAACTATTTAAGGAATGTGCTATGACAGGTGTAAGAGTATCTTATGACTTGGGCCTATTTGGGCGCCCAAGAAGAAGTGGTTGGTGTGTGTAAGAGAATATGCCAAAAATAGGTTGGTATGACAGATTCTCTTACACTTCTCTTATGACCGTTATTTTTGGTGGATTCTATGACAAGCTGTCATAGTCTATTCTAGGGATGGATGCCTATTCTTGGGATTGCATGTAACAACTGTGTACATGTGGCTTTGTGCATGGGTCTTGGTGGTTGTGCCTATTTTTGGGTCCAGAGGAGTCTATATATATGATGTTGCTCCTATGGGAGAGATATAACAAAAATTTAAGTCTTGTTGGCTTTGTCTCTCATTTCCTTAAAGAACTTGCATTGCAAGTGTATTGTAATCTTTGTGTTGAAGATAATACATTGTGCAGGTTTTGGAGTGCTGGGGTTTTTTACTGAAAGGTTTTCCCCAGGGTATATCATTGTGTCATTCTCTATTTTTCTGTATGCATTGTATGTGGTTGCAATATCTTTGTTAAAGTAGTTAACGAATCTGAAATTGTAAGGATTTATAAGAATTTGCAGAATACTCTCCTATAGAGATTAGCGTAGAAAGCTGTTTCCGCACCTGAGTTTCCTTACAGTGTACTAGAAGTACCTTTATAAGATTAGTTTATCACTATTTAAATATAATTAAGCTAAAATAAAACAATTGACAAGCTATTTTAATACAAAAAATGACAAGAAACATCCTATAGCTCTCTATTTAGATATGCTAATGATAATCTCTCAGCAAGCCTCCATTAGTGACATCTCTAAAATGAGAAAAATGATAAAAGATAACACAATTCAAGCCTATTTCTAAGAAATTGTGCTCAATGATGCCTAAAATGCCTTTATAGCTCAAATTCTCAATAACTTGGATGCAATTCTCAGATATGTGGATCCATTCTCCTGATTTTAGCCTTTCTTTTATAGATTTTTGCAAGAATAGGGGTGGAGTTAATTTGATCATGGTTGAGTTTGAGTTAAGTCCATGGTTTCAAATATGGGGACAATTTAAATATTTTTTCCTCAAAGCTTGGGACAATGAGACAAAATGAGTGGTCAAGTTGCTCTCACCTTATGAGTGATTGAGATTCAATTTGTTCTTTATCCACGTGAGTCCAATCCTCAATTCCCATTGGTTGAGGCAATTTCCTCCCATGTGGTGGATGAGGGAAAATAGGAATTAATTAATTGAACTTAATTGATTTCTTTAGCCATGTGTACCCCTTGAATGGGTTCATTTGATTTTTAATTTCAAATTATACAATTACTTAGATTAATTGCATAATTAATTGATTTATCTTGATTTAATTGATTTATTTGGCTTTTGATTTTCAATTAATATTTGATTTTGGCTTGATTGTAATTAATGCTTTGATTTTTCCTTAGTTGCTAACTTGATTCTATCTTGACCATTTTTAGGTGATTACAAATTCCCCTCTTTGAATCAATGTGTGAAGCGCATTGGTTCAAAGAATTTTCGATATCCTCATGCAGATTGCTGATTTTGATGATCGATTTCGATGATAGATGAGATTCTCTAACGAAATCCTGATTGATTGATAATCTCAATGATCATTTCGATGATGGATCTTTGATGTGCTATCAGTTTTGACCTGATTCCCTGATTTTGATGCCCCACTAATAAATTTGAAAATTTTCATGTTGAAAGATCGTGTACTTGATTTTAATTAAATCGATGATGATGTGATTTGAATCTCTAAATTTGATTGATATGATTCCATGCCTCCTTGGGAAATTGAATTGAAATGATTGTGGATGATTTGGTTGAGATTGGGAAATTTTGTTTTGTTTCATATAAAAATTTGGATAGGCCCCAATCATGAGAGAATTTAATGAGAATAGATTTGATTGATGAAATTTTGTTGATGGTCCAAACAAGTTTATGATGTTTTGATATTATTTGATGTCAATCAAAATCAATTGGTTGATATTGATATTGATATAATAGGATAATAGGTTGATGCGTTGATATTTCGCCCTCAAGATCTAGAGAGACAAAACAAGTTGATTTTCCTTCCTCAAGATCTAGAGTTAGGAAATTTGATGTTCTCAAGATGAGCAAAATGGATGATTGGATAACTTAATTGACGTTTGATGATCACTTGGATGATTTTAATGATTGATATTTTATATTCTTAGTTAAATTTTTTGATGATATGGGGTTCATTGGATGTTCTTATGATGCAAAATTAAGGATTGGAGAAGAGAAGAGTCATCCGGTAGTGTAGGTATAGATATAGATATAAGTGATGGATAGAGTCAGCCTACCCCTATTTGATTAACATGATTATGTAAGAGAAAAACTAGGGTTAGAGATCATATCAAAAGAAACCATAAACTTTCAACAATATGCAAAACCTAACTCAATCTCATCATGAAAATAACTTGAAATAAAGGAATTAAAATACTGTCTAAAACCCCCTTCAAGTTTTGGTTCCCATGTTCTCCTTTCTTCTCCAAAGTGTGGATGGATGTAGCTCTTGAAAATATCTTGGAATGCACTATGATAACTCGAAAGCAAAATTGAGAATACTAGGAGTAATTGATCATTCAAAGTGGCTAACCAAATTAGTGCAAAAAGGCTCAATTTATAGAGTTGAGAGTCAAAATGCAAGAAAAGGAAAATTAGTGTGCAACATGGAAATTTGTCATAATTACAAATTGAGAGCACAAAAGGGAATGCATAAATTAATGCACAAATAAAGGACAAAGTGATGAAGGAAGGTTGAGGCAAATTAATAGGAATTTAGGAGGCAAAATTAGTAGAAAATGAGAAAGGGAAAGTGGAAGAAATATGAAGGCTAATTAGTAGGATGTCATGAAGCATGATTTAAGGGAATGTGTAAGAGTCACATTTTTTAATATTTAAAAATTAATATTCCCTCAAAAAAGATAATTAGGAATTTGGGAGTTTAGAAAAATCCTATAATTCAAAAAAGGGGGAACAATTAATTAATTCAAGATTAATTAATTATAGGAGACTTAGGATAGGGGTAATTAATCCATAAAATAGATTAATATAAAAGGGATAAATTATGGGTTATCTATCCCAAGGGGAATAAATTAGTAAATTGATGGAAAACTAAGGATGTATGATCAAAAAAAGGGATTGGTTTTGAAATATTTGATCAGGGTTTGAACCGATCTTGATGATTAAAAATTGATTAGGGATCAACGCAACATTGATGAACTTTGACAATGTGTGCGATTGAAGATGAGATGATAGGATAGCATCGATGAACTTTGACAATGCTATTGGGCTAGACTGATGATGACGAAATAGCATTGATGATCTTGGATAATTCTATTTAAAATTGACTTGGATTGGCTATCCAAGCATCGATGAACTTTGACAATGCCCTCGGGATTGGATTAATGAAAACAAGGAATTGATGAAATTTGACAATGCACTTAGGGATTGATTAATGATGATGAGGCATCGATGAACTTTTAAAATGCCTTGGATTGATTTAGGATTGAATTGTGTTGAAAGTGATTGAAATGGTCTTGAATTGATTAGGACTGATTAGGATTGATTTGAACTGATTTAGGAAGGTTTGACACAGTTTAAGATCAATTAGGATCAGTTTAGGAATGTTTAGGAATATTTAGGATCAGTTTAGGAAAGATTAGGAATGTTTAGGATTGTTTTAGGAAAGATCAGGAGCATTTAGGATGGGTTTAGGAAAGATTACGAATGTTTAGGATAAATGCAAGTGGTGTTAATAATTAATGAAGCAGTTTTCAATGTTTAATCGATAGAAAAGGACAAAGTGCTGATATACAATAAAAACCATATGCATAACACAAGGAAGAATAATTAGAATGCAAAATAATATTTCAATTATGTTTAATGCATAAAATAATAACACCAAGGCTAGTAGGCTCGAGCCATTTTTAGGTGTCTACATTTGTCCCTCTTTGATACAATGAGATTATGAGCATTGTGTCAAAGAATATCGAAAGGAATCACATAAAATCATACCCCAGTAACAACGAGATACAAAGGTGATATATAGGTGCCCCCTCGAGAAATTGACCTAAAAATACAAATGATAGTTCAATTTGTTGATAATGACAAGAGGAATCCAACACAACAAACGATTCACAAATCAGACATCATATACAAAAGATATGGGTTGCAGAGTACAAAAAACATTGCAACCAAGGAAAAAGGCAAAGGTTGCATGTCTATCTAGGCAACAAGGAGGCTATAAGAGGGGTAGGAGAGGTGTGGGAATCTCATTTTCACTCTCTCATTTGGAAGAATTTGAGCTCTAGAGCATGGATAATGGATTAACTGCTAGTGGAGAAACATCATGGGGAATGAGTGCAGAGCTTCTAACGGCTGGCTGGTGTAGGACCATGGGTGAGTACATTGAGGCCTCTTAGTGTTTTAGTTAGTTTTATGCATTTATAGGTAGCATAGGTTAGCATGTCAGGTTGGGAAAGGGGTCTGGGGTGGTTTTGTCATTTTTACTACCCCAACTGCAAAGCTTGCATTCCCAACTGCATAGTTCTAGGGACCAAGTGCGCTAACTATGCAGTTGGGATGACCAACTACACAACTTGTGTAGTTGGTAAGGGAAACTGCATAGTTGGTAAGCCAAACTGGGCAGTTGGTCAAAACAACTACAAACAGGTTCAAAACAAGGAAAAATAGAGTCAAAACCCTAGGGTAGGTCAAAATTTGGTCAATATGGTTAAACTTGGGTCAAACCTAAGTCAAAATTGGTTAACTACAACATAAAGTAATAAAACACTAACACAAGTTGCATTACAAACACAAGAGGAGTTACCACTCTTGCAAACACGCAAGGGCAGACCATGGTGCCTAACATTATGCCATCAATTGAGTGGTTATGAGAGGGACATCCTAGCAAGTTTAGGATTGTATTATATCAAGTTCATGCCAGAGATGAGGGTGAACAGAGGATTGATTACACCGTTGGCTGAGTGATGGCATTTAGAGACCAGCTCATTTCATTTGCCAACTGTGGAGGCTACAGTGACTTTGGAGGATGTCTGGTGCATATTTCAGATACCTATTTATGGGGAGATCATGAAGTATGACTTGACAATAGGGAGAGTAGCACTTCACTAGTTGTTCGAGTGTGATGATAGTGATCTAGACATCAAAGACTATGAGATCTGATGGGATACTATGGCAAGTCAGCATGGGATGTTGATCATAGTGATATGTTGTGTGATTGTGGGTCTAGTGGTGCCAAACATGAGGGGACATGGATTTCCAGTCAGATGGGGTAGGGTACTAGAGAAGATGATCATGGATGAGACAATGTTTGCATGGGGTCCATGCATATTGGTTATGACATACTATCACCTTCATTAGATAGCATACAAAGGAGCTTTGTTAATGAGCACAGGGGTGACTTTATTGCAGATATGGGCATACAAACATATAGCAATATTTAAGCCTATAGAAGAGCGAGTAGTGGTTCATGATATGTCGTATGTATATTGTTATGTTGGCACTTTATCACATGGACTGATGGGATACATATTGTACTTTAGACATGAGTTGGATGCATTGAGGGATTTCACATGGTGACCATATAGAGATTTTCCCAGTTAGGAGGATGACGAAAAGCACTTGCCTTATTGCATACATCAGATATACTTGATTGGGCATGCAACTATAGGGCATGTAGTTATTGAGGTGCATTTTCCAAAGAGGATGCACATGCAGTTTGGTGAGAGACAAAGAGTGCCGATAGGGATGGCACTATTTGCATGGTCACGAGCAGAGACAACACCCTGGGGTGCACTAATCAGATCATAGGTTAGTTATGCAAAGTTCAAGTAGTTACAACCTCAACAATGGGGAGCTTGTGTAGATGTCAGGGATGTAGGAATGACATGGGAGTATGATAGGTGGTTTGCTCAACATAGCTTGATACCATTGACAGATCTAGATGTGCTAGTGTCGAGGCTTCAAGTTCCAAGATCAAAGACAAAGGATGGTAGTGAGGAGGATGAGGATGGAGAGGAGGCAAGAGATACTAGAGGCTCAGATGATGAGGATGGGGATGAGGGAGATGAGGATGAGGGGAATGAGGATAAGGAGGGAGATGAAAATGAGGGGGATGAGGATGAAGAGGGAGATGTAGATGAGGAGGGAGAGAACGAGGATCTTCCAGAGGGTATGTTGATGGAGGTAGGAGAGGAAAAAGATGATGCACCATATGATTAGGATGTATAGGCTCCTGAGATATATGGTGAGGTAGCAAATGATGAGATAGATAGGTAGGGCTATCAGTACATAGTAGAGCTGAGAGTTTAGATTGATAGGTTGATTGCAGAGAGGGATGCAGATAGGGCTTCTTGGGATGCAAAGCAGGCTTCTTGGTAGGAAGAGTAGGATAAATTGACAGAAGAGAGAGATGAAACTATATCCTCTTGAGACACAACACTTTCCAAGGCTCAAAGGGATGAGGATTGGGTATAGAGGGTTGAGGATAGTGCACACCAGTTCATTGGTTGCATAGAAGATGTAGGTATACGTGAGGTAGATATCATGCTAGTAGATGCTCGGTTAAACATATAGTATAGGAAGGACATGTACAAGAGAGATGCACCACAAGATAGATGACCATCAAGCATGAGGAGCAACGTGAGCATGGCAGACTTCCAGAGGATAGTGAGCAGCAGAGGAGCTATGGGACCAAGGAGGCCACCTAGACTAGATCAGATGGGGGGGGCTTCATCATCAAGGCCAAATAGAGACTAGGATGATAGGGAGAAAATAGATTGATAGGATACTCTCTCTCACATAGAGGGGCATACATGATATGATTGGAGCCTGCGGGCCTTAGTGTATACAAACTCTTTGATGTTTGTACTCTAATACTATTTTTGATTTATATGTATGCATGAGATACAACTATCTTATGATGCTTTTTTGGTACCTTTATGATAGATATATATTGGATGTGCTCATTTCTTTTATGCTTCTTATATGATAACATGTATGTGATGCCACCCCATATTTATTTGAAAAATATGAATGCAACATGCTTTATATGTTTTTTTTCTTTGTTCAGAAATGTAATATATAAATGACATGAATGCAATATATTTTTGTTTTGTATTTTCTATGATGAATATGCAATGTGATATAGTTTTATCTATTTTGAGATTAATATGAAATGCAAGATGCAAAATGCACTTGTTTTTGTGTACCAAAGTACTAGACCAAAGCAACTGTGAGGATTGACAAAGGAGAATTAGCAGGGGATGGAAATTAGACAAGGAATGGTAGTAGGAGATGACAAGATTGCTTTCATAAGTGCACTTCATGTTTTTAGAGCTTTATTTTGATGTTGCAAAGGAAGGCGATGCATCATGACATGAAGAGCTAGAGTGAAAAGGTGAACCTTTTAAGTAAAACAAACACAATGCAGGTAGAAGACAAGCTCATCCTTCTTGATACACATTAAGGAATGCCCTAGAGGGTCATGAGATCATCTAACAGATAGAAATCAAAAGAATAAATAAAACAATCATGAACCATCCTGGTAATTCTCATATGTTTCATTAATATCATCAAATGGCATAGGAACCTGATTGATAAAAAAATCAATAAAAGATAAGACAACTCATGGAAACAATGTGAGCCAACATCCATTTTTTTTTTTTGCAACGTGTTTTAGTGTTTTGCTATTGGACAATTGTTATGATTGATTAGGTCAGATGACTGAATGATAGGCTGATCGGTTGATTGATTGATTGGTGTCAGATCAATTGTCTTAATGATGTTGTTTATGAAAAACATGATTACACTGAAGTACATAGGTTTTGAGATCGTGTTTGCATACATGCTTGTTGGAACACAAAAGGAAATATTATGTACAATATTTTATTGCAAGTTGGTTTTTAAGATTTTACAATCTTTTTTTTGAATTTTCGAGAGATATTTGATGTTTTTATCTCTTTTATAGGGCATTTTGCAATTTTTAGGAATTTTTTTCAGGACATTATATGATTTTTAGAAATTTTTTAAGGTCATTTTATGATTTTTACTGATTTTTTAAGGACATTTTGAAATTTTGTTCATTTTTTTTTAGGGTCGTATTTAACTTTTTAGGATTTTTTCAATGACATTTCATGATTTTTAAAGATTTTTTCAGGACATTAAGGTATTTACAAATAAAAATTGCCCCCATCGTCTAGCAAGGCAGGGCCATTATGGATTGATGGATAGGTTGGTAGATGGATGAAGACCAAAGGGTTGTTTGATATGTCATTGAAGCTTTGTTTGGGTTTCCAAGGACTATCCACAGAATGGAAGGACATGTTTCTTCCAAGCCTAGAGAATGAACATGACAATGATAGGATATTGGGACTATTGGCATTGGAAGACATGCGATTCATAGGACTGGACATGTCAAGAGGTTTTTAAAAAAATATTTTGCAGTTTTACGTCCTTATTTTTATCAAGACCAAGATAGGGATTTGGATAAGAAAGAGATAGGATATGGACAAGGAAGGCAAGATCGATAGTGGACAAAGGGGGAATAGGGATTGAAGGATTAGGAGGTTGTGAAAGGATAGACAATATGGACTAAATGGATGTGATAGAATAGGTAATATGGATCAAAGGGATGTGATAATGTAAAGTTGATGGGACATGTGATGCTTCTAGGAAGATCCTTAACCTTGTCAAGGTCAAAGTTAGGAAAAAGGGAATATGAAAGCTGATAAGATAAGGGATATGAAAGGAAATAGGATAATGGAGGAAATGATAGGGGTATAATAGGATATGAAAATATCAACAAAAGCTATCCCCAAGTATGGAATACAAGAAGTTCAAGAAAACTACACGTGACACCTGTTTGCCAGGATTTCATCATGGTACTTGTCCAAAGCACCTATTTGCCAGGTTTTCACTATTGGATGAAATTATTTCTCTTTATTATTTCTTTTTTTTTTGTGTTACCAAGATGCCTGTTTGTTGGGTTTTCATCAAGGGAACTATTTTTTCATTTTTTTGGTATTTTTGACATTTTTGGAAGACAATGGACGCATGACATGACATGGATAAAGGACTCAAGTGCCTCATTCTTTGGATAATGCTCTTGAAAGGTATGCAATAATGGACCATGACTATAATCATATGCTCAAATACATTAGTAGGGTAATGATAAGGATTTAGGTAAATGATTGGATAGGCTGAATGAAAGGCTAGAAAATAAGTGTTGGAAAATGGAGGGAGTGGAAGAAGGCTTGATTGTTAATGGATAGAAATGGATGAAAGAAAAACATTAGCACACACCTTGAGGGGTGATGGAAGAAAATGAGATTTTGGACTTGATGGAGGAATGGATGTAGATTTGGGGAGAAAAGGACCCAAAATGGATTTGAAAGATGGAAGGCTTTTAGATGGAGGGATAGAAATTTTGGATGCCAACTTTGATTTTCCTTTAGGACTCTATGCTTCAATAATCTTCTTGGGAATCCACATGCATTTTGATTTTTCATTATTTTGTGGGTCCTTTGATTGCATTGCTTGCACAATGGGCTTAGGAACCCATATTAATTTTGACTTTTCTTTTTCTTTAATGGGCCTTTGTGGCCTTTTTGATATTTCTTTTTCTTTTTGGATCATATTTCTCTTTAATTTCATAAGTCTATTAGACTGGACATGTGATCCTTGACTGCATGTGGACTGCTTGACTTATGGATTTTATGCTTGGCATCCAAATTACTTGGAAAATGAAGGGGACTCATGGATGGATAGGAGTTGTATGGATTCTTTTTGGATGGATGAAAGGTTCTCAAAGATATGTGCCTTTGTTGACTTGCATATGGGAAAGGGTAAGTGGATTGTGAACTAGTGGATGGAGGAATATATGGACCTAAAATAGAGAGAAGGGGTGAAGGAGGAGGTATACACTTGAACTTGGATTTGGAAAGGATACCAACACCTTGAGAGTGAGCTTTAGGACTTAGGTCATGACCTTTATACTTTTCCTTGACTTGAAAGGGTTTTAATATACCTTGTTCATGGATTCTTAACCCTTTGACTTGATATTTCTATTGAACAATAGGATACTTGCTACAAGATGCGATTTTATTTTGAGGTGGATGTGATATGGAAGAACTGTTAGGACCATTAAGTGGACTAGACTTGATATAGCTCTGGGGACCCATTTGAAGTGTAAGGGGTTCATGAACATCTTGCACAAATGTGTTTTCATCATTAGGGGGATGAGGAGGAATATAGGGATCTTGTGATGGAATAATGATAGGATCATCTAGTAGGATAGGGTCTTGGAAATGATATGTAAGATAAGGGCAAGGACATGAAGGAATGGATGGATCTTGAGGAGGATCCAAAGGGATGATGGGGCCTTGTGGAGCATTTGGTATGATTGGATCATTTGGAGGGCATGAAGGCAAGGGGATACTTTGATCTTGACCTGGAATAGGATCATGGGATTTCATACTAAAGGTGTTTTT
Source organism: Chamaecyparis obtusa (assembly GCA_027943335.1). Taxonomy (NCBI): domain Eukaryota; kingdom Viridiplantae; phylum Streptophyta; class Pinopsida; order Cupressales; family Cupressaceae; genus Chamaecyparis; species Chamaecyparis obtusa. The sequence goes on from BSBK01004663.1 coordinate 920,578, forward strand.
CTCTTGGTTTTGAATGGAATCATTAGGAATACTAGAGGGTGGATCATGATCTTTCTTAGGAGGGGGAATGTAAATGGGACTTGGAAGGACATTTTTTTTCTTGACATGGAAGGGGGTCATCTTGGATAGGAGGTTTAGGGATAATAAGATCATTATAAGGCTCAAGGGAAATGGGATCTTGGTAAAAAATTGGATAGGATTGGTTATTTTTGAGATCTTGATCTTGATTTATTTTAGGACATGTTTCTTCATGCTTTAGTTTATCCTCTTGACATGGGGTTTGAATTGGAATATGTATGGGAGAATTTGGAAAGGGATCAATGTTTTGACATGGGGATGATGTACTTTTCATGGGACTCTTTGGAAAGGGGTCATTTTTTTGCAATGAAGGAGAGGGAATTTGTGTGGAACTCTCTTGAATAGGGTTGTGTATAGATGGAGGACATGGAGGTATGGGTTCTAGAATTTGGGAAGTATGAGAGAGATTTGCATCATGAATGGGACTAGCTTGAAATTTTTCTATGGATAGTCCTTGAAAGGTTTCACCATTGGAAGTGTGACTTGAAGGTGATGGAGGAAATGGATCTTGTGAAACTTAAGGAGATAAAGGGATGGAAGGTGACATGGATGTTTCTTGCAAGTCAATTTGTTGATGGGAAATGGGTATATCACCCATGTGATTATTTTGGAATGAGCCATTGCTAGACATGGGTGCATTATTTATTTTATCCTCTTCATATATACAATCCAATTTTTGAAACAAACTCTTTGAAGTTCTAGATTTGACTTTTTGTTGCTTGGGTAATTTTACCGGTGATATCTCAATAAGGTTATTATGTTGTGAATAATTTTTTGATGAAACATGTCCCACAAAAAGTTGACTACTTATTATGCTTGGTATCCTCGAACTTGTGCTTGTTTGAGGAAAATCTGCTTGTGATCTTGGTATTGATTGAATTGTTGGAACAAGATGTTGTGAAGTTGTTTGAGGGAAATTTGATTATATTGGAATACATATTGGTTCATAATTAGGTGGAGGCCCTATTTGGATTATTCCATGCTTTGGTTCAAAGGTTTGATTTGGAATTTGTTTGAATGATTGCCTTGGGACTTGGTTGACCAAATTTTTGTCTTGAATGTGATTGGATTGTGCTTTATTGAAGTTTTCTTTTGCTTCATTTGGTTGTGAAAGAAGTTTGGGAATCTTTAATTTTTCAATGAGAGATAGTAGGCCCATTTCACCAAAGTTTTCATTAGCCATCATCTTATTAACCTTCTCATCAAAGATTTTATTTTCTTTATCCAATTTTTCTTGCAACTTTTGGATTAGGTATGTGTGAGACTGATGTGATTGATCATGTGATAATATCATTTGTCTTGGATTAGGAGGTGTTTGGATCCCTTTTCTTGGAAGGTAAATGATGTTTGGGTCACAACCTTGTGTTTGAAAAGGTATACCTTGTATAGGATCAAAGGGTATTTGTGTATTACCACTTGAAATGTACATGGGTTGGTAAGAACCTTGTTGCCTTATCACAATTGACATGATGAATATATGCTAAATACAACTTAGGATATATGCAAATGCAAAACTTTTTTGGATTTTTGAAAACTTAGGGTATGATAATGCAACCTAAAGTATGAAAGGACTTTTAAGAAAATGATAATGCAAAATGCACCTTAAGGAGATAAGTGTTTGCAATTTTTTTTGGAATTTTAGGGTTTTGAATGATTATGAAAAATGCAACTATGCTTTTGGGGTTTTGACAGGCTTTTAAAATGATATGAAAATGCAACTTAGGATGTGAAAAATGCAACTATATTTTTTTTTGGATTTTGAAGGCTTTTGAAATGATATGAAAATGCAACTTAGGATGTGAAAAATGCAACTATATTTTTTTGAGATTTTGAAGGCTTTTAAAATGATATGAAAATGCAACTTAGGATGTGAAAAATGCAACTATGTTTTTGGGATTTTGAAGGTTTTTGAAAGCTTGGGTTATGAAACTTATGATTTGGAATTTGGACTTTGGATTTTGAAAAATTCAAGTTATGAAAACTATGTTTTTGGAATTTTGGACTTTAACACATGGAATAATAATTAGAATGCAAAACAATGTTTCAATTGTAATGCATAAAATAATAACACCAAGACTAGCAGACTTGAGCCATTTTTGGGTGTCTATTGGAGGGATCTCAGAGAGATTAGTCCAATCGGGAAACAAGAGTAAACACAATGAAAATAAAAAAGGGAATATGGAGAGAATAAGAAAGAACTATATTTATTCACTAGAAATCAATTACATTCAGTTGGCAACATACATGACAGGCTACAACTGACCTACTTGATTACAGTCTTTGATCAGAGACCTTAGACCCCAATTCTAAAAATGATCCTTGATTACTAATTGAGATACCCCTTCTAGAGAAGTATTACATTACATAAATAGGCATCATGACATGCAGGTCGGCCCAAGAACAAAGAACATTCCCCTGAGAAGAGGGAAACATGTTGAAGTAAATAGGTAAAGTCTTAAATCATAAGGAACTCGATACATAAACTATGCAAGGCCCAACAAATTGAGATTTAGGTCCATAGATGAGCCATGAACAAATTTGTATGCTCCATTGAGCTTCAAAAGCCGTAGATTTCCATCACAAGATCAAAATTCACTAATGGGTCACAAATTAGCAAGAACCCATCACCGAGAGAGAACAAATCATAACTCGAGCAATAATGAGCCAGATGAGCTGCAAACCTAGGAACACGAACCAAGATAGGTCCTAGATACAATTTGATCATCACATAAGCTAACTCAAACATTTTATGAATCACCAACTTGATCTCTCAGACTAGAAAATAAGAACAATACTGAACAAAAATATATTTGGTTGATACAAGATTGCTCTGAACCCAATATGCTCCTGCATAAAAAAAATAATAGAGTGAGGGTTACAATATCATTTTTTCATTTTGAACAACTACAATATATTTAATCTCAAACTACCATGGACCAATCTCTATAGTCTACAACGACAAGTACTCACCACTTGTTAATTATTTAAATAAACTTCTAAAACATAATGTTTCAAATTTAAATAATTTAGCTTTAATAAACTTACTTTAATATATAACAAAATTAAATTAACTCTTACTACAAAAAACTCAAATTGAAATGTAGTCAATCAAATTCTAATTGTGATGTTTTTTGAGCCACTTAAGTTGAACCCTAATTGTAACTGGACATGATTGATTGGTAAACTTCATTTAATGTATTAAACATAGTTAATTATACATAATAATAAATAGTTGTTTATTTTTAAATATTATTAAAAAAAACATTTCTAATATGATTTAAATTTTTTAATATTATTATATAAATACTAATTAATATTCTAGATTATTCATTTATGTTTGTTAATTTGAATTAATTCCTTTATTGAAAGAATCACATGTGGTAATGTCAACTTTAAAACTTAGAATTAAAATAGTGTAAAGAATCAATTTCAAGGAAAATACACCAAATTGTGCCACCAAACTATCCCAAAGTTATCATTTGGGAGTCTGACAAATAAGGACTATTTTGATAAGTACAAGTAATGGAAATAGAAATAAAAAATGGAAACACATTTGTAAATAGGGTCTATGGGAGACATCGCACACTAGTCAAACCTTAGTGTGTGTTGTTTAAGCCCGACCTTAAAAAACCAAAGATTGTGAATAAAATAACATAATGTTCTATTTATTTCACATTACATGTAATGATTTCATAGCATAAAGTGAGAGAAATCAATTTAGTCAAACCCTCGACGACATATAGAAAAATGATGAAAACTACATCAAACTACAAGTAGGAATGAGTAGAAGCAATATTTATAGCAAAATGAAAAGGTAAATGTGAGTAGAGGCACTGTCTAAAACCCCAAGTTGAGTGCAGGAAGCACAACTAGATGTCTCAAGGAAAGGAATGTCCAAACCCATTAGAAAAATGGACATATACCCATTACATTTCATGATTTAAAAACTAGAGATTCAAAATAATAATGTACGTCCATTAAATTTCATGATTAGAGAACTAGAAATCTTGAATAAAACAACACAACGTTCTCTTTTTTTTTTTTCTTTTTCACATTCCATGTAATGCTTTCATAGTATCAAGCAAAAGAAATCAATTCAGTCAAACCCTTGATGGCATACAAAGAAATGATGAAAAATGTATCAAACTGCAAGTAGGAATGAGTAGAAGAAATGTTTACAACAAAATGGAAAGGTGACTTTGGTGGGAGGGGGTAATTGAAAGCAAAAGCTGAGCACATAAAGTAAAATAAGACGCCATAGGGAAAATAATGCACAAACCATTAAAAAATTGAACATTTTAGGGCTTTGTGTTAAACACGCACTCCCCCAAAAAGGAACAACTATGTGGCCTTGCTCATGTTTGACAGGGTGTTGAATGATTATAGTGGAGTGTTGAATGCTTTTAGAAAGGTGTTAAATGATTTTAGGAAGACCTTTTCCTAATGCTAAAGTGATAAATGCGAGTGGGTGCATAATCAATTTATTTTAAATAAGTATTTTTATGCATAGTAATTAGTGAACTTATTATATTTTTGTTGTTGTTTGATGAATGATTACTAGTACAAAAGGGACCATGTTTCAGGGGACACTTTGAAATAGCTACTTTTTGACCCTTCAATGCTTCACCATCTCTACAAGAAGGTCCATGAATACCTAGAAGCCAAAAATATTTTTAAGTTGCCAACTCCCATACGAAAACAAAAAAAATCTTCAAAATCCAATATATACTATTGAAAACAAGAGCTCTGATGGAGCTGGAGTCCCCGCCTTTTGCCAAAAATAGAAGGTATATTTGTTATATTTGTTGTCTGAGAGATAATACTTAGTATGTGTATAGTAAGTGAACCAAAGCTATGGAATTTTTTCTATAGAAGAACAATATGCATGAATGATTGATCTTATTAGTTGGACTAGGTCTTTGAAAGAGGTTGAGTGTTTTGTCAAGTTGATGTCATTTAAATCCAAACCTAGTCTTGTAGGGTGAGAGAATATGGTTGTAGTATGGTGGATACATTATACAAATAATACATGTTAGAACACAAAGAATGGTAGAATAAAACTTAAAATCTTGAAAAGAATATTGAATAATATGCAATACAGTAAGCATAAGACATAAGCATAAAATTGATAGCATGTTTATTGTTTTATAGTATAAAAAAAGGTATGAGTAAAAAATCAATAGGAAGGTGGACTATTTCCACTTACAATTTACTCATTGTCCATGTAGAAGTTGTTGAGTTGCAGATTTAGTTTATAGCTCTTGGTTGTAGTCTCTCTTTGTCCACATAGAAGGCTATTAATAAATTAAGTCATAGTTCAGTTTGATTAAACTCAAAAGAGCATCTTCAGAATAAGTGGAAGATAAATTAGAAGTAAACAAGTTGAGCAGTAGCAAAGCCTGAATTTGACAGTTACGTTAAAGTTGAATTTATTGAGTAGTGACTAATGATGAGATACAATTATGAGTTATGATGCTTTAGAATGTGATATAGTATTGACTTATTCTCACACACATCTCCATTTTGCTACCAAGTTTCCAGTTCATGTGCTATGTATACAATAGTTCATCAATTGGTTTTTTGGTCTAGGTTTGGCGTGGCTTTGGTATTTTTGTACACACAATATTTAAAATATTAAAATTGCATCCAAACAACCAATGTTAACCAAAGTAGATATAAATTAAATAAAATTATTCATAAAAACTACTGATCATTGATAATTCAATACTAAATGTTGAAGCATGGAATTTTGAATGTCATAACGACTATTCAAGAGCTCTAGATAGCAAGTTACTTGCGGTATCAATGTGACTATTCAAAAAGAAAGAATGATAGTTTTATTATATTATATTCTATTAATTAGCTTTAAGAAATGGTTTGCATGAATAAAAATGATAAATGTTAGAAGAACATTATATAATTGCACCTAATTTTTTTTATAAAATTAAAATAATCACAAAGATTATGATAAAATATAGATTTAATCATGACCCCAATGTAACAAAATATAAACATAAACATAAGCGAAATCAAACCACACAAATAATTATAGAAATAGTTAACCATCAATATATGAAATATTGTGAGTACACCTTGTGACAAGGTACTGTTGGCAACTGACATCAATCAGTGCATCTAAAACAAATTGTTTCAATTTCTATTTATAAATGCATTGGAGGATACAAATGTAATTGTAGATGATACTTTGTATAAATATCGCAAGAAAGAAAAACCTTCTAGAAGTCTAGTTTTTGAGAGCCTTGTCAATTACCTAAAAATGGTGGCATCACTGAGATCATAATTATGGCCAAGAAACCAACATTCTGTAAATGTTTTTGTAGAGCTTCTAGCATGAGGAAAAGCTATATTTGAAGATGACATTCGTTCTTTAGATAATTGCCTATATTGGGCATTTGTTTAGAATAAAAAGGCTTTGACATTAATTAAGAAGGTTGATGTAAAAGATGCATTAGTATGTCCAAGTGTATTTCCTACATATTGTATAGTAATATCCATAAACAAAATGAATTAGTGAAGCTGTAAGATTGAGTGAAAAAAAATGATGACAGTGATAAGAGGGGTGTGAAAAGTTTCAATGACAGTCCATGTTTAAAAGGAACAATGCACAAACTTTGTAGGGAACAAATTGACAAAAAAAAATAGTACTCACCATTCAGTCGATAGTGAGAGTTAAATTATCTGATAAAAAGGAACTCAACTCTGAATATTTTAAAATAATTGAAAATGTAATAATATTTTTTTTAATAAGATGGCTTTTTACTGTACCCTTCATTCATGCTTCAAATTTGCCACTTTAAGAGGAAACAGTCATGTCATTGTAGTGAACATTCAATCAATTATAATAAAAAATAAAACTACAAGATTTTCAAAATGATTTGAAACCTAATGAGGTATGATTTAAATTAAGGACACTTTATTCTAATTTCCTTTATAGAACCCTCAATTTTAAATTAAGAATAAAATTAAGTGTACCCTCAATTTAAAATTCTTATACATGTAAGTCCAATTTAACAATGAGAATAGTAAAACAACTTATTTTACCTAGGTCAGATAAATAATAATTGAAACACTAAAACAAATTTAAATTATATAGTTAGAAGGAAAGTAATGTATAGGAAAAATGAAAATTAACCATAAAATGATCTTCTCATTTAATCACAATTTCACTTTCTATCATGTAAAATGGGATGCCCTAAATTTGACAAATTATACATATAGAAAATATTATTCAAACTCAAACAAGATTTCTTTAGGTAATATCATCTTTTGGCTTGCAAAACCCCCCAATTGAATGGATAGAAATATTTTATGTTAACAATTTCTTTTTGCCCTTAATATTGGCTTCCAATTCAACAGAAAATATCACAAAAATTCAAACCCTCAATTACATAATTTGTAGTCGGGGAGAAACAACAGATGTTATATCCAATTGAAACACTTCAAATAAATTTAGCAAAACTAATCATAATCTACAATTTTGAATTGCAAAATGTACTTTGATGGTATAGAGAGATAGGGAGAATATATTTATTTTATATTAAATGAATCAATAAACAAAAATACATCTAGCATATGCAATGTTGCTTTACTGTAAATGGAGGAGGTGTTGAAATGATGGACAAAATCGGGGATAAGCTTTAAAATATGAGATGAAAATCATTTACCTACACCCAGCTTATCTTAATCTTCTAGAGCAAGACTTCTACTAGGTTATAAATTATTTTTTTATTTAAATACTATAATTTAATTTAAATAGTATAATTAAAAATAATATTATATTAATTTTATAACTAACATTTATTGAATGAATCAATTCATATATTATATTAATTTTATAACTAACATTTATTCATTCAATATGAATTGATTAATAGTCTATAAAATTTGTGTAAGTTGAGATTTGGGGTAGAACTTGAGTGTAAGTTTTAGATTCTAGGATTTTATAACAATAACAAGACTTGAAATTGAAAATAGAGGTTGAAAATTAATTTCTAAACTTTAATAATATTATCTATATATATATATATATATATATATATATATATATATATATATATATATTTTAAAAAATTGAATAATATTATTACTAAATTTTTCATACTATATATTTATTAAAATCATTAAATAATATAATAAAAATAAACACATAAACCTTATTAAAGATATAAATTTTATTAATATATATTTGAATATTTTCTTCAATTATCGCTCATTGGATGGAGGATTTTTTAAAATATTTATTAATAAGAAAGCAATAAAAATGTCAGGAAAATCAACATCCACCAATAGGAAAAAATGAAAATAAAACTAAAAATGCAACTTTGTTTAATTTTCATGTTTGCACGGTTTCCAAAACCTTGATTAACCCCATGTACCCATGCGACTGCTTAAGAAATGAAAATAAACAATGAAAAAAAAAAAAAGGCTGAAAATTAGCAGCAACTGCTTATTGGGAAAACAACACATAGCTCCACAAATTGCTTTCCCTCCTTTTATTTATCTCTTATATTTTCTCTAAATAATTTTTTATTAATAATTTTATTTTAAAAGAATTTTTAACATAACTGCTAAAAAAAATAAGCAATGAAATTTCATAACCATGGGGCCATCAGCACCACATTTTGCTGCTGAAAAAAAGAGCAGCTGCTGCTAGCCAAAATAAGCTTAGCAGCTGCATGGGGACCTGCCCTAATTATATTTTGCTTATCGAAAAAATAAGTCTGCCTATATATAGGCAGGGACTAATAAATGAAATTTAAAAACAAAATCAGTGTCGTGCTGTTTTTAATTCCATCCTTCTCCTATGATTTGAAAATATTTGAGTTTGGCTTAGGTGCGAGTCCAGCGGGAAAACTTCACGCAGGCATAGAAAATTTGTACAGAAGCACGACACAGCAATAAATCTGTATTAGCTTTCGTTTTACATTTCAGAAAAAAGAACTGCATACAATTTATTCAATTGAGCAGCAAAATTATGCAAGTTCATTTGAATTTTCTATAAAATTCAGTATCCGTACAAAAATCCGAGTCTGGCAGGAACCATTCAATGGCCAACCTGGATGCTAGACATCACACTCTCATACAAGCTCTGTTAGCACGGGGCCCCTTGCTCGAAAAAGAGGTCAAATCCATTTACAACACTCTCTGCCAAAATAACCCAGGTTAGGATTTCTTCTGCTATTTTTTCTTTAACTTTTTAGACTTTAAACTTATTTTCGTTCAGGGCTTATTTTATTAGGGTTTCAATTTTCAGCAAACGAAAGACTCCTTGTAATGGAAAGACATTTTCGTTTTGAATTACATTGGCAACAAAACCCTAGGTTTGGATGCCATTACGTAAGGTTTTCTTTCTGTCAGAAGTCACCCGAGGATTGTATCCAGCCCTCGTCAACTGTGTACCCCGTGCCCAGAGATAGAAACAATTTCAGTACTTGGCACTTCTGTTGAGGACTTAACCTGGAAACTAGACTTGCCTGTTGGATGGTTGGTCAATTTCATCACCTAACATGTCCCTAGGAATGAGATCGCTGCAGCCAGTCTTGTTTACTGGGGCACTTAACACCTAGAGTTGGACACTGTATTTTATCCATTTTCAACATTGAACGCGTCTCTTGGATCTGAGCTCGGGACTACTATCACACCCTGCTGGGTATGCCACATCCAGAGTTGGATACGACATATTATTCAATTAACTCATGTCTCTTGGAGATCTGAGCACTCAATGATTTGCGCACCACCATGTCATCGAAGTAGCTCGCACCTAGATTTGGGTGTGGTATTTTCCTCAGTTTCAATACTTGAAATGTCTTTTGCGGATTTAAACCTGTAAATCTGCTATGAAGAGCCTCAATGTGTTGTTTCCAGTTGGGCCCACCATGTTGAAATGTTGTCCAGGGGCGTTCATTCAATAGTGTTATTTAAAAATCCTTTAGTGAAATGTGGTAGTTGGAGACATTGTGGTCAATGCCCAATAATTTCGCCTTTCATTTGGAGAAATTAGGCTTTTTGGGTTTTCAAAGGCTTCAAGGACATGGAACATGTCCTAGGTTCCCTGGTTGCTTTGGGCTCCCACATTTCCGTATGAGTGAAATTATACACGTTCTAAGGTTTGTGGTTGTTGGGAGACCATAATATAACTTATGTTTCAAATTATTCATCTTTAAAATCCAATGCAATGCCAAAGTTGGCTTTCTTTGGCAGAATTTCAGAATCCCGCTAGGACTAAGGTTCCAAGGTTCCAAGTCCCCCCAAAACATTTGAAAGTTGAAACCCTCAAGTATCAAGTCTCCTTGGGATCCCCAAACCCCTAGTGCTTTTTAGGGCATTTCCCTAGGTTCCAAGCCGCATTGAACTCTTGAACGCTATCATGTTCCAATGGTTCTCATGGGCTTGGAGTCTTTCCAGTTGCTTGTTTGCCCAAAAACTCCTGCCTAAGCTGAACATGCTCCTCTCACCTACTCTTGCCTTTCTTGAACTCCATCAATCGTTGGAATTTTTGTAGATGGTTCCCCATGCTTTGTAAGTAGAAATGGTTGAGGACAGATTTCTTGCACCAAAATGAGAAAAAAAATGTCATGGATGATAAAGGTATGGACACCCTCTGCAATCTCCCTAGTTTGCAGATTTTAAGGATTTCATGCAAGTTTGCACATCCCATTCTTGGTCGTTGCATAGGGGGTACAAAGCTTTGAAGGGATAATATGGAAGATGATGGTTAAAGGTAATAAGAAAAGACAATGAAAGAAGCTAGAAAAAGGGAAAATATTGCAGCAGCAAAACTCTAGGGTGTCTGTTTTGAGCATAAGAGAAAGATATGCTGTATTTTGATGATCTATGTTCATCCCAAATGTATAATGAACATCTGTGACCTGTGAAGAATGAATTTAACAAGCAGATCTGACAGTATGAGTGTCTCTAGGGATTTTGTGTATATTTTTGGATGTGTTATTGACTAATTGGTCAAATAGAAGATTCTAAAATCATTCCAAAGCTTTTGAAATGTATCTTCTCAAGACAAATAAAAAAGTGTACAGGTTAACTTTTGGATTACTAAGAAGACTCATACTAGGCCATGCAATTTCTGTTATCTTTTTAGTTGAATGTGTAGAACCTAATTTTATGTATACAACTGGCTAGATATGGTCTTTGGGTGTATTTTCATTAAGGTATCCTATTGTGGTTTTAGATTTTTTGTCATGACCCCGTAAGATTTCACAATTTTCTTTAGCCAATCATACCAAGAGAAGATTTCAATGTGAAGAAGCAGTACGACACTCCTTGAAAAGAATGGAATCTGGTAGCACAGTAGCATCAAATCAATCATAGGTAACAGCAAGTGATCACCAAGTGGATAAATTGACGAACTCAGGAAAAATGCTGATTGAATATTATTGAGGATCAACCAAGGAAGTATTAGCAGTTCATGAAGCTAAAATGATATTAAAGAATGTTAATTAAATGAAGACTTTTAATTAGATGAAGATCTGTTTAAGTCAAACAGAAAGGGTGTCTTTTAATTTTAATTAATGTTGGTCATAAAAAGATGCGCTTATAAGGGACACCTCCCTTAGCCCTATAAAGAGATCCCCTCCCATTGGCAGATATATATATTAAAGGAGAACACACAATCAGGGCATCAATGAGTCCATTACAGCAAAGGATTGATCAGATAACATTGATACTGTGGTGGAGATGGAAGACACGGCATAAGTGAGAAAGAAAACTATTAATACTCAGCAACCAATCAGATTTTAAGGATTTGATATGAGTCTTGGATATTTTATCAATTATATGCTGCTGTATATGTATATGATCGGTTGAATACAATAACATTGTGTATCTCTCATATTTATTTATTCTGCAATTACTGGTTATAATGTCTGATTAACAGCCCTCTTCCAAGTACCCCACCTCAAGGAAAGGACCGAGAGAGTCAGAATGAGGCCAGAGGGGTATAAGACCGCCTCTGGGCTTGGAAAAATAGTGCTGCTAGGGCACCTGATTGCATTCTTATCCTACTGTCATAGTGTACTTGTAAAAGGAAGATGAAAGTAATGGGTCTGATACCTCACTAGGTACCCCACTCCATTGGAAGAGCACAGGGCCTCATGGAGCCAAGAGGGATAGTGGATCTGCTCTTGGGCCTAGGATGGAGGATCTGAGACACCCCATCAAAGCTACTACACCCTAAGTCTTATCATTTTGTACTCCAATTACTATTCTTGCTACTTATATATATACCACATATGATCTTTATATTATTTGATATGAATTCTTTATTTAAATAAAAAAGAAATATTCCTAACACTCTTTGCAGGAGTATCAGGGAAAGATACTCTCTAAACCTGTAATGTCCCCAAGTAAGTTCAACTAGTTTATGCATAATGGATCTATGTTTTAATATACTTGAATTGAATTCTTTAGATTACATTAAGTTAAATCGATGCTATAATAAAAGATAACAATTGTATATGAATTGATAGAAACAAATGATGAAATATATGTAAATTGAGAAGTTCATGCTATCCTTGTTATTACTTGAGTCTAGAAGAATGCTGAAGATATATGCAGTTGCTTTGACACCAAACTCAATGGTTTCCCTCAAGGTTTTTCAGATCCAAGCCCTTAAGCCTTTCTTGGACTTGTTTGCAAGGCGCTCAGGGATGCTGATCCTTACCTGTCCTGGAAATGACCCGTTGGCTGGATTTACACAGGCCTTTCCCTGAATACACCTCTGCACTTCTCCCCAGACTTAATAATAACAAGTCCTGAGCATATGTATTTAATTGATTGTAATAATTATTTATTAACAATGCTTGCTGTGATTATTGATATGCATAATCAGATTTATTCTACACGTACCAATTTAATATATATGACAAGTCTGATTAATAGTTTGTATATCTCTTCCACGTAAGTTCTGTAGATGTCACTGTGGCTTGTTGAAATAATCTTCTACTGGCTATTATTCTCAAATAGCTTCTATTGTATACCCTTTCTGTAATTCTCCTGTACCAGGTTATTGCTGTGTGCGTCTCAACATTTTATATATTGTAAGTGCTATTTTACTGCTCTGAATCTTAAATGTTTTTTTTTCTTATTGTTTCTTCCATCCTTGGAAACATTCCACGATGACAACTTATATCTTCTTGGTGGAGTGAAGGGGTGCAGTGCCAGAGGGTGTGTCTCCTCTGTCGCATCTTTCCATCAAGTCATCACATATTATTCGCCATTTATAATAACAAACTTCCTTGATTATTATTTGCGTGCTCAGCCCGTTTTTTAATCACTCTTGCCCACGTGGAAGGAGGTGTTGCCTATGTGGCTTTCGGGTATAATCATTCATATCGTTCATTATGGAGTAATACTACTACATTGTTGTAGTCGATATGAATGCAGTGACTAAGCTCATGTTAATTAATTTATTAAAAATAATAATTAATTTGTTAATTGATAATAAGAATGATATTAATTAATATTTATTATGATTATACATTTATTAATTGATAATAATTATTATTCAATTAATATATACAATTATATATATATTTATTAAATATTCGGACAGGGGTTATCACAGTCCACCCCTCCTAAACTTGCTTGTCCTCAAGCATTTTAAGGTTCATCACAAAACCCAAGTTGCTACTTGATTAGGGCTGAATCAGGGTGTTCCCAATTTGGGGACATTACACTTTTCATGTTTTATATGAATCCCAAACTCTGTTGCCTAGCTGGAATAGGCACCTGTCTGCATGAGACAAGCAGATCTGACAGTACAAGTGTCTCTAGGGATTTTGTATATATTTCTGGATTAGTTATTAATTAATTGGTTGAATAGAAGACTCTAAAATCATTCTAAATTTGAAAGCTTTTGAAATGTATCTTCTCAAGACAAACAAAGAAATGTACAGGTTTATTTTTGGATTACTAAGAAGACCCTTATTAAGTCATGCAATCTGTTATCTTTTCAGTTGATTGTGTTGAACCTAATTTTATGTATGCATCTGGTATATATGGTTTTTATCTCTTTGGGTGTGTTTTCATTAAGGTATCCTACTTTGGTTTTAGACTTTTAATGTTTTGTATGAATCCCAAACTCTGTTGCCTGCAGATCTGACTGTATGAGTGTCTCTAGGGATTTTGTGTATATTTTTGGATGTGTTATTGACTAATTGGTTGAATAGAAGACTCTAAAATTTTTCAAATCTTTTGAAATGTATCTTTTCGAAACAAATAAAGAAATGTACAACTACATGCTTATTTTTGGATTACTAAGAAGATTCTTATTAAGTCATGCAATTTCTGTTATCTTTTCAGTTGAATGTGTAGAACCTAATTTTATGTATGTATCTGGGTAGATATGGTCTTTGGGTGTTCCTATTGTGGTTTTAGACTTTTCATATTTGTGTGAATCCCAAACTCTGTTGCCTAGCTGGAATAGGCACCTGTCTGCATGAGCTTAAACCCCTCCATCACCCCAACACACCGTAAAACAATCAATCTTAAACATCTTTTAATATGTTGTTGAAGTAAGTTTTACTCACTGCCATGTCTAAATATGTACAACAAAAATAGTGGCTATCAAAAGTCATCATTCAGACATTTGATTTGGCAGATTATCTATTTTAATAAGGTGCTTGCTCTGAATGTTGCAAACCAGCATATAGGTATGAAACGACAACTAAAATAAGAGAACAATATGCATTGGGTATGGTTTGCATCGAGATAATTGTTTGTTTCCTGTAGTGATATGTATTGCAGCAGCTCAGGGAAGTACTCCTTGGCTTAGTAGAGCCAGAAGTGAAGGAGGTTTTACCCACCTTAGCAGTTGGTCTGTAGTTGCCCAACTTGGGTGTAGTTTTTGTGGCTTTCTTCCCAAGTTTGACACCCTTGGCACTTGGGAGAATATCCAGCCCTACGGATTTGGGATCCACAACTCTGGTCACAAGCAAAGCTTACCCTCTTTGATGGTTTTGACACAAAGTTGTATGGATGAAGAATTGAAACTTTTATTGGAATTGTGTATTCTGCAGGTTCTAGAGAAAGGGACTTTCATGAATACATTGGAAACATTAATAAGGAGCTTGCCTTTCTGCAATTTGAGGTTCGGGCCAGCACAAACCAGTATGATAGTCACGTGTATTATGGGGTAATCAACAAAGTGGCTGATGAACAGGCCAAATTGGGGACCCAGTATTCCCTTCCTCAAATTGCTTTTTTCAAGGCTGTGGTAAGAGAATCTTTTATTGCCTTTCATTTAAAAGATGTGCTGGGTATTGGGGAAAAGGGGATGCATTGTTTCAGTTTGAACTTTCACTTTAAAAATTGTGGAATAACTGATAAATATGTTCCTGTCAAGTCTCTCTGTTATATTCATTGTGCGAGTTCTTTGGCTATGCTGAGCAGATGGAAGCAATTCTTCAAGATCAGTCAGGCAAGGGGCAGATTTCAAATATTGAAGCATTGAATATTCGCCTCGAAACTCAGGTAAATTTAAAATCTGGTACTACATCAATGTTTCAATCAAAGAATTTAACTAGGCAAGAAACGGAGCTGATATTTTCCCATCAGATGAATGTATAACCAAACTTTTGTGCTAACAAAAGAAGTCAAAGCGATGGGACATTCTCCACAAGTGCTCAATATTATAGGCTGATATTTAAGGAATCGTATGGAATTTACTGTTAGTAATAGAACTTTTGTAATGTGTATATTATGATAAATCTAATTACATGAAAACTTGTCTAGTATTTAGCTGGAAATTTTTCTCTAGCAAATGTACTTTTTACATTTTTGAGAGAAACTAGCTAATTGGCCAAAAAATTTAAAATATAGAAACAAGAGGGACTCTTGAAACTGTTAGATAAACTATAGATGTAGCTCACAGGGCAATTTAAGATAAAATATATCCTTGGCTTCAATTAAGAGTCTCTGGGATCAGAAATTGTTCTGTTAGATGGTTGTTATCTGCATTTATGCCTACTCTACTTTTGTGCATTATGGAAACGAGGATGCAACACAACTGGATTTTATTATTGTGATGAAGTCTTAAAGTTTTTGTTCTCGGTTCCAATGCAGGCTAGGTCAGAATCACAGGTTGAAGCTAGTCAGGTACCATCAGCATTTAAGCAATTTTCTATGGCTCAGAAGGAGAAAACCCTAGAAGACCTCTTGAGAAACCGATGGCTCTGCACTACTGAAGAGGGAAAAATTGGACTGGGAGTTCGTGCATTCCTTGAATTACGCAGCTTGTTCAAGGATTTTGAAGTTCCATTCTGTGATGTATGCAATGAAGCAGGGATCAAGGTATTCTTAAGTCAGTGGGATCTTTTTCTTGTTATTGGTAAAGTTAGCACATTTCTTTATATCTTTATACCACTTTATAGAAGGGTTTCCATGCATATACACATCGATATAAATAATGATTTTATATGGGTACATGATAATTTTAATCTTATGAGTAAAATAATGAATAATTGGTCCCCTTTATAAACACAGGTCTGAGTAGATATTCATATGTAGTTTTATATCTGTCATGCAACATAAAAACTCAAGAGGATTTCTTGTTAGAGTGCAAGGAGTGATATGTTGCAATGTGAAGTACTAAAACAAATAAAAAATAAAGTGATTAATTATGTAATATGGTGCTCATGTTCAGAAGCCCTCCTGCTCATGGTTTTTTAGTATGTAATTGATGACAGGATTAGTCATGTTAATGTGATGAAGGTTTTTATCTGTTCAGCAAGATTTTTTTTCCATCAAGGAGTGTCTCTAGTTCCATCATTTTATATTGTTTCTACTGTGAGAGGTCCCAGCATACCACCAAAACGCATGCTTCCCCTTTTGCTGGAATTGACCTGGAATTAGAAAACGGGAATTGGTTTCCACACACAAAATTAAATTCCCAATTCTAATTCCATGCCTCAATTCTAATTCCAGGTCCTGAGGTGGATTTGCTGAATGCTCATTTTGGACCAAAATTAGAATTGGCCTATACCAATTCACCAATTCCTGTTTTCCAATTCCAGGTCAATTCCAGCAAACAAATGGGCCCTTAAGGATAATATATTCTCTTGTTCATTAGGGTTTTGTGATTCTTCGTAAAAAAAACATAATTAGATGGCTCAATAGAAACATGTGAATTAACCCGCACAAGCCAGACAAAACTAATTGGTCAAAAGGGTAAAGACAAAAAGATGAAAGGCCACGTGTTCATTACAACAGAAGAATCAATAATTGCAAAAGATGTTAGTAGCAACCTACTCTGCTGTGGTAGGGTCCTAATATCCAGATTGCATCATGTACATTACTTTTGAGCCAATAAAATTATATGCAGAACTGACTGGAAGTTCAGTACCAGGTTGCTGACCAGGTTTGTTATTCATGAATTCACCACTGCACCAGATACCCTGGTAGAGGAAGGTTGCTGTTGATGATGCACCCCTTCGCTGTTGAGGGCACCTCATACTTTATAATGAGTGTTTCAGTTTTTACTCAGTTGATATTTACTGTAAATTTCACTCCTCTTTCGTCAGTTGTAACAAATTGCAACCAAAAATGCCCTTAAACAGGCTTCCATAATTGCAGCTCTATAATGGTTCTAATGTGCTGCATGCCTTAACAAGTTTATTCTCCATCTCACCCATGATCTTCACTACATGCCATCCTCCAACACCTCTTAGTGCTTTCAACTTTTGCAGGCATACAGATTCCTAATTTGGGCACAAGAATTAATATCACTTGGGTTGAGAATCTTACCCAGTTATTTTGATAAACTCTCTAAGGCTAAGTTGCTGAATCGTGTACTGGAACGGGTATGGGTGTGTTGGTGTGATACACCGGCACAGCAAATTTATTTGGGAGGTTGGGTATGTTTTGGGTATTCTCATACAAAATTAAGACATTCCAATACATATGCTAAACAAAACCATTACAAATTTCAAATTTTAAAACAAAACATACTAACTTAAATTCAGTTTTTAATGTGAAAAGGATCAAACTTGAATATTATGACAGATCTAAGATAACCATTGTTTAACATTTAACTAATACAATTAGTACTCAGTTTACTAATCAACATCAAATGGATCATCATCAAGACCAAGATAATCATCAATGTTAACATTAGATGATGGGACCCCACTGCCGCCTTGCACTATAAATATGCTGGTTACTTGACTCCTCAATAATTGAAGATTGTGTGACAAAAGGAATATCCAAGTCAGTATGTGCTGGTTCTATATCCCACAACTCTGTTGCCCCTTTCCTTGTATCGATCATTTAAGTAAGAAGGTGCAAGTTGAAATGCACCTTAACTAGCTCCTTTGCCGTGTTTGATGGCAATCTATTGCGCTTCACTAAGTGGATGAAGGGGTATGTACTCCAAATCCGTTCAGCTGCAACCTATTGAAGCAGAGGGAGCTCTCATTTAAGTTTTTAAATTAACAATTTTGTAAAACAAGCTTCAAATTTGAAAATACTAATTTTTCAATGAAAACCAAATTTAGAGAGTGGGTAATATCCATAAACTTGTGGTAAAGTTTTGATCGCAAGAACTTGAAGGTGTGGCAATTTGTGGCCATTGAGGTACCACCAATAGTGCGTATCCTTCCCATACTTATCATGAAGAGCAGGAGTTTGACCATTGGAGGCTACAAAATCAGCAAATTCACTTGCGACTGCATCTTCCATTTCAGTATCAGGGAAGAGTTTAGTAAGAGCTTTTCTAATCCCTTCATTGACTTCTGCATCATGATATGGTGGCAGCCTTGTTGGACACAAATTGACTGCACCTCTTTGAAGAAGGTTTTTCCAGATTTTGCTTTTTACATTTATGATGGATTTCATTTTCTCAATTATTGGGTTTATGCATCATGAACCTCCCCCAAACATGGCTTATCCATATCAATAAAGTGGATCATAGTCATGATGGGCTCTCTGAAACTAAGAAGATATTCAACAGAATTCCACCAAGGATCATCAAGAGTCATTTGCTTTAGATTTGCTGCCCTCACTGTGTTAGATTGGCTCCGTATGGCCCATGATTGGCTAATGAGCATACTGGAAAGTGCTTCTCAAATTTTCACAAGTCGTTTGAAGACAATCGTGTTGGATGCAAATGTAGTCTTAGCAACCTGTTTGAAAAATAAATAAATAAAATAGTATACAACAAAGAAGAATGTGTACATATAACTTATTAAAATAAATTACTAAAGTAAAATATAAAATTAAAAAACTGTATTGTTTGAAATTTGAATTACTTTCAATAGCTCTAGTTGCGAGAATGATCTAAAAATAGCCTGCAACATGTGGTGGTTTGTTACGAACAATTGAATCTCTTTAACTTTAGCATAGACTCGTTTGATCCAATCTATTTTTGTACCCAACTTCTGTAGCATGAAGTTGAGTGAATGCATGACATGAAGTGTCCAAAATATATAGGGGAATAGTGTCTCAACATACCAGCTGCTCTAAAATTCTTTGCATTGTCCATTATAACTTGGACAAAATTTTGAGGACCACTATGTTAATGCATTGTATAAGGATGTGAGCAATAAGCTTCTCATCCTTCACTTGCTCCTCACAATCCGCAACTTTTAGAAACATGGCCCCTTTAGAACTGTGCAATAGGTTTAGCGGTAGATTGTGGAAAACGAAGTCTACAATATAAAGCCTATTGGCTAAATATTGCATTATGCACTAGAGATTCAATTTCCTTTGAATCAGTCAATAAACTTTGTATTGATTGCTCAACAGTTAGCTTTCATGATTGGTCAGGAAGGCGAACTCCCTTTATTATGAACACTTTTTCAAAAATAGTCTAGAAACTGAAATTGACAGGTTTCTCCTACCTTTTCAATATGATATTAAAGTAATTTATCTTCCTAACTGATATCGCCCAAAAGGTTGGGAAATATAGATGCTTTTGTTTCTAACTTTGCCTGAGCTGTGAACTTTTTTGTGTTGCTTCTGAAATACTTGTGTATATTTTGCTCTATGCTTTTCTTGTGTTCTACCCACAAAAATATTTGTTTTATGGAGAGCTACGGTTAAGTGACACACACCTTTACTTGAGAATATACTGGAGTACCGAGCACATTAATTGTTAATTTCAAGTTATTATTCTGAGTCAGCCCTTTCTTTGCCGTTGTCTGAGGCCCTAAATGCAATTACACAAGCACCCTTTATGTGGGGGGAGCTCTTCTGAGATTGGTCCAACATCCTTACATTATGCTCCAAATATATCTGAAGGTATCCACATATGATATCTGTCTGAGGGTAGTAATTTTTATAGCCATCAATATGAATTAGAGTTCTTTCTTACACTCACTTTTTCTTTTTACCTCGTCATCACGTTTCTGTGGGCTTTTAAACAGGCCGAACTTTGCCGGAATGAAGAATGCTCAGTTCGGATGCACAACTACTGTCTTAAAAGAAAGTTTCAACATCAACAGGTATGCTTATATTCATATACTGATGGAAATTAATTCTTGAATTAATTTGTGGTTGATGTAAGTCAAATAATTTTGTAATTTAAATACCTAATTGATGTGTTGAAGTGCTTGAAGACAGCTTTGTTTTACAGTGTAACAATAGTTCTTGTTTTACCTGATGATTCTGTTCTAGATTCACACACCTAATTGGGTGTATCATAGCCATGCAACCCAAATAAAGCATGCCTTGGTGGGTTTGATATGTAACTTATCTTTATTGGATGCATTTGATATCTATCCTTTCCATATCTGCAATGGATGCATAAATTATGCAACCTTGCAATATCTGCATTGGATGTGTTAGAAATGGATCAGCCAAGGCACCACGTGTACCTGGTAACTTAGTTATTTTCTCTACCTGGGTGCGTTTGTGGAAGATGGAAATTCTTGCAGAATTTTATGCTTATTCTTTTTGTTTATGATTGTTTGAGGTATTTCGAGGGCAAATAAATAATAGTTCGGGTGAGAGCAGCAATTTACTGATAATGAAACGTTACAATTGTAGGTAGCCAGAGTCTGTCCAAGTTGTGGCACTGACTGGGATTGTTCTGAATTGAACATTGAAGAACCTGATTCACGTGGAGCTAATCCTTCTCAAAGAACTAGAATGGAATCACAAGTTGATAAAAAGCCAAGGAGAGCTTCCAAAGTTGTGGGTCATTAGATTCAGCTCATTATTAATAATTAAAACTAGTGACAGTCCATGTAAGCATTGTATTTGTGGCTATTCTGTTCAAGATTCTGTCTCAAAAGTCAACTGGGGCAAGGAAGTTTATCACTACCGCTGTTTTTGGTCAATAATGACATGCACTGGTCTATCCTAATTTTGTAAAAGCTGTATTATATCAGGTTCTTGAAATATCACATTGTAATATTCTATGCTGTTATAAATTTGATAGAGAATTAGTTTCAAAATATGAATATGCATCTCCAATAATGCATGTGGATGTTATATTTTAGCATTTATTGGAATTGACTGGAATTGTTCTTAATTGCACATTGAAGAACCTGGTTCAATTGAAGCTTACATTTCTGAAGGCAATTAAGTATGTCAAACAGAAAGAAAGCCCAAGGGGGCTTCCCAAGACATGTGGCATTAATTTCAGCCTCATGAAAACATATTATAAAATGACAAAGGGATTGTGGCTATTCTGGGATGGTTCTGTGCCAAAATATCAGGTTAATTGGCTACATAATAGTTTGGTGTAACATAGTGAGAACGTTGCTTGTGGTAAACAATGACATGCCTTGGTCAATTCTACTTCTGTAATAGATGAAATAACTTGAATGGACACCTTTCTTGATGAGTGTTTGATAGCATTTTTAAGTTCTGTAGTCCGAAACAGTGATCCTTTCCTGTGATTTGTGATTTTATTGGTGGCTTACCATGCCAGTTTTTGCTGTTGTTGTACACATGCTTGCTATTTAAATAATAGAAACTTAATGTATTTCATTTCTTGTAGATCACTCAAGATAAACTTGTCATTCAAATTTTATCAAGTCTATAAAAGATCCTCAAGAATTAATGTTTTTAGCAGTGTATAAGATCTGCAGGAATGAAATATTTGTAGGTGTGGTATTTAAAAATAATAGAAGGTTTTGAGCATCGTATAGAATAGATAGTTGCTATGTTTCACCAAGTTTTCAGGATGGTGAGGGTAGGGGTTGCACCGTTGCGGGCACATGTTTCTGGGACAGATTTGTTTGGAGGCATTTTCTAGGGGCTGGTTTTTTTAAAAATAGGGAAATTTAAAAAAATCTAGAAAATTTCGAATATTCACATGAAGACATTGACAAGGCATATATATCATAGAGTCTTACCACACTGAGTTGGATTAATATTTCATGTGTGTGAGGCAAACAAATTAATAAAATTTATTTGTGTTTATTGTCAATGTGCATATATGTTTTATTAGTACAACAAAATGCCCCCAAGGGTTGGAAGTTTAGATTACAAAATGGCAAAAAGATAGGAAATATGTAGTTCCTAATTAACCATGCAACCCCCCATAATGTTAAGTCTCCTGCAATTATGGTAGATGGTTGACGCTAAACGTTGAAGATGATCTGGAATGTTGTCAATGTTGGTGTAATTGTCTATTTCATTGTCTGGCTGTAGCGTCCACTGGTTCATTTAGTTTCTTTAATTGACTAATAGCATACTCCTCTCTTAGATGCATATGTTCTTTCAAAAATGAATAACTGTCGAACATTTGCCTTCCTCCTTTAGATGGTATCAAAGACGGTGAGTAATGGTGTGAAGTTTTGTTTTTTCATTATATTCTCTTGGCATTGGAATTTCTAGAGGTGACATGGTAAAAACAAAGACCTAAAGGAGAGTTTGGTATGCGAAGTATTCATACTGAAGAAGCCAATATCTTGGTATGCATGAGCAAATACAAAAGCCACTTTACCTTATTAGTGAGCTCTAATCATTTTGTAATCCGCTCTTTTGCTAGTGCATGTTTTGTTTGATTCAATAGAAAAAAGATTTATATTACTAGCACCACTTTCCTTCTGCCAAAGATAGTGATAAAGAGTGGAGCCAACAAGATTGCTTAAGGCATAGAGGGGCATCCAAAAAAAGGAGTATACACATGTTCTATTGCTGCAAACAACACTTTGTTTATTCCTTTTTTATGTTCACATGTGAATTGCACCCATAATCATAAGCAAGTTTCTAGTATAAAATTCTTCAAAACCGCTCTCGAGAGGTGTGACAAAAGGAGTTGTTTATTTTCAGCTAATGAAAAAGAAAGAAAATGTAGATTTTTACTTTATCCTCCATTGTTTTCACTTAGAAAGTTATAGTCACTAATTGGATTTTCTGTTGCTTGGTCTAGAATAAGGTTGCAATCAAGTTTTTTTTTTCAGTTTGCATATATGTTTAAGGCAAAAGAGTAAGAGGTGGAGGAAGCATAACATTGAAATATGTAGTGGAGCCATACAACATAGTTTTGCATTATGATCAAAGTGAAGTTTTTAATTTTTTTTCTATCGCATAAAGTTGCCAATATTGACATTATTCAAATTGAAGAAAATGCTGAGCAATCTAAGTATGTTGTAAACAAGTCCTAAAGCATGAATATATGATGGATATTATTGTGGAGATATAGAAGATGGCCAAATTTCTGTATTTGGAGATGGTAGCCCTACATAAACAAATCCTCAACAATAATACTTTTGATAATGGCCCAACTATTTGATGTTGGTGTAGAGGCAACTTTTCCTCAAGGATATTGGGAATGATGACAAGCAATATGATGAGGAACATGACATTTTTAGAGGATTTGGCAATGCTAATGACAATGTCTATGATATACAACAGATCAATCATGACAGTGAGCTCAACAAAGCTTGATATTTACCTCAAAATCCTTTCATTATTGCTACCAATATAATTTATATAGAATTTTACATGTTGTATTACAACAAACATCCATCAAAGGTGCCTCAAGATGGTAGTTGCAATCATGATATTAGAGGTCATGATATAGAAGGGTATTGTTTGTCATGTAGCCCTTTTAAGCATGGACATTTATTGAGTGCTTCAAATGATACACAAATATGTTTGTGGGACTTGCATACATCTAGTGCTAATAAGCCATCACTACAAAGTCATCAAAATAAGGTTTTTTTTTTTTTTTTTCAATTCCTTGAGCTTGTAATGATAAGATTGATGACATTAAAGAAAGAGAAATTAATTGAAAAGCAAGAAGCTATTTATCATGGACTTGTTGATCAAATTGTGCGGCCTCTGAAGATGACAACCTCAAATAATGTTAAAATAAGAGATGCAACTTGAATTAATTTTATACGTATTTTTAGACGTCAAGTAATTGATATATCTTTCATAATATGCACTAATCAAGTACTTTATATTCTTACTATTGGTGCTTGGACATCAACAATATATAGTTTAGCAAGATCATTTTGGAGTTGGCGACACTGGAGGATGGAAAATTTTTCATCATCTCAAGCGAGCTTCACACTTTGAGATGGTGCTTGCATGAGAAGCATTTTTCGGTTAAGTTTCTTGCTTTCCTTTAAATTTTCTTTTTGATGTGGATAGTTTTTTTGAAGAATGCATGCATTGTGAAGATTGATTTTGGAGCCAAGTTCAAGATTTGGTGTTGAGCTCAATATGTATTGTTGTCCAACTAGCTTTAGAGTATGTGATCAAGAATTATATCCTTTAATGATCATTAGACAATTATAGAGCTCTGTCATAGCTCTTAGGGATTGTTGTCGAATAATTCAAGACTGTGATTTGAGAGTTTGAGACTGAGAGCTTGAGAACAAATTTCACAGCTACACCTTTATGACGATCAAGAGACAACTTGATGGAACCTTTCATGGTTTAGGATTTGCTCCTTTAGGAGATCTTTAAAATTTGTATTTATTTTATGTAATCATTAAGTATTGTTGTGTCAACCTTAAGGGTGGGTTCTTTAGCTAGGCTAACCTTGAGGTTTGGATGGTACATTTGCAAGGACAATGTAATAAGGGAGGGCATCTTGGTGTAATTGTCTATTTCATTATCTAGTTGTAGTGTCTGTTGGTTCATTCGGTTTCTCTAACTGCCTAACCACATACTCCTCTTTTATATATGCATGCTATTTCAAAGATCAATATCAAACTTTTGTTTTCCTCCTTTAGTCAAACAATGTTCCTCCCCTTATGAAGAAACAAAACCAAGATAGTATGTAGGATGTCTTCCATTCTTGAAAGGAAGATGAGGGAAGATAGATGAAGTGTGATGTCTTTGAAGATTTCTTGTGTCTCTGTGTTGATGCTAAAAGCTAACATTATTATCAAATCAAGTGTTCAAGGCTAAAAAGATGAAGAGGACAATTGAAAATATCATAGAAATTGATATATAACATCACTCAAAGACAATGATGCCTCCTCTAAAGATAGAGACCTCTAAATGTTGTTCAGAAACATCCACACTCATGTCAAATTGTGACAAATGATCATGTAGAGAATGAACAAAAGGGTGAACGTGTTCCTTCATAATAACTAAAGAAGGATAATCTCCATCAAAGAGAAGATGAATATGATCAACAATGTCTCCCAAATTTGACTCGTGGGACGTCACAAACAAGCTTGCAATGTCTATCAAGTGATCATCTCATGTAGCCATATTTGAAAGACAACGTGAG
Organism: Chamaecyparis obtusa; assembly: GCA_027943335.1. Lineage (NCBI taxonomy): Eukaryota > Viridiplantae > Streptophyta > Pinopsida > Cupressales > Cupressaceae > Chamaecyparis > Chamaecyparis obtusa. The sequence goes on from BSBK01004663.1 coordinate 946,334, forward strand.
TCTTGTAGCATTGAAGCACAAGAAGACAAAACTTTGGAAACATAACTATCATCAAATGCAACAATATATGAATGAGATGGAATATAAACATGTCTTTAAAATCATAGAAGATGAAAGAACTCAAGATTCAAATGACCACGTTAGATCTACTCAAAGGTGTCCACAATAGATGCCATAGCATGTCCATCGATTGAAGGTACAATAGGAGCAAAATGTGAGGTGAAGACTCAAGAATGGTGATCAACCTCCCCAAACACAACTATTTCTTTGCTATCTAAAGCTCAAATGATGATAGAATCTGGTGTGAATTGAACACTCTTTCTTGTTTTGCCATGTGTGATTTTATAGATAGAAAGGATATTGGTTGAAAATGAAAGCAAACAAAGAACATCATTAAATGTTTCATCATCCATGTCAATAGATTCTTTCCCACAAAAAACACATATGTGCTATTAGCCATCAAGATGTGTGGTGATGAATAATAATCATATGAAGAGAACATACTTTATGATGAAGCCATATGATGTGAGGCTCTATCCGACTTAGAATCTGCAACTACAACAAATGCTTTCCCCTTAAGTCTCTCTGACTTTGAAGAAGAAGAACATATTGACATTGTTGAAGGCAAATTGGATTAATTCTTCTTAAGATGCTTCAACTCATCAATCTACTTTGAATAACATTAATGTTCATTATGCTTAGTTTTGTTGCAATATGCACACTTAGGCTTCTTAGATGATTTTCCTCGTGAGGGAGAGAATTCAGATTCTTTGTGTAGCTTCTTTTTCTTTTTTTGTTTCTTACCAAGATTCCTTATTCCTTTTTGTACCTTTGGCTCACTTATCACCAATGCTTGTTTTTTATAAGACTTGATTTAACCCATGTGAATTAAATTAACTTCCTCTTGAATTAGGACATTTGCAAAGTCATCAAACATAGGATCAACACAAGATGCTTCCATAGAAAGACGATGAGTATTAAAGCCAAAATAAAACATTGAAACCTCAAGACAAAGCTTGGACAATAGATTAAGAATCGTTGTAAATCCTCCTTTGCATTGCAATATTTTACGTGTGTTCTTAATTGCTTGATTTTGAAGACGTAGTCTTGGATGTGGTAAAAAACTTTTAGATCAAGATTCATCAAATTATTGAAAATATGATATCAGCTAATCTTTTAAATTTTACTATATAGTTATTCAAAAGTTTCCCAAGCTTCCTTAGATGTTTTATATGTTTCATTATGAAATTGTAAATAAAAAAGATTAATGAACATATGCATCGAGTGTTTTCTCATGATTGATCTCCCACCTTGTAAATTTATTAAGATTAGTAGGTCGAGAAATTGTTTCTTTTAGATATTCAATAGAACTATTTTCCATGAGATATTTTATGTTGCTTTTCTCCATGACACATAATTATATGAACTTAAGAGTTCAATTTGAGATTTCCCCTTTACAAGAATACAAAAGATTAAAAAATAGTGCAATCAAACACAATATTACCCTTTCAAACTTGATTATGATTTTAAACTTTATGCCCATGCAATTATAATAGATGCTAGATGCCAACAAAAATCAAACTAGACTTGATTTAGTACTTATGAATTTCAAATTTGGCTACAAGTTCAGAGTACAATTTTTACATTAAATGAGATAAATCTGGTCACACAATTGCTAAGTATAGTCAAAATCATACACAAAAAATGACACCATTTTACTGTAGGAGCAAGAATAAAGCACTAGAAATTTTACTGTAGGAGCAAGAATAAAGCACTAGAAGTTCTTAAAATAAGAATTGCTTTGCAGCACCAGTGAATCCGTAATTTTTGTTAAAAAAATGGACACCAAAATAAAAAATATTTTGACCACTAGAAAGAGCACAAGACTCTACCTTAAATAATAAGATTGCTCAGACAAAGGAGGCCAGATATTTGAGTTATTAACCTTGAAAGTTGTTATGTGAAATTAAAAACTACATCAGAGAGGGGGGCTGGTTTGGGGGTCAACTTTTTGATGTCAGTAGAGGGCATGATGTCAATTGACGATCTAATAAAGTTCAAACCCCATTAATGTATGACCTCACCTCTAGAAAAGTTGACGTTAGCAACACTAGGTAATAAAATATTGTCTTGATTGGCCAAAATATTCTCGTTTGGGTGGATGAAACCTAGGATATTTCCACGTAATATTCTTTGTGATTGGTTGACACAAGGAGCAATGTGGGGGCGTACAATGACAAATAAAGTATTGACATGTGGCTTTGGCAGCAATTGCATGTAGCCAGTAGAGATCACCACAAGGTGCATTTGAGTACACTGGTAGGAACATTGCTCAATGCAGAAACTATGCAATTTCTTGCACAAGATTTTAAATGTTTCTATTATTATTTTTAAAATATTTTTATAATGATAGTTTATTTGAGTGATTGTACTTGTATTGATTCACATTTGCATAGGCGAAATACTTTGCCCATACAAAGAATATTTCGTGTGATTTGTATTGATCGAATAGGGATTTTTTTTTGATGGTTCTGGGTGACTTGCTTTGATTTTGATGAATTGAAAATTTTCTTAGGATTCGTAGGCCTTCTAGGCTCAATGATAGGGTTTGTTTTGACAAAAATGCTCCAAAATGATAGCTATTATATGAATCTAGTTACCACCTTTCAATTTCAAACTCTCATAGTTCTGCCCTCAAATGTTCTATTTGGATGAAAACAAAAGAAAAAACTACCTTTCTAAAACCTTTTTAACTCAATGATGAGCTTGGATTTGCATAAATAACCTTTGATAGGATAACAAATGAACAAGAAGTAACAATGATAAGATAAGATTGCATGTCAAGTAAGACTGCTAAAAATATTTATATGACCTATGTATACCTTAAGTAAACTTAAGTAACATGTATGAAGAAAATCTAGGTGATGAACTAGCTATGTAAAACACCCTTTCACACAAGCATT